>JANIJI010000059.1:405000-1062500 GCA_024500535.1 Leptonema lineaticorne | reverse complement strand
GATATTTTTATATAAAGAAAGCATGATTTTCACAATGTTCACAGTAGGTCAGTAGAATTTGTGCCTATAATCTATTTTTAACTATTTCGCACGTTTTCATATTTATTTCCGTTAGTTTATTATTATCATTTAGATTTTTTAAAATAAGCTATCAATGCAATTATTTAGTTTAACTATGTGATAAACTTGTAGATTTGTATGTTATTTCAATAATACTCGTTTTCGTTTGTATGTTTGCGCATTGCGGCTAATTCGTCGTGATACACACAATTCTCGCACAAAATTGTTCACAATTCGTCGTAAACGCGCGATAAAATATTATAAATAAAAAAGAACGTTTTTACGACACCTTAAAAGAAGTATATAGTATGTATAGAAAAAAAATGAAAAGAAAAGCAACTAGCTTATTGAACCGATGCTTATTGATTAAGTTTTCGTGAAAAATTCCGTTAGTTTACTTTTAACGTTTTCCATTTCAATTATTATTATTATTATTATTATTACTTGTAGATTAACTGATATTTTTTTATTATATTTAGTGACGATTTTTTTTGAATTTTCTGATGATGCATGATGTTTTGTTGATAAATTTTGTAATCTTTATTTTAAAAAATGTAAATTAATCGATTTATTTATTTTGTTTATATCTAATAATAATAATAATAATACAATAGTATATTTAAAACTTAAAATCGTAATTTAAATAGAAAGGAAACATGTTATTCATCTAGTCCCTTTCACCTTTAAAACTATCTATTTTTGCCTTGACGACAAAAAAAGCCTTTTTTGAATCTTTTTTACGAGACATTGCCAATTGGTGTTTTAATTGAAATTATATATGCGTATTAATAATTGTCATAAAATTAATTTAAAATCTATGAAAAAATTTTTTTTTATTTCTATCCGCCGTTTCTAATTAGATTTTTTTATTATTAGTAATTATAAACGTGAAAAAAAAAGTTTATTTATTACATATATTAACCGATGATTCCATCTATTATTTTAATTCGTACAGTAATAAATTAAACAATTAAGTTTATCTAGTTATGGGGTTAAATATTTGAAGTTTTATTTTTATTTCTATTTTTTTTTTGTTTGTTTAATGATTCAATTCAGGGATAAATAAATTACGGTCAACAATGAAGTTTGAATCACGGTAAATATTATATTATGCTACGGTATTTTTTTTTAATATATATAAATTTCATAGATTTTTGATATATTTCAAAAGTACTATATCTATTAATTAGTGATGATCTTATCTTAATGTTTTCTTAAGAATTACCTTAGAATCTATTTCGATCGAATGATGTAAAGTATTTCCATAAAATTGTTTAAAAAGTACTGATTATAATAAGTTTTTGAAATATATATTCTATTTGTCTGTAATTTCTTAAATAGTGCGTAAAAATGTTTAATGACCCCTGGTTTAAATAAATCGACCGACTATTTATTAGTTGTATCCATGAAATTGCACATTGCAAATTTTCAGTATAGTCGATTCAGTAATCGTTTACAGAGTTTCGGTTCAGTACTAAGTTTTAAATTTAATATGTATAAACGTTATAATGAGAAATGCCGTGTCTTAATATATTTAATTTAGTACATGATTTGGCTGTGAAATTGAAAAAGGTACAATTTGCTCTTATTTTACATCAAAATTTGTTAATTTTGTTAAGCTTTAAAAAAAATTTTTTTTTAAATAAAATCGGTATTTTTTGAATTAGATTGATATATTTAATACCAAATATTTATAAATGGACAAAAATAGTTTAATTTTAAGATCAATAAGATTGTATTGCTTTAATTTTTAGTCAAGAATCTTATAGCACGTATATTTTATTGGAATTGGCATACAATCAACATCTTAATTATTAAACTATATTCTTGGATCTTATGTGGATCCATCGGACATTAACCATCGGCGGTAAAATGGATTATATGCAGATCCATTGGACGATTGGCGACATTATGGATCCAATATGGATCCACCGGCCATTAAAGATTGTTTGAGTTATGGATCATATGTGGATCCATCGGCCATAGAAGTGTTAATATAAATCTTATTCGTATATTATAAATCAACTTATATCTCGATATCGAGAAGACGAATCAAAAATCGCAGCGTTACGCATAAGACATGCGGACACATCGATTGTATGCATGACAACGTTTACCCTTTTTCCTCTTAAGCTTATATATTCACACACACACACACACACACACACACACACACACACACACATATATATATATATATATATATATATATATATATATATATAATATTATACACATGTGTATATAAATAAGTATATGTACAACTTGAATATAATATGAAGAAGACCTAGTTGTATGGAAACGAAGCGCATAAAAGCGTAGTGCGACATTTTCACTCGGCCGTGTCAGATGTTTTTTTATTTATTTATATTTTTTTTCACGTCGACCGACAAAATTCGCAATTTTATTTATATTTATTCTTATCTTATCCATTTTTTTTATTTATATGTTCATATATATATATATATATGTGTGTGTGTGTGTATTCGTGGTGGCTTTTGTTCGCGGTCGCCGGCTATATTTTTCAATTTGGAGGAAAATTCATTCTCTCGACAGTTCGAATGAAAAATTACGACACGGTTGTGTTTGAATAAGATTTTTCTTTATATCATTTTCCAATTTGTCTGTACACACACATATATACGTGTGTATGTGTACGTACATATTGTATATCGATTATATAAATGTATTTTGTCGGTCAAATAATAATCGTGATGTGCTTCAGTATTTTGAACTTTGCGTTTTTGCAAAAGTGTCGTGTATTTAGGGTCTTTCATGTTTCGTAGCAGTTGTCGTTTTGACAATCATGATTTTCATGAAAAGAATATGGAAACGAGTAAGTTAAATAGTAAACTACCATGTTGATTTATTATTTATTATCATGCTGGATTAATTTTGTCACGATCACGGGTTGTTTTCGTTCACTCTCATTATTTTTTAGTCATTGTAATAAGTTCTCTTTCCTTTAAACTTTATTTTAACAAATGATATTTTCATATATCATTGAACTTTATAAAGTTTTTTTAATTGATTTTCAACACATTATATGTCATATATATTAAATATTATTTAGTTAAAAACATCAATTGTAATAATTCAATTATTTAGAGGATTTATCAATTGGAATTTATGGATTTATACATATTTTATATAAAATATAATATATTTCCATGTATGTGATTTAACTTCAATAATAAAAACATATGATATAGTTATTTTGTAATGATGTTTATTCGGTGAATTTTATTGTTTTTGATTGTAATTTATCGAATTTTTTGTTATTTTTTAAACTATTATAATAAAGTTGCTTTATTTAATATAGCACCTAAAAATTAAAGTTTATTATCTACTTATTATTTATGATAATTTAAATGTACATTATTCTTATATTAGATAAGATTATTATAAAAAAAAATTTTTGAATAATCAGTTTTTAAATATCTATTATTTTAATACACAAACGTGCGCGTGTGTGTGTGTGAACATAAAATAAATGATATTGAAAATAATAAACATTTAATATATATTTATAAAAAGGGTTTTATTGTGGCAATCCCTTGGTGGATTAACTTTACACACTGTATTAGCGACTATGACTCATCCCTAATTTTAAAATTACGTTTTCTTTATCTATTTACTATTGGTAGGTTAATATTTTTATTCAACAATCATAGTCGATACTTTAGAATTAAAATTGTGAGAAATAATTGAGATTAATGTGACTAATTTAAAATATTTTTTTCTTTAATGTAAAAAAATGTATTTTTACAGTTAAAATGGATTACTTCTATAAAAAAAACTTTAGAACCGGTCAGCTCGGTTATTAAAGCAGAAATGATTGTAGCATATTTTATAATTTAAGTTTTAAATGTTACAGCAAATTTGACGTTTAACTGTCGTCAGTTATATAGGGAATCATTAAAAATATTGTATAAATTTGTTGCTTTATTAGTTTAGAATGTTAAATCTAAAAATAAAAAAAGATCCATATTTTTATGTTATATATCTTTTATAATTTATTATTCCATTTAGATCGATTTTTAGATATTAATTTATTATAATTATGATTTTCTACAATGAACTTTGTTTTATTTTTATTATTCATACAGAAAATTAACTACTGGCAGAATTTCTTATGATTTGTTAAAGTTTTCCATTTACAAATGTCCTGCGTAGGTGTAAATAAGTCTTTTTTTTTGTTTTTATTTTTCAATTTTTTTTCCATTTTAATCTTGTTTTCCTCGTTTTTCTCTTGGAAAAATATGAAACAAATACTTAAAGCTCTCCGAGGACTACTGACTTTCCATGAAGCTTTCGCGAAATCCATTAATTTGGATGTTACTTTTTATTTTGTAACACGAATATTTTAAACGCATCCGTTTTTCTCATTCCAATTTGTCTTAGAAAATCGGTACCGCTTTAAGTCGTTTGTCGTGTTCAGCTACATTATTTTATAATTTTTCTTTATATTATACGTATTTATCGTTGCGTGATTTAAACTTATAATATTAATAATGGTCGTCATGATATTAATTGTGACATATATCACGAGCTTAATTAGTATTTAAATGTTAATTATAAACGTTCGTGGTTTTAAAAATAAAAAAGTAATATTGCTAAATGTTTTGTTGTTTTTTTATTATAGTAATAAAGAATCGTTGATTCAAATTTAATCTTACCTTATTTTTAATCTTAGTTATATTCCTTATCTTTATATTATTCAAAATATAATCAAATTTTAGGATTTTTCCTGCGAAATAAACAAATTTTTAACGATTAGCCTGAAATGACTTAAATTTTTCCGAATCTATCTTATATAACAGATGTTTCCAATTCCGTTTATAACTTAATTTACGAAATTGCACTGTCAAATCAAATTTACGAGTTAACTTCGAACACATGTTGCTTCAAACGATACTGAAATTAAGAAATAACTTTGTGGTCGGTCTTTTTATAATAAGCGACGCGATAAATATATTTAATGCTATTATATTTAGTATTTCATTTAATTTGTAAAATGGTTTCAACATTTATGTATATATGGATAATTTTAATTTTGACACTTTCGATGTTTATATAAAATATTTTTTACTTTTACATCGTAATCTAACAAAGCAAGTTCAATATGTTACTATATTTTATAATTATTCAATGTACTCAAATTTATTTTTTAATTATTATTGTAGGTTTAAAAACAACTGTTTTTATACAAAATCATATTTTTAAAGTAAAAAGAAATATTTTTAGATATATAATAGATAGAAAATTAAAAAAAAATGGAAATAATTAACGCACACATAAACAAGCACGCGTTGAATACGTATATTCATATATTTTTATTAATATTTACGTTTTCAACATTTATTTACTCATAAATTGTACTTACACTAATCAACATGTGGAGCCATCTTTATTGATAATTAACGAAAGATTTGATGCGACATACTTCGATTTTTATCACCTTATCAATAGCGTTTTATTATTATTACTATTATATCGGAAGCCCCCCTCTGATAAAAAGTATGTTTATTTTGTGTGAAATGTTTTTCTATGGAACTTATCGCTTTAGTACGAAATACAATATGTATAAAATCGAACGTTTGAAAATGTATTGTTATATTATTAGAAAAAATATTATATCACAAATATACTATTCATGATGTTTTACATCGATTTATGTGTGTTATTTTTTTTGTGTAGTTTAATATTATTTATAAAATAAGCACCACAGTTATCGAGCAAATTCTACGTTTGTTTTGATTTCTTACTATATGATTTTATGAAGAAAATTATAAATAGATAGTAAACGAATAACAAATTCGGCAAATATATCCACGTGATGACCATTGGTGCTGGACAAGATGGAGCCAAAGCCTGTAGACTATGGATGAGTAGGATCGTGAATTGGATCTGCAATTTTTTTAAAACAGTATTTATTACTTTTTAATCTATTTATATATTTTATTTTAATAACACAAATATATATATTTATAATTTGAAAAAGTATATATATATATATATATATATATATATATATATATGTGTGTGTGTGTGTGTGTGTGTGTGTGTTTTGATGCGTCATTCTATATAATTGTTGTATACATAATTTGTATCGAACACATACATCGAGAGCAGCTTTTATGATTGACACAACATAAAATTATCTCGTAATATGATACTTTTTATGCGTCAAATTAAACCAGAATTTGGCTCTCCGAAAATGGAACCTTTTTGATATTTTCACAACGGAGTTGTCGTCTCTTGCTAATATATGGTGTTTGTTAAGCTCATCAATCTTTTTCGCGCTTTGTAAAATGAAATTTGATGTTAACGTCGAATTATCTTTTTATTATATATATTTCACTTTCTGTTTGGTGTTTAAACTCTGTTATACTATATGACGTATTTTTTTAATTGTACAAACTAAAAATTATTTTTTATTAATATGACAAATTGATTAAAAATTTATGACAAACTCTAAATAAAATAATTAGAGTTATTTACCAAACGGTAATATTTAAATATATTTTTCTTCATTAGAGATAAGATTTCCAGTTATAGAATATTAAAAATTTCTAGATTAAAAGAACACTGAATAATGTTATCGATCAATTTACTGAAATGATTAGATTTTAGAAAGATATCTTTTTTAGACGGATATTTTAAATATTTCTATTTTGTTTTTATTATATCTATTATAAATATTATGGAAAGAATTACCATTTGTACAATAGTTAACCACATCTTCCATTTGTTTAATTTAGCTCTGAGTTTAGGTCCTGCCAACGATGATATTAAATAATACGAGTACATTATTACGTGTACAAACGTATTGATTAAAGGTGTCAGACTTGCCATGCCACCTGTATAAAACACAATTTTAAACTGAAGGTTAAAAAAAATCAAATGACTCATAGGAAACGTAACAAGGCCCTTCGTACCTGGTAAATATTTCACCGCTATCCACATTATCATCAAACTGATTACATGATGGTACACGTGCAGGAATGACGCCTGATTGTCTTTTTTACGCATTATGAAAAATATTGTCTCTATAAATTCGACGGCCTTCAATAACATAGTCCACCACATCCAGGACGCCATACTAATCGCTTCAGGATTCTCCGAATGGTCCGGCATAAGGCAACCTAGGTGCATTGTTGTCGTCCAACCTGACGTTAAGAGCTGCAATTATAATACGTTCTTATTCTTTTCAGAATCACGAAACGCACGCGAAAAACTATACAAAAGTATTATTTTTTTTAATTTATATTTTTGATTTTTAAAGTTTTAAAAAAAAAATTTTTCTGGTCTTCAGAGCACTGGTTAAATATCACCGATTAAACAATGGTCGCGGCAAATGTTACAAATCTTCATGTATATTAATGAGCCGTTGGGGTATTTTAAACGTTCAATTGAATATTATTTCTAATGTAAATTAGTTATTATCATTAAAATTGCATACAAATGACCAATTTAATCGTATGTTTATTATTTTATAAACCAGTGGATGGATATTTGTGAATATACTTAGTTATTCAATGTGTTATAAAAGAATAATAAAATTCTCAATATCTGTATTTAAATTCATACGTAACGATTTTGGAATAAATAGCACTATATTCGTTATAAAGTCTCTTCTGATATATTTAAATTTAAAAAAAAAACACAAAATCGTAAACTTTTTTAGCATTGAAAAAGCCAAAGTGCATTCTGTTTTTGCAACTTCTATCACATATAAATATATTATATGCTTTATTTTTAGTTCTTTTTATTATTTTTAGTAAATTAAAAATTAAAATATGAATAAAAATATTATTAATTTGATTATTTCCAATCAATTTAAGCTTGTTGCTAGAATTTCGCTCCCATTATTTAGTTTTACTATATATATTACGCTGACATATATGAATGCTTTGTAGCTTGTTTTTCATTTCGAGTTTTTTTTACACCTATTTTTTTTAAATTTCGAAAAAATTACAATACGTATAATATGGAGTTAACACGCATATATACAAATGAAAATTCTCTCGGATAGATTGGAATTTATTTATTCATCGACGGAACTCTCTGGGTCTCATTTTGTTGAGTACGTTTTCGCTGAAATGGTCGATGAAAATTTCAACAAACATTTTTCCATCACATTGAATAATATTTGTTTTTTTTTGTGAGCGTATAATTTATAATATTCATATATTATTGTGAATTTCAGTTTTAATTTCTCTTGTCATAGAAAAAAAAGAAAATTGTAGCCGATGATATTATTGGATTTTAAATTTATGATACATTCAAAAATTAGTTACTTACTCCATGAAAAAGAATAGCATTGATGAACACTTGAAACACGTTGTAAATATTAATTATCGTCTTCAAACTATAAGCAGGTCTATCTTTCATCCAGGCAGGAAGATAGGATTTCACAATATATAGATAAAACACTATCATAAATATGCATGGAATAGGACTTTCCATTAAAGGCCATTTTTTGACTCTCGGATCTGAGATTAATATTTTAGTGTAATATATTAGAAATTTAATATTGATTTTAAAGTTACAAAATAATTTTTACCTCCTAAATCGTCGATTATCCATTTGTATGTTTTAAATATAGTTGTCATGGTGTTGAATAGTATCTAAAATGCTTACTTTAATTGATATATATATATATATATATATATATATATATATATATATATATATATATATATATTAATTAATTAATTATCAGTCATATTTTAACGCATTTTTTTTTTTATAAAAGGAGACTTAATAAGTTTTATACAAATGCAAATGACATTAAGCGGAATAACTACAGAAAAAAATAAATTAATGGAGTACAGTCAGATATTTAAATATTAATTAAAAGGAGAGCACCTAAAAATATATTAGTTATTAATTATGTACAACTAATTCTTTAAAAGTTGGTTTGTTGAAGTGCATAAAAACATTAAAAAAGCTAGTTATATCTCACTTTCCTACAAATGTGATTTAAATAAAGATATCTATGAATATATTAAATACTTACTTTTTTCTAAACAAAATTCTTACTCTCTTCTAAACGATGATTCTTGCCTTTGAATCAATCTCGCTACAGCATGTGGCAAAAAAACAAATACCAATAATAGAAATATTAACGATAACCACGACGAATCTGAGCTGCGATTGTAACCTGGACTCAAAATTCTTAGAATATCATCATTGCACATCAGTGACGTTTGCTCGCTTTGACTATACTAATTTGAAGAATTTTTTTTGTGTTGTCACAAATTTATTACAGTTTACAACGTATTTGCATTCAATACGTGCTACTTTGATCTTGATTTCATATATTGATATTATACGGCATATTCAATGTCATTGGTTTGCAACCAACGAATTATCACACAATCGATTCGCCTTCCTTCCTAAACATTCTGCTATATTTAAAAGTAATTTAATAATAATTATTATCGATTGCTTTTTTCATTCATTTTAACATTTATAATGGTATAACGATGTAGCATTTTTATTTATTATACAGACAGATTTCTGGTATTGAATCTGATTTTTCATTAAAAAATTCTTAGATTGTATTGAGTACATCATATATTTAAAATTATTATAAATGAAATATAACAAATTATTATTTTATAGATTTATATATTATACATTTTACTGTATTTTATTTTTTCTATTATAACTATTTTTAAAGAAATCGACAAACAATATTAGTATAGTTAATACAAATGGTAGATACATTATTACCAATACTTTTGGCATAGGACATCCAGTAATAAAATTGATACAAACATGAGCCATAAGTCCCACAAATTGTATCTGAAATTTTATAGAATTCGTTATTAAAAAAGAAGTTATTTCAATCCAATTAATTTTAGTAACTATTGATATTTATATACCATTTGTATGATCGTTAATATTTTTTTCAACATCATAATGCGTTTTCTACCTTGCCCTTCTAAAATACTCATTGCAAAGTAATATGAGTACATTAAAATGTGAATTCCAACATTAGTCAAATAATGTAGAATAACCATACCACCTGAAACAATAGTTCTTAATAAAATTGTTTTTGAAGCTAAAAAAATATTCCAGATATAAAAATAAAAATGACTATTTAAAAAAAACACCTGCAACATATTTAGTTCCAATCCACGTTAGGATCACGACATACCAATGATGGTAAACGTGCAAAAATGATGCTTGTTCAGGTTTATTTCTTAACAAATAGAAATAAGTTTCGACTGTTTCCAGTCCCTTTATAATATAAGTCCACCAAAATAATTGTAATAGTTTGAGAGATTCTGATTTATTTGAATAATCAGGAAGTATACACCCTCCATGTATACCCATAGACCAGGCTGAAACCAGAAACTATTTCTTTCTTATAAATTTTTTCTTTCTATTTTGTACCGTAAATTTGTATCAGATTTATCATGTACCTCATAAAATATATAAGTATTTGATGCTATCATCATCAAATTGTATAATCGTATTATATTTTTAAGATCATAGGCTTGTCTGCCTTTCATATGATTGGGTAAACCTATTTTAACTAAATATAAATAAAGCGTAGCTATTATAATTGTAGGTATTGGACTTCCTATTAGATACCAATCCTTGACTCTTTCATCTAAAAGTAATTATAAAATAAAAGTAAAATGACAATTAACATCAATTTTTTGGAAATTGAGTAAACTTATTTTATCCAAATATAAATATTTATGTCAAATATTTTTTGGATAAAGTAATATGATAAGAAAATTGATAGTTAATAATTAATAAACAAACAGTATAAATAATAATATATAGTTCAAAGAACTATATCAATTTATTAAAATTTTAGGGATTTTATTATAAAAAGTTATATATAAAAAAATACCTGCAAAAAATATATGTGTATATTTGAAATATATAAAAATTAAATACCTCCTAAATCATTTATGATCCAATTATAATAGTCGTAAATAATTTCCATTTTTAGGATTATACGCTTTCCAGATGGTACTTCACTATAAATGAATTTTATATTCGTTTTCTCCTAGAAAAACTGATTGATGTTTTTTTTTTTTACTAAAATACAATTAGAATGAAATTGTTACTAACATATGTTGGTTACAATCCAGACTGTAAATTTTAAAAATGCAATAAGTCTTTTATACCATATGAAGCAATATAACTATTAATTAATGTCATTTAGGGTGACTTTGTACTTTTAAAGTCAAACACTATATGTTGTATATTCATATATGTAGTTTAAATACAATAATTTATCACGAATGTGTTATTGTTATTGAGAATAATATGTCCATGTTTTATTTTAATTTTCAGTCCAAGGAAAAAATGATGCGAGGAGTTCGTCGAGGATGTGTGCGATTACGTGCTGCTGTCGTTGGTATTGATGATGAAGACGATTCTAATTTCACCATCACAGTGGATCATAAAACTTTTCATTTTCAAGTAATATTTTTTTGTCTCTTATTTAAAGGGAAAATAATAATTAGATTTCATATTGTAATTTATTTTGTAGGCTCGCGATGGCGAAGAAAGAGAAAGATGGGTTCGAGCTTTAGAAGAAACAATCGCAAGGCACGGTCGTGGAGTTCGTGGAACAACAGGAGTCATCGGTGTCCCTGGAAATAATAATTCTGCCATTGCAAGAGCTCGACCTCTAGATTTTGAAAGAAGAGTTTCAGAAGCGGATGCTTATTTACAAATTATGATAGACCAAGTTAATGTAAATATTTTATGTTTTTTTTTAATATTGAAAACTCTTATGATAGTTAATAAATATCGTTTTATTTCAGAAACTGAAGGATAGAATTTCAGAAATTGATGATCCTGATGATAGAGCCAAATGTCAAAGCATTTATGACCAAGCAAATGTAAAAACTCGTTAATTTCCCCTTTTTATATATTTATGTTTAAATATATATATATATATATATTTTTTGTTTTTTGTTTAAATATAATTGTTTTTACAGGCAATGTTAGAAAATATTAAGCATTCCATTGTTCTACTCCAAATTGCCAAGGTAATTATATAGTATATATCAAACAAAGTTGATATGTAGATATTTGTACATATAGTGTTGTCAAAAAAAATCCTATACATTGTAATATAATTGGTTTTAAAGAATATTCTTTTTTCATATTCTTCATATTGGTGATTATTATTCTTATTGTAAATCGTAAATGTTATATTTTTATTGCGTTTTCAAAGTATTCAATAACTAATCCCGACTTATAACACAGTACAGAGAGTTTTTATCAATTTTCTAGATTTGAAATGCAGAGCTTTTCCAACATTATTTGTTTTTAATATCATGAGAAATATGTACAAAATAGTTGTCATTAATAATGAAATGTTAAGCATTCACTTATTATGTATAAGTAAAAGTAATTGTATGTTTATTTATATACAATAAAGTAGATTACTATATATGCAAATATTTATTTTTAGTACATTGAAAAAGTTTCTAAAGTAATCTAATTATTGGTTTTAGAATACTGTACATCCTGTAAATGGTATATATCAAGGACCATCCGCCATTATTAATACTAATGATATTCCATCTGCATCTCCAACTGATGGTAAGATTCCTAACATATTTATAATGTTGCTTGAATAACAATATAAAATGTAATAACATTTATTAATTTCTCTATAAAATTCAATATTATTGTAATTTTTATTATTATTAACTAAGAATTTTTTTTATTATTTGATCGTCAATTTTCAATGATTTTTTTTTTGAAAACTTTGTTGCATTGTTTTATGATAATATAGTATTATATTTTGGGTTTTTTTTTTATTAAAGATGTAAAATAAAAATACGTATTACTTTTTTGACAGGAGTAGAAACGGTTGTAGTTGAAGGAATTGAAGAAGGGTCAGAATGTTTAGAAAGGAGGCATCCTAGTATGCAACACACTTTAGCAGGTACTAACACATGAAAAAATTACTGCTATAAAATTATTTTTTTGAATGTTTATAAAGTTTTTCAACTATTTTCCAATATTCGTGTATAATAATTAAAATTGACGATTGTGAAATCTTTAATTGCCTTCTTTATTTATGTCATTTGGAATATGCATTCTGTACTTAAAACTTATATGGAGATTCTTAATTAATTTTATACAAACTATAGTATATATTGTATATTTTTGCTAAAAATTTAATCAACAACACTGTTATTTTATATTAATCTTTAATTTTATTTTATATAATTTACTTAATTGGAATTATTTCTTAATTAACAATAAACGATATAATATTGATGCATGCATATAAAATAAGATACATAATTTTTAATAATTTTAATTATAATTATAATTATATTAATACCATTATTTATTATGATTGTAATTCAAAGATAAAATTGTTTATATATTTTACTTTATTTAAGCTATAGCTAATCCTAACAATATTTCTTTTGAAATGTGTATTTATTAGATTTTTGTTAAAACACTTAACATTTTGGTTATCCATTGTTAATTACTTTTGACCTTTACAAAGAATGAGATTTTTTTCAAGTAATTGTATTATTGGTTTTTAGATTACTTATAGTTGTGAATTTTTTATTGGACATTTACTATTCTCGATGTCTTGATGAAACAATTATTATTTTCTTATTTTAGAAATTTCTTTGAATTTTTCATATATAAAATCTGATATTTATTATAAATTATTTTAGGATTTGGTATCGTAATATTGTCTGAAAGCATTTATTTTTTGATGTCTGAAAGTATTTTACAAAAGTATAAAAATTTAATATCGTTTTAGATTCCAATTGTTCTCTAATGTTATTAAATATTAGAGAACAATTGCCCTACTTTGATTTTTTTTAATTTTCTTTTGCACACACACAATCACACACGTGTCTGTGTAAATGTAGCTTTAAACAAATTTACGCCTTATTTTAGAATATGAATATTTTTACATATGTTTTCAATCATTAAATAAAAGTTATCTTGTTCTCTATATTTGTGGTGAACAACAAATGTTTCGTGTTTTTTTTAATATTTTGTATTTTTATCGTTCGTATATAATCCATAGTATAATTATATTTATTGAGGTCCTGCAATGTCTCTGGTCGTACCTGATACTTCTTACTCAAGTTCTGAAGAAGAAGACGATTTCTACGATGCTGATGATGCTCCATTTAGTTCGTCCAGTTTAGTCGGTACACCAACAACGTAAGTTTATTCATTATTCATACTTTATTTTAACCTTGTATCTTTTGACGTCATATCTGCTCTTTCAAAGCTTTTTTGATGAAAAATATGGTTTTTTATCAATAATTAGTTTTTTTTTAATTATCTTTTGATTAACATATTTGTTCAAATTGCTGTTTTGCTCTATTTTATTTTTTTTATTGAGACATTACAAACACACATATATAAAAAAGCACTCACTCACATGCGTGTGCGTGGGTGCTTTTTTTCATGTACTTTTCCCTTAAGAATTTTTTTCCCTGATACTACTTGTACGTGTTTTGATTATTGCAGCCTTATCATCCCGCGTTGAGTTGACACCTTGTTACCTTTTTATAAATTATTTAAACTAGAAATTCCCAAACGTTTCAAATATGTGGTTCTCTTTGACTATTTCATAATCGATACTGTAGTATTCAAAAACAGTAAAGTAATTTTTTGATTACTATCTTTATTTTATCTCACTTAAAAATATCATATAATATGTTTGCATATTAAAATAATGTTTAAGTTCTTACAAAAAATATTATTAAATCTTTGGTCGTATATATTTTTAGTTACTTTTTATCGCCAATGATTTTTCACAAACTAAAAAAAAATTTGCGTAATAAAAACAAAGTGGAAAAATGAAAGAAAATATCTCATATTTTCTCATTTCTGAAATGAATTACTCTTGCAAAAAAATGAGGTTTCTAGGTTAACGGTGTTACGCGCTTTTCGGGAAATCCCGCATCGTTCTGAAAAGAAGATATTTTACTTTTATAAGTTTAATTTATGCGTTTATGTCCGTCTGAAAATCGTTGTTTGCAATAATAAATATTTTTAAAATTAAATATTATTCTTTGATAGTGAGAATGTGGTGTAGATCGATTTGCTTATTTATTGCATGTAACGCTTTTTTGTCTTCATTTTGCTTACTTTCATTTTTTATTTATTTTATTATAGATGAAAGTCGATATATATACAAATCAGCGTATATTTTTTGAATCACAATATTTTTTGCGTATAATATTCACGTGTTTATTTCTGGATATTTCAATTGTTTATAAGTGGAGTAAATAAAAAATACAAAATATGCGACGAACGTAAATTCGCTACATTTTCAGGGTTAACGCATTTATAAAATTGTACATTAAATGGAATTTCAACAAAATATCAGGTACCATAAGCGGCAGTTGAAAAATCGATATGTATATTTATTTATTTTACTAATTGATTTTATGTTTACAACCGAAAACTTCCTAAATATATGCATATATATATATATATATATATATATATATATATATATATATATATATATATATATATATATGCATATGTACTGTGTATTAAAAGAATATTTCTTAGGTCACGTAGACTTTTCGATTCCACTATCACGTTTTATGAGTTTTGTGGAATCCATATTTTTATGCGATGTGTCGCGTCTGCAAATATTCGTCCATTGACTTTTTCATTTGATGTAGTGCGACACAGCTGTAAAATATTACAAATATGTGATCCTCACTCAAGTATCCTGAAATCGTGTGTGGATTTAATTTAATATAAAGAAATAGATATAAAGAAAATATGTTCAGACATACCGCTGCATATCAAGTATGTTTTCATCGTGAAAATGCGGTGACGTCGAATGGTACTAAAAATATTGCTTGTTGATAATTGTAAACGTATTGTTTTTTTTATAATTATATAGTATTTCTAACTCTAACAAAAGATTAGAAATATATAAACATCTAAATTAATAAATCAATTTTCGTTAAGGATCACAATTTAAATAATAAGAAAACGTACTTCTAAGTAGCGAAATACTAATTGAATTTATTTGAACATGCGGGCGCGCGAATACACACATGGATATATATATATACATATATATATATATATATATATATATATATATATATATATATATATATATATATATTACGAAATAATCAACCAACTTTTGTCTTTTCTAACCATTAAAAATGAAGAAATAGCTATATATTAATCCTTTATTTGCTCAATTTTCACTATACGTTCCATACTTAACCTCCTTTTTTTTAATGGAATTTTATTTTCTTGGAGGTCGTCAAACGCGGCGAAAATAGTTTAATTGTGATTGAAACACGCAAGTGCAAAATTTTTTTAATACACATATTTACTACACGTCTCAAAAAAAATACCCCTTCAAAACGAGATATTTATCATATATGGGGAAAAGGACTTTTCAGTTGTGGAAAGAAAACGACGTCGAATTTAGATAGACAGACGTTTCGAGAAATTTGAACTTTTGACATTTGTAAGACGTCACACAGTTATATTTTATTTCGTTCAGTTTCATGGCCCTTTTCTATTGTCTTCAGGGACCCCCTTCAAAAATTTTTCAGTTAGATCGATATCATGTTTCATGTTGCATCGTAAAAGTTGCAACGATGCATAAAATTGAAACTATGATAGCGAAGCTTTTTGACTTATACCATATATAATAACATATTTTTTATAAAAAAAAATAATATAAAAAATGTACCGAATAGAATGTAATTTAAAATTTTGTATTTTAGTTTTATATGTACCTATATATTTGGGATGAATATTTTTTTTTAATAAAATCTTTTATCCGTTAATTAGTAACCGTGATATAAAGTAATAATCCATAATTGATCTGTTAAAGCGTATCGATATTTTTATTATTTATATATAATATTGTTAATAATGAAAATATCTTATATTTTTGTTTGTACATATAATTCTTAACACAAAGGAATATTTAAAATAATTTTGTTAAACATGTTATTATATATAATATTCACGGTGAAGCGGTAAATTATATATAGTTTGTAAACCTTATGTACGTTTTTGGTCATAAATGATTATTTTTGTATATAATATTGTAAATATTGATATTTATTTATTTTATATACATACTCGCTATATATTGTTAACGTGCGTACATAAAAAAGGTTAGCAACATCTGAAAATAGACTTATCGGCGCGTCGTGTTGGTAACGTCGAGCGCAGGCGTCGAATTCAGTTCGAGCGTCGCGACGTCTGTTGATGTTCGTGTTTCATACGTTCGGCATTTCGCTATATCGAAATCGCGGACATTTTCATCGGTTAAAGTGCAAATATATTAACGAAAATTAAAACGCACATTTTCAGTATTATTTATTTTCACAAGATAAAAAATAATAATAATTTTACTATTGACGATATCCACAAAAATATGCGAATATGCCTACGCAAATTGTAGAAGATGCGCAACGGTGCGAATCTCAACGACGGTGGTGGGTAGTCCACTAATTTTCATCTAAAATTCAAGGAAAATCCTTCTCCATCATTATCATCGTCTTCATCGTTAGCAGCATCATAAGCATTTTCGTTGTAACCTGAGTTTGCATTGTTTATTTTCAATTTTCCGCTGTGAACGGAAATTGCGGGTTTTGTTTTGTTTATTGATCAACAGACTGTGCTCCAGTGCTATGTACTTTTTATATGCGCACATATTTATTATTTTAAGGGATGATATTTGAATGTGGAAAACCGCACCTTTCATTGTATTGATATATATTTAACGGGGTTACATTGTTAACTTTGTCAACTCAGATAACAGTTGTATTTCAATTTATTCTTTATAATTTTTTTTTGTTTTTTCAAAAATTTGAAATGCTTTTCCACTATTAATTACATTTTTTAGTATTAAATTATATATTTTTAAAATTTTTCTATCGTCACTTTAAATTGGATGTTAGTCGACGTTTTTAATTTAAAAATATAAACCCTTTTATGCAATAATAATTTTTATTAATATGACTAACTAACATTATATATATATACATATATATATATATATATATATATATATATATATATATATATATATTCGGAAAATTTCTAGTTTCCTTTAATATTAACCATATTATATATTTTAGTAATAAATATAGTTTAAATACTGATATGAAATATTTTACATATAGAGTACAAAATTAATACGTCTGTGTTTATTATGCATATTCATTGTACATTCATTTTATTTAAATTTAAATTTTATGCATTCAACTCGTTTTTCGTTCATGTGTGCACCCTGAAATGCGTCTGGTTTTCCTTTTGTGTGTTTATTTATATATTTTTCATCTTCAATTTGTTCATCTCATGTTAAAATTAGTCTACATATATATGTGTTCGACTCATTTGTAGATATATTTCGATCCAATATTCGAACCTAGCTTTAATTTTGATACAGATGGTTCATATTGTGCAAAATCGGTATTTATATATAAAGCCCCGAATTTTATTGATTAATGTTTGTATTATATTTTATTAGTGTAATGATTATTTTCTCTTAACTAAATCGGATTAATTTATTTTCGAGACGTACTGTCGATGAATCGCTTAATAAATTTTAGTATTTGTGAGAGTATTATTTTAATGAAAAGTATTAAGAATATATTTTTTTGTTTATTTTTTATTGTAGCATTAATATTTATTTAACAATTAATAAATTAGGGACCCAATATTAAGCGGATGATCATTATATTAGCTCATTATTTTTCATTAGATTAAATTTCCTGACTCCTCCTTTCAACCGTCGAACGCACAAATTAAAACCAGATTTTCTCAATTATTTTATTATATATATATATATATATATATATATATATATATATATATATATGTGTGTGTGTGTGTGTGTGTGTGTGTGTGTGTATTTATCAGAATATTAAATCTTACATATATAAATATAAAATCAAGAAGGGTCAAAAGTAAACGACGTTATTATTTATATACCGATTTCATAAAAAAAGTAATTGATTAGAATAATGAAAATATTATGATAATAATATAATTAAAGCCATCACTTGTGCTAAATTTCGATCCGTATATATTTATATAAATATATCGTGACAGTACATGCGTAACGAAGTTTATGACATTGTACTCATTTATTTTGCAACACTTATCAATTATTTGGCGACCATCCCCATTATTACATTATTATTATACATATATATATATATATATATATATATATATATATATATATATATATATATATATATATATATATATATATATCGTTGTGAAACTAAAATAGGATTCAAAAATTAACGATGACATCGGTGAGGACGGCAACAGATGGATTTTAATCGATATCACGTAATGCTCGTTTAAATGTTTCTTTACGTATATAATATTATATGATATTATCGATTTTGAAATTGTTCGTTATACGACATTGAAAAGGAAAGAAAGAATAAACGGGAAAAAATCGATATTATTATAATTTTATCTATGTGTGTGTGTGAGAGAAAGTATGTGGTGATTAAATGTTAACCTCGTATATACTTTATTACTATGAGCGGTTCTTTTTAAGAAAATCGTGATAACTTGCACGCATTAAGCTTTTAACTTGCGGTTAATAAATTATATATTATACAAGTATTTTTTTGTTATTTTTTTCTATAAATTTCATTTTTTTCTTAGTACTACTTCATTTTAGAGGAGTGTGAATATTAAATTTTCATTCAATAGTGTTGTGATGTTTTTCTTTACATTAAAAAAAATATTATTATTTTAATCTTAGTTAATATCTTGATATAAATATGAAGTTATTTTTTATGTTCCGACTTAGATGTATAGAGGGAATAATTTGAAAAATTATGGGATTAATTCACAATTCGTTTGCTGTGAACTAAATTATTTTATGAACTATTGTACCCCATATTGCATTTTAAATAAATAAAATAATATTTAAATCATGCTGAGAGACTCTTCTTCGAAATTAAACAATAGGTTTTATTATATTTTTCAAATTTAAGAGCTTTCATTAAGCTTTTAAAATTATATATATTGAAACATTTAGACATTATAATGTTGTACTGTTTTTGAAATCGATTTTTAGATAACTTGTTAATTACTTATCAATAATACAACAGCTCTGAACCACAATTTTATAATAATAATTACTGAATACGTAACTGAAGTCAGTTAAATTAAATATTCAGAAGACGACAAGTTATTCTTTCTTGTTGCTCCCATTCAATATAATATTATTTTCAACAATTATATTATTACATATACATTTAATTAGAGATAATAATATATCAAAACTATAAATTATATGACAATTAATTTATTTCTTCGATACGGATATTATATATGTGGTTAATAATCAAATTTATATTATTCTTAATTTTCTTCAATGCTTTTTTATATGGTAATTAAAATACATATATTTAAAATATATTTGCATTTTATATTACTCGATTATATTCCTTTTATTGTAATACAGATGAATTTTGAATAGCATTTGTGTTTTTCGATTTTTAAAACATCAATTATTTACCATAAATAATATCAATATAAATTCAAAATAAAATATTATAAATAATTTTATTGTGAATTTTTTTAATGATTTTTATATCCATAAAGTATTTTTTTTTTCAATTTTGATTTGTGTTTATTTTGCATACGAAGAGAAAAATAGGCAACAAAAATATTTAAATATTAGAGAAAAAATTCAAACTTTTTTGCGTTTGATTAAATCGTGAAAACCTGCATATTTTATTTTTGCTATTAAAAATGTAAAATCATAATAAAATTTCGTTTATACATAAAATAATAATATATACTACACACGTTTTATTAAAAAGATATATTTTTTTCGCTTTTTTATTTATTACTACAAAAGCCAATATCTGTATTGCCTCCTCCCTTCTGCGAATGTTAATTATTTTTTAATGGTTTGTTTAAATTCAATATATTTGTTATCGTTGTAGCCATTATTTTTTACGATGAAAATTTAATTCCCAAGTTAATTAAATTAACTTTTATTTGATCAATTGTTTTTTTGCGCTCTTTTATATTTATTGCACAATATGCAAATTTTTTTATTTTTATTTTTTTATCTTTGGACAGTTTTAAATATGATTTAATTTCAATACCTGAATATTATTAATTGAGTTATTTTCTCTGAAAGTGATGCAAGTCTGTTTTATATTATATGGAAATAAATCCACTTAAAAAAATATAATTTTAGTTTTTGCCTATGAACAAAGAAAAAAGTTACATTATTTGTTTTTTATTCCCGTTGTAAAGTAGCTTACTTTTGGTCACGTAGAGCGCTTTAAAAATATGGTAAAATCGAAATAACCATCGATAGTCGGATTATGTATATTTACTTATAATTATAGACTAATTAAATTTATTTTTCCAATCTTCCGTTTTATTATTTTCTCGATTTACATAATAACATTTGTAATTTTTATTTTTATTGCTTCACATTATATATTCAGACCATAAATAAATTCGTGAATATGGATTTAGGTTAATTTACTTTCAATTCCTATGAAAAAAAAAATTAATATCGTAATTTATCTCTACTTTTTTTACCATTTTAAAATGATAAATAAATATTAATATGTATTGTTGAAAAAAAACACAATAATCAGGTACAGAACAAACGCGGATAATATAAGGTCAAATTATTTTCAATCTTATTCGGGTTATCGATCCATTTTATAATATTTTTTTTACGCAAAAAAATAGTTACATAATTAATACTCGTTTTTTTTAATTTTATATTCTTATTTTCATTACGTTTATTTATTAATTTTTATCCGTGAATTTGATTAAAATTGTTAGTCATCAGTAAACACAACGTCATTACTATTCATAACCACATTTACCACATGAATATCCTTTTCACTCCTTTATGTTTCCTTGGAAGCAATATACGTTTCATAAAAAATATTATTTTTATTAGTATTTTGATTTGTGTATTTTGTATAATTATGTCGCATCCAATCAGATGGATGTCTTATTTTTCAGTACAGTGATAAACGAATATGACGTTGTCTCATTAAATTTTGAAATGAAAAAATAATGTGATAGTGAAATTATATTTTAAAAACATTTATTTCTTCGCATTTAATATTTTAATATAACCTATTGTTATTAAAAAAAAAAACTCAAAATGATGAGAGTATTGACAAGTAGGTGCTCCTTCAGAAGAGATAGCAGCAGGTAAGAGGATCGATATACAATAATATTGAAATAAATATAAAAAGAATATTATTCCGAGATAAATTGGGATGTAAGTTGCGATTTGTCAATTATATATTCTTTATATTTGTAAAATTTCTAAATTAAGAGTAGAATTTTAAACCATCCCAATTTGTTACGATTTGAAGCACATTTTATTGTATTGCACCATAGCTTGTTATGTTTTTTATGAGTATTTTTTTAAATTCTTATAGTATCAATTAGATAAAATTATTTTTATATTTATTTAATTTCATTACAGAAAGGGAAATTATTGTTTAATACGTCATTGTCAAATTAATTTTAATATATTGATGATATTATTGATCTCTATAGTAAAAAATGCGTTTTAATGTACCATCTAATGAGACAGATTATAATGCTAGACATTCGTATGATATATTTGTGCAAAAATAATTAATGAGATTTTAATGTTCTTTTATAGTGGGTCACGTCAACCGACGACTGGTAACACATTAGGAAATGAACCGCTACCGTCACGTTCCGAAACATCAATTTCAGATGACAGGAGTATTCCTAGGAACAGAGATGGTTCCATAGATTATGATGGTATATTGATTATTTATATTTTTATATAAACTATCCTAGCCTTTGACCTTTTGCGTTCATTTCTGTTATATGTTTTATAATAATTATTTTTATTTAGGTATTTTTTTATATTCTATATTGCAATTGATATTTTTAGTGTCCAAAACAAATATATAGGTTTTGATGTTCAAATTTTTTAATCATATCAAAAAACTATTTTCGAAAATCGTCGTAATAATATTTTTTTTCTAAAAATAACTGTTTGATTTTATTTTATATATTACTATATGTAATATCTTGAGACAAAACTATCTTTATTTAAATTGTTTATCTATTGCGTTTAATTACTTGAGTAAATAACGGATTATTATTTATAAATTTTTAATATCACTTTATTACCAACTGTTAACAACATTTTATTTTTATTTAGCATTATATGAATGCGAGAGTGATAGCGATATTGGTTCCATGGAAACTCATGGGTCCGTGGTGACCCATCTTCTCTCTCAAGTAAAGATAGGAATGGATCTTACAAAAGTAATTAATATATATTATATATTTCAATAATATTTAACGATATTTATGAATAATGATCCTTAATACGTTGTTTTAGGTTGTATTACCCACTTTTATTTTAGAAAGAAGATCTTTATTAGAAATGTACGCTGATTATTTTGCTCACCCAGACCAATTTCTCAAGTAAGATTTTTTATTTATATATCAATAACTTTTATTATTGGATTTGCAAAAAAAAAAAATGTATTTATAGGATAGCCGATTTGCCTACACCTCGTGAGCGTATGATCCAAGTGATTCGATGGTATCTTAGTTCATATCATGCAGGCCGCAAATCGTCCGTAGCCAAAAAGCCTTATAATCCAATTTTAGGAGAAGTTTTTCGCTGTCATTGGCAAGTTCCTAACAGCGGTCCAAGTGGTTCTTGTATAAACGACGGTCCTGTACCTTGGTGTGGACCTGAACAATTAACTTTCGTTGCTGAACAAGTATCGCATCATCCTCCAAGTATAAATCAGACTATATTTATAAATTTATTATTGTATTATTTTTCCTAACATAATATTTCTGTTATAGTTTCAGCATTTTATGCTGAGCATGTGAATAAAAGAATATCATTTAATGCCTGGGTTTGGACCAAAAGTAAATTCCTTGGTTTATCAATAGGTGTTCATAATATTGGAAAAGGTACTGTCTGTTTACCGGATTTACAAGAAGAATACGTATTAACTTTCCCTAACGGTTATGGAAGGTAAGGATTATAAATTTTATCACATGAAATATGTAGATTAATGTTCACTATAATTTCGTTTTTTTTATTTCGGATTAGATCTATATTAACTGTACCTTGGATAGAACTTGGAGGCACAGTTACAGTTGAATGTGCAGCTACTGGTCACAAAGCATTGATCGAGTTCTTAACTAAGCCTTTTTATGGAGGCAAAAAGAATAGAGTGACATGTGAAGTATTTGGACCTGGTGATAAAAAACCTTTCGTTACAGCTCAAGGGGAATGGAATACTCACATGGAAATGAAATGGATAGAAACGGGGGTGAAAATCATATTTATATAGTTTTTATATAATAATGTATTTGCTGTTAGTAAATTTATAACTATTTATAGCGAGTTGAAGTATTATTTGATGCAAGTCGAATGCGCGCTCAAAGGAAACTTGTTAGAGCCATAAGTTCTCAAGCTTCGAATGAGTCAAGACGCGTGTGGAGAGATGTCACCGTTGGTCTAAGAGCTGATGACATTGATGGAGCAACTCGTGCAAAATGTATCGTCGAGCAAACACAACGTGATGCTGCAAGACAGAGAGAGCTTAACAGTCAAGTTTGGGAGACTGCTGTAAATATTATCTTTTTTCTATTTGCTTTCGATTCATATATCAAATATGAATAAAATATTAATCGATTTGTGTTTATATATAGCATATGTTTTAAATATAATTTTAAAATTTTTAGTTATTCAAAAGCAACGGTGACGATGGCTGGGAATTTATAAATCCCCTGAAAAACCGATTGAAAAAAATTCAGCTTGGCGATTCTTCTCAATCGGACTCATTCCACAGTGATGTTAACATTCCAAATTTAACAGATACACAGTCGAGGTGAAATTGAAGTGTAGTGAAACATTCTCTAAAATGACTCGTTGTGATCTTTCTTCACAATAATAATATATTATATCAATGAAGAAGAAAGCGAGAGAAAGTACACTAAGAGAATAAGTATATTTTAAAATGTGATATATATAACACGATGATCAGTTTGAGATACATGTATATAGGTATACATAAAATATTTTATATAAATAAGTAGGTAATGCTAGCTAAATTGGTTTGGTTACGACGAATTATTTGACGAAAGGTTTTGGCAATCATCCCTCACCCCTCCAAATTAATGAAAAGACTCGTGTAAGTGAACAGAAAGATTTATATAGCTTTTTTATTATTATTGATAATATTAAAATTTATCCATCGAATTATTTTTTATTGTTTACCATCATAATAGTTTATTTGAACATTTTAATACGACTGAGAATATGTTCGCTAGGAAATTCGAAAGAGAGGCCAAGATCCTTCATGGACTATAGCACCAACGACTAATTATTTGTATATAAATACAGCTACAATTTGATTTATGCCCTGGCATTTTTGTGGAAACACGAATAAATAAATATTTATATAATTCAGTTAATATATAATGTTTGATATAACGAATCATATAAAGACAATCTTTGTGATCTTTTTTTCTATTTTATTAAATCAAATTTCATTATTTCTTGATAATTTTAGGATTGTGATCTATATTTTCTTTATTTTTATTAAGTTAAAAAATATATTAAATTAGGTTCCAATTTACAAAAGAGGTGCAATTTCACATTTTTAAATGTGTTTAAATATTGTAATATGTGGCAAAGATCAGTCTTTAGCTGTATACTATATATCTCATTTTGGTATGAATAACTTATGCAATGTTTAAAATGAAAGATGAATTTACTTTTCAAAGTGAATTAGAACATTGTTAGTTAAAAAATATCTCCTTTTAAATCTTTATTTATATCAAAAAGTGATTAATTAATTATTAATAAAATACGAAGTAACATCGTGCATATATATTATATATGTATAAAATTTTCAGATACGATTTATAAATTACATTGAATATGAATCATTCCTAATATTGATCATAATTGTATATTAAAAAATTGTAGTATCATTTTTATCTAATGTAGAAATTTGAATAGATTTTATTGATGATTATCAAATCTATTACAATTTATACACACTTTGTATTAATAGTAATAATAATAATAGTAATATTTGCATTTGTATATTTTTTACGCTGATTTGAAATAAAATGCAAAAAAAAATATAAACACGTTAACACATATCATTTACAATGTCTCGATAATCACACTAGTTTTTTGCTATACTATATTTTTTATCGTTATCAATTATAATTACTTTCATTATATATATATATATATATATATATATATATATATATATATATATATATATATACATATATATATATATATACATATATATATATATATATATATATATATATATATATATATATATATATATATATATATATATATATATATATATATATATATATATGATAATAAAAATCTTAAACAGAGTAATAAATAACGAGACATTCGAATGTAAAAAAATTTTGTCGCCAAAGCATCGATACGTTTTTTAATATATATTATGATATACAAACAAAATATGGATAAATAATTGAATCGATTATCCGATTAGTGATGGATGTGTATTTATGATAAATAAATATGTAAATGTCGTTTGCAATATAAAATGAAGCAATTGAATATATAATTATATTTATCACGATTAATGTTATGACATTTGAATAACTGATTAAATGTACGATTTGTATAATTTTGTTTTGATTTCCTTCTCCTCATTATTTGTGTTAATACAGAGTGATTCAAAACCGTCGAAACGCTTTATATATTACCCACGGTAAAATAGAACCGTTAAATTTAAATAGTTCCTACATACACTATTGCTCATTTGAAGCATGTAAAGACAATACAGTAAAAAGTACTTAATGTAATTGCATAATATATTTTTTTACATTATTCACGATTACATAAATTTTGCTCCATCAAAAATATTATTTTAAAGTAGCTATTTTTTTGTATTAGAGTTTAGTTTGTCTAAATATATATATCATGTTTTGAAAATAATTTTATTATAATTATTTTGTATTTCATACAATTGTGTTTCATTCGTTTTGTATCATTCTGTATATTCGTCATTTTATTTATATGATTACAAATTTATTAATATTAATAATATTTTTTAGCTTTTTATAGCTAGCTATCAATGATAATTATTTAATATATTAAAAATGAAAATTTGTTGAAAAAATATATTCTACAATTTTATATTATTATTATTATTTATTCCATCATATACATATATATATATATATATATATATATATATATATATATATATAATGCAACATTTTGTTTATTTCTTTGATCGCATTTTGGCGCTATATTTTAATATAATTATAGCAATAGAATAATTGAAATTTCGGTATAGATTTTCCACGCATTTGCTTTTAAAAGCATTCATTATTTTGTATATTTTATAAATATTTGTAAAATGTTAAAAAAAAATATTAATATATAGCCATGTATTCCCTTTAGATATAATTTAGAAAAATGTGATAGTATTTGTTTATACAAGGAATTAACACTAGGAAAATAATTAAAAATATCAATTTGTTGCTATGTTCTTTCGCTCTACTTACAGTTTTTGTTTTGGTTTTTTATTGTAATTCCTCTTCGAAAACATATTATTTTTTATATAATATTTATTCATAATGCTCAGACTAATTCACGATAAACGATGTCATATATTATTTATTATTGATATTTTTTTTTTATTATTTATTTTTGAAGAAAAATGCAAATAAAACACTCAGCTATTCATTATCATATAAATCATTTATACACGAATTTATTCTTTTTTTTTTTATTGCGATCCAAATTTGAAAACTATTGAACGTTATGCATCAATAAAATTGTGAGAGTTAATAACAGTAACAATTGATTTGCAAATCTGCGCCAATAAGATTACTGCTTTGTATAAATACAGGGTCGTATTTAAATTTTGTAAAATATTTTTTTTGTGAATTTGGTTTGTTTTTGACATTAATTACTTTGTAAAGTTTAATTTTTTTTTTTTAATTTTTCGAAAATAAAATAAATTTTTTGACCTAAAAACGACCCTAAATAAACAAAAACAATACTATTATTTCAATGTAAAGGAAAATTTTTCTCACATATTGTTTGTGTTGAAAATAATATTTATTTGTAATTTTAATAATTATAAGACTTCGAAACATATTGATTATCAAATAACTCAATATAATTGTATTATATATATATATATATATATATATATATATATATATATATATATATTTATATATATATATATATATATATATATATTTATATATATATATATATATATATATATATATATATTTATATATATATATATATATATATATATATTTATATATATATATATATATATATATATATATATTTATATATATATATATATATATATATTTATATATATATATATATATATATATATATATATATATTAATTAAATTGTACAATCGTGAGATGAAAATTTTCCTGTCCATATGATTATAGAAAATATAAAATTTTTGATACTGACTTAAAAAAACAAATTGATTAATACTTTTATATAATGTGATCGATCATGTATGGCCTTTTTAAGCGAACGAAAGTAGCGAAGCCTTTTTCCAGATTCTATTCTCTTAATTGTATCTAATTAGACTAGTGGATTGTTGATAAAGTAACTGAAATGTTTTTTTTTCGCGCATAATAATACTTTTTACGAGATAATAATTATTATTAATAATAATACCACACGAAAGGACGTCTTTTCTCTTTTTTAAATAAAATATAAAAAAAAGAAAAATAAGTAAAATGTTGAAAAATCGAGCACGTTGTACAGCTTATTTAATCATCAAGTATACATATTATAATGCGTATAAGGGAAGAAAATATAAAATTATTATTATTATATACGATTTATTGTAAATTAATTCCTATTTAAATAATGAATATGTATAGAGTTGCAACAAGTCAAAACGATTTTTAACAGATTCCAACAAGATTTCAAAACTATCATTTTCAGTTTATAGTTTTTATTTAACTTTTATGTGATTATCGTTGCAGTTAACTAGTTATATATAGTTGAACATACAAATAAAACTTTTAAAAATATTTTGATTTTTAATCACTTTCTTTTTTGATATATATATATATATATATATATATATATATATATATATATATATATATATATATATATTTATGTTGTTATTAAACCCTATACATCACATAAACGCATTAGTGTATTTCTTTTTGTGCAACATCAACACGTATCGTCGTCGATTATAGAAAATTGCAACCGAAGCTGGTAAATCATAAATTAACGAGATTTAAACGAGAGGTGGTATCCGTCCGTGGAAGAGTTACGATCCTTTAAATCAAGGTAATTATCCCTCGTATCAAAATTAATGAGGGTATATAATATTTAAACACTACCGCCTGTACTCCAATACATATAATGTCATATCATTAACGCGGTCAAATTACGGGTTATACGCCTATAGATAAACCGTACTGATTTACAATGTGAGAGCTTCGCGATGGGTTTATATTCGCCTATTCCTCAGGCTTAATCGAGAGTATAATAAACACTTAAGTGTGTCTGCGTTTAATACCTATTATATAGTGAGCGATTTGCTTAAAAATTTACCACACTTTTCAATAATGACTTACAACCATACAAAGTTGGAAGGTCGAATCGAGCATTTTAATGAGCAGCGCACGAAAACGAAATTTCCTGTTTTTCAGAAACGTCTCCACAAAATTAGGAAATAATCAGATTAAATAGATGAAGTCAAACGAAACGAAGATTTTCATAAAATTGAAAAAAAAAAGTTTTTCACTCTTCTTTGAAGAATAACAATTGAAGTAATTTTTATGACAAATAGGTAATTTAATGGGATATAAAAAAAGGTTAGAAACGTGGTTATCTTGGATACTGAAATTTTTCGAGAATAAATATTAAAATAATGAATTTAATTTTCATCGATTTATTGAAACGATCATACAACTTATATATCCAGTCTTTGTTGATTGTTATTATAATGGTTTTCTCAAATATTCTGCTTCACACTGATATTTTCTTTTTCATTAATGAATTAATATATATATTTTTTTAATAAATATCATTATAGACATCATATAATACTATATTTAATTTGACAAAATGAGATTACTTTTAATAACACTGAATTACATAATAATACTTCCAACATTTCAATGAGGAATGATAATTAGATAAATATTTGTTTTATTATTCATAGATGTTAATATTGTTAAAAAGTACCTAACATTACAAATATAATCGACAGAAAATTCGAGAACAACCGTTAATAATAAATAAAATGATACACATCATAAATTAAGTTCAATATACAAATAAAATATTATACAATTCAACTTATAAACCTTAAAATTTATCAATGAGTACATGACAAATACGGTAAAATTGTACAAATTATTATAATATAAATAAATCATAATTGTATATACAGATGAGTCAAAAGAAATGGTACAAAATTTTTATTCTTTTTTTTAATTTTAAAGGTTAGAACAAAAAATTTTCAGATTAGGTTAGAATATATTCTAACCTAATCTGAAAAGTTTTAACCTCTTTTTAAAATATTCTAACGAAAAATTTTATTCATTTTTTAAATAAATTTAGTGAAAAAAAATGACAAAAATATTAAATAATATTTTTACATATCAATAATTCAATTCACTTATCTAATATAGTTTCAATTTATATCATCAAATTGGATACAAAATATAATATGGAGATATAAATAATTCGATTAAAATTAATGCATATTAATTTTTTTAAAAGCTTTTTTTGGCCCATCTGTATAAAACAGAATATGTTAACTTATTAACAGATTGTTAGGAACTAAAAGACATTTAATGAGTCAGAATCGTCTATTTAGCAAAAAAGAGCGAAAAACATGTTACAGAAGAGTCAACAATTATTTATCTATTATTATATATGTATTTACAAGTAGATTAATAAAATTTTGAAGAGGGGAAAATTTTAAGTATTTATGTAAATCCAAAAAAATAAATCCCATAATTTATATTACTTTAAACAATTTAATTACCTACTTTTTATATAAATATGCAATGCAAACATTTAAAATAATATAAAATCATTGAGTAATTTAAGGGGGTTTAAGCTTCTCTTACAGAATTAATTTTGTCACAACACTAATTAAAATATAATAGAATTTATTATTTTAGGAAAAAAATCAGATCTTTCTATTTATTATATTTTAGTTATATATAGACAAGAATTTAAATATGAAATATTAAAATCCAAATTTAATTATTACTCTTGACTTTTTAACCCTACCCCTTATATATATATATATATATATATATATATATATATATATATATATATATATATAAATATATATATATATATATATAAATATATATATATATATAAATATATATATATATATATATATATATATATATAAATATATATATATATATATATAAATATATATATATATATATATATAAATATATATATATATATATATATATATATATATATAAATATATATATATATATATATAAATATATATATATATATATATATATATATATATATAAATATATATATATATATATATATAAATATATATATATATATATATATATAAATATATATATATATATATATATATATAAATATATATTTATATATATATAAATATATATATATATATAAATATATATATATATATATATATAAATATATATATATATATATAAATATATATATATATATATATATATATATAAATATATATATATATATATATATATAAATATATATATATATATATATAAATATATATATATATATATATATATATATATATATATATATATATATATATATATATTTGAATATATTAAATTGTATTATTGTATACTTAAAGATTTATTTTGTAATTTTCTTTTTTTTTATTAAATGGCAATTAGTTGATTAGTCATAAAATAAATAATTTAATATCTTATTTTTCATAACTTACAAAGTCTTCAAAAAAAATATACATAATTATATTATATTTATACGATTTACATATATTTTCTTCTACTTTATTATTTTCGCATAAGTCTAAATCAAAACAAAATTCTAGAATTAGAATAACTGTCGTACTGTTGGCAATATATATATATATATATATATATATATATATATATATATATATATAAAGTTATGACCTTAATAACATTCAACAGAGACTAGGAGAACTAATAAAAGTTTAAGTTTTATTATTTATTTTTTTTGTTTTTTTTTTGTTTTTCTTTTGGTAAAACTACATTTTACAATTATTAATATTTTCATAGTCACTATTGAAGTAAAAAAGATGAATTTTCATTAAGATAAACATTTTTTTAGAAATCAAAAGAAAAATCACGATAATACTATTTAAAGAGTTCTTCATCTTTTTTTCCAACTTCAAATAATTTTTGGTTTTAATTTCAGAAAATATTCTTTAGCATTTATATATTCGTCCTTTTTTTAAAAAAAGATACATTTATTTTTAATCAACAACCATAAAAATATTTTTAACATAACTGGGAAAAGCAATAATTTTAATGTTTATGAAATAAATGTATATATTTTAAATTCCAATGACAGTTATTTAATGAGAAAATTTGGAATGTGTTAATGGAAATTAATAATAACAAAATTACACACTCATTATTTTCTTATTACATGTTTAATATTTAGTTTCTTTTTTTTGCTAATTTATTAATATCAATAGAAAGACTTAAAAACAATGAGATCTAAATATGCGTACAAATAATTATAAAAGTATTTCACTGTAGAAAGTTTGCAGTTATAAATGTATATATATATATATATATATATATATATATATATAAATGTATATATATATATATATATATATATATATATATATATATATATAAATGTATATATATATATATATATATATATATATATATATATATATATATATATATATATATATATCGCATTTTAATATGAATAACATCAATATCTATTTATTTTTAATGATATAAAAATTTATTACTATCATCGTTCATGATTAAGATTATAAAGTTATTTATATTAAAATGAGATTTTAAATAAAAGAAAAATATTTTTCTAATACTCACTTAGTTAGAAATTGATTGAAAATCCCATAATATAAAAATCAATAACAAATTTTTCAGGTATCATTTTAAGGAGTTTTAGTGTCAATAAGTTTATAGTTTTTAAATTTATAATTTACACGCATCATCATTAAATCATATATTAGAACATTTCATAATTTTCATTAGCTTTGAAATACTTGTCGCTTTTATAAATATCAGCTCACATATAATTCTCATAAAAATCTTTAAGACATCATTGTTTTAGTCTGTAATATATAATTTGCTATATATATATATATATATATATATATATATATATATATATATATATATATATATATATATATATATATTTATATATATTTCACATGAGACAAGTAAATGGAATTAAAATTATAAATTTACAATTTTCACGATGAATAAACTTACGCCTAAGAAATATATAATAGTTAATATTTTGAATAGTTAGAAATTAAATGGACCCGTAAATAATGATTTGTTTGGAAATTTAATCATCTAAACCTCATAATTGCTACTTTTTGGACTTAGAAACCAATATACACAGAAAAATATGGTGGCTTTCAATAATAAAAAAGTACTTAATTCTAAATTTGAAATGAAAACCACCGAAATTTCTTTCTTTACTATATATAACAGCTTTTTAATGAGATCTATTTATGTGTTATATATATATATATATATATATATATATATATATATATATATATATATATATATATATATATATATATGTATATATATATCTGTGAGCCGTTAATTTACAAATAAAACAATACAGTATAAATATTTATATAAACACATAAATATAAAGAACAATTTCTTTTCATCTAACATGTTTTTATTTTAGATGAAAAATATATTTAAAAGAGAGAAAATAATTAAAAGGTTTACGATACATGTTATAATATATATATACATACATACATACATACATACATATATATATATATATATATATATATATATATATATATATATATATATATATATATATATGAATAAACGACATAGATTTCATACGAAAACACATTCACGCACGTACAATCTTATCGATCAGAGGTATTAAACACGCGTCGTCAATTTACACACAAATTTAATAGAATACCACCGATTGATATAAATGATTCTTACACAGAACACTTCGAAATTATTCGTTTACGTTTTTGTGAACAATGTTCGATAGAAAATATAATATGAAGTATTCTCACAAATAACAATTATATCCAATGTGAATAAGAAAAAAAATTCACACTTGTTTGAAGAGAAAAAATAATAATTTACATTAATTTATGAAGATAATTTATATTTACAGATAATAATGAAAATCCTCTTATGACTAGAGTTGTTGACCATTTCATATCATATACATAACATATATACGTGTTATTATTTTTTATAATTTTTCATGAATTAAAAATTTTAGTACTATTATTTCCACCAACAATCAATAAATAACATACTTACAATTTGTGTACATTAATTTAGACGATTCAATAAATTCAAATTTTTCAAGTGAAATACAATATATTATTTTAAATGGTACTAATAATGCATTAGTATTATTTTTTTAATTGGCATGCATCTCTACTATAATTCATATGCTGTATGGACTAAGCTAAATAGTTTATTTATTTATTGACACTTTTCCGTTGACTGCAAGAATAGGTGTTACTGAATCGTCAAAAATTCGACAAAATTTGTAAGTTGGGGAATTTTCCAGTACGATAAAAAAGAAACATACGACTTATTAACAGTCTTTTGATAACCGAGTCGTCAACTCTACGCCTAACCTTTGAATACTATTTTCCATATATCAATATATAATTTTGTTCTTTCGAATCGAAATAATGACGATAAGAAAATATTCGATAGCATTCTTCATCCATATTTGTCTTATTTTTTTAAGTGATATCGCGGAATTCTAATTATGTAAATATGTATATTTTGAAATCAAAAAATATTGTTATAAACAGTTTTTCTACCTATTCTTGGAGCCAGCTCAATTTTTTTTTTAAATTTGAAAACAGTGTTTATTTATATTATATATTAATCATGTAAAACACTAATATTGAAACATTGAAATAAATATACACAACGATTTTTCATTGCTGTTCATATTAAATATCTTATATAGTTTAATTGGAATAGAGGTTATCCAATTATCAATGATTTTTTTTTATAAAATAACAAAAAAAATATTAATAATATAACAAATGTATATACATTAAAATTAAATAATTAAATACATTAAGTAAAGAGAATTAATTAGTAACGTCTCTATCCTTCTTATGTATATTTTCTTCGTGTATAACCAAGTTTGTTGTATTCAAATTAACTGCAACAAAAACGATCAAATTAAACAATCAATAAATTTAATAATATCTTATATAATTTTTTTTCTTTGAATAAACGAAAGATTAAAAATGTGTAATTTGATCTTCATATTTTATTATTGATATAAGCAGCAAACAATGATTAATAAATTACACATTATAATAAAATATTATTGCAATAAAAAATATGTATAATATATAGATTGTTTGTAAAATACAAATGAAAGCCACAAATTATTTTATTTTAATTAAGATTCCAAAATATGGATAAATATTATATATTGAAAATTTTATATAATAATACAAAAAAACTTTTATTCTTCGATTTTATTTTGTATAGTGTTTTAAATTCGTAATATTGAAAAAAATATACCTGAAAAAATATTCTTTTAAGATCACCTTTACGTGATGATTTGGTTTTTTTTTCAATTTTTTTTTTGATACAATATAAAAACATGTTTAGTTTCGTTTTATTGGCTGCAAAATTCCGAAACACGAATCCGTTTTGGTAAAATATTAGATAATATAGTTTAATACGCCGTAAATAATATGGTTTGATTTTTTTTTGACATGCGATATTAAATTCATTTGATGAAATATTAATAACAATATTTATGTTAAAATATTGTTCATATTAATTTGGTGATTATAAAAAATCATGTAGATTCTTACCATTTTATTTTATTAATAAATTAAAATATTTACATTGTCATTTCTTAAGAAGTTGAAAATTTTTAAATATTTGAGCAGCTAAATAGTTAGAACCTTTTTTGAGCTTTACAAAATTTAAAAAAATTTCAAAGATTTCATAATGTGAAAATTTTATTAAAATAATAGAGAAATAGAAAACTTAATATTTTGACCATAACAATAAAGTTATAATCTATAAATGATTTTTCAGGGTAAAAGTAATATTAGAAGAAAATATTATTAATATAATTAAGGAATTTATGGTGGTGGATATTTGTCAGAGACATGGACAGACTAATATGATTGATACAGAATAGAATTTATTTTTGTCAGTGAGATAATTGCCAATCGTCGACCTTCTCGGAGGAGAGACACAAGAAGGCGGTGAATGACATATATATATATATATATATATAAAGATGGAAAAAAGTGTATTGATGTTAATGAAATATTTTCAGATAAATGCTCACCTGTGCCGCAAGATCCGGCATGTTTAGTATCGATAACATATCCGGAGGCGCACGCGTCTCTGAACATGTGACACCACGAGGAATATGTGCGATTATTTGTGGCACATATGGTACGTCTGGGCCTTTGCTGACACCGTGTACCGCAAGTGACACATCGGGGTGCACCCGTCCTCGAATCGCTCAAGCACTCCTGATACGGACGACATTTGATTGTCGCACACGAGGCACTAGCTGTAACAATGTATAAAAAAATAATAATAATCTTATAAAGTATTTGCAATTTTTTTTTTTTTTTTGAAATTTGACAATAAAATTGACATCTTTCAATCATAAGTGCAATCAATTGATTTGTCATTTTAGTATAATTAATCGCTCAATATTACATGAAAATATAGGCTACTTTATATAATATATAATCGTGACTATTAATTAAAAGCAAAAAGTTTTCAAATTTTTTTTCATGTTTATAAACTTTGAAACTTGAAAATTTGAATAAAATGAAAAGAAATGCTTTTGTAACTGATGATTATAGTTATATAATAAAAACATTCATACATAAAAAAAATATTAATTAAAAAATTACACCCTTTTTTTATTAAAATAATTTTATAAAATTAATATTTTATTAAAAAATATTAAATTTATAGTTTTTTATGGATGGCATAGGTGTCACTATAAGATCAACTGAACAATTTAAAAATTCTGATTCACAAATTAAATTATAAAAGAAAAAATATATATACATAAAAATATAATAAAAAATCCAATAATATTTTTAAGAAATGAAACGGGAGAAAGCATGTAAATTATGAACACAAACAATCCTCAAGAATATAAAAAAATATATGAGAAGAATCGCGAGAAGTTACTGATCAGCTAACGCAAAGAATACTAAAAAGTTGTCTGTCATACGTGACATCCTCGTCTGGTGTCCTTCAGATCGATTCAGGAGGGACGTCCTGTTCCAAAATCAAAATAATCACCTTCAAAATGACATCATATAGGTCAATAAGGTAGTGGATCAACAACGTTAATAAAAACATTGAAAATTATAATATATATATATTTATATATATATATATATATATATATATATATATATATATTATCATTATATAACAATTTATAAATGGCATTTGAATAATCATTTTTTTGCTATTATAATAGATAGATCCTTAATAAAATTGCAAGTTACAAAGTTTCCCATCCAATTATAATTTATTTTCTACGTCTTTTTCGTGATAAAGTGTAATAAATGTTTTCGAAAAAATCAAATCTGCCAATTTTTAAATTCTAATATCATAAAATATATTTATAGTATAATAATAATAATAAATATGATATATTAGATATTTGTAGTAAAACTTTAAAAAAGCTAACAAATATTTTTATAGTAAAAAAAATATTACTAAATATATGTAGACAATATACAAAAGATTAATATTTACATATATTATGATATATTTATATTCATATAAATTATTTTTATTCATTAAATTGAAGAATATATACATATAATATATTATCTTGATATGCAATGTGCAATAAAAAAATACTGGTAATTAATTAAACTCTCATTAACGATTTTCTATAATATGACGTGAAATCGTCGACCGCTATTTTTACTTTTTATAGTAAAATCAGGTCCGCATCTAGGCTAAATAAGTATATACCTGAAAAAAGCTGAGCAACATTAATGTATTTTAATTAATTAAAAAGATCGTTAAAAGACTTTAATCATTGAACGCGATTTTAAATCAGGGGGGCAAAATGTTTAAAAACGAAATAAATTTATATTTCGGCATATATATTTTTATTATTATGAATTTTAAAATATATTTATTAAATAAAAAAATTATAATAGGGAATTTTTTTTGTTAAAAAAATGTTGCTTATCGCTGTTTTGAACTATTAACCTAAAATCTGCGGAATTTGAAGAATATGGTTAAACACATCGTTTGAACGTTTTACAATCATTTTAAAAGTAATTTAAAAGTTGAAAGTCGAACGAAATGTAAAAGTGAAAAGTTAATATATAATTAGACGAAATAAACGAAACGAATTTACCGAATAAGTAAAAATACTAGGATATATACTATTTTTATTTAAAAAAAAATTTAAATCAAAATTATAGATGAGTTTTCATTTATGTTTAAGAAATATGAATAGAAGTAAAATATATATATATATATATATATATATATATATATATATATATATATATATATATATATATATATATCGTCGTGTATTGTATATACATATAACATATATTTGTAAGTATAAAAATAAAATCAAAACAGAATAAAAAGAAAAGTATAATAATCAGGAAAGAGGAAAAACATAAAACAAGACAATCGATATATGAGAGAGAAAAATTTTCACTTCACTTTCGTTCGCGTCGAAAAAATGTCAAAAATCTGGTCTTTCGATTGTACCAGTTGCAAATATGCGACGGTTAATTAACGTCTTTTTTTCCCACTCGTCTTACGTACGAAGCGATCACAGTCTAACGGATACAAGTGCGCACGGTTCAACGTACGACATTTCATATATATGTATATTATTATAAAAAATATTATTATTAAAGAATATTTGATGTTTTTTTTTTTTTATAAATTTGTACATTAAAATAATAGATGTATATGAGCGTTTAAATTTCGACTTGTTTATCATTTATATGTATATGTATAATATTGAAATGGTTATTATTAAAAATAATACATATATGGTAAAGGCGTTATATATATATATATATATATATATATATATATATATATATATATATATATATATATATATATATATATATATATATATATATAATATATAGAGTTAGTTATATCGGTTAATTTCGCTTGGTCAGCATGCCATACGCGAAATGTGCAATTGCGTTTTTTAAAATGCATACACTAATGCGAAGCATACTAAGCGACAGTTCGTGACATGAATTAATTTTTTATGTACATATTTCTCGGATATTTAAACGTATGTGCAGTGCGCGAAATACGAGACGGAGACGAGAGAAATGCGCCTTGCGCTGTTCCCAAAACGCCAGTGGTGGATTCGGATCGAATCACATACAAATATTCTAAACAATTTTAACATATTTCATTGATTATTCAATATATATATATATATATATATATATATATATATATATATATATATATATATATATATATATATATATATATATATATATATATATATATATATATATATATATATATATATATTGTAATATCGTAAAAGCAATATAAGTGTAATTGTCATAAATTGGTAGATTCTTTTTAAAATCTGTTAATTGATTCTTCCATTGTCATCAAGAGTGAAAAAGTATGCAAAATTTCAGCTTAATCGGATATCGGAAAATGCTCGAAAAATCAATTACAAAATTCCATCCAGACAAACAGACGGGTAAAACTTATATAAAATGTATGTAAAATATTAAATTCTTCATAATTTTAAATCAACCCTTAATTTATACGGTTTTAGCGTGTGTAATCTTTTTGTAAAATCATTTTAATTTTATTTTACAATTCTTGGTTATAATTTTTAAACCTTTAATAATAGTTATATATTTTAAAATAATCTTGAGTAATGAAAATACAATTGATTTTTTAAATATGTTAGTAAATAATATAAGTGTTAAAATAATTTTTATTCAATTGTAGTATACGTAAATTCACTTTAATATCAGTAAAATATTATTTTCAATATTAATAACGTATTATTTGTGAATTATTTTATATAATTATAATTTATTAAATCTATTTTCACGCTATAAATATATAAAAGGAAAATATTTATTCTTAATCACTGATCGCTTATAAGTATAAATATTATTAATACTTTTGTAAATACTACGAATATTATTCGTTTATTTTTTTTTCATATAATATAAACGAAATAAAATATCAAATTAGTAAAGTGAGTGATAATGTTCCTTAACATTGTAGATCTTTTAAAAGTAAGATTTTCTCAGTATTTATAAACGGTTAAAAATCTATTGATGATGTACTATGTCGTGATATAACTAATTTCATATCAAACGATGCACTGAAAAATATTCGAAAGGCACTAAAAACTAAAAGAGCGTTTAATAAAATTCGCTGTAAAATTGTAAATTGCGAGTAATTAAAGAGTTAAGAATTCCTCGTTAAAGTTAATCGACGAGAACTAGGACATTTTACAAACGGACAAATTAATCAATTAATCGATACGAGTTCAGAATAAAATGCACTTATTAATGAACCAGTTCGCTGATGGAGTGCAATCGTACTTTTATAGAATAAATGTATATATATATATATATTTTATTTGTTTCCATTTTAAAAGGCTTCAATTTGGAATTTTTCCACGCAGGATGATTTTTTTCCTTATCAAAATTGTAATTGAAAAATTTTTCTTTTCAATAGAAAATTTATATAAAATATATAGATAATTGATAAGATACTCTTTCAGTTTGATACTAGAATATAACTGCAGCCATCTAAATCAAAAATTCTAAAGGCATTTCAAATCATATTATTTTTAAAAAGAAAATTGTTAAACAATAATAATAAAAATTTAAAAATTATAAAATTTAAAATATTATAAATAGTGTAGTTTGGTCTAGATCGGTCTAGAATAAATTACTAAGTCAGTCAAGGTTAGATCGGTCCGGATCAAATGAATGCAACTCGTAATTTTTAATCAGTCTCTATTGCAAAAGTGCAATCGCGAATAATAATCAAGATCTTCTGCTACGATGTATGCTTATTTTCAACAATAAAACGAAAAAAAAGTATTTTATTTGAATTATATAAATATATAACTTGGCGTAAATTCATCAAACGCAAATGCGAAATCTTGCTATCATACTACTGTGATCAAAAAGTGAGGTGAAATTGTCATTTAAACTCCCAGGCATTAGGAAGACAGGTAAATTGTATTTTTTTTTTCTCCTAAATTGGTAGGACTGGACTGTCTATAACATTTGCCAAGCGTTTGTTTGTCAAAAGGTTTAATTATCTCCGAATTACAATAGCATGTTTTTACAACTTTCGGTTCCTTCATCACAATAATGCACCATGTCATACTGCATTGATTTTTCGGGACATTTTTGGAACAAAAATTCAACTCATATCGTTACGCAACCACCGTATTTACCTGATTTGGCTTCGTGCGACTTCCGGCTATTCAGCAAACTCAAAGGGCCACAATGTAGGGAGGCCGTTTTGACACGATTGAGGAGATAGAAACCTGAAGGTTATACTGGAAAAAGACTATTAAGTTTGTTTCGTGGACTGGAGAAAGCGTTGGCAAAAGTGCGTTTTATCTTACTTTTTGATCACAGTGTTACTATTGCTAAAAAACTTTGAACTGATAAAGAGTGATTATACAATTAAAAATATTGACAACAGATGAAAAAAGATCAATTTTGGAATAATTCCAATGCCATATTGGATATTCGAGTTAATCGCATATTCAACACATGGGACGAGTTGCACCGTATTCCATGGGTTTTATCGTGGATCGCGGTTTCGTACGCAATATGTGGCACTCGTCGAAGGTGTTTCGAATTATAAGTGCAGTATCAGCAAGCACACCACGAGGGACACAAAAGACAGTGAAACGGCAGTTTTCTGAATTATGCAGTCGTGGCGAAACCGCGGCACTTAAATTCTGAATAATTGGACGGAATTAATGTGCACATTTATAGAATTAAGCGCTTTTGCAAAACGCCGAACGGTCGAAACGTGCAATTATTTCGAAAATAGAACGGGGGAAATATAAAATTGCCATTATGGTATATATATATATATATATATATATATATATATATATATATATATATATCAAAATAATAAAGAAAAAAGATAATACTGTTGAAACTGGAAGCTTCGATCTTTTCATAAAGTTTTTAACATCAATATATTGTAATCATTATATAAACAGCGTTAATATTTTTTAATGTGCTTAGTGAAAAACAATGATTATATTTGGTCTAATATATTTATAAATTATAACATGTCACTCGTTCGACTATCTTTGAAAACACTATATAGTGTGCAATCTAACGATTGAACGAATATAAAAACAGAACACGTCGAACGTTATAGAGGAAAAACGAGAAAATGCGCCGGAAAATCTCAATAAGGCTCTCGAACGACGCGACATATTCGCGCATAATATTAAACGAGCGGACAGATGTTAAACGTCAATCAAGTGTCATTTTATTTATTTATTTTTATCCGAAGTCGCGATCGAAGGATAAAGTCAGGATAGAGCAAGGAGACGACCGACGACGAGGATGAGACGCACGAACCGATGATGTTGACGCATTAACTATGCAAGGAGCGACATCAGACGGGGCGCGGTCTGGGAAAATATTCGCGAAACATGCACACTTCGATATGACATAAATATGCACAATCGCACACACGCATATGACACACATAACGTACGTATATTTATTTTATATCAACAAATAATATATGTATATATAATATAAATAGCAATGTGCTACAATTTTAAATATTTAAAAAAATGTCGAAATTGTAATGAGTAAAAACCGGAAAGATATTTTGTTGGTATATGAACGTTTTGTCCCGTGACAACGCTCGTATATATAAAACGAGCATGCGTGTGCGCATTCGTCCTTGCATCGTCCTTGGGACGTCCTTGCCGATCTCGTATGCAAGTTGAGTGACCCGTGGCCAAGTTAAGTCGCCTTATGCAATTCGAAACGCGGTTCCGCAAAAATGTGTGTGTGTGTGTGTGTACGCGGCAAAAATGAATAAATAAATAAGCGCTCGTAAAAGTTCGAGTGAAAAAGCTCTCGCGCCATTCTATTGTTATTTGAGAACAAGGCACCGCTCGCCCGATTATTTTCCTCGTTTTTAATAACAATGCTTTTCGTGCACAACAAACAATGCATCGTCTCGTGACGCAGTCGATATTTAATATATATATATATATATATATATATATATATATATATATATATATAAATATATATATATATATATAAATATATATATATATATATATATATATATATATATATATATATATATATATATATATATATTACGATTAATGTCGCGACGCTTCTGATGATGAATGTTTATATTTAAAGTGAACGAAAATTGACCTCGAAATTCGCAAAAGCTAAATATAAACGAATGCGTGAATGTTATCTAACGCAAAAATAATAAACATTATTAACTTTATATGGAACTTGTCATATTAATCACTTGTATATATAAATAAGCACAATACTCATTTTTTCACAAATAAACCTTAAATGAATTCTTATTAATAATTAAACATTTTATTTTGATATAATGTTTAATTTGACAATTAACAAAAATTTATTTATTTACACTTTAATTAATTTATTTCTAAATATATATATATATATATATATATATATATATATATATATATATATATATATATATATATATATATATATATATATATAATATTCGAATAATATATTTAATTTATCGTCGATAACAAACCATTCAGTGTTTTATTTTAAATAATACAATTACCTTACAAAACTTGGCTCAAGAAATGTCAGCAAGAATATGTACTGAAAATATTCAGTCTAAAATTATACTATTGAAAGAGGAAATAATAATTTTACAGTAAAATATGTCTCATTATTCAATCATATTGTATAAAAATGTGCAAGTGATTTAGAACACAAAGTATAACTATTCTATGATTCTAGAATGATGATTTTTGAATAATGGAATGATGCATAGTCATATTCCATAAAAGGAAAACTAATCTTAATAAAATTTTATTACTTGTGTAGTGATTTTCTAAAGAAACATCTTAGATTGAAATTTTTAATACGAAACCAGTGTTCAATCTGACAAGTTCAATTCTATTCGCAATACAAAATATCGAAATATATAAAGTTAAAAAAAATAGTTATAAGATAAAATGAACATTGCTCACAATTATACTGTGAAATCAATAATTTCAGTCAATACGATTTATAAATATTCCCTTTCATCTATCCACCTTCTAATTTAATACGCCTTCTATAGATCAAATCTAAAACCAATCAAATTGTAATTGAATAGCCAGGAATGCAAGAAGTTCAATATGACGACGATTTATTGTATTATATATTATGATGATGATGATAGCAATGGAAAATGATTTGATACCGTACTCGTATTATCTTCATGTCAATAGAACAATTCTAATATTTTCTGCTTCATTGGATTGCATTGCGGTCAGAAGTTGTGAAGTTTGATATTTTTTATTATTAAAATATATTTTTATTCACACAGTTAAAAGTAATACGATTCGTTCAATTTTATCAGAGTTAAATAAAATTTTTAATATCATTATTTTATATAGATTAAAAAATGTAAATATATATTTATATATATAATACTATAAAAATTTTGGAAGAATGTAAAAGCCCTGGTTGTAAATCGCGAGCAAACACATTCACCGCAAATTACTCGAGTAAAAATATGGGAATTTGCGCAATTTATCGCGAGGAATGACCGTGCAATCGTCGAACAATGGCGAAATGCATCGGCATTAAATGCAATTTTAGTGCAGCGTCATCCCGATATCCGTACTTTTGCATAGCGTCGATATGACAATGGATGTTTTTCGACGGGTGTCAGTCAGTCTTCAGCGAAAATTCTACCGCATAAAAGACGAAGAACGATATAATAATAATAATAATAATAAAAGCGATATCACAGGTTCAAATCTGCGACATGCCGATGTTTATATGAACGTTTTATTTTTTTTTATTGCAACTCAAATATCAAATATGCAGAAGTCGAAACGATATAGAAATTTGTCTTTTATAAAATATAGATATAATAAAATAATTAGGGATGAATGTCGAATGTTCAAAACTAGTTTTTCATTATGTAAAGTGTATTACATAATTAATGAACTGATGTAAATGACATCTTGATGCATATTCATTTCAGACAGACGTTCCATATATATACTTTGCACAAGGACACAAGTGAAGAAATATAATAAAATAAACACGATCGTGTAATAGAAGGCGTCGTATACAAATATGAATCGCATCGATGCAATTAAACTGGTTTAAATAATATATGTGTGTGTGTACATTCTGTTGCACAATCGCATATAACGTGATGCAATCGTTTCAAGTTCAAATCATGACTGAGCTGACATGGACACGCCATTTACTATAATGTCAGATTTTTTTTCTATGGTTTGTAAGCCTTCAGTGAAATGCGATATTTTTAAAATATAAGATTTTTTTATAAATATATAATTCGAATCAGAAAATTTGGTACATTAATCAATTCATATGAAAAAAGTATGGTAAAAAGAGATATGTATCGATATAAATATTTTTATATTAGTAGATCAAATATTACAAAAATAACATGTGGAAGTAGAAAAAGTTCGCATATTTGTTAAAAATAAAAAAAAGATATTTTTAACCATTAGCTTATCAGATACCAGATAACCTGGTTATAGAATTTGAACTTATTCAACTCTATATTGTGATATTAAACTTTTATTGAGACTATTATAAAAATTTCATAAATTTTGTTCGTTTGCACAAATCCTTATTGTATTTGACATTTTTAATTTCGTTCGATCGTGAAAAAAAAATTTTTTCAACTTATTTTTGTAATTAAGCACATTCGGTATATATAATCGATATGTCTAAAATTCCATAGAGTTCACTCAATGTTATGTTTATTTATTTTTTTTATATAAATATAAATTTAAACAGTTGTTTTTAATCAGCTCAGCATGTGATATAATACCGGTTAATATATATATATATATATATATATATATATATATCATATAAGAATTTTTATATCAAGAATCCGACAATTAAAAAACGACTAATGAATCATAGCGATAAATATAAAATTGAAGGAAAAAAACGTCAACAAGACAGTCATTGAACTTCAAGAAATGTTTATTGACATCGCACAAAATAAACCAACGCTCGATATCAGTAAAATAATAATAATATTGATAATAAACCAGAGCTTTACCGGTTATGATTAAATATTGAAATAAATACAAACTCGTCGGTGTTTATATAAGATTGATTTTTCGATTGTAACTCGAACGGTTTTGAGTTACAATATTTATGCAAAGTCTTTTAAAAATAGATTTTGAACAAGCATAATATTTGAATCGTATAAGATAAAAATTCTATAATATATATCTCGTTCGATTGAAAATGTTATAAATTACTGGAAAAATATACAGATCTGTCCACAAATAAATATATTTCTATATCTATAAATAAATACATTTTAAGACCAATTTAAATTAGTATAAAAATTAATTTATTACAAATACTATTTTAGTAACGTGTTTTAGCAATTCGTATCTATGTTATTTTTATAAATAAATTGAAGCATGAAGAGATTTTATGATTTTAGTCTTTTAAATGTTTACAAAAAAAAAATTATAAAAATTTATATTGTTTTTGTTTTTAACGTAATCTTAAAAAATAATGAATTAAAATAAAAAAAAACAATTTTATAAAGTACTACTGTATTACAAATAATAGTAATCGTATCATTGTATTATCATATACATGTACCATTGTATTATTAATTAAACAATAAAATTATTGTATTATCATCATATCGTATTATTAGTGGCAATTATATCGTAAAAACGATAAAATTAATTACCACTACCTTGGTCAATTATTTTGCAAATCTGTTAATTGATTCTTATATTTTCAGCAAAAATGAGCAAGTATGCAAAGTTTCAGTTCAATCTGAAATCGGAAAGTGTTCGAAAAATAGTTTACAAAATTCTACCCAGCAAACAGACAAGTGAAACTTATATAAAAGTGTGTAATAAAATGTTGACATATTACATAAATAATTTGAAAAAATATATACCATAAATATCGTTTGAAATCGATTTGAAAATGACACAAAAAAAATAATAATGCTAAAGCTGAAAATTTAATGAAAATTATTTAAAAGTTTATATATAATTAAAATCTTCAAAAATTAAAATTTCAACAGTATTCATATAAATTCGATCTTAAAATAAAAATAAACACGGATCCAATCATAAATTGGCGTCGTGAAACAATTTTCACCGACGGAGACATAAAGCCGGATCCAGACGATGTGTGCGCGTTGCACTTTCACTGCTCGATGGCGGCAGACTTCCGCACCAATTTACCTTGCCGAACATCGGCGCAAGGTTCATTGCGCTCGAATGCAGCTGCTGCACTCGGACCGTCGACAATTCTTGTGCAAGTACCGGCCGCCCTCGACATAATAATTCCAGAAACGGCCCTGTACAACCAGTTTACGACATCTTTAAAATACAATGTAACAAACGGCGACACTTCACACAAAAAAAAACTCACTCTATTATTTTTAAACTCCATACGCTCTTATATTTCCGTAAAGATATTAAAATTGTAATATTTTGATTTTTTTTTCCGATTTCTCGATCTCTATCATTTATAATTTTATAAATTTATATATTTAGAAATCGATTGTATATATTTTTAGAAAAATTCTTCATTAGTTTCAAATTTATGAAAATTGCGATCTTAAAAAATAAGGAAATCTTATACATTACTATCATATATATAAAATGCTAGCGCCGTCGCGCGCCGAACAACTCACGCTCTCACGCTGACGTCATTGTATATATAAAATATTACGCTAATATAAGTGCGTAATAGTGCGTAATAGTACTTTTATAATATTTGCAATTTAATTTTAATAAACTGAATATATATATATATATATATATATATATATATATATATATATATATATATATCTATATGTATATATAATAAAAAATGTATATTTCTAATGAACTAATAATACACACAGTATATAAATTTTTAGTTTTACATATAAACAAATAAAACGTAATAAAATATGTAAGAAATAAATATTCACACAGTGATGATTAGAATATTGAACATATATATATTTGACTAAATGTTCCATAAAAAAAAAAAATATTACGAAACATCGATCGATCGATATGTAGTATTTGAAGAGGCGAGCCAGACGAATTTGAATGCAAGATACGAGTGGACGACATCGGAAATGCAATGGGAACAATTCGCGTCGTCGGTGCAACAGACTGCGGACGGTGGTCAGGGCCGTCCGGGGGCAAATCGACAATTGTCCGTCAGTCAGTCAGTCAATCCGCTTCGTCTGTCCGTCCGTCTGTCAGGGTTCAAGAAGTTGTCCGGCAAGAAAACCGGCGCGGGCACAATAACCGTCTGTCTGGTTACGTTGACCGGTGTGTGCGTTCGCCGCATCGCACGACCAATGCAAATCCGAAAAACAAACCGTCTGCTCTTCTTCTTCTTATTCGTTTTTTTTTCTTTTTTTTTTAAATCATTATTGTCGACAGCAATTTCTTCGCTCTGCTATTTTTATTTTTTTTAATTTTTTTTTTACTTACTACATCGATGCACTTGTTGTGCGATGCTCGAGTACGTACGATCAGTGAATTTGTTTTGCTCGGATCTCTGATATATCTACAAAATAACGGTGACCTTGCGAACCGAAGCGCTTAAATTGCTTTTACATATCAAAACATTATACAAAATAATAAATTATAATTCAAAAGAACGCAAGTTTTAAATCTAGTTAAATGTTGGTAATTTAAATTAATATAGAGGAATCTGTACTTCGTTTACTGTAATGCGATTTTCAAAATAGAATTTCAATGACTTGAATTTTTTTAAATGTTAATAACTTAGAATAAAAATTCTGTTATATATATATATATATATATATATATATATATATATATATATATATATATATTATTTTATAAATATTTTACTGAGAAATACAACGTTTCTCTATATTTTATTTGTAATATAATCTTAAAGTGAAAGGAATTATTAAAAAAGATAATATTTTCATATAAAATGATACCTCTGTTTATTACAATTATTTTTTTTTGTAAAGATAAAAATTTTGTACAAAATTGAGCATTGATTATTTATTTTATCTTAAAATATATTTTATCGACAACCACAAAAAACAATAATACATAAAGTCGTACAGTGACATTTGACATTTTAACAAGACAATATATTTTTTACAATATGAATTTAATAAATATTTTGGATTTGAAAAAAAAAAGATTTCGGTCTACTAAACCGGGTGTGGGCGTAAACATCTTCCTTAAATTTCTAAGAACACAACAAACCCCTGAACAAATCCGGAAAACGGATCGGAAACAAAAATAAAATCGCCAACATAAAAAATTCGACGTTTTCGATTATTCATATTCTTTTTATTTTCACGTAAAATAAAAAAGCGAAAGTACGCTCAGAATATATTGTCGTACGATTATTATAAATATAGAAAATAAGCCTCGATAAAAATATCGTTTTTTTTTTCCAAAAAGATAAGACTTTCCACGATGATAAAAAAAAAGAATTAAATATTTTTCTTTGTTGTGAGCGAGCATATAGCGGAAAATTTACGCGCGAAAATAAAAGGGAGAAAAATATAGACAAGCAGAAACGAACGAGACGTTAAAATCGATTATTTTTAGAACACTTTGTAGTGTCAGAAAAACGAATAATGAATGGAACACGAGAAATAGACAAATATTTTTTTTTTGTATATGACCTTTTTACAATTTTTATTAAATAAGAAAGCTCATAATAGAATAGTGAAATGTGAAAATATTACTTACGGTTACACGGTCCCCTATATGCCAACGGTATAGCTCTTCCGGACCTGCACGCGGCAATTTGTAGATGACAAGCCGAAGAGTAGGTTCTGCCGTCCGTGCCGCAAACTGGTCGAAAATGAGACCTGGTGCACGAGTGGGCACATTTAACACAATGAGGCCTTTCGTGCTGATCAACCAGACAATGACGACTTGGACCACATCGGATGTGAACACACGAACCTATACATAGAATACGTTGTTTTAGAATAGATTTTATTACTTTTCAAATCAGATCTATCGGGATTATAATGGGAAATTACTGTAACATTGTCCATAGTAGTCGAGTGTTAGATGTTTGTTTCGACGTCTGCAAGCCCTCTTGCGCAGTCGGCAAAGACTTTTGTAGGTGCGACCGTCTGTACCGCAAACGGGACCCGGTCGTGCACCCACAGCACCACCGCATTGAGGTGCACAAACGCATTGCGGTAAACCGTGTCTCATAGCACAACGGCGACCGGGACCACACTTTACTCCATTGCATGATTCTGAAAATGTAATTTCGATTAATATTTCTATAACATGCATGAATATTATCATATAAAATACTGAAACGTCGCCGCCGCCGCTGTCATCATATTTATATACATCGTTCACATAGCACAATACAATTTATTATGCAAAATAATTTCAACATTTACAATTCAGTTTTAGTTCAATTTTCAATGTTCAATGTAACTATTGCTCGTGTGCGACACGTAACACTTGTCATTGGAATGATTTAATTATATTTTTATTTTAATTTTAAATTCTTTTTGATTTATTTCAATCGATTTATATTGCAAAATATATATTAAAACAAGTGTGTTGTGAATTTATATATCATAGTTGATATTTTTATAATAATATTTTTAAGATAGTTTCGATAATTAATAATAAGATCAACAGGAACTAAATTATGAGACTAAAGTCAATAATAAAATTATCAACCTTATCAGGCTCAGACTTACAAAATTTTCACTTTTATATATTTCTCACCTTCTTCGAGATACATGATTCCGTATTTTTTTAATATCTCGATATATGTACTATTGAGTGCTTATGTCGTAAGAAGGTACAAAATATATGAAATATCAAACTAATCAAAATCTCCTATAAATGAACGTTTATTTTTCTTAGATTCCAATCCTAGCATCTAGTATACGATTCGAGCTTAAGTAGTAAAATAAAGTAAATAAATAAATACGGTTTCAGTATGGTTGCGCTGAATTTACACGAGTGAAAAACGTTTCAGTGTTATAAGCGAGCGAAAATCAAGAGTTCGAAATGCACGCTATTCCAATTACGCGGTCAACGACCGACACTTTTATCGCTATCATTGTTAATAAAATAGCGAATTTATTTGGCAACACGAACCACGCACAAATGCAAAGCAATCAGATATACATTTTTACTGTGCAGTTGGCAATTCTGAGACTCGTTGCCCGATGACTATGCTGATTTTTCATATCAATATTAATGAAGGTTTATGAATTTACGACATGAAACACTTCGCATGCACGACGTCGACGTAAAAGCAAAAAAGTCAGCACACCCTACACGTTTCCATATTAAGTACCATCGTTCTGTCATTTACTCTTTTTTTTTATCACAAATTTTATATTATCACGGTCGTTTTAATAGTCACTTTATATTATTTAAAATCAAACGATAACGAATAATAGTTTTTTTTTTTCATATTCGTATCTAATTAGCTTTATTGACGCTTGTAAATAAGAGAAATGATAATGATTGTTAAAAGTGTACCTCGGCAACTATGACATGGTACACCTCCACCAAGAACTCTCCAGAAAAACAATCCCCCCGAATCAAGATCTTCACCACTCCAGGCAGCAGCCAACGGTTGATTTGCCGAACAGCAATCTTCTTTAGACATCTGTTCAGCCATCAGTTCTTTGCAACGACCTCCGCGTTCCATCGAAGCCCAACAGATTCCGCCTGTAAAATAATATTATGATAATTTCTATTAATTAAAAACAAACAATATTCATCATTATAAAAAGAAATATGCACTTAACTGTTCTATTGTATTATAAAAATTTGAATATATCAATGAAATTTAATAGTTTGAGACGAAGATAATTAAGACGTATTGACCACAATACCGGATGAACTTATTATATGTCTTAATTATCTATAAATTTATGTTACCGGTACGGATTCGCACTCAAGTGATGATTCTTCTTAATAGTCGAGCGTTATGTCTTTTATTTTTTTGTCAACAACGAAAGACGTGCTAAAAAGCATTTTATGACAACCGACGACGATCAAACGGATTCACCGAAAATTTAAAGCCATAACATTGCTTTTAACTACACGATAATAAATCGGAATTTAGTATAGTCGTGTCACAGACACGTGTCATTATGTTTACGTATTAGATGCGAGCAAATATTTGTTTTATTTCATGTTTTTATGCTTGTTCATGTTATTCGTATGTCGTAAAATATTAATGTGGAAATTTTTGTTGTTTCATTATGAATTTTGAAATACTTTTCCTTTATATATTTTTTACATTGACAGTTAAAATTCAATTGTTATTTGTTATTATTGTATGTTTATAAAATTCCATGTAATGTTGTATATCAGGTGTGTCAAACTCATTTGCATATTGCGGGCCACATGAGTCACGGGCCGCAAGTCTCAACTAAAAGCGTTACAAGCTTTATAATCAAAATATCACCTTTACTTTATTTAAACTGCACACTACAACTTTATTACACGGAACTACATGCAAATCAAAAAAATACGTTTAAATATTAATTTTATATATGCTATTAAAAACAGCGTATCTCGGCGGGCCGCATGCAACCCGCAGGCCTCGTGTTTAACATGCCTGTTGTATATCAACAAGTTCGAATTCCCGTCAAAATAATTTTGCAAAGGAAATATGGCATGAATATATTGATAATACTGATTTCCAATTTTTGATTAAATTTATTCTGTGATTGCTGTTTTTTTTACAACCTCTACGTATTCGCTACAAATTTATCTAAAATAATGCGTTGATTTTCAGATTTTTAAATTTTTCAAATTTAAAAAAAAAACAAAATAAAATTGATACGCTCATTCAATGTAAACTAGCTTATTTATATGATCAATTTCTTTAGACCTACGTTCAGCAATACCAAACATGTTACAGTCTTTCATTCTACTTTTCATCAACCATTATACTATCCAAAATCTGAGTAATTAAAAAAATATTCGGATTTGTAATAGTTAATCGAATGAATCGGATACAAAACGTTGTTTTATATTTATATACATTTAATTATTTATTTATTATTATTATTATTTATTTTCCCCTTTTGCTCTTTATCGGCGGCTATATAACGCGTGTAAGAGGAAACGTTTTGCAAAGTGGGTATCGAACCGGTTCACCTTGACCGAGATCGTGTCTTCCATCTCTCTAATTGTCGCGATCGGGGTGACTGAACCAATAGTCACTGCCTTTTTGCGTAATAAACCCAATCTTACACCGCTTAATATTATTACTCATCCACTTTATTTTTACACCCTCAGCAACCCCATAATTTTTACTTTATGAATTGAAAAGGATGAATAATTATATATATATATATATATATATATATATATAATATCGGTTCAAACCGCACACTCGTAATTCGTAACGACTCGAGTTCAATTCCAGTAGCGTTCGCGCAAATGGCAACAAAACACGTTCATATAAATCACGATCTCTGTCATAGTAATTTCATTGAAATTACAACGACGTAATTACCGACGTCACATCGACAAAAGTTGAACGACGAGAAACGACCGCTTACGACGCATTAAATCACCTAATAACGACACGATAATTCATATGTGCACATATTCGCAAATTCAAACAATATTTTGAAATATATCGGAAGTATTTTTTGTTTTATTTGTTTCGTATCAATCAATGCTGTTTCCTTATATTCTTTATTTTCATTAAGCGAAATGATCCAGAATGACTGTATTTATGGTCCAGTTAAAAATATAAATAGAATAGAAGAAATATTATATATCTTATTCGCGGGAGATTATATTCCATGATTTTGCCGTCAATGTAGAAACCGCAGATATGGAATAATACAATTGAAAATCTTTGGAATCTTTAGCTAAAAATAATAATACAGATATTTTACAACACAGAATACTAATAATAATATATTTCCTAATTACAGGTTTAAAATTGTAAACAATTCAAATCAATTCAGTATTCATAGTGAATAATTAGCTTTAGAAAGATCACATAAAGTAAAATATATACAGAGTTCAATTTAATAATGTCGCTGTCTAGACGCAATTTAAATTAAAAGTGATAATATAAAAAGTCACATATAAGTTTCAATTAGTGGTAATATAATACATTTTTTTATATGACATACGAATTAAGGACGTGCGAATAAAATTGACAATAAATGGCACAAAAACCGCTTATGTCATTTTATTATACAATAATATATATAAAAAAGCAAAATGCATTCAAAGGTCAAACTGCATAATATATGAATGCAATCAATTACGTGTACATTTACCGACGTTTCCTATTTTTTTCCCTGTAATAATATTATAAAGGTGCATTCACATCGAATGCACAAATTAACATACAACGAACGTTTGTGTTTTTCTTTTGTCATTGTGTCATTTTACGATCGCAGTTTTTTTTTTGTTAAAATATGCGCATGATAGCAGAAACAATGACTTTATAATAATTTTTAGATTGCAGTATACTCTTGAATTGTCAATTAATATAAATTGTGTTTAAAAATATAATCGTTTTTATGGTATTTTATATATCCATTCTTTTTTAATTATCTAATGTTTATATTCATTTATGTTGAAATTATAATACTAATTCAAGCTTTATAGTATAAAGTTTTTTTTTCAATTATTTTAAGTTATAATGTTGAAGTTTTTTCATGTTTGAAAGAGAAAATCTTCAAAATCCTGTCCACTATCACTCATGAATCATAACTATTGTATATGTGATCATTGATTGCATGAAAGTATATAAATAAATCTTAATGAGAATCAAAGCTTTATGTAAACTGTAGGATTTTTACAACTGAACCAAAATAAGAAAAACTGATCTAATTTACATAATATTTTATATTTTTCAATACCTAATTATAAGTCTATAAATAATCTAGTTTACATATGTAAAATATTTCAATCTTAATTTTTCGAAATGATGTATGGCATTGTTTCGCTCGTAAGCCTCATTAATATAGCGCACATTTCAGTGTATTTTTTGTGTGTGCATAACGCTCGTGTGTGCGTTTAAATAGGTATACGAGAGCGACCTTGTGTCGACGTTTTTTTTTTCATTTATTATTATTATTATTATTATTATGCTCCAACAACGAATGTGTTTCGCCGTTGTCATGCGACATGCAAAAAGCCGGAAAACCATGTCTAGACTGCACCTATTCTCGATTGTAGTGCAATATTACATTATATTCATTCTCGTGAATGTATATAAAAAAGAGCACATATTATTTTGTATGAATAATGATGAATATACGGGATCATAATAGAAAACGACATAATTTTTATGATTTTATGGATATTAAAATATAATTAATTAGATAAAATAATAGCTAAAAATGAAATATCAGATTGACTGATGATAATAATGTTAAAAAAGTGTGTGTGTTATAAAAATCTAGAAAGGAACATTTAAAGACAATTTTAAATAAATTGACCTTTTTCAGCTACATAGTATGTCATAGGAAACATTTGAAATAATCAACAATCTAGATATATAGTTTTTTTTTCAGACTAATTTTATATATGATTTTTATACAAATTAATTATTTAATTTAAACACAATTTATATATCATACGTTATATTTGCGTCGCAAATTATACGATCATATACATTAATATAAAAAAAAATGGTTACTGATATAATTTTTCAGAAAATTTTCAGCAGTACAACTTTTCGGTCGAGTGCGTTTTCTATTTAGATGTGTACACGTTTTGCACAACATGACCTGATTTTCAGTCGAGTTTTATGATTTACACTTTATATTATTTCTGTGCAATAATATTATAATAAAATAGCCGTTTTTGCGGTGGTCGTTAAAGCGACAGACGCCGTTATTACGGCCGCCAATATTATTACAATATCGTAAATTACTCGATCGTAAAACAATGCAGTTCTATTATTATATAGTAAAAAATAAATAAATAAATAAATTACTTCAAGGCAAAACGGAGAAACTATACAAAACTAAAAAAAAAAGTTTGATATTTTTAAGTTTGAACTCTATATTAAACGATTGTTACGATTATTGAATCGCGTCTGAAGCAATTTTATCTATATTTCCAAATAAATTTTGATATATAATATAATAAAATATTCTTAATATTTAAAAAAATCAAAAGTTATTCTTTTAAAGTTATCAATTTTATGTATTTGGTATATAATTAAAAAAAAGATAGTATTTATATTTATATAAGTTAATTAAGGATATTTACAATTAGATTTAATAAAATGACTTTTCATTCTCATATTATATATTAAAAAATATTTATATTTTAATGTTCCTAATTAAATTTTATAATTTATGTCCAATTTTATTGCAAATAAATTCAGAATCATATACTTATTGATCTATATAACTTTATTAAAACGCAGTTATTCAGGTTTAAATTTCGTGCTTTATTACTAAAATATGTATTAAATTGAACTTTGAACATAAAATAATAATGATTTATTAGATGACAGAAAAACTAATCAAGTATTTTTGTTGTAAGCTAGAGATCATTAACAATCTTTCTTGGATATATTATAAAAAATAATAATTAATTTTCATGGCATTATAAAAATATTCTATTTCAAAAAAAAATATGTGTAAGCAGATCCTTAAAAGTTTACATGTATAAAAAATAAAAATATAAAAAAACTATTAATTATTTGTATATAAGTATATATTAAAAAAAAACAATTCTCGACTAGACGATTATATTGAAAAAAACGACTCACCTATATATTTAAATATTCAAATGTATGCAACGGAACTCAACATGTAAAATTATAGTGCAATATATTTTTTCTCGATATACATTTGTACACACTTGCATTATAATTTTATCTTCACAAATCTATTACATACACACACGTTTTTTTTTAAATTTCTAATTCAGCAATCCGATTCGAATATATAACAGTATATAATTGCGTTTACTGACATTTTATTTCGTTTAAACGAATTCAATATGTGTTCGCAGACAACGGCCGACTCGTAAATCAACCGACTTTAAATCGAACCGGATACGTTTGTCGTTTCGTCGGAAATGGGATGCCGTTCAATATTGTTTTAATACAAAAGATTTACGCGATTATAAGTTTCGCCGAGACAATTTAAACGAGGTGCGTTTCGAAAATATCGGGAGTGTACGCGAAAAATTGATGATATGCGCGCTTGACCGCTCGTTGAGCTCTCCAAGTGATTTTCAAATGTGAAAAAAATATTGTGACGTTTGCAGATAGTTTTTCTTTCACAGGAACAGAGAAAATTAAAAAAAAATTCAACTCCAATATTATAGAAATTTTCTGACAGTCAACAAATATAATATAAAATCTGAATATTTATAATTTAAAAAATATTTAAAAATGTACGTTTTTAATAAAATACAATATGCAGTCCTTTTAGATATGTTTATTGAAATTATTCGGTACCTTCAATAAACATATCATGAGTCAAGTTTATTTCTTATAATACAATTTTATGCTGAAAAATATACATATTTTAATTGTCTTTTAGATTTGTCGAAGCTATTTAGAACTTAATGTCATAACATAGCAAACAGTCGGGCGTCACTAACAATAATTGTCATAAATATGTAATGACCCAAAAATTATCTTTGAATATGTAAAACTAATCGTCGATATATGTATAAAATAGAAATATAAATAATAAAAATGAATGATATAAAATAGATCTTACTTTATTAATAAATTTAAAGATAAATATAAATATAACTAAAAAACTATTACAAGTTGGATGAAAAAAAGATTTTGTGATATTATAAATAATACGAGTTTATAGATTAATTTTAAGAATTTTCAAACCATATAATATAAGCGTTTGTTTCGACTCTGATGTATTACAACTACTAATAACTCTCGTCTCCACAACGGCATCCTGGTGCTTTGCTTTTTGTAACGAAAAATAAACATGCGAATGCACATTAAAAACACGCCTACGACGTGTAAAAGTTCTATTTTTTAAAATTAGCACATCATTTATCGCGTACTAAAAATGTTCGCTGCGTAAAAGTCATATATTGAAACGGCAATCGAGGGTCAATAAGCCTATTAGGATCGTCGCCAAACGAGACAATTCTTTATTAAGAACAACTCGATGACAGACTCTTAACGAGCTGCAAAGTGTAAAAATTGCACAAAAACATTTTTTATATAAAAAATGTGACCATTTTTTAAATTAATATTTTAAAAAATTAAGAAAATTTCAAAACAGGTGAAATTTGAAACTTTAATTTCTAATAAGATTTTTGATTTATTATAATATTTTTTTCACTGACAGATCCTCAAAAACATAGAAGCTAACCACCGAATTATGAAATTGATGTAGTAATAGCCACGGACAGGAACCAAGGGTTCCCAGAACTTATAGTGCCATTGGGAAAAGGAGAAGAATAAATTCAATATAATAGTAATTAAAAATTTCAATCGAAACTATAATGTCCGTCGCATAGTAACACCCTGGCATCGCTAGAACGAAACTCGACGAAATGAAATAAAAATATGAGAACACTTGAATGCAAAGTACGTAGAGTGGCCTTGGCGACTCGGTTGCGCCCATTGTTTCAAATGCAATTTCGAATGCAACGGGTACTTTACACAAAATGCACCGCACTGCATAAATGCATTCGAGGGTTGTCGTTTTAAGGGTCTCAATTGGCACATTAAATTCAACCGCCATTATTTCCATGTGACCTGGGGTGGCCGGTCGTAAAACGGCAGATTTTCAATGTAACGCGCAGTTTTTTTTTAATTTCGTCTGAGACAAAATTATCTATAGAATATTTTACTTATTGCATATAGAAGAAATAAATCCATTTAGAAGTGAATAGAACCGGCTTTTGTGAATAAAAATTAATTTGAATATAAAATATTAATGTTCATCGTTCGCAGTAAATATAAATATATTAAGTAAAAATCCCGGATCTTCAATTCTTTCATTATTTATAATAATAATAGATGAGCATAGAATTATGAAAGTCTTTGATCAAAACGATTTCAATGAATCAAAATATATTTTTATTAAATCAGATAAAGCAAATCCGTAATTTTAAAATTACACTAACGACTGTTATTATTATTTCAGGCAATTAGCTATAAATAACCGGAACGTTTAATTTCATATATTATTTGTGTGTTATTATTATAAATAAATATGGAGTGAAAAGTAAATTTACATATTTATTCGTGCAGCAATTTTAACGATTCGTTTAAATTAATACAAACATTGAATTATTCAAGTTGTTTGATAAAAAAAAAACGCGATTTATAATGTCAAATTTGTTTGCAAAATTTTTGTTTATTTTGTTTTCTTTCAAAATGAACACAAAAAATATTATAATCTATAGTATTTAATGATAGAATTTTCCTAAATTATTATAAAAGCATGTCTAAAATGTATTTTTGTTTTACAACGGTTAATGTGACAATACAAATCTTCGCAACGCATCTATTTTTGGAAAATAGAGTGCAGTAGTTCGAAATCTAAAAAGTCTATCACAAAATTACCTCTCACCAATCGTCCGAATATTGTTTTGGACCGACAACAATTTTCTAAATTGCTTTTTTCTTTACCTTTCTAATGGAAAAATACGTACTCTTAATAGAATATATGGAAAAAATACGAGAATTCTATCCGATAATGTACATCGTCTGTAATTTTTTGTAATGGAGCTTAACATTCCTTCGAGAACGATTTCGTGTTACAATGCGCAGCCAACAATAATTGAGGTGTTCAGAATGCAAACGATGTATGTGTACGAAATTTATTGCCGAAAACAAAGGGAAAAAAACGACACCTTAAGATTATTAATCGTAAATCAAAAACAAAACCTTTATTTAAAATATCGTATTCATCATTAAAATTAAAATTATCGAAGAAATTAAATTACTATTCTTATAAATTTGTTGTTGATATCAAAAAAAAAGATAAAAATAAATAATTCATCTGTGTGTTTTTTTTTATATATTTTAGACGTAATATAATATTAATATAAATATAATATTTATATAAATAACATCAATGAAATATTATACAATGATCATAAAGCGGATTCAAACGCCTACATTTCGAATAACTCAATGAAAGTGAATATATAAATATACACAGATTAATTTCGATCGTTTCTAATAAAATACGCATATTTTCGAAAATGTTCATATACAACGTTTCAACTGTAAACTTCCACAGTCGAGATAAAATAAACGGCCTCACGGTTAAAGAGATTTTCTTCTCGCCCACGATTCCGGTGGGTTTTTAATACGGACTGTTCTGTTGTTTCTTCGGTTTCTTTTTTTATATTTATTTATTTATTTATTATTTAATTTTTTTTTTTCACATACTGACTGACCAAAAAACGCGTGGACGGTTAATAAGCGCACGCACGGACATTCCTGAAAACAATAAGCCAAAAAAAAAAACAAAACCAAATGGAAAAAAACAAAATCCAAGGTCAAAAATTGGTTTAAGTTCGACTGGTTTGCGTGTGCGACTTAGTAGTGCGTGCGCCAAGTGAACCGAGTCCCGAGGCGTGCGTACCCGAATTATAAAACGCAGACTAATGTCAAACTGTGGTGCGCGATCGCTTTTTATTTGTATTATCGTATATTTATAATCTATAATTATTAATAAATTAATAACGTGACAGATCTATGACAGCTTTCATTTTTTGTTTTAATAAAAACCGAGTCGTCAGCTATATATGCAATGTATAATTGTTTATCATATTTCTTGGATTCGATGATTTGATATAGGCAAATGAATTTAATCACTCAATAAATCTAATGTGTATAATGAATAATTTAACGAAATCATATTTTAGTGATTTGAAAATAATAATTTATAAATATTTTACAATGAGTCATGTAAAGTATTTATAGATCACATTCAAAAATTTCCTTGAAATAAATGGTTTAAAAATTAATATATTATATTAATCGATTGAAGAATTTGTTATTCAATCAAAACTAGAAGTACTTTAAAAAAATAATTCACATCAGTAAAAAATATTTTTTATTTAATTAAACAACGAATAGCTAAAAACCTGCTACTATTATTTTTATTATTATAAAATATTTCTTCATTAAAAAAGCCACACTTTTTAATATATCATAAATTAAATAAATGTTGAATTTTAATAAAAATATTGAAATTTTACATCATAACCGTAATTTATGTAATAAAAAAATTAAAACAATTAAATTAAATCGCAACACTTGAAATACTCGATGTAAACAACGTTAAAACTACGCGCAGTAGAAAGCAATCGCAAAATCCAACCCCAAATGCGATCACAGACCGCACTATCCGGGGTACGGTTTCGGCATCACGTGGTTCAATAGTTTGACAATATTTGGAGTGATGATCTCATTCATCTACAAAAATATACCACGTGGAATTCGAACGAATAATAGGATGTTTGATCTCGCACGCATATTCTAGACACAAAGGAAAAAACAAATTTCGACACGTGTAATCTCACGACCTCTCGTAAACATCCGGGATTGTTAAGCATTACTATTTATATATATATATATATATATATATATATATATATATATATATATATATATCCACCGATGTACAAATAAGAATAATGTATAAATAACGCGTTCGCACAATGCTTACAATTCGTCCGTGTTATTATTTTATTATTACTATTCTGACGAGTATTCGACTCGTGTGTGTTTGTGCATATTTTTTTACTATTTTCCATCGCCTCGACTCCCAATTCGCACTATAGAGGACGTTGAGGTGTGTGCGAAAAATATGCGGACCGAATTAAAATCAAACGACGTTTCGATAAACAGCGGTGTCTCGACTTGAAAACTTACGATAATTCATTCCAATTTTTGAAGTTCGTTCATCGAAATTCGATTTTCTGTAGAAATAAAAATTAATACTTTATATATTTATATATATATATATATATATATATATATATATATATATATATATTGTTTATACTTCTTTATATCTTAAAATTATATAGTTCGCTAAATAAACATACGATTAACTAAACCTTCATATATATGTATGCAATTTCAAAATGCGATCATAAAACTAATGCTAAACCATGAGTTATATTGCTAAAACTTTTTTCCACTTACAATAGAAAACGGAACTTTGTAAAGGAGAAACGAAAAAAAAAAGAAAAAAATGTTGAGATGCACCGACTTATGCGATGGCCATTCATTCATTCGTTGTAATTTAAGAGCGTGTTATGAGCTGATGACCGATAAAGACGATCGATAACAACATTTTTGAAATTCTATAGACTCTCATCACATGCGGTGGTAAATATTTTTCTTTCGATTATATTAAAAATTATGTAAATTTTTTAGCTTATATTGCATAATTGTTACATATAAAAATTTAACAATAGTTTATATATATATATAAAAGAAAATTTTCAATGATAATAATTATATACAGAAATACATCGATTTTTAAATTTCGTTTTTTTTCACAAGTTGTTATTGTGTCAAATTACACAATAAATTAGTTATTGTTAAGATTTTGTTACTCTGTTTTTCGTTATCTACGAAAATTATAGATAAATATTGGTAAACGATTTTTCTTAATCAAATTAATGCAATACCAATATATATATATATGGTATATAGTATTAAATAAATCATAATAATAGATATTTTGTGGTCTATCATGATCGATCTACGCTTACAGCAAAAGTACGAAGCGTTTAACACTGAACGAGTACCGAAGACAAACAGGAAAGCGACGATCGTCCCGAAAATGGGTAACGGTCGAAAAACCCGTCTTTCCGGGTATGCGAAACGGTCAGTTTTTGCAGACGGGCTGCCTCACCATTGTGCCACACAGATGAGCTATTTTGAGTCGAAGAGTTCGACTTCTCGGAAGGGACATAAACACTGGTAGCAGCGAGGAGGGACATTTCGCGGAGGTGCCCTCTCACACCGGATGATTTACTGCCTATTGTACCGGACAGGATAATACGGCTGATTGCCTGCGATGCTTGCTGCCGGGTTGCTTTTGCCCACCCCCATTAAAAATATTTTAACAAATGCATACGATAGAGCATATTGGATTTTTTATTAATTTTACAAATGAACTTTACTGAATATCAAAAAACATCTAAGACAAGAACCTAAGTGGAGTGAAGCCCCACTCCTCAGCCCAGTCTTCTAATTAATTCGAATTGTATCAAACCACTCCAATTATTAAAAACAAAAAAAAACATGTTATAGACTGAAAATTATCAGCTTTGAGAAGAAGACAAAATTAAACCCAAAACCGATGGAAAGATCTAACACGAAATAAAACTAGTAAAAGACCCACTGGTGCAGTAAAAATAATATATAAAACAAACATTTTAATATTAAAATAATATGAAATATCTTACATTACCCAATTATAATTAATGCTTTATTTGATTTAGTTAGTATGACATTGTGGATAATATGACATAATATTGATATCACACTAATCGAACTCAAGTATAATATTTATTAGCTATAATAAATCATATTAATATGTACTTTAATAATATATATGTAATTTGTATTTTTAACCATTAGACATATGGTATATACTTAATAAATCACTTAATGAGATTTAATTGAAATTTCATTGAATTTGGAAATTTATAGAATTATACGGAACACTATTTTGGGAACACGTAAACATCCATTTGAGATTGATCGGTGTACTTTAGTAATCAAATGGGATGATTATATATATATATAGAATCGTAATTAATTAATAAGTGAATTTAATTTGAAACAAATTATGCTCTAAGATATTCGGCCCACTCTATATTATATAACGTCGGTATTTTGTAAGATGTTTACGAATCAATTCCGAGATAAATTACAATAATCTATCGACAATTTATAATAAACGTGTTTCTGTTTACAATTTCTATTATATAAAAGCGAAGAATATGAATGAAATACATGCATGTTTAACGATTTCATTATCGGAAAAACACGTCAAACCGATCATTCAAGAAATCGCAAAAACAAGCGTGAACGCCAGATATAAAACAGATACCGCTCGCGTGAAATAAATAAAAATAAAATAAATAATATAGAATATATTATAAATGTATATATATATATATATATATATATGTGTGTGTGTGTGTGTGTATGCATATGTTAATAATAAATCGACGTTTCTATGCGGTTGTTTATGTTGCGGACGCGTTGCTGAACAAGCATTTCTTGATTCATTCATGAAAATGGGTTATCAACTATCAAGGTACGAAGGTCGACAACCTCGAACCTGTACGGATATAAATACGAAATATACGAGACGATCAGAAAACGATCGATGTATGTGCATAAAAATTCATTTTTGTTACAAAATTATGACAAACGTGGTGTTATTTTTTGATCAATTTAATGACACAAAATTATAGTATGATTAAATTGATCAAAACTTATGAAAAAGTTGTAAGATATTATGTTACGACGATGTCAGATTTTTTTAGTATTTAAAAAGCAAATAGTCAAGTAGATGCTATTATAGTAGAAAATTATAAAGCAAAAGATTAACTATTATGGTATATATATATATATATATATATATATATATATATATATATATATATATATCAATTTAAATACAATATATTAAATAACTTGGCAGTGGACTATGGATTATGACTTGGAATATAGTATTATGAACCAATGCTCTAATTATAAAAACAGATTAAATTCAGTATACTACGCAAAAAAAGATTATATTTTATAAAATACATGAAAAATTTCTAAAAAGAGTTTGGGTTAAAGTTATTAGAGCTAACAATTGGAAGGTAGGAATCAAGAATAGAGATGGATGAAGATTCAATGCTCTAAAATAATGCTCTTCCAGATCTGTGGTTGAAATAAGGTATTGGAAATTTAATCTACTATATTATGGACTCTAAATTTATAAATATAAATTTATATTTCCATTGAATACACTATTTAACAAGGGTCACTGAAATACTATAATTATTTCTTCTTAGATAAAACACGAATTTGGGTTTCGAATTGCGAACTCTGAACTGAAATAAGTTAAGTTCACGAGTCAAAGTTCTGTTGAATTGCAGCTTTAATAATATATATTTTTAATTTAAAAGTATTATTTTATGAAAGATTAAATAAAAAAAAATATGATAAAAGGTGTGGAAATTTTGTGGAAAGTGTTATAAAAGGATCTAAATATTAGATATTTGATTTTTAAATAACAAATCAATATTATGAAGCTCAAAAAAATAAAACGGAAATCAAAATTTACATACAAATAATAACTATTACGCAAATATTGAAATATTAAAAAACATGTTTTGTATTTAGAAAAGCAATATTACGTAGATAAAGTCCGCGGAAAAAAGATAATTATCATCACTTATTTATATAAATATATCCTCAATCGAGCGTTGTTTATTATGATAATGATAAACAATTAGATGATACGACAATGATAAGTTTTTTTTTACTAGTAAATTAATCGTTTCTCAGAATTAAGATATTTAATATATTACACGAGTCGTAAAATTCAGCGTACTGTGAATAAATAGATAAACACTATTATTAAAACACATATACGTATATATATATATATATATATATATATATATATATATATATATATATATATATATAATTTTTTTCGCCGACGCCATTCAAAATTTATGGTCTATTAATCGTGAATCAATGACATATTTAAATAATTTAACCGTTTAATACACGAAAAATAAAATACAAATACAAATATAAATATTAAATGAAATAAAAGTATTAAAAATATATTACATATGTATGTGTTCTAATATTATATATATAAGACCACCCATATGTTTACAAACAAAAATAATTTGGCAACAATAGTCTTTGCAGACAGTTTCAAATTAATAGCATCAGTGGCAAAAATCAGCGACGATAAAACTGTTCGCAATAATCTCATTCATGAAATAAAAATAAAAATAATAAAAAACAACGTTGTATAAATATTTATGTTATTTTGACGTTAAAATATTATTTAAATGGTCTTCTCGATTAATTGTAGCAATTAAATAACACCGAACACAATTAATATGAAAATATTATATATAAATGTATTCAAAGATTTTTTACGGTGGATTATTATACGAGAAAAAATATTTTTTATATCTTTATTAATTTTATATAATAATATATGAATGATCCCCCTATAATACGATTTTAAAATTTAATTATAGATATTTGTCAAAAAGTTGAAAATCACTCATAGTTTTTTTAAGCACACGTAAATATTCTTTGATCATGTAATTAGCATCAATGATATAATTTAAGAGCTACTTAAATTTATCACAGCAATATAAATGGATGAAATTGAAATTTATTTATATCATGGAAATTATGATTTTTTTATATTTATTTAATATTAAATAAATATAAAAAATGAACCTGACCTAACCTTCGGTTCGAATGAATGGAAGCGACGATGATATTTTTGCATATTCGTGACACGAAAAGGAGATTTGCGACGAATTCTCGGGTATTTATTTATTTATTTTATTTTTTTAAAAGGGAGGAGGGGTGGGAGGATTTACGTCAGCCAAATTTATACGACCAGGTAATTACCGACGTCACATTAAGCGTATTTATTGCGACAAATGCAAGTTTTGTTTGTCGCGTATTGCGAAACGAATTTGTAGGCCCGTTTTGGCGCCCGAAAGTCGCGAGCTCACATGGGATTATCTTTTCTTTTTTTATTATTCTTCACAGATATACCGTTAAAAAGGTCACATTGTATAATTTGTCATATAATGCGTGTGCGTGCAAACTCTCATTATATACGAAAGAGGAAAGTCGAGTGACACATTGGGTGAAGATAGCGAAGAGAAACGTTTCATACGCGATCGATTTGTTAATTTATATATCAATAATATTAATAATATACATGTGATTAATAGTCTTTTTCCGCATATTTATGTATGGTTTAATATACATATATTCAATTTATATTATTGTACGTTCTCTTTTTGTACGAAATATAAATCGTGTTATTTTAAAATCGTGCAAATGGAAAATCATTTATAGATCTTTCAGTATGTATTATGAATGTTAAAAATATAAAGTTGAGAAATGGATATTGACAAGGGTCAAATTGAGGATGAAATTTTAAGGATTTTATATAACAAAGATCAATGAAAAAGAGTCTCGAAATTAAATATAGAGGTGTGTATGTTTATTATATCTATTAAAAATAAAGAAATTTATCTAGAAATATCCCTTATTGTCTTGAAATTTAAAAAAAGTATTATGATATACTTGAAATTTAATCTAAAATTTACTGTAAAAACTTAACGATTAAATATTACTTTTAAAATCATCAGATTTATATATATATATATAAGATAAAAGTAATTATTGTCAAAATAATAAATTAAAAAATAATGCAACTATATCGTTCGCACTACAGCGATCGTGTAAAATAAAAATAAAACGATAAAAATATTCACGAATCTGGTTCAATTGGGTTCAAATTAAGACGATATCAATTATCGCGATTGGGCACCGTGTGACGCCTTCGGTTAACATCGGACTCATTCATGAAACGAACGGACAGGCGGCAGATCGATGACGCGTACCCAAATAAATTTAAATCGAAATTTTTTTCAATGTTAATTTTAACTGTTTGACCGTGAAAAGTTCAAAACGTAACGAAAGCGCTTGCCAAATATTAAAAATATTATTTAAAAATAAAAAGAAAACAACGATTCATAGGAAAAAGCTTTTAGAAAAAATGACAATGTCAAAATATCACGGCTAAAACATTATAAATATACATTATTATAAAAAAAAATATTCTATGATAAAACTTGAATAAGAGTAAAATTAATAATAAATATTTTTAATAAGTTTCCTGAAGAGACAAATTTTCGACTGACGAGATAACTCATAGTTGACAGTTAAAATGTTAATTTGAGAAAAATAATTATATAAAAGAATATTTATTCAACAGCGTCATACCATTTAAACGAAATTGTTTATGATAAATATCGAACGCATTTCAAAATATTTTTTGACCCAGATCAAAGTATAATTAAGAGAAGTTGTCTTTAATTGCGAGATAATTGAAATATTCTAAATTATAGAAGAAAAAATATTTTTCAAATAGACCATAACAAAGCGCGCACAAAAATCGATTTCTAGTAATTAATTTTATCAAAATATTATTATTTTACTATTAAAATTATTAATATTAAACGAATAATATATTTTCATCTTTGACCCTTCGCCTGATAAGGAGTTGTGCGTAGAACAAATGTTGCGTAGAAAATCATAGTAATTACGCAATGCGTTTCCTATTTAGGTGAAAAAATCCGACTGACAATATTTGTATATATTACGACATTATTCATTATATGTTGATAAATATTTTATAATATTTTTTTTTTATAAAATAATTAATTAGGAATATTTTAATTTTTAATTTTCCAGCCGATTGTAGTTTTTATCTATAAAATATCCCATTTCGAAAAGAGAAACTTTAGATTAAAAAAAATATACATAAAAAATTGTAAGCTTCCGCTTGTGCTTTTTTTAAGCTTTGAATTTAATATATAATATATATGGCGCTTTGTTGAACGAAAAAAAAAGTAATATTTCAGACAGTTTTTAACGGCGAATGTTTTTATAGTCGAACATTAAAAAGGAAAAGAGTGCTCTTTGAAATTATTTTTTTTCTTCCTTATAATCCCTTAGCGCTCGGAAAATACTAATAAAAGTTTTCCCAGACGACAGGATTACGATTACGTGAAATAATTATTGTTGAAAGTTATTAGGCTAATAAATTTTCGAGTTTAAAATGTAAAGTCGGACGGGCAGACGGCTAAGATAGTGAAAGAATGAGAACGGGGTATAAAATTTCGTCAGTCAGTTAGTTAGTTAGTTTATATATATAACGTAATATAATATAAAAGGCGTCCTATTATGTTTTAAAGTTGATTTTCTAGATTTGAATTATGAACGGAAGGGGTAGTTAAATTTTAATAGGCTCCACCGCCCATTGTGAACGAAGACAGCTATGAGTGATGAAAGCTCTCTAAAGTTTTTCGCTTGATAGTTAGTCTGTTAAATTAATTTCGGTTTAAGCCCGTGGAAGTGGATCGACGAGATGTTTCTCCTTGACCCAATGTCATATTAAAAATTCATTTAAACTTATTTCTTAAAAAATAAGATCGATATTCTGTATCACTGTACTGGTAATAAAAAAAATATTAATTATTATATAGAGTTTTTCATCCAGTAATTTTATAAGCAATTTAAATTCTTTCAAAACTATATAAAATATATCAATAATTATAAATATATGGAACAAGATTTGAAAAAAAAATTATCAAAATTATTACTAATTATTATTAGCCGTTTTAATGCCAACAGATTTATATAACTTGCTCGAAAAGTGCCAACCACATAAAGATTTTTTGTGAAAAAATATGGAATTTTCAGAAAATCATGTAACATCGTAATGATTTCATGGATTTTATTCATTTTTTTTTCGATATTTTATAAAATAGAATTTTCGAGAAATTACGATTCGTCGAAAATTGCCGATTAAGAAATCTTTTGGAGATCAATGAGAGACAAATTAACAAAACTATTAAAATATTCGAATTAGATATAACATTTTTAAGGTCAGATTAATTTGAATATTTTTAATAAATTTCAACAACGATCTGCTTTTAATAAATAGCTGTTTGAGCTTTCTCAATCGTTAGCTGAAAGCTAGCTAGATATTGGTAACTTCAAATTAAAAAAAAAACAGTTTTTATTATTAGTACAAGACTAATGAAAAGTGGATAAGTTTCAGATGTTTAATCTTTGAAATTGCTGAATCGATATAAAAAAGATCAATAAAAAAATATTATATAGGTAGCACAATATTAGATATTGTACCAGTTAGTTTACGTATTGAATTTGGTCATTGGTCGTTATTGAAAAGGAAAAGTGAACAATAATAATATAATATAGTAGGTATTATATTTATAAACCATTCGGCATACCAAAGTTGTGACAAATGGGCGAACGCAAGCCTGAAAATATAATAGTTATGCTCTACGCCGTCTGAAACGTGATTCGAAGGCGATTTTGTCGAAAGGCACGCGTTTCGCTCTCATAACAGTAATTTACAAAGGTTTATATATATATATATATATATATATATATATATATATATATATATATATATATATATATATATATATATATATATATATATTGGTAACGTGTTAAAATCGACCTGTCAATCTATATATTATATATATATATGTGTGTGTGTGTGTACATGTCGATTGCGATATTTCGGTATTATTGTCGAATCATCGCTGGTTGAAACGAGCAAGTGGCGGGCATGTGAGCCTTTTTAAAAAGTGCAACCAGTTTCGCGGAATTCGAACCCGAGCCTCGCCGGTGTGACCGGATGCGCCGACAATGCACTTTGGTTATCTGAGGTACAGCCGCATTCGGCTCAACAGATAACTGCAACTCATCGAACACAACACTATAAGAAAAAGCATATAAAGCAACTATGTATTCAGGGTTGTGCATCTTTTTTTTTTTGTAGTTTTTATCGCGATGAAGACGGCTCATTCAGTCGACGATGCTCGAAATTGATCGAATCTGTAAATTTGTATCAATTAAAAAAAATAAGTGTAAAATTATAAAGTCAAACTTTTGTTCACATAAAAATTGAAATTGAATTACTATATTAGACTAGATATATTATAAAAATTATGACGAACGCTCCTCGCGCGCGCTACGCGTGCCCGATTGCACTAACCCGAGTCCTGCTCGCAGTTTTCAACTTGTTTGTAGTTGGTAATGATACATGAATTATCAACACTTGTTCGAAGCTGGACATCATTTTTTATTTTTATATAACATGTACATTTGAAATATAAAATAAAGAACCTAATGTTTATAGTAACATTTAAAATATCTATATATAAATTAAAAATTGATTTGTAAATAAAGTTAAGCTAACATATAATTGATAAGATCGATTTTTAAACGATTGAATTTGATTGAAGAAAACGAATAGAATGGATGTAGGATTAAAAAAAAACTGTATAATGATTTTAGAGAAGAAAATTATGATCTGAATCAAGTAATTAGGATCCAAAATCTTAAAATTCTAGAGCTTTAAGAGAGCGACGAATCGATTACGACGAGCATAATAAACAAATAAATGAAAACCCGTTCGTATTCGTCTCCGCGGAAAAAATATAATAATATTTTTTCGCGGGTAAAAACCCTCGAAAAAGTCGTCGTCGTTTTTTTTTCCTCTTTCTTTCTTTCTCTCTTTTTGCAGTCTGTTATCGTCGGGATCGCTCAATCATCATCCGTTCGATGTATGAAAGTTTCGCAAAAATTCATCCCGAGATACGCTCACTTGTATCGACATTCTCTCTTTTTACTCAGACGTCTGCCATTCCCGTCTCGCCTTTCATCATTAATTTTCTTCGGTATGCGAATCTTTCAACTTCAAACCAGAAAAGTGTACGTGTATCAGACGATGAGAGTGCAACTGCTGTAAGTGCGAGACTTTCAAAGCGCATTGAATATATATATATATATATATATATATATATATATATATATATATATATATATATATATACATCAACGATATATCGAAATAGACGATTTATCATATTCAACATTAAAATATTCAATATACGTACTTTCGATTTAATTACATATGATTCTTCGATATTTACATCAACTTTCTATGTATTACTATATTTTTAGAACAATTCCAAGACAAAATCTTAAGTAACTATATCATGAAAATAATTATTTTAAAACTAAATTAACTAAAACATTAATTTAAAAATATTTAAATAAATATCTGCGCTTATATTACACGTATTTTATTTTGTAATATGATAAATATTCAATAATACAAAAATAAAAAATATGTATAATATATATGTCACAGTAATTTATTTTGAAATATATTGATTACAGGAATTTAAATATTTATCATGAAATTAAACTTCGGCAAAATTTGATTATCGCTCAAACATTTCTAAATTTTCGTTCGATTTTTAAAGATATTTTATGATAAAAATAAAGAACCAATTATCAATCAAGATATCGTAAAAATATCTTTCAATATAAATTCATATTTAAAAATGCTGACGTAATTTTCAAATCTCCTCCGGGCTATAAAATTTCAATATTAGAAATAAACAAATCCACTTTCCATAAAAAAATCGACGAGTTTAAAAAAAATGTAATTTGATTTTACATTGATGGAAAATTTATTTTTGCCTATCGTATAAATCTTTATTCGAAATCGTTTCTCAAAATAGACTTGGAAAAAAAATCATAGAAGCGAATGAAGCGAACGTTTATTATTATTTTAGATTACTAGTGATTTTAGTTTCAAAAGTATCTATTATACTGAAATAGTGATATTTTTCAAAAAATGACAATGAACAAAAAACACGGCACACACAATGAATAATGAAAAAAAAAGAAGTAGAGCAACGAATCGAAACAATTGAATATGGTTCGAGGTCGAAATTCCTGAAGATGTCCGAATCTTGACCTATAGATTTGATGCGATGATTCATCAACGGAAAGAAAGCAGCGTTTTGAAGCAAGCCGACCGACAAAAAAAGAGCCGCAGTGCAGTGAACCCGGCAAGATCGACCCAATAAAGGCGAACACCAAAACAACACCAAACCATCAGACAAACAGCCAACGGCTGCAAACCAGCATCCAGTGGCAGTACCAATAGCAACAACAACAACAACAACAACAATAACAACAACAACGATGGCGGCAACAGCAGTAGCAGCAGTAGCAACAGCAAGAGCAAGACCAGAAAAGAGTAACCGCCCCCGTCTAGACAACCCTCAGACCCAAACATCGTATAACAACACCCACGGTTTCATCACGCGAATAAACGCATACATATTCAAGAAATTCTTTCACGACGCTATTTTAAAACGAAAACAAGAATAAGTGTTTGCCATTTACAATCGAATATAATAAATATAATCATATCTTGGTAATACAATCGTCAATAAACTTTCTTTTAATATAAAATAAGAAAAAATCTAAATTTAACAACATTTTTAAGCTCGATTGTGTGTATATATATATATATGAAAAATTTCTCGTGTATACATTTATCGTTTTGCATTGATAAATTGGAATTTATTTATTTGTCAATTTATCAACGTATATTGATAAATGTGCGTTGTAATAAAAGCTACTTTGTTGCAAAAACGACGATTTTAATCGGAGGCGGATTAAACCAGTTGGAGGACTCCGATTATTTATAAACACCTGATAAAATTGTTTATATAAGGACTCGCTACATCGATGCAATTAAAAAAAAATACCTGATGAAAATATTTGAAAATCATCAACTGAAATTTATTCGTATAAGAATTTTCCATAAAAAATCACACTTTTCCAACGGTTATTGAAAAAAAAGCGATAGCAGAAAATAATGTCGACACAGTCGGACATTTTAAATTTGCATTCTCGATGTAAAATTTATTATTAACATGTTCAGCAGAAACACAACAAAAAACGTCGTATGCAACGGCGACATTGCTTGATTTCAGAAGATATTCGATACATGCGCAACAACATTGTTGCTTTTAATGCGTGACAAAATTTGTCGATTAACTTTTTACGACGTACTGAAGAAAATCAGGAGATTTCATTGAACATCGGAAGAAACCGACCGAGGAATAAATTCCGCGTAATGAAAATGAGAATAACAAAAAAATACATACATACATATATATATATATATATATATATATATATATATATATATATATATATATATATATATATACCGAAGAATGTTTGAGTTCTCGGTACACGTCCAGAAAGTACTTCGAAGACATCCTGACGAAAGTTCCACATTATTATTTTTTTTGCGATCAGTTGAAATATATTTAAAAATATTCAAAATATTGAACGAAAGTAAAAATTATCGATTCTATGTAAACTTTCAAATGGCTTCTATATATTACACTTAATACGATAGATTCGAAAATAGCGATCGTCGTCATTCGACGATGGCTCTTAGGATTTTGAAGAAGACATGAAAAGCAGTTGCGTTAAGCAGAATTAGCGGAATTAGCATACGATGCGTTATCTGTTTATAGCGGACGGCGATTCGTTATCCGTTCGCGATCGCCATTGTAAGGGCCGATCGTTCCAGTCTGGTGGCCGCGGTTAACGGCCTCCGTTGCACCGGTTCCCGTTAACAACATCAAAACTCAACATAAGAAGACGATGACGACGACGACGACAACGACGACGACGTACACACCACCCACATGTGACTCGAATGTCCTCTTTTATTATTAACCCATCGAACCGGGGGAGAGGGTCAAATCCGATTGAAAACTCTGTATTTGAATTTATAATTTGAAACCTTTTATGTGTGTGTTATGCAAGTTGCGGTTCAATCGTGAAACGATCAGGTCTCGTGTTGATCGATGATATATCAGTGAGCATTACCAATATTGAAAATATCGAATTTCTAGACATCAATACGTCTGATAGATTAAGAATGTAGCTTTTCAAAGATTACGGATTATAAACGAGAAGATTTTATTTTGAGGAAATTTTTAATATATGGTATATACCATATACGTATTAGAAAAATTTCTAAAAAATATGTGGCCCAATTCTCTATTATAATAATTGCAATCAAAACTTCTCATGCATCTTTTACTAATGATGATTCAACAATTTCAATTGACGAGTTCATAACCCAGTTATCATAGAAGTAATTCGAAACCGAGTATATAACAAAACGTATATTCGTATATGCAAATGTGCGATTTATAATAATTTTAATATATATATATATATATATATATATATATATATATATATATATATATATATATATATATATATATATATATATATATCAAAAAATGAATACATTTTAAAATAAATATACTATATATAATACATATAAAAAAGAGAAGAATTATGAATGTAAAGATAGTCGGTCGCAAAAATTGAGAATCGTATTATGTCCCATTTGAAATTCTAAATGAGCCGAACCGGCAAACGGACAATGTAAGAAGGAAACATATCAACATTTGCATACAACATTTTAAAACATGGAAGAACACCGGCGGCTCCCTAACCAGAATTTGCATGCGGAATCGAGACCACGCTTCGAATCCGGGAGTGCACTTTCAAAAACAAACAGGTCCCGCGGCGGGACGTTCGACCTCAGAACCAAAACGTATCATTTCATCACGACCAAGAATGTCGACGTTCATGTACTATGGTTTCTATTTTTTTATTTTGATATATATATATAATATTTTCTATTTATATATATATATATATATATATATATATATATATATATATATATATATAAATATATATATATATATATATATATATATATATATATATATATATATATATATATATATTGGTAAAAATGCGATGATCTTCTAAATCAGGATAATAATATTTCTCAAATCTCTCGGTTAAAGGACTAAGATATCAGTGATATTATAGTATTTTTAGGAAAAAATATTTAAGTAGTTTCACGTTGTTTTTTCAGAAAATTTTCTTTACTTCAAATAGATTACGCAAAGTGTAGAAAACCTTATTGCTGTCGTATTAAATAAAAAAAAATGTATAAAATTATGCGAATAAAAAGACGAAAATAAGTTGACATTTCAACTTGAAGTTACACTGTGAAATTGTTGATTTCAAAAAAAAGTTTACTTTTCAAAATGACTGATCAATTCTTAAAATATGTATAGAACTCGATGTTTCATCCATAAAATCAATGAAAAATAGAAAAAAAAACTATACCATAAAACCAACTATACACCGCAAACATAACGAAGACACGCGTAAAAAAGGAACAAGTGCTGGCAAAAGAAAAACGCGATGGTTACCAAGTAAACGCGAATTGAAAATGGATGTCATTAGTGGTATAGTCATGGTCTGCCGATTCCGGCTGCTCGTCGGCCATATAATTTATGTCGTTTTTCACGACGTATAAATAACGCGTGGCGATTATGTTTAAGAATAATAATTGTAATCGTGACATTGTTATGACCACGAAAAAAAAATATGTACGCTTTATTAATAACACGAAGGGTTATATAAGTGTGATCGATTGCGACGATTCGAATCATAATCGTGATTATTTGACTGTTATCTTAATATTTTAAATATAACAAAATGATAGATATCGGTAATTAAAATATTCTTTTTACTATATAGTAAATCTTTTACATATATATCAAACATTTTTTTTCAACATGTGTGGTATCGTAAAATGTATTATATCATAGAATAAAGTGTGATAAATATGATTTAATATTTTTCTGAAAACTAAATTAAAAACACAAATATTTTTCTAGATTTACCTTTTCAATCTGACAGGGTCCACTATATTTAAATTATCAATATAAAATATCGATTAAAAAAAAATTATAATATTAAATATTTTGCAACTATTATACTGGCTAATTAATATTTGATTTATTAATATGGACAATTTTATATAAAACTGCATTTTTTGTAAAATTATTGCATTGTTCATATCTATTATGAGATAAATTATTCAATCACGAAAATGTTTATGTTTATAATGCGTAACGAATCTAAACTGAAACGATAACGTTTAAAACGATTGATTGCCAACAGAATAAAATATAATTAATCCCATTAACAAACAAAGCATTAATTTAAATTACAATAAAAAATAAGATTTATTTATTTATTTTATTTTTTTTAGCAAGAAAACGCGCATAGTCGACGTTAATTGGCATCGTATTAATTAAACAACATTACATAACATGCAACGGAACAAAATGCGATTAGAACGCAATAATAAAAAAAACAAATAAATAAACGAAACGCCAAAGAATACAAGTGTTAAATTTTACAGTCGTCGTACATCGAAATATTATAAAAAAAAAAGGAAAATTCGGAACGTAATTTCCGCTACGTTAATTTCGCATAAGTCGACGTCTCATTTACTTCGCAATAAAACGAAACGAATTCAACAATCGTAAAATTTCTAATTGGAATAATTTGTAGGATAATTTAACACGTGTTGAAAAATGTACGCGCTTTTTTTATCTTCTTTCTTTTTTTTTCATTGTAACTTTAGTCGGAAAAAAAATCTGTATAAGAAAACTGGCGAATAAATTAACGAATAAATAAATCGTCGACGCAAGGTGAAGAATATAAGAAAATTAACAAATATTAATAAGAAAAAAATATCGATCATAAAAAAATGACAATTTTGAAAATAGTTTAGCGACTAATACTAAACCAAAAAAAATAAAAAATTGATATGTTAATCCTAAAAACAGACCTATAACAACAAATTTTTCCTAGATAAACCCTAGCCGCGAATCGTCGAGAAGAATGTTTTCATATTTCCCCGTCTATTTTTAAGCGGACATAAAACGGGTTCAGATCGGAAAATAGTCTACAAGAGTTTTAATTTTGGAATCGGACTGCGTTATTTTATAAACAATCGAATACTATTTTTGTGCTTCTGCTAGAGAAATTGCGCAATACATATGTTGAGATTTTTCTAATTTTTTTCTGTTCCTTCTATTTCATTTTCAAAGTTGCAGATGCCCGCTGAAATGTTTAGACAAATTATCTAAACACTTTACAACGACTTAACACACCCACTTTCGACATTTATCTACAGATTTTCTCATTTAAAGCGTTAGCATTGACCCTTGAGTGTCAAAATGTATCATATTTGAAATATTTATATTTTTACATCGTTAACACGGTTATATATAAATACATTTTTTCTGACTGTTTATTATCTATATATTAAAAAAAATCGTGATAACAAAATAAACAGAAGCTAAAATTATACACTGAAAACTTGGCTCTGTTTATTGTTTTATTTTTTAATTTTCAGTGTGTTTGTTAATTTATAAATATAAAAGTACTATGACACTACTCAATGTAAATAATAGTATTTTAAAGTAAAAATCTCATTTTAGGTTAAAAATTCATAATAAACACCTAGGTAATTTACACATATATGTTACCATTACAGTGCGAAAGTCGGTATTATTTTTCTTGTTGTTTATGTAAACTAAAGCTAAATTAGCAAAATTTAAATTCAAAATTGGGACAAAAATATTTTTTTTTAATAATCATACCAAAAAATATTAGAAACCTATACAACTATCGAACATTTTGATGTGTGCACATATTTATAATCGTTCATAAATATTTCATTTGATAACGATTTGGTCATCGATTTTTCATGGAAATTCATTTATTTACCTATAATTATCGATTACCCAATACAACAATGATTTTCATACTTTAACGATAAAATAAATATTTTTTTTTATAATTTACTAAAAAAAAGCTTTTGGAATCTATCATCGATTACACATTTTTCATTCATTGCGTACCGCAGTTTTATTATAGATTTTACAATTTGACAAAACGACTCGCACTAATTAAACTTAAAGAATGAAAATTACCGAACCGATTCAACACAGTAAACGATTTTACAACGTAATAAAGTCGAGTCGGGAGTTGGTTTTTTTTTTGCTCTTACTGGACAGTAAAATTTGCAAAATGCTCCTGTTTCCGCTCTGCGACCCTTTGAAGGGTTTCTCGGGATGTCGCCGAGAAGCCTCTTAAATATGCCGTAACTTGGACAAAATTCGAGGTCGCCATTTAATAGCATAAAAAGAGGAAAGTCGAGCCACATCAGACAGACCGCTTCCTGTCCTCGGACCCTTTGACGATTTCAAATATCTAGATTTTAAGGGTAATTGTGCATCATAAAATATTTGCGACCGAATTATAATTATTAACAAATGCAAACATTCACAATGGCTAAGTACAGAGTTGTATAATCTTTAAAATTATTTATGCACATTATTTAAAATAAAGCTATTTCATATTAATTATATTTAAAAATGAAATGTAAAATTAAACTAGTTCTTAAAATATAATATTAACATTCATCACGCTTTAATGTATTATGTATGGAACAATCTTATTATATTTAATGACAATGTTCGATACGCACGCACTTATATAGATTTAACTTTTATAGACTGTTTCAAATTGATACAATGAGTTCGAAAACTTTAATCAAAGCATAAATTTTATATTAGAAAAAACCTTAAATTGGTACTTATTCAATTAATCTACTGATTGTGAAAGCGTATAGGGCTTTAATATTTGTTTTCTAAATATAACAAAATATACAGAATTTTAATTTTAGGGATAGAATAATATTATTAATAATAAATACAGATCAGTGAAAAAAAATTAAGCAAATTGAAACTCGAACGCACATATACACATTTTTCGTTGTATATTTTTAATAATTAAATTCAATTACTATTACTTGTATGAAACCTTTTAGCATTACATGAAAAAGGCTAATTAGAAATATATATGTAATAATATTTTAATAGAAAGTATGTATAATCTTTAGGCTATAATTATTGGATTTTTTTTATTTCTCGCTTCCATATTTTTCAACACAATCGGAAAATTCAACACAAATGTCTGCATTCCGACTAGTCAATCGGACGCCGTTTATTAAATGCGCGAATTGTTTAGTCTATTACAACGGTATACATAAACTGTTTATAATTCGACACGTGTTCGTATTTTTTTCTCTTCGGTAAAATTGAATAAAAAATGCATTCAACACATCTGAAGGTCGCAGCGTGCAAACGAAGGTTATTCCGGAAAAATACGGGAAAATTTCCACATACCGCAAGCGAGATCATAAGATGAAATAGGAAAATCTCCCGTTATATCATAGCGAATTGATTACTGATGTACAAACATATGTAAATATAGTTAAATTCATAGTCTGACAGATAGTAAATTTATAAGGAAATCGGAAAAAATAAACGGTTTAACCGTGTCTAATAATAAGTGGAAATTTCGTGGAAAATCGTCAAAAGCAGATGTGTAAATCGTTATAATAAAATTCTTAGAATATCTGAGAAGCTTTAAATCTATTCGTCTTTTTTTTCAATTTTGCAACTTATTAAGATTTTTCTCAGAGCAAATTTATGAATGAAAGTTATTGAAATCGAAATTCGAAGAAAAAGAACGTATTCAATATATTGGAAAAATATTCAGTGTAACATATAAATATAATACAGAATGGAAAATGACAATTTTATACGACTAAAAAAAAATATTTATTTATTTTTTATATTACAAAATATAAATCTGGTTAACTTCAATACTGAAAATAATTTTTGGATAATGTAAAGGCTAACGGTGAAAAAAAAAACATTTATAAATTTATTATTTTTTACATAAAATTCAAATTTTATTTTACCTTATAGGTTTTTTGATGTTATGACTAACAGAATTCTGGACTATTTCCAAAGAAAATATGGATAATTATATGCAATGCCAATAAAAATTTAGAGCAATTCCGATCAAAAAGATCTTTTATAGCTAGCTATATCGATTACTTTTAAGTTGATTCAATATATAAAAGTACATAAATATATAAGATGAAAAGTATGGTATTTAATAAAGATGATATAATTTAGAATGTCGGATACTTGGTAATGCGTACTCATTTTATGACCGAATTATGCGAGTCGTTCGGGATTTGAACCCGGAACAGCAAAACGGGTAACTCGATACGCGCATCGTTGTAATGTCGACCGCGGATTAAACGCTGTTATAATAGTGGATAACGACGGCTTTCAAGTTCGCATCAGATTTGATAAATCAAACTGAAATATTTTCAAGGAAGCCGTAAAATCATAACTACGCCAACGCATTGAATAATTTAGATGCAATGGTTGATGTTAGGGATTTTCAAGAGCGATATTATTTTTTGATATATAATATTTCTAATTGGATTAAAATTAAATTAAAATTGGATTAAAATTAAATTAAAATTAAATAATTGACAGTGAAATGTCAATTATTTCTAAATATTTTATAGCATTGTAAATGATGTTTGAAAATTTCTAGTTATGATAATTTTTTAACATGAATATTAATTATCGTTTATTTTAATAGTTTGATTATAGACTACTTATTATATTAAGTGGAATGAAATTTTGAAATAAATAAATAAATAAACAATATATATATATATATATATATATATATATATATATATATATATATATATATATAAACACTCACCGGAAACGGAGACAATGTTGGAGACGAGCATCGTGAAGATCGACGACCAGAAGGCGAAGACGATTATGGAAAAGATGGTGGATCTGGGTGCGTATGAATGGGCAGGTTGAGTGATGGTTGTTGTGTGATGCCGGTCCGCAGCAGTCATCGCGCCAGCTGGCCCCGACGAGCGTGAATGGACCGCGGACCGCCGGTTGGCACCCACTGGATGACGCGAGTAAGGGCGCGTTCACACTACGCACCGGACACCAAAACGTACTCCGACGTCGACGACGCGACGTTCGCCCGCAAAAACACCATCTCCACTATTATTACAATACAGCCTTTATGATCTAGTCTAGTATAATCTGGCAACAAAAAATATATATATATTTTAGATTAATTTGGTAATAAAAAATACATATACTACTGCAAGTCTTAAAATGTAGAAGATGATTTGCATACACATTAGTAATTGCAAAAAAAAACTGCTATTACTAAACGAATAAGGATTAATAAATACCATACAGGTATATGACTAAACGATAAACATGAACATAAGTTTCAATCAGTCGTAAATAAAAAAGATCAATATTTTAATAAACATAATAATTTTAATAACAAATCTGAAACATATTTTCTCCAAAAACATGAAATTACTTCAGTTAAATATTGAAATATATTATAATTACATTACGTGATTAAAATAACGACAAAATATCACAATACATTTACTATGTAAAATTATAATGTATTATTAGTATAATTATATTAAATCTATTAAACAATAAATGTTTTATTCCTCCGTCACGCTAATAATAATGATATTTATATATAAAAATTTGAAATTTATGATCATAATTATCAATATGTATCTATAACATTTTATTCCACTAAAATGTGAATGAAGCTAAATCTAAATATAAATAATCTTTTCTACAATATTAAATTTATTACATGTTTTATTAACTACAGAAAAAGAGAGCCACATAATAAAAATGATACCTAATATGAAGCAATATTAAAAAACTACAATTCGATTCCAAATGATTATCGCAATATAAATAAACCTCGTTTTAAACGATTGCATGATTTAAAATACTTAATTACAATTATAATATTCTTGAATAGAATATTATTTTGCGAATTCACTCAAACATATAATCGAAGTAAAAACTAATAATTTTTCAAAAATAATTACTATAAAGCAATGTAGTAAAGTCATTGAATATAATTTATAGTAAAAATACTAAAACGACGATTTTCGATCAATAGTAAAAAAAACTTCCATTGATATTCAATACAAAATTTGTAATATTCTTTTCTAAAGAAAAACTCATATTTTTATAATAGTAAAAAAATATATAAATCATACTTATTGATATACATATTTCAATATAAAAAATATTTTTATTGATTGAAAAATATATTTTTTTTTATGAAAATCATTAAGTAGTAAAAGTTATTTTTTTCTCATATTTAAAAAATAACATATAAATATAAATATTTTTCGATAACTAAGTAAAATATATATATATATATATATATATATATATATATATATATATATATTAAAAATTAAATAATTTTATTGAACATAATCATATTTATTTTTTCCATAAAATATATAAAACGAGCAAATTTTTAAAGACATGTATATATTATAATCATTTAAAATGAAAAAAACAAGAAAAAAAAATTAATTATTTGCAATAAAAATTTAAAAATGTATTGTAACGAATTAAATTTTCAATTTCAATGAGAAAATATGAAAACATTACAGCAATATATATATATATATATATATATATATATATATATATATATATATATATATTTATCAAATAAATAAATAAAACTTTTCAAATAAAGTTTTGAATTTTGTTTAATAGATGAAAAACAAAATTTTATTATACTATATATATATATATATTTGTAAAAAAAAATAATAGTAAATATATAAAATATAAAATTAAACTTTGTTTTTTTTACATTGTAAAAATAATTAATAAACTTTTTTTTTAATTAATATATATATACATATAAGGATAACGTCACATACCTCTGTGTGCATAAAAATTATTTATGTAATGTATGTATGTGTATATATATATATATATGTTCAGTGATAAGATGGATACGACGATGTCGAGAAGAGCGGCGGTGCGATGCGGCAGAGTTGAGTGCGAACGCGAGCGTGCGTCACGACGCGTCCGCTTCGACTGGCGCACGTGCGACAAAACCACGTGGCGAGCGGCCAGCAACAAGTGCCCGAAAGGGAAGACTCGCGCGCACGCGACCATCGCCGCCACCACTCCACCGACGCCCCCCTCACCCCACTCTTATCAAACGACAATAACGCACTAATTAACACCCTTAACTATAATCGATCGAATTGTGGCCAGCAGGAAATTTTTTAAATCAAATCATCGTACTGTGCAATTTTTTTTTTCATATTTACCCACAAATAGCACTGCACTTGATAAAAAAAATAATAATAATTGCAATGATGCCGTTAATTAATATGGAAAATTATTGTGATTTAAAAAATAAAAAATAATTTTTAAATATATATTTTATATATCATACTATAATGTAAACTATTTTTATTATATAAAAATAGTATTTAACATTTCAAATCCTTTATACCACTTTTAAAATAAAAAGTAGATCTTATATGCGGAAAAGTTGGATACCTTTGATATATAATATATATAAGAGCATCGTATTGTTTATAATGAAATAATTGATTCGGATATTAATTATATCAAAGTCCAGAAAGCAAATAATGACATTATTTTGATTGTTTATACTTGATTATAGATCATATATTATAGAGAGCCGGATGAAATAAAAATATATGTAAATAACACAATATTTTATATAGTTCGATAAAATATTGAAAGTCATATCACTGTGGCCGGATTAACTAGTTCAAAAGGCCGTAATTTAAACACGATTGAAATAGAGTAATCAATACAAATATATATATATATATTATATATATATATATATATATATATATATATATATATATATATATATATATATATATATATATATATATATATATATATATATATAAATTAACCTTTCTCTGGTCTCAAAACTTGACAAAAATAATATTTACATATTTATTAAATGAATTTCAATATATTCCGTTGAATTTTATTTGAAAAAAGTCGAATAATATTCAATATAAGATTGGAAAGGGTCAATATTGTTTCGACTTTATAATTGATCGTTTTTTTTATATATTATATACACATTTCAGCAGAATAATCTTACAAAATCTTTTTTGTATCTGTTGATGCAACTTTATTTACTACATAAATAAAAATTCATAACTAGAAAATAATACTAGAAATAAACCTAAATAGCTACTTTAATTTTTGAGATCAGATATCGACATTTCAATCGATTCTAGATATTTAGTTATATCTATCTATTATTTTTCAACGGAACGCGTATAACAATAAAAATTAATAAGAGAAAATATAAATCAAATTTTTGAAAAACATGATTCGTGTTTTTATTTTTTAATAAATTCAAAACTTACGGGTCCGCTAAAAGAAAAACTTTCGCTCGCAAAAAGTAACTTATAATACGTTGATTGATTCCATTAAAATGTTTCGTTTTTGTGTCAAAGGAAAAAATTGACATTTTGACAAAGAGCACTCTAAAGATAATATAACACAATTAATTAAAGAGGAAAAAATCTCCTTATTTTATCCTATTGTATTTTTTTTGCGAACACAATTAACTTTTCCGTTGTTCGCGTAATAGAAAACAAAATTTCTTTCATTGATTCAATTATTGCGCAAAGTAATTTATACGTATATTTTACGTACAACTAGCTTAAAGCGTCGAACATTACATGAAATTTTCGTATCGAAATCTTGCTAACGGCGAATATTAAATATTTAGGTCAGAAGTAATGAGCTTACAGCACGTGTTGTAATAATATATTTGAGAAAAAATTAAAACTTTTAAAAAGTCAGCAATCTTTTTTTTTTTTTAAAAAAAAAGGAGATCTTCAATAGACAATATTTCCATTTATAAATTATTCCACATCATAGTCTATTTTTACAACACACATGTATAAGTGAAATGTGTTACAGAATTGTTTACAGTTAGACATGTTATAATTTTTATTAAGTATGATTTAGAATAATAAATATAATATCTAAAAGAAATAAATAGAATTAAAAGCATTATTATATCATATAAAATCTGTAAAAGCTCGGTTCAATTTATTTTATGACGTTATTCGGTATCGTATAATCTTAACGGTTCTGCTACCATAAATAGAGCAGCTATAAATTTGCAAATCTCAATATTCATTTTCTTCTCGTCCAACAATTTATCTGGATAATCAATATGCACGATTCTAAAGATTTTTCCAATGAACTTTTGATCTAATAATCGTCTAAAGAATCACTTTCAATCATCATTCGGTCAACGGATGTATAAAAAAAAAAATTGGCAAGACCCAAATTGACAGACCCGAACAAAACTAAATGACGACCTTTATACCGGAGGAACACGACCGGACAAAAAATATCTGATGACGATAGATCATACCTTGTTTTAGGATACAAAAAAATAAATAAAATAAAAGCAACACGATCAAGAAAACACTTTCGTCATCGAGGAAGTAACGCGGCGGCAAGTCGAACCGGTAGATAGATACCGGCACATTGAGCGGACGACGCACACGTACGATATTTTTTTTCCTGCAGCTTTTTTTCCGCACACCCGCGTCTCTCTGTGTTCCTTTTATTTTTATTTTATCGGATAGATAGAAGTGCTCGTCTGATTCGACATTAAAAAAAAAAAAGAAGAAGAAGAAACAACTCGACAGACGGACCGAAAAAGTCTCAAGATCGCCGGCCATATAATGAGGATGGAAAGATCCGGCACGATCGGACACGCACAAGAACTCGGCGTCGGACGCGAACGTGTTAAATAATTACAATGTCGATTTTTTTAAATATATAAAAATGAAGTTCTTACACAATATTCATACATAAATAAAATAAAAAAATATCGATATACATAATTATACATCTCAAAATCAAACTTATATTGTCATGCAATAGTCACTAAGAATTTAATTATAATTCAAAGAAAATTGTATTCCACTAGTGCTTCAATTCCCGAATAGTAGTCGTTTATAAAATCCGTCATATTTAATTTTTATCGTGTAAATCTAGACGCAGAATTAGATTTGACAAAATCAAATTAATTCATAATATATTCAAATATGTTTTTAACCTAATCTTATGAATAATTAAATTCGACGTACATTAAAAAAAAATTAGCATCAGACAATTTCGTATGAAAATTCAATCGTTTCGAACGGTTAAGCGAATATTAACCGTGACATTATATTATGTAATAATTGTAAAAATTTAACCGAGTCGGTGGTTTTTTTTTTCGTATAAACATTATTACATTGTAAATATTTTTACATTGGAAAAAATCTGTACGATGTTCCGCGAATTTAAACGACGATATAACGATGATTCATTAACAAAAATGTCTTAATCAGACGAAAGGTATTTTGTGAAATATATTCAGTATAAAATATTAATGATAATTCTCTAAAACGCCATTAAGCTTTAGCTTCGCTAATTATTGTAATAGCGTATTTAGTTGTCGATTGAATATTTTATGTTTTGTTATTGAAATGCACTCAAATCTTATCGCAAAGATGGTTAAACTTTATATCAATGACAACAATGGGTAAAAAAAATAAATTCTATTTTTTTTAATGAAAATCATTATTCCATTAAAATATTTTTAGTAATATTAATAATTAATTGAAAAATTATAATAGTATAATAATATCAAATGAATATAATAATTATTTAAGACAACTCGTTTATTAGTCGCGAGCCGCATTTTGAAAACGTGTGATAAAGCAAAATGATAAAAGAAAAATTCTATGAATATATTAATATTTAAATAAATTATATATATATATATATATATATATATATATATATATATATATATATATATATATATATATATATATATATTAAATTATTTTGTGCGTCATTTCATCAAATTAACGAGATTGATATAAATTTTGTAGTTGTTTTGTTTTTAGAAATAGTCAAAATCTATGATTCACATCAATGGAAAAACATATTATACATCATGTTTTCCGATTAGGAAAAAAAATCATTTAATGATTCATTATTGCTTTTTTATGGTCGAAAAATTATAAAAAAACTAGCATGGAAATTCCATAATCATTATTCCGTTTATTAAAATTAAAATATTTTTTGTATGTTACCGTTAAAGTACGAAAATTGGTATTGTGCCATTTATTATATTTAAATTGGCAAGTTTGAAGGTTAATACTTGAGAAATGGAAAAATGATACTCATATAAAAAAAATCTAAATAATTGCTTAAAATTATTTATATGACACTGTGATCAAAAAGTAAGGTGAATTTGTTTATAAAATGTAAATTCTTTATTCATTCTTCCAAATCAATTTCATCCCCTTCAAAATAATCTCCGTCCGATAAAACGTACTTTTTCCAGTCCTCGAAACAATCGGAATAGTCTTTTTCCGGTATAACATTCAAGACCTTTTTCGATTCGGGTTTTATCTCCTTAATCATGTCAAAAACGCATTGGTCTTTTGAATTTGCAGAATAGCCAGAAGTCGCACAGAGCCAAATAAGGCGAATACAGTGGTTGAGGAACGATATGAGTCGAATTTTTGGCACAAAAAATCGCGAAGAAACAATGCTGTATGACATGGTGCATTATCGTGAAGAAGAACCAAGAGTTGTAAAAACAAGTGTAACTCGGATATAATTAAACTCTTTGACTAACAGACGTTTGGCAAATATTATTATAGACAGTTCTGCCAACCTAGGAAAAATAATTTACAATTTACCTGCCTTTCTAAAGTCCGGAAATTTTAAATGAAAATTTCACCTGACTTTTTGATCACAGTAGTATATATTATATTTATATATTTTTTTCATTTTAAAATCATTTATTTTTCTGTATAACCTATAATAATTGTCATATTGTACTCATATTACCTTCACAATATCAATTTATGCACTTTAACGGTGTCATATATATCCGGATATATATATTATATTATCAAAATTTGAATATTGTGATAATATATATATATATATATATATATATATATATATATATATATATATATATATATATCAATTCTATCAATAAAATTATATTTCATTATTGGTTGTAAAATTTGAGTTCATATAAAAGAGACTTACATAATTTATATTATTACTTATTTATTACGCGTTAAATTTTAATTACACATTGTATTAGTCACGACCTGACCTAACCTAATCTAATATTAGATTTGGAAACCGTTAATATATAAAGTCCGATAAAGTATATATATATATATATATATATATATATATATATATATATATATATAATTGCGGTCACCTTTCGAACGAACTGAAAATGATCGTCGGAAAATTTCATTGATGTCCACATTGGCGGATGAAAACGTCAAGTTGTCCGCGTGCCAACTATGCGAATAATTTTTCCGGTAGCGGCGACACAGCGGGAAAATTCGTCGGAAAAACGGCGTCGGCTTCCAGAACGATTCCGCAGAAAACGATACGCAATGTTTTCGTGCCGTAAACGTGTCGACACTGACCTAATAAATGAGTTCTTTCAACCTATGAGCCGATTTTTTTTTACCACTCGTTCGCGATATACTTTATATATATATATATATATATATATATATATATATATATATATATATATATATATATATATATTTACATACAGGATGATGCGAAAATATTGCGCGTCGATTTTCGAATTCTCGAAAAAGAAATAAACATTCAATTGAAATCGAATATATTCACCATTTTAGAAATGATGAATCTCTCAAAAATCCTTTAAAATGCAATGTGTTAAAATTTTTAAAATATTCTGAAATATAATTTTGAAAAAAATGTTTAAAAATATGAAAAATAAAATAATCATTGATCTAAGACAGGCATGTCAAACATGAAGTACGCGGGCCATAATGAACTGTTTTTGATAACATATATAATATTAATAATTAAAAAATAATTTTGTTTTTTTTTCTATTTGTATGTAGTTTCGTTTAATAAAGTTGTAGTGTACAATTTAAATAAATTAAAAGTGATATTTTAATTATAAAGCGACTTAGTATACAACATTCGTGTGGGCCGCAATATGCTATGAGTTTGACACGCCTGATCTTAGACAAATTATTTATAGTGTTACCGATTTTTATTTGAAACCTAAAAATTATTTGAACAGCTTAAAGATGATTATAAATTATCAAATATAATAAAAATCAAAAGCATTTTTCATTTTAAAATCTTAATATCGAAACAAAAAAAAAATACATAATAATTTATATTCAGATTTTTTCTGAAAATTAAATCTAAAGAATTGACAAAAATTGAATTCAAAATATCAAAATTTATTATCATGCAAAATTAAGAGTATTAAAAATTAATAAAAAAACACACACGCACACACAATTAAAATACATTTTACTCTTTTTTTACGTTTTTTTATGATATCATTACGATTATGTCATTAATGCTATTATCATAAAATTATAAACGACACGGTGTCTTCGTGAAAAATCGGTATTATTATTATTTTTTTAATTTTTCTCTTTTAGATAATCTCTTATATTTAAATGTGTACGCATTTTTTTTATCGCTTCGTGTTCTTTTATATGAAAAACACGATAATTCGTTTAACGAAAATGCATTTATTTATATGCGTTATTTATAACGACTCGTTTTTTTTTATCAATTTGTTTGTTTACTTCTTGAATAGGTGTTAAATGAAAAACAATAAACGCGCTCGCTTCGAAATCATCAATTTAATTTTGATACAGTGCGATCTCGTTTAAATACACATAATATAAATATCGATAAAAATCGTTTAAAAAGTAATATTTAATAAAAATCGTTTAAATTCTATATTAAATAATCAATAATAAAAATAAAACATAAGCAATTTTAATTCAAATAAATATTTTTCGAAAATGTATTACAGTAACTAATATATAGATTTAATTTTAAAAATTTGTAGAAACACTAGTATATAAGGTAAAAACAGATATAGAACAATGAAATGATATTAAAAATATTTATTATTCAAAAATGACGATTGTATAGCTGCATACAATCGTCGTGAAAAATAAACGAACCGCGCTTTTATAAAGATTGAGATCCCCTGGCGAAAGGGCTGAAAACGTTTCGCGACATAAGAGACTTGTGTTTACGGAAGGTCAGATATATGAAACTGCGGATCGCTTTTTTGTTGTTGTTGTTTTTTTTTTAAGGAATTTCGTCAAACTTATTTGGCATTTCAGAGGTCATCATCTTTGCATTCTTGGCCGATGTCAGAGACGGGACGAGTGGCTTTCGCACAAATCCTAAACCAGTTATTCACCGCGACCGTCGGGCATGCATTTCGTGTTTCGTTGTCGTCATGTTGTTGCCAAAAAAAAAAGAAAGAAAGAAAGAAAAAGAAGAAGAAAAAATCCGTACACATATATACCTCTACATATTTTATTATAATACATGCGTTAACAACACCATTTAGAACAATATTCCGCTTAGAACGACTCGAGACTGACTCGTGGACTTTGAAACGTCTGCCATAGTATATTTCAATATATATATATATATATATATATATATATATATATATATATATATATATATATATATATATTTGTGTGTGTGTGTGATAAATAGAACTGGACGAAATCGATAATTTCATTATAAAACTGAAACATCCATAAAAATTAAATTATTTATATGCATTGTCGAACATATCATACATATATAATTAAAGATCATTAGATTCTGATATCTATCTGGTTTTATCGTTTTTTTAATGAATATTTAATTTTTTTTTCAGCATTATTAAAATGTATTTTTGATATTTTCTTATGGTGTCTTTTTTTTGCAATGATCATCGGTTCTAATGACAATTAATGTCTTCAAGTGATGTCAGAAAAAGTACATTCGTCATCATCCTATATTGTAGTTCTTTTTATCAAAATTTTCCCTCTCTTTATGTATTAGAAATATTTTTTTAAAGATAATTAAACAATTTAAAACAATACTACAGATACTAATTATAATTTCAAATATACATTATTATGAATAAATGTTAAAATTTACATAAAATTTTATTTTATAATGTGCATATTATGAATTTAGATAATTTCATCATCAGCAAGCATTAAAAATAATAATATACATATATTTTTAGCGCAATACCGTTGAACTGTTCGTTTATAAAAATATTTTTTTTATTATGCACGCGTCACACTATGGAGCTTTATAAACTTTTAGCGAGTATAATGACTCGGTAAGTTTTTCCTCGGTGTCTATTTTTTTTCTTTCATTTTCATCCTTTTTCTGGCATAAATATTTTAGCGCCAGATTTGCAACGATCAACTCTTAATAAACATCTTAAAACGTTTCTCTGTATGTCATCAACACTCGCAAAGTGCACATTGTTCGTTTTTTTTTTTAAATTTATTTATTTATTTTCGTACCCCCTGTCATCGCTTCGTATTTTTCCGAAGGAAAGAAAAAAAAGGAAAAAGAAGAAGTGTATTTTTTTTCATTTTAATTTGTCAAACATTACTTCTCGAGCACACGTTACATCTCGCACTCGACTAGTTCGTTTATTCTTATTTATTTATTTATTTACTTATCGTAATTGTCACCGTCTTCAATTTACACGACAAATAATTAACATTTAATATATATTGTAAAATGAACGTTCACTTCGTGCATAAATAAATAAACAATAAGTAATTCCCTTGAAAGATTTTAACCTCGCGTTAAGATATACGTTTTTTATTAAAATATCTATAGAATATTTTTTAGCAAAAAAAGAATGTGTTAAATAAATATATATTAAATACACTTTATGAATTAAAAAATTTTAACAAAAATATATGCAAAGCATTCACCCCATTTTCTTGAATGAATTCCGATTAAAACTTAAATTAAATTAAAGATTTTATTATAATCAATGAAATAGTAAAATAAAATAAACATAATATATTTATTTTTAAACAAAATTAAATGAAACTTTATAGTATAACATTTTAATAAAATTTTCAGATATTTTATTATAATTTTTTAGCTTTACCTAAAGTAAATCTTTATAATAAGCTAGATATAAAACTAGAAATTTGATCGAATAAAATAAAATAAAAAAAACCACCGCTTAGAAACTTGAAAAAGAAGCCAAATTCCCTTGAATGTTGTAACGCCACAGGTTTTTTTTTGTATAAAAAAATTAAAATTACTCCAAAACAGGTTTAAAAATATGACGAAAAAAAATCTTATTTACATTCTTTTCTTTCTATTCGACTTCGACTGGATTAAAATTTTTATGGAAATAATGGAACTATAATTAGATATGGCTGATGGTTTAAATAGAATTATCATTCGACAAATCCACAATTTTGAGCATGAAGAAATATTCAACTTTGCATTATAAAATGAAATCATTGCACTAAATTAAAATAATAAAAATTAAATTGAATATATATGTATATATTATACTTCTTTTTATATATAAATGTAAAAATAAATTAATATATAAAGTAAAAAATAAATAAGTAAGTTCAATTATACAATAATTTAAAATTATTTAATTTGAAATCTTGCAATTCAAAATATTAGATTTTTTTTCGTAAATGCTCGAAAAATATTGTTATACTGACTATTAAATATTAGATAATCATGAAAATTTTATGATCTATGCATAGACAATAATTAAATTTTGTGGTTTTTTAATATCAAAACAAAATTACATAAAATCATTTGATTGGATACTAATTTTCTCTTTATATATATATATATATATATATATATATATATATATATATATATATATATATATATATATAAACATTATTATTTTTAGCTAAGAAATACATTCAACAAAAACAAGCATTACTGTTTTATCTTAAGACGAATCTTCTTCAAAAGCTTTGAAAAATTCCAAATATATCAAAGCAGTGGAAAAAAATTATAAAAAAAAACGTTTTTCACAATTTTATTTCATATCAAAAATAATTTAATACATTCTGAGAAAATATAAAAATAAAATATGACGCAAAAAAAACACAATTTTTTTTTTAGTACGTTTAGAGATTATTTCGAAACCGAGGACTCGATTTTAAAATATGATAATCCGATCGAGATTACGAATTTGTTACGTAAAATTTTGTCATGTTATAAATTGAATACGTAGAATTATATTATATTATGTTATATATATATATATATATATATATATATATATATATATATATAAATATAGGCAAAACGGTCACACGGATAATTTTAAAGTACGGATGAAAATAATAAGCTTGGCCGGCCGTATGGCATTTTTTTGAATGGCGCCATGCCAGAGTGCAATTCACCAGAAATACGAAACGGTAAAAAGTTGCCCGGGTACCGCGCACTACGACAAACTTTCCGCGGACAAAAGTCGCCGACGATTATTACGTTTAATTGCAGTTAATCAAAAAGAAAAGAAAAATAATCGAAATATAATTATTTACCGACGATGATATCATATAAAATTCAATAGGAATACGATATAATGAATGAATAATTGTTAGTATTTTTTTATATACATACATACATATATATATATATATATATATATATATATATATATATATATATATATATATATATATATATATATATATATATACATAGGTTTCGTTTATTTATATAATAGTAATAATGTAAACGACGGACGATATTTGTTTGTTATTTTATTCGATAACATTCATACGGAATGTGCGACACGAGATTGTTGATTATCTAACATTATATTATTATATATAAATATATTTACCACCAAGATTCCATTTATAAAAATGGAATCTTGGTGGTAAAATTAAACAATAAATATATTATATATTTTTAAACGATATTTGTCGATATATAAAATAAAATTTATTTTAATATGTTATATATAACATGTTAAATTTTGAATTAAAAATTATCAAATTTTATTGTATACCACAAAAACTCAATAACATAATGTACAAGTTAACGTACAATCGAAATTCTTCTAAATTTATAGAAAGATGTCGATCGTAAACAAAATTATTGTATATGAAATATGATTCTTTAGAGATTGTGAAATGACGATTTCGAGTTCCATTTCTTATTTCAGGAATCGCTGCGAATGTCATAATAAATATGCACAAACATGTCGTTTATTTACAACGAACACAAGCTAAATATTTGGTCTGAGCGAAGTGTTTTGAAAGCGATCTTACGCACAAGTGTAATGTTTTCTAAATATAATCTTGACAAGAATTTTAATTTACCATAAACAAGAAGCGCTAGTACCTCACGTGGATTACATAAATATTCATATTATGTACGCCTATATGCATAATATTAAACGTAAAAAAAAATGTTACTGACCAATGTTAAACTTTAAGTACGATAATTTAACGACCACATGCACATAGTAATAATGGTATAAATTCAACTCTGTCTAGACATGAAATATATAATAATAATTTTTAAGTCACGTCGATGCTAGCACATGTTGCACAACATGGATCACTTTGACGCACTGTGTTATCTAAATATACGCGAGAATATTTCGTCTATTTTAATTATTTCTTTCGGTTTCTGAAAGAAAAAAATGTACACGTTTTCAGGGGGCACAAAAAATAAGCGAAAACGAAAATTTTTGACACTGATCTATAGATTATCACGATATATATATATATATATATATATATATATATATATATATATAATGTCAAAAATGTATGTACAATATAATCGTTTCTGATAAAATATTGTTATTTTTGAAAGTTTGTATTCATATGATTTTTTTTTAAATACAGTTACTTTATTCTACATCTATATTTATCAAATATAGTTAGTTATACATTAATGTTAATTTATAATTTCATTATTCTTGAAGTATAAATTAAAAATATAGTAGTCTAATTTAAAATCATTTGGATGATAAAAATGGTATTTTTAATTGTATTTTATCATATATTAAATCAAATCGTTCAATAAAAAAAGCATAGTTTTCAATGTTATATCATAAATCACAATCGTTTGCAATTTCCGTTATCTCATCTATAAATTTGACAGTCGACTACGAAACACATTTCGCACACAAAAAAGAAAAAAAAATTGATGAATGAAAATTGATCGAGTTCCACAAAATATCGATAAAATTCAACGATCATTACAAAAATATTTTTCAAACATTAACAATAATAAATATAACGTAACGTACCTGATACAATCAAAACATCCGCTAACTCGCATACGAAAACACAAATTTAATAAAAATCGCAATCGCACTATATGTAATGAAAGTTTAATAAATATATATATGAAACCGTAAAGTAAAAAAAATACGGTTGAAAAACGTACGCTTACGACCAAATATATATAAATTAAATTGAAACGAGCGGGAAAAATAGCGCGCGATGTCACAGAGCGGTCGAATGCGCGCGCGCATACACGTCCGCCTCGACACCCGAACGAACGATGTTTACATGCAGAGGGGGGCGGAGCGCCAGTCGGGGCTCGGCTCCCCCCCGATTGGTGTCCATCGACGGCGGTGGGGGATAGTTCGGGTCGATGGTGGGGGGCGCGAAAATTTGATTCATAACACGAAACGCAAAACGCGACCATTTCCGTGCGCGTGCGCAGCTTTTCCCCGTGAAGCCTGCGCGAAGCTGCTTTCACCGCCGTTGAGCTTTTCCCGCTTCTGTGGAAAATGTACTATATATATATATATATATATATATATATATATATATATATATATATATATATATATATATATACACTGTGATCAAAAAAAAAAACAAGGTTAAAAAAACTCCCGGGCATTTAAAAGGCAGGTAAATTGTATTTTTTTCCTAGGTTGGTAGGACTGTCTATACCATTTGCCAAGCGTTACACGTGTTACACGTGTTTTACAACTCTTGTTTCCTTCATAGCGATAATGCACCGTCTCATACTGCATTGGTTTTCCGCGATTTTTTTGCAACCATCGTATTCGCCCGATTTGTTTCCGTGCGACTTCTGGCTATTCAGCAAACTCGATAAACAAAAAATTTATATTTTTATAAACAAATTCACCTTACTTTTTGATCACAGTGTTAATCCAAGTCTGTACATAGAGCTTAAGTAACAGTTTTTATCATAATAAAAGTAAAATTGATGTACAGTGAAAATTCAATTCATAAGTACAAAACATAATAATTGAAATTTGGAATAAAAATCAATTTGGTAACTATTCATCGCTACTTGATAACAAGCGTTGCACGTTTACCATATAATGGACTGGACTAAAAATGCTATTATCAGTAGATATGTTGGATATGTCTAGTACAACTGTTTGCTATAATTTAAATGATGAATTTTGTGCTTTATTTAATTTCATTCATCGAAAAATATGAATCAGATCATAACAGTCAAAAATTATGAATCAGGCAAATCGGGTATTACTTAAAAAATAAACATTGTATTTTGTTGCTGTATAAATAAGTTTTTGTAAAACACTCAAAATTAGAATTGAAAAATATTTTAGGAATTTGTGCCAGAACAAAAAGTTCGTATGAAAAAATTATATTTATTACGCATTGTTTCAAAATCGTGTATAAAAAGAGTATTTGGTGTATATATATATCATTCACAATCAATACAGTTCAATGTATTCCAAGTCTTTTATTTTAGTTCAGTTCAGTTAGTATGACATCAATGTCATATTAATCATACTGTATTTATGCGTTCTGTATTGAAGAGCAAAAAATAAATAAATTTAGATGACATAGTTTTAAATTTAAATTTAAATCTAGAACGAAAACAAATGAATAAAAATTTAAAATTTTTAAATATTTGAAAATAAATATATTTATAATACGCAATAAAATATTAAAATATAAATCTAGATCATAATTAAAAACATATATTAAAATATAGAGCACACACACACACACACACATACACATATATATATATATATATATATATATACGATAGACGTAATCTGGCGATATTTTGTCATTAAAAAAAAAGTGCGGCAATTATTCAACGCGAAGAAATTGCGTTGGTGTCCGCCATTACGGTCAACTTCTTTTTCTCAGATTCTTTTTCTTACAGATTAGTTCCACGCGAACGGAATGTCTAACGCCAATTTGCCATCTAAAATAAAAATTTTAAAAAATAAATAATTAAAAAATTTACTAAAAAAAAAAACATCGAAACATGTCGAGAATTTATTCGTTTAATTCCATAATATTTTTGCGGTACGACTTTCGTATTCATAGATGAATTGAATATTTTAACACAATAATACGAAACGTTAAGATTCATTAAAAAAAATATTATTTTAAATAAGTAAATAGATTTAATAAAAACTAGACTGTATCGTTTCACTTAAAAACGTTTATCTCGATTTGTCGCTTCACTGGTGCCGATCAGATAAATATTTGACGTTACATTGAGCAGAAAATTAGTAGCTTCTGAACGTGCTTTTTGACGGATATCAATTTATCGACATGGAGTATATAAAAAGATTTAAAAAAAAAATGATGATGGAAAATATGAAGAGCCTAGTTTTTATTGTCGACTTCGGATCGAATCAAATATCGTTGCCTAAAAAAAAATATATATTATATATATAAATGAAAATTCAACCGTCGTTGAAATTGTTTTGAATCACTGAAACGATTTAGATTTTTTCAAAGTATATATTATATATTTTCAGCATAAAAACTTTAAAAAATGTTTTTTTTTAAAAATTGAAACCTTCAACTCTTAAAGTAAATAAAAATCGTTTCATCAATACAATAATTTCACTGAATATTTGTGCTAAATTCGGCTGCAATTTTAATTATTTTTAATTTAAATATAGGCAATATAATTAACATGCCTGTAACAAAATAGATCTTTACACTTGGTATGACGCATATTTCGAATCAAAATAAAAATGATCACAATGAATATCTTATAGAAAATATATTTTTTATATAATATATATAATTGATTTTAAAATTTAAACCTTGCTTGTTATACGAATTGTATATCCTAGACGAGTACCTATTCTGACTATGTAATAATGCCGGTAATTCATACGAATGTATATAATGTGTATAGACACGTACATACACACATATGCGTATATCAATATATATATATATATATATATATATATATATATATATATATTGATGTGTGTGTGTGTTTTTATATTGCTAGAATGAAACGGTTGTGTTTGGTCGTTCCTGCCTGACCGGTTTTCAGGCCGAGACTTGCGTCGTCTGCTACAAAATGTTCGCCACTTTCAGTTCTTCACTAATTTTAACCGTTTTATTGAAGCCTTCACTTCGATCGTCCGCGATACATATATATATATATATATATATATATATATATATATATATATATATATATATATATATATATCGTCTTCCTACTCGGCACGATCGGACGAGTCAATAAAATCGTCGAAAGCTCGCAAAATATCCGTCGGAAAATAAATAATAATAATAATAATAAAAACAGCGTCGTTGTCGGGGTTGCAAATCGACGATAAAATATCCCCGATACGAAAATAAAGCGTATGTAAAAAAATATATTATACGAACAACGATTTGATATCCAATTTATTTAGTTATATTTTTAGTATTTAACCCTCAGAGTGCTAATCGTTTGATATATCCCTTACACATAACAGAAAGAATGACGAAAATCTATCAATATTTGAAAAAAATAATTAAAATTCTGTGCACGCTCAATTAATAAAGTACTTTTTTTTTCGAAAATCCAATCGCAATTTTAGCAAAATATGTGAAATTAATCTCAGCACTAAAAAGCTTAAAATTGAACAATTTTTTAGAAATATTTGAGTATTAATCTTTTTTGAAAAATCGATTTTAAATTATTAAAATATATTTTTAATAATATTTAAAATATTATAAGATGACAGAAGTATATTTTATTCAATATTCTAGAATAGTATATTTAATGTATATGAAATAATATATATTCAATGAAAAATCAATATTTTTTTAACGCGTCTATCTAAATCTGCTGAATATTCGGACAACTTTTTATATACTACGTTAATTTATTTTAATTAATATTATATTAAAGATGAAATAAAGTAAGCCTTATTATGAATATTTAGAGGATAAATGTAATAAGTTTCATTTAAAACGTTGAATGTCACGACAATTTTCAAAAAATCTGGCATAAGAATGACAATTTGATTCAATCACATTATTTCTTATATTTGAATTAATTTTTACAATTATATTTTTAATTTTCTGTTTATACAAAAACCAGTATTGTTTTTTTATTCTTTTTTCAGAAGTTATCTATCAATATTATATATTCTAAGATTAATAAAGACGAGATAACTCATAATTGGCGTCGTGGAAAAGAACACAATTAACGAATTATCTCTTTGGCAATCAACGTGTTAAATAGTAATAGATAACTTTAAGAAAATTTAATAAATTTAATTGAAAATTATATATTTACATTTTTATGTTTAATATGTGATATAATAAACAATATTAAAGTACGAAATTATATATTTAAAACGGAAACGATCGAGAAATAAATTAATTTTACGTCGCTAACGTCGAATCCCGAAGACGAAGACGACAATACGACAATTTTGCAAGGTTGAATTTTAATGATGAAACGACCGGATATGGTGAAATGTCCGATTTCGCGTTTCGCGTACCAATTTTAGATGGACTTGGACGAATAATAAAAACTTGAGCAGACGACGCATCGATCAGACGTGGCCAACGGAAGTCAAAAGACTTTTTTTTCGTTTAATAAATAATACATCATGAAAATAATCACTATTAAAATTATTATCTTTTTAAAAAAAAAGTGATAAAAGTACGGTTTATATATATATAAACGTTCGTTATTACGCTCACGTATAATAATAAAATAGTAAAAATTTCTAATTTAACAAAAAATAACGTCGCTATTTTTTTTTCGTCTATTCGACGTTTTCTATACGTATGATGAATACGTGATGGTTAATAGTCGTATTTGTCTAACGATTATGTTTTTTTCCTATTTCCTTTTCAAACAGAGACGATGATTAAGAAGACGATATTGCTATATATTATGCATTTTTAACTTGAATTTTTTTTAATATACCTCTTTTTTAACTTTGTCGTGATCTAAAGATTTAAATAAACAATTATTATTAACATTTTCAGGCAATATGTTAATCTTAAAGCTTTCGCTATAGTGATTTCTGTCATGATCTTCACTTTTGCAATGTTACATTATATATAAAATTCAATCGTTCCAAGTTATTTAGATAAGAATAAGATTAATTAGACGTGATCTAAATTAAATTATGAATATATATTATTAATAAATATTTAAAAAATATACTAATTTTATCAACATATATAATATAAATGAAAACATAAAATATTCGATTTATAAAATAAACGTATTGTATTATATGACACATTTATAATGTTTATGTTTGATCAATTTTTAAGATACACAAACTTATATTTAAAAAAAATATTTTTCATAAATGAAAATTAATATTTTGTAATGTGAACTTTAAATTAAAAAATATAGTTAAAATTTTATATATAATTATTGAAAATATGTTAAAATAAAATAAAAAGGCATCAAATAACATACCAGACATTTTTCTATTATTATTTGAGCATAAATTAAAAATCTGAAACTATTAAAATTTTAATGTTTAAAATTCTATAAGATATCAACCAATATTTTTGGATACAATCATACATCTTAAAAATAATTACATTTTTTCCAAAAGATTAATAATATTTTATACATACACACACACACACACACACACACACACATATATATATATATATATATATATATATATATATATATATATCCAAAATAAGGCGTTTAAAAATATCTCTAGCCAAATTAGCAATGTTTATATTCCGCAAAACAAATGTTAAAGATCACTGACGCAGACGGTTGCCTCCACAGGTGGTTAATTTGAACAAAAACAATTGTGTTTGAGACGCGACGAGTAGAAACGATCGCCATTACGATTAAACACACACACACACACACATATATATATATATATATATATGTCGACATTGCTCTTTTAAAAACAACAATTTGCGCGATTATATTGTTTAATTGACCCCAAAATCGTGCCCTTCTTTCGGTGATTTAATAATGAAAATGAAAAAAAAAGTGAAAACGTCTTAATCTGGATCAAATATCTGAAATCTGAAAATAGTAAATAAATTTTGTGAAATTTCAACTTTTCAATATATAATATTATATTTGTATTGTTTATTCAAAAGAATTGTATTAAAAAAGTAAAAATATGATTACATAAAAAAAAATCTAATAAAATTGTAACTTTAATTTTAGATGTTTCATATGCAATAATCCCTCGCCATTTCGCGCTTCGCTTTATCGCGGGTTTTTTAAAAAAATACTCGATTGACGCAAAATATATATATTTTATGAATTTTTATATGAAAAAAAATACAACTCTACTTCGCGGATTTTCACTCACCGCGGGGGGGGGGGTAGTTTTGAAACGTAACACCCGCGATAATCGAGGGATTATTGTATATGCGAATCATATTCCGTGATATATTATAGTTTTATTTGATACGCAATATAATATACTACAAAAAACAAATATTAATCAAATTATCATCATCCTGAAATTTTATATAATTATTGTCTAAAAAAATCCTTTATTAAACGACTGTTTACCGTGTTTAGTCTAACAAATAATATATTTTGTTTGTGTTATCGGTTATATAAAATAATTTTTATTTTTAAACTATATCTAGAAATCATTAAAAATTCAATTTTAAATTAAAAAAAATATTGACATATTAATTGAGATTTATCATATATGTATATTTTAAAAATATTTACGGGAATATATCGTGTAATACTAATGCGAATATCAAGTGAAAAATTGATAAACCAAAATACGAATAAGTCTCGTGGGAATATAATCATATAATAAATAATGTAATATAACATATTTTGACCCACATACGTTTATTTTTAATTTTCACATGACAGGTTATTGCACTTTAAACCCTCTGCGGTCTATTACAAATTTTTTTCTAGTAACGTGTCGCTTTTCTGATGATGCAGCAGCAGACAGCAAACCATAACAACGACATAATTAACTACGAATTAAATAAATAAATACAAAAAAAAATATAGAATTGTAAAATGAACCGTTCATATTTCGTGTTCGTCTATTCGAAGTCACGTACTCGAATCATCAGGTCACACAGTGGACTATTACGAAATATGACACGAATGACACGGAAATGAATTTATTTCACATTCAGCGCAATATAATCATTTAATAATAATAAAATTATCGTCTGGTCTCATATATTATAAAATATGTATTAGACGATGTAATAATAAGTAACTAATAAAGTTCTGCCGTCTATAATATAATAACCTTATCGAATAATATTAAGTTCTGTTTATACTGTGATCAAAAAGTAAGGTGAAATTGACATTTAAAACTCCCGGATATTGGATTGTATTTTTTTTTCTATGTTGGAAGTATTGTCTATACCATTGCACCATGTTATTCTGTATTGGTTCTTCGCGACTTTTTAAGAAAAAGTCAACTCATATCGTTCCGCAACCATCGTATTCGCCAGATTTATTTCCGTGCGACTACTGGCTATTCAACAAACTCTAAATGCCAATGCGTGGACGCCGTTTCGACACGATTGAGAAGATGAAAACCGAATCGAAGAAGGTTATTCAGGAAAAAGACTATTCCGACTATTTCGAGGACGGGAAAAAGCATTGGCAAAAGTACGTTTTATCGGATATTGAAGAATGAACAAAGAATTTATATATTATAAACAAATTCACCTTACTTTTTGATCACAAAAATATAAAAAAAAACTGTTTATTTACAATATGATATTTAATAAAAATTAAATAACATTTTTATTTTGTTTTATTTTAAATCATTGAATATATATATTTTTTTTCGGTATTCAAAATCAAAGGTTTTTGAGCCGCAGATTGAATGTCATTGCTGCAGGTGTACAGATATGTGTTATTGTTCACATATCATGTATGTGCATAACAAATAATTTTCAATTACTGACCACACACGATGCACGTCTCTATACATTTCCTTTTATCGATAATAATAAAATAAACAATAAAATAAAATAGAAATACATATATTAAATTTACTACTAAGAATTTCGTCTATTCGTAACAAATACCGTTTTCTATTCAGCGAATACTATATAATATATGAATGATATTATATAAAACCAAAAAAAATTTAACTGTATAAAAATATATTTTTTTCTAAAAAAAACACATCGTGTTATTGTTATTACTAAAAATAAAAATAGCACCATCGTATTATTATTCGTCATATCGCATCATTAATGGCAATTATATCGTAAAAGCGATATTATTAATTACTTCTACATTGGTCAATTATTTTGAAAATTTGTATATTGATTTGTCATCGATAATGAACAAATATGTAAAATTTCAGCTCAATCGAATATTGAAAAGTGCTCGAAAAATCGATTACAAAATTCCACCCGGACAAACAAACAAGTGAAACTTATATAAAAGCGTGTAATATGATTTTTTTTATTGTTCACAAATAACACTTTTTATATATAGATATATTGAATTTTATTTAAGTTACACCTATTATAGATAGTGATTCTAGATTGTACAAATAGTGTGTAAATGTACATACATTTATTATAAGATCATTTTCGATAGAAAGAGACCATTTTTTATGGTATAATAAAGGTCAAGGCTGTCGTCTTTCGCCACGAATTTATATTATATATGTATATATGGTATATAAATATAGGCATTTTGAAGGAAGTGGTTCGATATTATTACGTAGCCGTTTCGACGGAACCCATTTCGCAGGAAAGGGAACTCTCGATAAGTATCCAGTGCGTCGTCACTCCATTTAACGGTGCCCCATTTCGTCGAGGAAACGCCGGAAAAGCCGACGTTTACCGGCTAGACAGGAAGTTTGTACCTGAGATGAGATCTCGTTGACCTTGGACCAGTCTGCCCTTGGTCTCGTGTCCTTCTCCAGACTTCAAAATCGGAGACCGTTTCCAGCGGACAGACCTGTCAGGGTTGTCAACGATACACACGAACAAAAAAAAAACAAAATTACTTACAATATATATATGTATTATTATATAAACATTTTGATTTTACATTTTTTTCAAAAATTTATATGAAAACTATTTGATTTTTTCAAGTATAAAAAAATAAATATGACTAAACTGACTCCAAAGTTTCGACCCTAATAGAACCTTTAGACCACTCGCACCCTCTTCACGCATTTTTTTTTGTATCGCCCCTTACTGAAAATTCTATTTATATTCACGTTAAAATGTTGAGTATTAACATACTTTAAAATTGCTCTTTTTCCACACGCACACACATTTATATGAAAGAAAAAAAATATTCGTTAAAAAGCCAAAAGTGGCCACAAAAACTTCTTAGACGCAACTTAATGACATCCGACGAAGTTTTCGACAGTTTTTTTTCATATATATATATATATATATATATATATATATATATATATATATATATATATATATATATATATATATATATATATATATATATATATATATATATATCGTTTGCTGAAATTTTTCGTCCTATTTTGTATGCTTATTATGTAAAGAATATTATGCGAAATAAACTTGAAGAAATAGCATTTTTATTATAATTACTTTTCTAATAAATATGTAAAAAAAATATCTATAATATTAATACGTAATCTCTTTCGACATTAAATATGAATTAAGTTGTAAAACTGATTTTTTTTAATACAAAATGATATTATGATCGTTTCTTTTAAATTGTATTATTGTATATAAATCAATAAAATACTGATTAATCAAAACAATAAAATAAAATAAAAATGAGAATCCTATATAATATTAAAAAAAAATATTACATAATATAATTTAAGTATGAAATATTTCATATACATATATCAATATATAAATCCATTACGAATATTAAATTTTCATATTAGTTTCATAATTTAATTGTGACCCATACTATAAAGTCTGTGAATGATATCGGGGATGAAATTAAAATTATACACTGAACACTAAAAGGGAGACCTAAATCTTTCAGATATATATATATATATATATATATATATATATATATATATATATATATATATATATATATATATATATATATATAAACATCCAAAATATACATATTTACTCCCAGACAAAGTCATAATAGGACAATAACGACCCAGACATGGTGGTTGGTTGGTGGTGTTAGAAAAATTGTAATATAGGGCAGAGGAGAAACGAGAACGAGAGGAAACAGTGTCGAGCAGACAACCTTCAGGCTGTATTATACTATTTTTTTTCTTTGCATAGCCAAAGGCTAGGGATCGTTAACAAAACACAAATTCAACTTACCAGATGAAAGTTTAACTCCCGTATTCAATTATGAAACAACATTTATTATTTAGTCTCATTACGCATAGGGGTGACTTTGCCGCCATATTTAAAATAATCCCCACACACCGACATTGATATTAATTCAGTCGTTGATTTTATGATTTATATATATATATATATATATATATATATATATATATATATATACCATATATAGCGGACGTTGTTTAACTTTTAAAATTTTAACAACGTGTAATATTTATATAAATTACGCTTCGTATTCGTTAAATAAATAAATTTCATTATACAGGATACATTATGTGTGTGATCTTTGCGATTATGAGGTCACCTTTACTTTGTATTTAAAAATAAATAAATTAAAATTAAATAGAAACAAACAATGTAAATTTCAATATTAACCCTTTGCACTTGAAGTTTATTTTTACTTATATTATGATTGTTATTATGTATATATTTTCTTATCAAATTAAAAATTTAATAATATTTCATTTCACTTATAATCATATATATTTTAATCAAAAGTTTTATAAAATTGTGTCTTGAATATATTTTAATATATTTATTTTGTATATTAATAATCACACAATTTAACATGTATAACGATAATAGTCATCCCATATAAATTTAACTGAATGTCATTATTGATTATGCGTATTTTATTTTATTTTAAGATTTAGAAACCTTATATTTAAAAAAAATATTTGAACATTGATTAATAAATTTGACAATTTATTTTTTTATTATGATGAAATATGAAACTCTATATTCGAATATAACAATATATATATATATATATATATATATATATATATATATATATAAAATCTTGAAATAATTTGTATATTTTATCTTATATATATATATATATATATATATATATATATATATATATATATATATACAAAAAAAATGTGATACACGTTTATAAACATGATTTTTAGGGGTCTAAAGCTGTTAATCGTCAATTCGAGCGGCATTCATAAAAGCTTCTATTCTCGTGAAATAAATAACTTTTCCAAACGTACTATCCTAGTTCATTGATGTCCATTTCAATGCCGGGTGACCCATCAACTATTTTATTGCTGTCGTAAAATGACAATTTTCAACGCCGTCGGCATATGGTAAAATGTCCGTCTTGCGATATCAGTTTTATTCAAGTTAACGAAAAAAGGCCAATACACATATACGTTAACACGTATCGTGCGGGCTGTGCAAAAATAAATTATACTTAATTAGTAATTTTATATTTGATTTTAAATTAAATTATCTAATACATTAAATTTAAAGTTAAATATATTGATTAACATGTAATAAATTAATTTTATTATACACACACATAATAATATTGATATGTATTTATGTATACAAATGTATGTATAAGTCAATCTATTAAAAAATACGATTCGTAAACCATGAAAGTAGTTTAAATATTGTCATATCAAAACTGTTTTACATATTTTAATACAACATTTCATTTATTTTATTACAATTGTTAGATAAATCAAAATATCCTGCATAATACGTGTTAATAAAAAATTTAATTCAATTTGAATATTTGAAACATCGACGTTCTGGAACGCTTTTGTGCCTACAAATCGACAAAAAAGGAACAATTTTTGAAATGAAAAAATAAATAAATAAATAACCAAAGCCTTCGAATCCTGTCTGTCGTACGGCGGAAACGTAAAATAACCGATTTACGAACGCAAAGGGTCAAAAATTCAAATTTTGTACGCGTTTCGTAAAACGACAATTAACCTCCGAAAAAAAAAAACGTGTGCATTCGACAAACGTTTTTGTACGACGATCTATTTATGTGACTTTAAAACCGTAACAAATATCGAAATATGTACAGATTTTATTTAGATTCGAAACGTCTATAATTCGGAATTAAGTCCGAATTTATTCGACGTCGCTACCGTTTTATATGAAATGGGATAGAATTGTCGGCATATTTAATCGGATTAATCGGAAAATTATCGACTGGAATGGAGTCGTCTTGAGTATATAAGTAAAAATACCGAAAAGAATTGATTTTTATTTTACGATTCAAGAGATAAATTCTTAACTTAAAAACAACTAAAATTTATGTTTTTAAAGGAAAAAATCATTAGATATTTAAAAAAAATATACATTATCATGTCTAAGTATATAAATAGATCTTAGGAGTAGTCAACCTTTTACATGTAATTTGCCAATTTTTTTAAGAGATAATTTTAAATAAATCACACTTTGTAACTTCTCATATTCCGCTATAAAATTTAATAAGTAATAAAGAAACATTGATTCCATTTTCGAATGCGGATTTCACTTTTATTTTCTTCTAGACTAAATGAATAAAACGGAAAGAACTTTTGTATCGAAAATATTAAAATAAATATAGATTAAAATAATAAATATGACATTTTGTTAAACTAGGACATATAATTTAGTCACTAATAATTTATTTCATTCCTTTAATTTTTTTTTATTTGTAATATTTAAAAGATTTGTTAAAAATTTTACACATTATCATTATTATTTCATTAAATTAAAATATAAAACTCTTGTTCAATATTAACAGAAATGACATGAGAATAAAATAAACATTTTTTTTTCAAGTATCGATTGTCCTTTAACCGTCTCAATTACATTTATTGTTTCAATGTATCATAATTTATAATACTTTATTGCAGATATAAAAAAACGCGAAAAATGAAAAAAGAAACGTTAATTGTCATTGATGGGCATATCAATGAATTCAACGTGCACCATTCTGCATCTTCGTCGATGAGAACAAATAAATAAATAAATAAGCAAAAAAATAACGAAAGCAAAAATTATTAATAATAAATAAAATATATTTAGTAAAATATTAAAGCAAGAGAATATAATAGAACTCGATTTCACGTGTCACGACCGAATCAATGCCCAATTGTTATAAACGATTCAAATCAATTTGCGAATGTCAACGCTTCGGCTTCATCATCACACTTCAAATGCTTTACGACGTACCCGCAGGCCAAGTGACAAGCTGACGAATGACACGTATCATTGTTACGACGTTGACAATGACAAAAAAAAAAAAACACCAATAATCGGCTTAAAGTGCGACGTAAGACCGGTGATGAATCTCAAAAATTATCATAGTTTATGGAGATCTATATAGATGTTTATTAATTCTACAAAAATCCGTTGTCAATTAGTAATGATTAAATATTGTTCTCTTCAGTCTATAAAAGGAATGGGGAAACATTTTTGCTTGTAAAGAAAAATTTTCAAAAATGACTCTTTAAAGTTGAATTAAGAATTAGCGGAATGTTTTGAAAATTTGTATAAGACACACTAAATTTTATATCAAAAATTATTTGATGAGATTGAGAAAAAAGATGTAATTCTTTTAAAAATATATTTCTCTATTAGGAACACATATTTTCACGTAAAAATTGGAACAAAAATTTCATGTAAACGTAGTTAATTTTGACATTTACGCGTCATTTTCGCGCGCAAAATCGCATTTTCGTTTTTGAAATTGCAATTTTCGATACAAAAAAAAAAACATTGTAACTTTGCTGAAAAAACTGTGATACGCATCTAATAAAGTATATATAAATAGTCAGTGGATTAGTCGGATATTTTAAAAGTTTATCTATATAAAGTATATTTTAAATTCAGCTCATAACTTTGCTAAAAATATTGCCTTTTTAGAATCGCTTTCGGCAAATATTTCGAGTTCAAAAACAGATAATATTGTAGATTTATAAATGTCAACAAGTTAGGCTTATAAATTTCATATAATATACGAATTTTTTTTCCAAATTCATCAAATATTTACTATTGAAAAAAAATCTTATATTGTAAAATAACAATTTCAATGACACAGATAAATATGAAATTCGAATAAAATCAAGGAGTATCTATTATGCCCAAATAAATATTTCAAAAACTATTATTACACGAAAGATTTCTATATATTTCACATATTTTATTGAAGATGTATAAATTTGATCATTTGATCATTTGTATTTAACGGTAAATTCAGTAATTCAAGTTTAAACATTAATGTCGTCTACATATTTATAAAATTCATGTATATACAAATATAATAATAATATGATATACAGTTTTGGCTCTCAGTCAAACGTCAAATTGATATATATGCATAAATATCGACGAGTTGTGCAAAGTTATTACTAAAGCTATGTCCAGACTTAGATTAACAATGTGATCAGAAAGTAAGGTGAATTTCATTCTTCCAAATCAATTTCATCCCAATTCAAAGTAATCCCCGTCCTATAAAACGCACTTTTGCCAACGCTTATTCCAGTCCTTGAAACAGTCAGAATAGTTTTTTTTTTCGGTATAGCCTTTAAGATCTTCGATTCGGTTTTTATCTCCTCAATCGAATTAAAACGGCGTTCCCGCGTTGGCCTTTTAAGTTTGCTGAATAGCCAGAAATCGCATGGAGTCTAATTAGGCGAATACGGTGGATGCGAAACGATATGAGGTCGAGTTTTTGGCAAAAAAATCGCAAAGAACCAATGCAGTATAACATGGTGCATTATGATAATGAAGGAACCAAAAGTTGTAAAAAACAAGTATAAAAATACAACTTTCCCGCCTTTCTAATGTCAGGGAGTTTTAAATGACAATTTCACCTTACTTTTTGATCACAGTAGTATATATTATAATATAAAATCGATGTTTCACTATCTTTTTAATCATTTGAATTTTATCTAATTTTAAATCCTATTAAATTTAACTACAATAAAATTGTCAAAAAATTTTATTGGGTTGTATTTATTTTTAATTTGACAAATTTTTAAAAATTGGAAGACATTGAAGACGATTATTGAAAAAATATTTTAAAATAATAAAGATATGATAAATAGTTATTTTTTTAATAAGATGGAGAGTAAGTTCGTTTTAGAACCAATCAAAATTATTCAACTGCAATAGTCTGGATGCCGCTTAATATCTGCGATCTTTCGTTGCGACGATGCAAAGAAATATGCCAAATCACTCATTCACCGAACATCATAAGCGAGGTCGATGAAAAACGAAAACAAAACACGTCTGAAAAATGAAAATAAAAAAAAATATCTGAAAACAAGCAACGGTGATATGAAAATGCCGAAGACATTCTCGATCAATCATCGCCGAAAAGGTTCCATTATAATATTTATTTACGAAATGCATCATCGGTCAAAATGCACTCTCGTACTTGAAAAATATTGCATATCATCTCTAGAACGTCCTAGACTGTTTTTTTACGGTCATTTTTCTGTTAAATTTTGGTCTTATTATTAGGCGATCGCGAAACAATAGTGATGATGAAAAAATGCATTAGCATGCACTCGCAAAAGAATCGGCAATAATGGACCGAAGCCGAATAAATGAAACCTTTTTTTCTTGATTTTTAAAGTCAGAAAAAAAATGACAAGAGAACAAATATGAGCGTATATTTAGTTTTTTATTTGTTTTTTGAAGGCCTTATCCGTATAGACGGTCGTCTATTAGTTGCGTTTTTTGGAATCGGAAAATTTTCCTTGTTTGATCGACGTGTCTCGTCTGCGAATATTTATCGTCGTTTCCATGAAATAAATTATTAACTGTGCAAGTCTAAATTTGGGTATTTAATATATATATATATATATATATATATATATATATATATATATATATATATATATATATATATATATATAAGAGAAACATAGACAGTCAAATTTACCTGTAACTGTAATGCGGTTGGCGATTGTCTTACAATGATGTCATTCGATCGATTAGTTACAGAATACAATATCGGCATTTGATCTTTTTATAATTACGTGTATTGAAATGAAATAAAAAATTAAAATAAATTATTTTCAAGAATTTTGCGATCATTTTACAATTTTTTTTCTCCTTATATAATTTTTTTTAATATTTTTTATTGACAAATAGTTGAGCCAACGACTAAGATCTTTAAGTCATGAATTTTTTCCCCTGAATTTTTTTTCTAAAATTATCTAGAGAAGCCTGTATTTATTATTTCTCAAAATGTGACTGAGATATTGCAATTTCATTAATTTAATTTTTTTTAATATTTCTGAAGTTTTACTATTTTTCTCCAAAACCCCCATATTTGTTACCTATAATATTTTTAGCATTCTCTGGTAGCACCACATTTTGAAGGCTTCCAGACGTTTTTCCGAACAACAGGAAAAACGTAACATCTAAACATACGTATTTTTAATTTTTCAAATTCAAAATTTTTCACGGCTATTAATTGCGTTCTAGCTTGTTTTATTCTAGAACGGATCTCCGTTTTGGGGTCGTAAATTGCTATAATATACGTCCCCAAATATTTATAGAACGTTTTATGTTTATATATATATATATTTATATATATATATATATATATATATATATATATATATATATATATGTTAGTGTAAATTTTCTTGAAAACACCATTTTCCTACACCTTCACAAATCTGAAAAATTCCATTATATATAAATATAGATAATATATATTTAGTATTACAAGATAATATAAGTATTTTTTTCATGTCGAAATAATGCATTCATACATCAATGTTACACTTGCTGTCGACCAGTACTCGATATCCGACGTGGAACGTTTGTCATTTTTTTTTTGCGACCGCTATGTAATAAATAACTATAAAACAAGAAAAATTCTCAATAATAACAACTAACATATAAACATAAACACACACACATAGATAAATAGACATCAGTGCGGATGTAAAACAACAAAAATAAAACCGTTAGCGATCATAGAAATGTCTAGACGTAATAAAAATAACATCATTCTCTGGTGTTTCAATTAGCGGATGCGCGTGCTGCAAAACATAGTCGACTTTTATATATTTTTCGATGTGCAATCTGTGAAAAAAAATATATATACATATAAATATATATTTCTCTCTCGATCAATATCTATCGACTGTGATGATGAAGCTTTGGATATTTTAAAGGTTCCATATTTACGTTTTACATTTTTTTTTTGAACCGGACGAGAGCTGGTCTGTAAACGAACGGTATATGTTATCAAAAAAAAAAAATCGAGCTCAAAAATCAACATCGCTCACTTTTTGCATTTTGATTGTATGTAAAATTTTATTTTTTACATTTATATTTATTTGTGTTTGTTTTATCCTGAACATTCCTAGAATATATTCTCACTAATTATCGGCTGGAGATCTTTTCTACACAAATCTAATTCAAACAATCAATGAAATGTTGTTTTTAGTGAATTTTTTTGGACACGTAAGTAAAATATGTTTAATAAACAAAATTTGTTTATTGTTGAAGATCTATTTTTAAATTTCGATTTATGTGATAATTTTTCAATAAAACTTAATTATCATATTATATATTTAGCATTATAAAATAATGCAAATTTATTTTCACTTTTTACAAAACTACATTTTATTTATGTAATAAAATAATTCATTATGACGTAAATGTTAATAATAAAAGAATAAAAAAATGCAATATTAACGTGACGATGATTATTCGTGTTGGTATTTAATCGTGTTCTAAAAATAAAAAGAGATACAAAAATAAATTTAGCGCATTTTAGCAACAAATACGTCTAAAAAACGTCCATTTTCTATCGTTTTTATAGAGAATATTCGCTAAAAATTATGTAAATTTTTCTAAAAAGAAAAAAATACACACACACACACACACACATTCAAATTCGTATAAAAACGCGATCTTATTCCGATTATTTGACTCCGGTATAATTTAGTGCGGCTACTGTTTACTTATTTATCGTTGTATTTTGACGTTTCTTCCATAAGTAAAAATACTAAAAAAAAAATAATAAAAATGTAAATAAAATAAAAAAGACAACCGTCGACCAGGTATCGAATATTTTGCACAAAACCGGTAGTAGTAAATAAATTAACCGAAAGTGTAAATCGTTCAATTGTGAATGTATTAGTGCTTTAATATACTACATACATATTTTCATTCAATATAATATAAAGTTTTTTTTTGTTATTTTTAAAATAATCAAATAATTCTTAATTATGTTCTATATAAAATCACTAGATTATAATCGGAAATTGCTAAAATTATTTTTTTTCAAAATACCGAAAATTAATGCATTATTGATTCTATCGAGTCATTCGTGACAGAATAAATATTTGAATTAATATTCAAAGACAGAAAAAAAAATAGAAATTTTAAACAGTATATCATAGAAAAAAAATGGCGACGAAAATCCGTTTAATATTTATTGCATTCTCAGTTCAAATATTATGCAAGATTGAATCAACAACATATTTTGCACATGATATCATACAAACATAAATAATAATATAAATATATATTTATTTTTAAGACAAATTACAGTTTTTTAATCATTAAAATAAATATTTAATGATTATATTATTTTTTAAAAATTGTTTAAAAACGCAGTCAAATTTATAGAAAATTGTCCCACTATCAAGCAAACGAATAAATTTGATTAATATAAATATTAGGTAAATATAATCAATATTTGTTAGATATTTAATTTTCACTTATATTTTTAATCCATTGATTATTTATATTTATTTATATATTTTTATATAAATATTAACAAAAAAATAAACTCATCGTATATTATACAATAGCAAAGTGTAAAAAATGAAAAGTTCATATTTTGAACGTAAAATATAATACGCGTTATTCAATGCGAAATATTTTCTTAACATTTGAAGTAATAAAACGGCGCTCGAAATGTGTTTGAAAAAAGGTTGTCGACCGGTTACTCAGACGGTGATGTTCGTGGGCGAGGGGCGCGGGGAAGTGGAGAACGACGAGTCTAGACATGCGGCAGACTGACCTAGCGCCGTCAGGGCTGCAAAACAATCGGCTCTCGACAACAATTTAATTTAATCATAATAACTAACATACTTTTTATAACGCCCAATATTTGTAAAAGTAATAAAATTACTATTAAACATATCTATATAATTTAAATATAAATGATCATTTTCAAAAAAAAAAAAAACACAAAATGAATGAAAATGTGGAGAATGGTTATTATGGGAATGGGAAAGGTTTGTGTAGCGTAAAAGTGTTGAAGAGGATTTATAAAGCCTTAAAATAGTATATAAATACTAATATACTATAGCAATTCTACTTCGCGGATTTTCATCTATCGCAGGGGTTCTTGGAACGTAACACCCGCGATAATCGAGGGATTACTGTATCGTTACATATATAAAATATCCTTAAATATATAAAAATTAATATAAGCTCTCTGTCATTCTTTTTTTTTTTATATCAGTATTCTAGAAATAATATTTCATAACATGATTTAAAAATTAATATTGTAACAATAGTTTAAAAATTGTTTTACGCCTCTATACACAATGAATGTTCTCTATTTAATATAGCGGTCATTGATACGATGCGTTCAACATTGGATTAATTAGCTTTTTCACTATTTTTATTACATGCACATCGTCGTTTCGAATCAAAGGTCATTTTTAAAACATATTATTATGAAACATGATGTAATCAATTGGCTTACTTAAAAATTTGAAAATAAAAACGAACATTTTTATATAAAAAATAACAAAAAAAGACATTTATTCACATTGATTTAATATAAATCATTTTATACCATTTTAAAAATTCTTTCAAATCTAATTAATGCATATTTTAATTTATTTAAGCGCATAAAAAAAACCTATGCACATATTATTATCTTGCCGTTGTGCGTTGTCATTACTTTTTTTTACAACGTAAGCACATTATTAATTTCAGTAATAATGGCGAATATTAATTTTATTAAATATTGCGAATTTAATTTTTTTACTTGAATATAAATTAATATAATAAATACAAAAATAAACGATCGTTCAACTTGTAAAAACCTCTCATAAAATATCTTTTATACTATGTGGAAATAAACAGCGTTTATTTCTTTTTATCAAATCGAATAATCGACGACATAAGAGGTTTAAAAATATTTTTTATTTTTTTTAAAGATTATCACATTTTAAAATTTTCTGTATTATCATTTTTTTTTAGAAAAAATTGCAGTAATAATTATTTCTAACTCTATTTTAAAATTATTTTTTTGAAATTTAAAACATAAATCAATGACATGACTTTCTTATAGGAACAAAATTTGTCGAATTTTATTTTACTAGATCGAGTCGATAGCTCCACGCAAAACCTTCGAAAGTTTAAAAGATTCATATATATTATACTTAAAATTGTGAATTGATATTTTCCAGAAGATAATTTTTCTTCATAAAATTAACACTATATCTGCCGATAAAAAATTTGTTTATTAAAAATAAATTACGAATTTCATAGTGTTAATGCAATTATGTTTCTTTTAAAAATTCAACTGCATCGATTCGCGCCTTCAAATTGACTGAATTTCGAATGAAACACGCAAAAAAAAAATATATCGAATAAACATTCGCACAGACGTCTTTTTAACCCTTTGCAGACCGGTCAGACGATATAAAAATAATTATAAAAAGGAAAAATTCAACGCGAAAAAGAGATGCGACGATCCGAAACGCACAAGACAAGGTAAGTTAAGATGAGACTACATTTTTATTATCATTTTTATTTTTATTTTTTGACGATATTACGATGTTTGAATGCAATTTGACTGCATTCGACAATGAAAACAGCGGTTCCAGACAAAACCTATTAGCACCGTCTGGGTTAAATTTGAGAATACTTTTTTTTGTATATTTATTTGTTTATTTGACTGTTTTTTTTTTCAATATAATTTAGTCAACAATCAAATTTATATATTTGCGTTTTTTCGACGTGACGTCGTCCTATGGCAAAAATATTAATATAAAAAATTGCGGAAAATATTCAAAGATACACACAAAAGACACGAATTTTTTTCAATCGTATAATAATAATTTTGTTCATTGATTTTTATATAATATTATTATGGTACATTGTTTTTTATAAATAATGTTGAATGTGTTTCGATCGCATTTTATTATTGAAAAAAATATTATTTTTTTGTATTTTTCCAATGATTATTATGCAGTCAGAATAATTTGACCTTTTCTTTCCTGTCGTTGAAAAGCATTGCTAATTGGCGATCATCGCTTTAATACTGACTTCGCATGTTCTATATAACTAAACTTCTTGCTCTAATGCATCCAGTAATTACAAGATAGACGGTTAATAATTAAACGAAAAACTTCGTACAGATCGTTAACGCAGTCTAAATTAATAAGACATCAATTGAAACGTTGAAAGCGCAAACGATATAAATGTATAATTTGTTTACAAAATGTAAATTTTTTATTTATTCTCTCAACCTTCAAGATCTTCTTCGATTCGGTTTTTATTTCTTTAATCGTGTCAAAACGGCGTCCCCGTGTTGGCTTTTTGAGTTTGCCGAATAGCAAGAAGTCGCACGGAGCCAAATCAGGTGAGTACGATGGTTGCGGAACGATATGAGTCGAGTTTTTGGCAAAAAAGTCGCGAACAACCAATGCAGTATGACATGTTACATTATCGTGATGAAAGAAACAAGAGTTATAAAAACACGCTTGGCAAACTTTATAGACAGTCCTGCCAACCTAGGAAAAAAATACAATTTACCTGCCTTCTAATGCCCAGAAGTTTTAAATGACAATTACACCTTAATTTTTGATCACAGTAGTATATATTTTTTATATCAATATATTGATGAAAAAAAGTTTTTATAATCATTGTCATTTGAAAGATCAATAATTAAAAAAGTGTTTTAAAATATTTCAGTCGTTTTTTTCAATCGATATACTAACTTTTAATATACATTATATAATTTCAATAAAATATGAATAATCTTGAAATTATGTAGACGCATTTAAATCTTTCGTACTTTAAACGCGTCCGTTGTAATTGAATCCGTTTTTCCTTGCGTTTATCTTATTTTAATATTATTTGAATCATCAAAGACGTTAGTGTAAAGAAAATCTGGAAAACATTTTTCCTGCTATAACAGTAAGTACATTTAACGTATATCGTGAACATGATTAATCTTAATCAATTGATAAATTAATATAATTTTTTATCCAATATTATCCGAATTCATACAAATTTTATTTTATCAATATAAAATAAAATACTAATAAAACAAAAAAAAAACACGAATAAAGATAACATTAATTTGAAACATAAAACACTTTCAAATACTTAGATAATCAAGTAAACAGGTGTATTTTCAAATCGTGAGAAAAGTCGTCAAATAAATATTATATTACTGAAATACGTTAAATATATATATATATATATATATATATATATATATATATATATATATATATATATATCTTATTTCGAACACACGATAAAATTTTAATAGCAATTCTTAAATTATGCATTTAATCGCGTCTAATAAAAATTTTACAACATTTTCGAGTGTATTTTTGAATGTTTTTACTCTTTTTTCGCCGCAAATATTTCAATCGTAATAATATTATAATAAAAAAATGATGATTATTTTCACAAATTAAATGCAATAAAAAGTGCCTAAAATTGGAATTTTTACATCGAGTATGATTATTTAATATAATGCCTTTTTATTCTATTTAATGAAATATTTTTTTTTAAATAAAATACTTGTTAATTTATTTTTTAATTTATTCAGTAATTTTTTTTTCATTATTAAATAATGTAAAAATATAATTTATATATATATATATATATATATATATATATATATATATATATATATATATATATATATATATATATATAATAAATTTAATATACTGTATAGAAAAACCGTTTGATCATTTTAATCTCGATCTAAAATTGCAATAGGAAGTCGTTTATGCCGATATAAAATAATTGAAATTGTGACGTGTGTAATAGTCAATGTTTGATTGTAATGATAATAATAATAATGACGGCGACGATAACGATGATGACATTGATACGACTAGACGGCGAAAATTCGCGAATCGGCAAACGCATCATTCAATCGTCAAAGACGAAGCAATGTGACCCCGAGGCGGTCACCTGTGGATAATGATGAGGATAACCTGGTGCAAGCTGTGAACCTTCCAAAAGACGATACTCTGACATCTGACAAATGTTGCCCTTACATATTTTTTTCGTCCTTTTTCTTGCATCTCGAAAACGACCGGTGCGTCATTGTTTCAACTTTTACAATCTTGAAAATTTTCTACACACACACACACACACACACACACACACACATATATATATATATATATATATATATATATACAGTGTGATGCAAAAATTCAAAAGCTATAAAAAAATAATTTAATTTTTTAACCATTTCATACAGTATAATAAATACAATGAAAACAAAAACATTTTATGTAAATAGAAAATATCTCATTACCGATAACTTTCAATAATAAAAATTATTTATACGAATATCTATCCTATGGTTATAATGATTTTTGTATTAACTGCTATGTATACCATATATAGTTTGATTATAAGTATACAAACTATAAACGTATGACATAAATTTTTAATTTTCGTATAAATAAATAGTTTTAAATCTTATTGCATTAAAATATAATGGATTTATATAGTTTATGAATATGATTACAATATTCAAATCAAGAATTAAATTTTAAGAAGATAGAATTAATATTATTTATTTATATTAAAAATACTTCATTTTAAAGCAAAAATAAATCAAACACATAAAAAATAAAGAATCTGAAATTAAAAATGCTTTCATCTTTAAAAAAAATATCGAAATTTATTTTGATTTGAAAATTGCTTTTGTATTAAAATAATTTGATATTCAATTGTTTTCGTTTTAAATCTTGTCATCAATAATTAATTTTAATAATTTGTATTTCTAGACATGAAATAAAAAATATTTTATATTCGACATATATATATATATATATATATATATATATATATATATATATATATATATATATATATATATATATATATATCTGTGCATAAAAATTCTAACACACACCATACGAATCATAGCAATAAAAAAGCAGGGATTCGACACGGTTGTGCACAATCATTGCATTGAATGTGCAACGATTTTGACCTTGCACGATATGATCTTAGAGCACGGACTCGTAATTTGTCTGTGACATTATTAGGGTCGAGACTATTGCACAATTTGAACGGTTTTTTTTTTATTATTAGAAGGACACATGTAACAGTGACGTCACAAACCAATTTGAATAATCGAAAATGATCCTACTTAGGATCCTTTCATTTAAAAATTTATTTCGAACATAAATCCTATTCGTATTGGATTTTATAATAAAAAAAATTAACAACTTGCATTTAAGAATGTATTAATGACAAATAATTCATATTTCAATAGTTATATATATAATTTAATTTAAATATTATAATTAAAATTAATAGATAAAAATAATATATAATCAGAAAAAAATGCATTTTTCTTGTTATTTTATATAATAATTATAAATTAAATTTGAACATCTGTGCACATATGATATATATATATATATATATATATATATATATATATATATATATATATATATATAATTTCATACAAAATGTATAATTAATTTTACTCGATAACATCTATAAACAGTCATAAGTATTTCATTATTAAAATATTACGTATTTTTATGACTGAAACTGTCTACATGTTAAAAATGCAACGAATTTATAATTATTATAAATAATATATTCGCAATGGAATATTTATAAATTAAAATATGCATTATTGCCACGTACATTATGCAAAGAAAAATGTCGAGAAATTCACATTAATTATATATATATATATATATATATATATATATATATATATATATATATATATATATATATATATATATATATATATATATATATATATATATATATATATATATATATATATATATAAATGCACATAAATACTTGAAATAAATATAAATATTTGAAGGTATATTTAAATAAGCATTGAAAATGCGACATATAAATAATACCAATAAAAAATATTTATTTCCAAATCGTCATGTTTTATAAGAATTTTTTTCTATAAAGATCAATTAAAACTTATAAATGTTTATTCATAAATAATATATTTATAATGTCTATTGAATCTATTTATTTGAACTTATCATGAATATAGATGAATTTTATAAAATATGACATAGAAATTAGATTTTCTACTTAATATTGTTAATATTGTATTGAATCGTTAGATTACTTTTATATTAGTCATGTTTCTATTCGAAGTATATAATATAATATTTTTACTTTTTTTTAAATAAAAATGTACTGCTATCGTTTATGCATTGATTTTATTTTATTTTTGTAATTGAATTCGCAATTTTATTTATTCGTATTTATCGAATGCAACGTCGATTCGAATCTGCGGAGACAAATAGTCGTTAACCGATTCGATTTGCATTTTGTAACCGCAATTACCGAGTTATGCGATGTTGAATAATAAAAGATAATGGATGTGCATATTAAATTTGTAGAAAAAACGAAAACAATATTGTGAGAGTGCAAAAATCGAATATTATAAATTTGTAACGCCAAAAAAATATATATTACTACTGTGATCAAAAAGTAAGGTGAAATTGTCATTTAAAACTCCCGGGCATTAGGAAGGCAGGTAAATTGTAATTTTATTTCCCAGGTTGGTAGGACTGTCTATAACATTTGACAAGCGTCAGTTTGTCACAAAGTTTAATTATCTCCGAGTTACATGTGTTTTTACAACTCTTGGTTTCTTCATCACGATAATGCACCATGTCATATTGCATTGGTTTTTCCCATTTTTTTTTATCAAAAACTCGACTCGTATCGTTCCGCAACCACTGTATTCGCCTGATTTAGCTCCGTGCGACTTCTGGCCATTCGGCAAACTCAAAAGACCAATGAAGGACGCCGTTTTGACACGATTGAGGAAATAAAAACCGAATCGAAGAAGATCTTAAAGGCTGGAAGAATAAATAAAGAATTTACATTTCGTAAACAAATTTACCTTACTTTTTGATCATAGTATTATATTATAGAAATGAATCGGACGTTTCAAAAAAGATGAATCGAGTTACGAAAATTACTTATATTGAGGTATAAGATTTATGTGATTAAATTTAATATTTAAATAAATCATATAAATATTTATAGACTTATGTTTTAATCTGATATTAAAAAAAATGTCCATATTTTTATGACACAACCGGTACACGAATGATGGATTGCACGTGTCTTTTTATCGTTTCGCATCATTTGATCCACAGATAGACAGCATCCTGCTGCATTTTCACGTCATTTACATGCAAAATCCAGAAGATTTATGGGTTCGTTTGAAAATTTTCAGGTTCATAAACCGCGTTGAAGCTGAAAAGATCATCCATTGCAAAATGAACGGCAACGACACTATAAAAAAAACACAATTGCCTAAACACACAATACGCGAATTAAATTTCAATACAATTTTATATATTGATAAAATTTAAACGTGTATGATAATTTTTTTTATTACGAGGATATAACTCATAAAGATAGTCAATATTTTCTATACTTTATAGTTGCATAAATGCAACGAGAAAAAAACTGATAAGATTTCTGAGACCCATCGTAAAACAGTTTGGGGTAAGATATCCTAAAATGTTCCAGAATGTGTTATATATTGTCCTTGTTTATCATTTCGTATAAATAACGAATTTTATTACGTGCCAGTAGCCATAAACAATTCTGAAATATCGCGCCCCGTTACTTATTTGCAGATATTTAACGTTCCTTATTTCAGGATGTTTAAACGTTAAAATTGGAATAAGCGATAAAAACGTATCTCGATCGGGAATAATTTTAAATGGAAAGATTTTATAGAATAAATAGTATTGAGATTTTTTTAAATTATATTCCAATATAAATTCTTTAGTTTCAATAATCAAATATGGATCTCTTCAAGCTGTCGAGCTTAAACAATGCATCTTTTTTTCCATATAAAATGACTATTTCAATTGAAAAATTCTGCGAATTAGAAAATAATCCATCTATTCGTTCATTTTATTGCGAAAAAATAATATATATATATATATATATATATATATATATATATATATATATATATAAGAAGAAAAAAGAGTCCCGTATAAACGAAAGCTTTCCGTCAGCGGTATAAGCTTTGAAAATAAATTGTGACCGAGATAAGACGTGCGGGAATTAAGTACGTTTAATTTTAATGAACGTTCGTGTTCTGTATTCTATACGATCTGTTCTTTTTCTTTCCTTCTTTCTTAATTTCTATACACGTCTCTCTTATACTTAATCTTTCGTACAGAGCAAAAATGCTACAAGACAAGCTGTAGTGAATGTTGTTGCATACATTGTAACGAGCTTTTACCAGCGCTAAGTAAGCGATTCAACGCGTATCTCGCAAGCTTTCAGATGAGATCATCGATACTGAACATTTTTCTGGATTACCACCTTTTAAAATACATTTTTTTATATAAAAAATATAATTTAATACGTATAGAAGTTTACAAAAAAAATCATATCTTCAAAAAAAAAATCACCAAAATTAGTTTAAAAGATGCGATACTACTATAAGATCGAGTATAACTAATCGAAAAAAATATATACTAAAGTTGTAAATAAAATGTTGACGTTTACTCGTCGATAGATATTTATTATAAATCGAAACTATTTCTCGTCATGAAATATGCAGTAAGACCGGAAAGAAAAAGTCTCCATTCTACTGTTCGTCGTAGAGAGTTACTTGCTGAGTATTTAAAATAAACATTGAAAGAATTGAAGAGTTGTCTTATAAAAGAAGACTGAAAGATTTATATATACTATATGCGCAATTGTGGTCATATTATGAATTAAAAAAAAATTGGAAGAGATTTATAATTTAATTTAAGTGGAATTTATACAAGAAATATGTTAGAAAATTTAGAGTTGTTATCACTTTTCTGACATATTGTTTGAGATCTGATTTAGATTATTTGTATAGACAAACATAAACATGTCATTATTTATAATAGTTGAATTATAGAAAAATATCTTTTTCCTCATTTTTTTTACACACTTTAAATATAAGTTTCACTTGTCCGTTTGTCTGGGTGAAATTTTGTAATCGATTTTTCGAGCACTTTTCGATGTCCAATTGAGCTGAAATTTTGCACATTTGTTCACTCTCGGTGACAATACAATAATCAATTAAAAGATTTATAAAATAATTGACCAATTACCACTAATAATGCGGTACATTTATCGCCATATTTATATGATAACACAATGATGCGATTGTTATTATTGGTAACAACAGTAAAATTCGATATAAAAGTGTGAAAAAAAAATATTTATATACAATTTTTTTCTTACATTAGAACAGCAATTTATTGGTTTCGATTTTGGATAAAAGTAAATTCGGTTACGGCACGTCTATTGTATTTATGTTTCGTAATGGATTACAAAAATGATCAGAGACCGCATTGTGAAGATCTTATACTTGTCAACGTACAGATGATCACGATAAGCATACATAGAGAAATATTTATTTATGTGTGTGTATGTTCGTTGCGGCCTTCGAAAGACAGGTGAGTTAGAGTATTTCTATTATGTCAATCCAAAAAGTGTGCGATATACTTCGTTAATTTATTGTACATTCCTCCTTCGAAACAACCTTTTCGTGGCGATGGCGCCGAAAGATTTATGCGTCTGAGTCCATGTCACAAATTTTTTTTTCTTCTGTTTCCTCACTCAAAACGCATAAATTATACATATATATATATAAATATATGTATACGTTATTATATTATAATTGCGTAATACAATTATAATATTTCCCGCTATAAATTAATGGGAACTCCGAGATTGTTCAGTTTCGAAGAATTCGACGATTTGCAACGCGCTAAGAAGACTCCCATTTTATGACTAATATTTCAATTATGCATTCAGCATATTTATTTAAATTAGCGAGTTTAATTATTAAAATATTATTTTGAATTCCATAATAATAAAAAAATAGTTGAACGACTTATCTATGATATATTTCTATATTTAGAAGTACTTTTTGTAATGAATTAATTTTATAATGCTGAAAATATTATAACTTGATATAATTATTAATATCAATTTATAAATATTTTTCTATACTCTATTTTGTCCTTTACTATAATAATAAATATTTTTTTGTGTTAAATTTTCTCTGTAATATTTCTTAGCTACTACTGAATATTTTCTTTAAGACTACCAAAATAACATAAAAAAATGTCGATTTATTGTAACGTATTGGAAAAATAATCAAGTTATCGAGTATGAAATGGGAGCAAAAAATGTACATAATTGAATTATTCCAATAATTAATATACGTTCTAAATTTTCTCATTGGAATTTAAAATATAGATATATATTTTTTTCATAAACATCAAAATTATTATATACATTGTATAAAAATTCTCACGATTTGTACTGTCTTTTTTTTTTGTTTTGAATTTAAATGACTTTCAGTTAATACGAATTCATATGTATTTTGTACAAATAAAATATGAGCGTTTACACGCACACACACACATCCAAGTATGTGTTTATTATAATTTATTTTGAGATATAATTTACTTGAAACATCGCGTGCCAACACCTGACTACACATTCAACCAGCCGTTGATATACTGTCTGACAGAAGACAACCCATTGCAACAATGTTGCAGGACACGATCCTCTTTGTACAACACCAATAAAAAGTTTTTAATTTTTAATTTTATTTTTCATACAAAAAAACGATAATAATTTATTTCACACTATTTTTTATTGACCGTCTATTAATATGGATAATTAAATAACGAATTTTGTCAATCGATAGATATTATTGAACGTATTAATATTAATTAATCGTTCATTAAAAATAATTATAAAAAAATATATATTTTAAATAGTAAAAAAAAATATATATATATATATATCAATATTATTTGTAATATGATTTGTTAAACACGCTGTATTACTTGAATTCAAAGTTACATATATACATGGCTCGCGGCAAACGATGCATAAAACTTTTCCATTGATATTGAAGTGACATCAAAATTAGAGTTCTTGTAATATGATCTGGTTGAAAAAAAAAAGAAATAGAAAGCATACCGGAAAATTTACAAAATTAGCTAACCGTATTTGCGAGTATGCTTCAAATTTTCAATAAAATCGACTATAGAAGAATAATCTTAGTTAAAATATAAAAATTATAATGAAAATCTTAAGTTTTCTATATAATAGTTTTCATTCATCTACTTTATTTTGTTTTATAATATTATGATTTTTCCTTTATTTAAAACTTTGTACGAATGTAGATATTGCAATTAATATGTTTCTTGCTTAGTCTCTAGATCTTTCTCCTAGCAATTTTTCTTTTTCTTTTTTTTTATACCCAACCCGAAAGATCTCTTGTTAGACTTTAGATCGTTGTATAATAATCATTTATTTTTTCATATTTTCTTTTATACGTTAAATTCTCGAATTCTCTTCTTCTTCACGCGATCCACACGAAAAACGAAACTTTCGACCCAGCCATTCGAAAGAGTTCTATTGACGAACAATTAAACCAACGATTAAGATCTTTAAGCCATGAGTTTTGACGTCTTCCTATTGATCTTTTTCCCTGAATTTTTCCTCCCAAAATTATCTGGAGAAGCCTGTATTTATTATTTCTCAAAATATTGCATTTTCCCTAATTTAAATATTTTTAGTATTTCTAGGGTTATATTAATTTTCTCCAAAACCTCCTCATTTGTTTCTTTGTCGGTCCAAGATATACTTAGCATTCTTCGGTAGCACCACATCTCGAAGGTTTCCAGACGTTTTTCGGTTCCAGGGTTTAATGTCCATGATTCAACACCATATAGAAGAACAAGAAAAACGTATTATCTAAGCATACGTATTTTTAATTCCATACTTGTAATCTTAGACATGAAAAACTTTTTCATGACTATAAATTGCGTTCTAGCTTGTTCTATTTTAGAACAAATCTTCTATTTGGGATCACAGATTGCTGTGATATACGTCCCCAGAGTAAGTCTCAAATTATAATTGTTATTTTTAAATGTTAATCGGATAAATTTTATTTAAATTTTTTTAATAATATTAATCAATAATGAGTGAAGTGTGGAAACCCTGACGAAAACGAAGTCGCCACACCGGGAGGTCGTACAACATTGTTGTACCCACTTGGCTTACGCTACTGTCAAAATGTGGGATTTGAACCCGAGCACCTATAATTATGCTGTCTAAAAAGTGCGAGATGATGTCTGTCTGTGCATTCATGTCAAGGGACCATTTCAACCCGAAATATACCCAAGGCGATACCACAATAAAAACATGCATTACACGGTAACATATCCACTCTGAGTATCTCTTATTATTCTTAAAATATATTGGTAATCTGTTAAAGAACACTCCAGCTACAATGGGATAATTGAATTTGATTATTTTTACGTTAATGTTACAAATACATGAAAAAAAATCTTACTAGATATAGAATTTATTTTCATGACTCTACATACCTAAGAGACTTTTAAACTATTTTAAAATATAATAAATAACCATCTCTTTTAATTCTCTAATAGATAGGAATATTTGGCATCGCCAACGGATCCAGGATCAAGGATGGATTTATTATTTTTAAAATTAACATTATTTATAATGAATAAAGTCATTGTTTTTTTTTTGTAAAGATTAACCTTTTGAACTTTATCTGAAATTTATAGAAGTAAAACACGTTAACCCCAAGGCAATCACGGACGTCATCATGATATTCCTAACAAACATACATTATGCATTTTAACATACAATAACGATATTATAATAGAATTAACTGTAAGACTAAAAAAAATAAAATAAAATAAAAAGAATAATAATAGAAAACGCGTTGAAACGGTATGCGTTTTATACTAGATCACGGTAAGCGGTGTCGTTTCCATAGCACTGATTATATCCAGAACGGCATATTTCCTAGAATGGGATCGTTTTCCATACATTAGAAACGTAAGTGTAAACGTTTCGAAACATAAATAATGAGCAAACCATTAATTTTAATGCGTTGCCAGGTAAAATAAGGGCCAAACGACGAATGATTGCCGGATGTTTTTCAACCTACGCCGGTTATTACGTCGACATAACATGAATGCACTCACTAAAACTAATAACACGTACCCAGAGAGGCCAACAATAATACTAGAAATAATAAATAAAAGTAAATTGTTCAAAGAGTGCCGACCGTCGTTTTGTATGGAAACTAGTCGTTTCTATCGCACTTACGTACGACGCTTTGCAGTGAAAACGATTCAAGTGCGCGCGATTCGACGAAATTCCGCAATCAGATCGTTACGATTGAACGAGAGGAATTTTACATATTATATAGCGGATGTAATTTTAAAATTATTCTAACGAGTGCATTAAAGAAAACTCTATAGAAATTATTCTAAAATCACTCAATTAACACAACTATGTATTAATGATACTTTTGTCAACTTTGACATGTAGTTAATTCATACTTGAATGCAAAAATTAAAAATAGAAACAGAAAAAAATAGTATCTCTGAATTAAATTATTAAAGACAAAAAAAATCGTTGACTTTGATCGCGATATATTATTGTAATCAAAAAGTAAGGTGAAATTGTCATTTAAAACGTATTGGGTGGATAAATTGTAAATTATTTTTCCTAGGTTGGTAGGACTGTATAACATTTGCCAAGCGTCTGTTTGTCAAAAAGTTTAATTATTTTCGAGTTGTACGTGTTTTTTACAACTCTTGATTCCAACATTACGATAATGTACTATGTCATACTGTATTGGTACTTTGTGAATTTTTGCCAAAAATTCTACTCATGTCGTACCGCAACCACCGCATCCGCCTGATTTGTCTCCGTGCGACTTCTGGCTATTCGACAAATTCAAATTGAGAAGATTAAAACCGAATCAAAAAAAGGTCTTGAAGGACTATTCCGACTGTTTCGAGAACTGGAAAAAGCGTTGGCAAAAGTGTGTTTTATCGGACGAAAATTACTTTGAAAGGGATGAAATTGATTTAGAAGAATAAATAAAGAATTTAAATTTTTATAAATAAAATCACTTTACTTTTTGTTAATGTTATTAATGTCATTACGGCTGACTAATCACTAATAATCATATTTTTAATTAAAACACGCAATTATTCCAATGGCCGAAATAATAAAAAAATATATTTATATATATATATATATATATATATATATATATATATATATATATATATATATATATATATATTATTAAATAGAATCGATTATGAAAAGTAATAATTTCGAACGAAATCAACTTTCGCGCCGATTTATTACGCGCAATCCGAACGAAGTTAAGTCGGATCCGCGCGCATTAATTAAAGATTATCGCGGGCTATAAAAAAGAATTTACATATTTTAATTGAATTCGCGGTTTAAACGTACGCAGAATGTCGAATATAATAAATATAAATAATTAAAGGTCATACGATCGAAATAAAAATACGCGTCGCAAAATATTTAAATACGCGAAACGTTATCGGATATATTATGTTAATTTGTATTCAAGCAAATTTACGACGATGCGACGTAATCGAAATATCAAAAAAAAAAATTAAATTAAATTAAAAAAAATGCATACATTTTACTATATAATATTACCGATTTAATTCAGACGTACTTCGTAAAATTCTGTTTATGATTATTTTAATGTATATACATTCACTAGTGAAAGCTTATATTCAAGGATAATAGATTAAATTATTTCTAAACATGTATATATAGAATTTTATATTCAACGTATTTATATTTTGTATTTAATTTTAAAAAGTCGAATATATTATATTATACATTAAAAAAAATAATGAAATTATTCCCTAATGGATCTCCTTTATCTAATAAGCAGACGTTATTAATTTTTTTTTTGTTTTTTCTATCTGTATTTTTAACAGAATTATTATTTGGAGAAAATCGATAAATTGTTTAATAAATTTCTTTCTATACTTCGTTTAAAATTTATAAAGTATCCGTAAACATTAATTAAAATATGTATGTGAAATGAAAAAGATTGAGTATTGCTATGTATATAAAATATTATAATTAATTATTAATTTATTTATAAAACAATAGACGACGAGTTGGAATATTAAGCATTATTAAATTTTAATAAATATCTGAAAATCTGACGTAAAATATATACGAATTTTTAAAATATATATGTATATAAATTAATACAAAAAAATAAAAAAAAGAATAATATTATGAAAAAAGACGAAATTCAGGAAAAAATATCTTTATTTTTTAGTGTTTCAGGCTTGAAGTGATATAAAATATTAAAAATAAAATCCTAAAATATCGTAAAATTCTTAAATTTATGAAAAAAAATATATACAGAATACAAAGGTAAAAAAAATATAAAAATTATCGTGATTAAAATATTAAATTTTAATTTGCAACAAATCATCTTATATCTGTCCTTATAAATAAAAAAAATGATAAATTAAAAAAAACTTTAAAAATTATTTGTAAGAAATATTGATGATTTTTATTCAACAAAATAAATATCAAAATTTATGCACTTATATCATTTCTGTTATCTTTTCATGTATTAAAATTGGTAGTAAAATATTATATTATTCAAATTATTAAAAATATATATATTATATATCATACATTAAAACGTATGAAGGTTTTAATTCAAAGTATAAATTAAAATTAATCGTGACGGATGTTGCTTTCTGTTAACGAACGATGAAACGACAAAACTTTCTAATAATTATTCATCGACTTCGTGGAAAAAATATATCACATTTTAATATATAATATTTTTCTTAGAAAATCTAATTGTTTATGAACGATATATATATATATATATATATATATATATATATATATTTTTTTTTTTTTTTTGATGATATATTTATGAGATTATAAATATTAAACGTGAATGACATTTTTGAAAAAATACTATTACAATTTATGTATCGTCGTTTTTCTATTATATAATACGATTTCGGAAATCGTCAATAAATTTTAGATAAATTCGCGTTATCATTGTCTTCGATAATTAAAACCGAAGCAGTTGTGTCTTTGTTGTTGTCTCGTGAAGAGTCGAACCCGAGGTTAATTAATTAATCATTAACCGTTAGTTAATTATTACCGACCGTCTGGATGCGGTTCATCGGTCATTTTCTATTTAAAACGTGCTCTACAAAAATTGAACCGCGTTTTCAATTGTGCAATTTCGATAATTGCATTCCAAGTAATCTTTCGTAAATGTAATTAACAATTTATAACACTTTCAAAAAAAAAAATCCACGCAAATATATCCGGATATCTTGACAATTTTAAAAATATACTTAATTATCTAGAAAATGTCTTGTTTCAATGTGCGTTGTGATCCAGTAAAACGGTGACGATTGTCAAAATATGAAATTCAATACAACATGAAAAATAATTTAAAAAAAGTATTTTTATTACATTTTAGATTTTTTTATAATTAAAAAAATGCACAAAAACTATTTTAAAACGCTAATGTTTAAATTGAATGGGTAAAATACATTAATTGCACAAAATTTGAAATACTTCCTATGATATGAAAAAAATGATCAAACACAATTTATATATATGGTAATAAAATAAAATAAAAATATTTTTAATTTATGTAAAAGTATTTTTATCTTTATGTTTAATTTTAATTATAGTTAAAATTTGCATTATATTGAAAGAATGATATATTCATATTCTTATTATAGTTTTGTAAATTAACAATTTATAATAATATAAAAACTTGAATAATTGAAGAATATCAAAGACCATAAAAATATTTATAAAAATTATGTAAATACATAGGTATAAAATATTTAGAATTTTGATCATTGTGAAACGAATCCGAAATACAAAATCGACAAATCTAATAGATTTAAATAGATCACATCAATCTTAATAATACAAAAACAAAAAAAAAAAAAAAAAGTAAGAAGAGCATCATTTCGTTTATCGGTTAATATTGATGTGCAACAACCGTCTGACCCACTTCCCGCCCTGAGGCTGCTGCTAGAACACTGAAGATCTGCATATATTATGCACGCTGCACTGTCTGCTATACAAATGGAGCTTCCGATATCGATCATTTATATAATATATATTTTTATCAACAATATAATAATATTTTAACATTTTTAAACATTATTATAACAAATTAGTTCATTTTTTTAACTAACACTGTAATCAAAAATTAATGTGAATTTATTTATGGAATGTAAATTATTTATTTATTCTTAAAAAACAATTTCATACCCTTCAAAATAATCCCATGTCACTTTTTCTAGTCCTCAAAACAGTCGAAATAGTCATTTTCCGGTATAGCCTTTAAGATCTTCTTTGATTCGGTTTTTATCTCCTCAGTCATGTTAAAACGGCGTCCTGCATTTGCCTTTTAATTTTGATGAATAGCCAGAAGTTGCATGGAGCGAAATCAGGCGAATACGGTGTTTGCGAAATGATATGAATCGAATTTTTGGCAAAAAAGTCGCGAAGAACCAATGCAGTATGACGTGGTGCATTATCGTGATGAAGGAACCAAAAGTTTGAAAAAACACGTGTAACTCGAATATAATTAAACTTTTTGATTAACAGACGTTTGGCAAATGTTACAAAAAAATACAATTCACCTGCCTTCTTAATGCCCGAAACTTTTAAATGAAAATTTCACCTTACTTTTCGATCGCAGTAGTATATAACTCGATATAATAGAAAAGCAGTGTCTTGCGAACTTTTAAAATAAAAGCTTGCGATTAGATTATATAAATAACGTGATAAAGATTTACTTCATCGATGGCATATACCCTTCGTCATTATTTTCATTCGTTTATTATGCATTTTTTTTTTTAAATATGAACAGACCTTGAAACGGGATTAATTGTGACGGAAGAACGGCCGCCAGCCATTAGGCGTTCGAATTAGTTATTTAAGAATAAACCGGACGGGAAACCGCCGCCGGACATTATGAATAATTAATTAACAATGATTCGAATAATAAACCGTCTGAACCGGAGACGGCGAAAGGTTAACCGAAAGACAAAATCTGACATAGGTTAAATATATATATATATATATATATATATATATATATATATATATATATATATATATATATATATATATATATCGAATATATAGTCATAGAACATATTTTTTGATAAATAGCAAATTCTATTTTTATTCAGTCGACGTAATTAATTTTTCAGCGCTGAAAACGTCTTTTCAGACGGTCTGCGTTAATCGGAGAAATTATTTCGGTACGCAAACAAACCTCTTATCGCTCCGTTTCGATAAGTTTAAAACTCGCCCAATTAACATTCTTCATCCGATGACGTCACGATTGATTTACATAATTTAATTCATAATCTTATCGCGATTAAAAAATAATCGATGGTGGACCAGTTTCAATGATGAAAGTCCGTTTAAAATCGATACTAAGTATCGGAGACTTCTAACATAAAGTTTGATATAAGATTATTGGAGATAACAATTAAAAAAATAAATCGTATGAATAGAGATGAATAGAAACATCTTCAAGTCTTCTAGTATCATTTTAAAAAAAGATAATAGTAATCCTATTTTTTATAATAAAATGTATGAATGAATTAAAAATAATCATAAAAACTATTTAATTGATCGCAAATTATGAATCGATAGTTTTATTTGTTTTATAAATTATCTGTATATAAATTTAATTTTTTATTTAAGTTAATAATTAAGTAATTAATGTCTGAAAATTAGTAGAAAGTTGGTAAATCAATTCTGAAAAGTAAAAACGATGTTTGAAAATTCAAAAATAAAGATAAATGTATATATATATATATATATATATATATATATGTGTGTGTGTGTGTGTGTGTGTGTGTGTATAAGATTATATACATAGATTTATTTTTAATTAATAATTAATAAACTTTTAATATACAAATTCGCTATAATTAATATCGAGAAAATCCAATATCGAAGATTAATAAAAGAAAAATATTCAGAAAACTCGTTAATAATTCTATTTAAATGAACGAATATAATCAAAAACGATTTACACACAAATAACCTATAAATAAAAAATAATAATAATAAAATCTATTTTTCACAAGAAATCCGCTAAAATGAAAAAAAAATCGACAAAATTATTATAAAATCGATATATTTTTTCACGGGTCGCAAAAAAATTGAAATAGCGTTCAATTAACATAATTGAACGGCTGTCGTTTCGTTAAATTTTAAACGAAATTATCCTTCTTTATTGGCCGATTAAAATTTTAACGTTTCTCTCTCTCTCTCTTTCTCTCTCGAATTAAAACACCGTATAATAAATAATAATAAGTTTAAAATATTAAATTCCATCGCAATTCGCAACGCCTTAAGTTTATTGTAATAGTTCGTTTAATTTATAGCGCTGCGGCGACAGGAAAACGGAGAAATTATATTGTTTCGAGCGGTGGCGTTCAATCGACGGACCGCGGTCCGCGAACGATACCATCCTGACGTATTTAATACAAAGTAATTCCAAATAATGTAAATGCTGTTTAAATATTTCATAATAATAATTTCAATATTAAAATCTGACATTTTATAGAATAGAAAATCATAATTTCAATTCAAGACCGTTAATTTATTTTTAACTGTACAAAAATTTTTGTACGCATTATTTTACGGATTTATATTGTAATTAATAATTAAAAATTACATATCTTAACCATAACTATACATGTTAAAACTATTAATTCGTATCTGATCAAAGATTAAAAATTAATTGAAAAATCTAAAATAAATACTGATTTAAATTATAATTAAATATTGAAATAGTAATTAAATATGTAAAAAAATAGCAAAATTAATTATGTAAATAGTTGTAATATTAAAAAAATAATATTGCTTTATAATATTGTAATGGAAAAAAACCTAATTATCTCAATAAATAAGTAAATTTAATTTTAATTTTATATTCAAATCGATGAATACAATATATAGTAACTATCAATATAAAGTAATTAAAACTTTTAAAAAGTGACTAGAGGCAGTATATATTAATTAATTTGATACATTCAAATCGAGGGCGATTTTAGATTCGATTCGAGTTCTACGCCACTGATTTAGAATAACTTTCAATTTAAGTTTTCAACTTTTATTGTAGTTTAATTCTACTAGAATTCCGTATAAGTAATAGCCAAGGCCGTTCGGTCTTATTCTGGACTTTTTTTCAGTGGGATGAGTGGTCAAATTAGCATTGACTAAAGTCAACTCGGAATTCGAAACGAAAGGATCGAGTCTATTGTCTAGGAAGTAAAGAAGGATCTTAATTGAAAAACGCGACGTGAAAATTTAACGTTTTTTAATAGGCGGAATGACGGCGGCGGCGGCGGCGAGCGACAAGGAAAGAGGAACGAACAAGGGAGGTGGGCGGCGGGTGGTTCAATTATTTCGCACGGAGGACGAGTGCGGAAAATTCGGGAAAATTTCGTCGATTTTAAAGTTTAAGTTATGGGACGCGTTCGACGAGACGAAACGACGAGAACGAAAGGGGTGGGGAACGGGCTGTGGGGAGGAGGAAAGGAAAAGGAAAAGCGAACGATGGAGAGTTTTCCGCTTCCGAGAAATCTATTAACCGCTCACAAAGTAGGCTTTTATTGAAATGAAAATTAAATCGTTGTCGTCGAAAGTATTTTTTGAAGCTTTTGTGCGCTGAGGAAGGACGGTCGTTTGCTCTGCGCTCCGCTTACACGTGGACTTTTTAAAATGTACGGTGACCGTGCGTTGCAAACGAAAACGGTACAATATTACAAATAGTTAAAATACGCAAATCATAAATCATAATATGTATATATATGCACGCGATAAACATAACATTATATTTTAAATAATTATAAATTATTTCATATAACTTGAATTATTCGATACAATTTATTATATCGTTATCGAATAAATATAATAAAAAAATATTTTTAATGAAAAAAAAGTTACATCGTGGTCACAATCAATTAATTTAAATAAAATGTCCTTGAAACGAATAATACTCGTTAGAAACTGTGAAAACTTTAAAATGTCTTCACTAAACAATTCAAGCGTTCGAAATTTAATTCCCGCTCTCGGGGGGAAGAAGTGAGGAAGTTTTCTTATTTTTGATCGTATCGGTGAAATTGTTGGAAATTATTATTATTTTATATGTTGGAGAATTTCGCAAATTGATAATGTAATAGTAAAAACGAATGTTTAATACAATTCCTATAGAACATGTTGAAAATAAAATATATTTTATACGATATCGAAATATATGATTATTATTACGTCATATTTATAAATTATTGAAATGTTTAAATAATATTTATACGATTTTCATAAATTAAATTTACATAATTTGAACATTTTGTTTTCAGATTGTAAAAAAAAATAATATTTTTCATAATAAATTTTAATATACTTATAAAAAAAATATATATAAATAATTGTATTATTTATCAATATATAAAAATTGATATAATTATATTATGCACTATTAATAAATTTATTATTTTCCTAATACTTTAATATAGTTTAATAATGGTTAAATTTTGAGACATTATTAATAGTGAATCAATATATAATTTTATCAATTAAAATCACTTTAATATTGTAACATATTATATAATATTATATTTCGATTGTTCATTATTTTACATTACATCGTATCATTACTATTATTATTATTATTATTAAATCGTCAAATTTAAAACCTCAAATATATATATATATATATATATATATATATATATATATATATATATATAAACCGAAGATCACTTATAAAATTTAACATTTACACGTAATAACACATTAAGTGCCCGCTTTGATCGATCGGTGATGTGGAAAAAAAAACAACAACAAGACGATCGTAAATTATTCGAAACGAAACAATCTTCACCACTCAAATAATAACAATAATAATGAGACATATTTTCCCGTTTATTTTTGGTTCCGTCGCAACGTTTGAGAACCGAATGATTGTTCAGTCGGGGAGTTAACGTGTTAAAAGTCATAATACCGTGAAACCGCGAAAACATTTCTTCGCTCTTTGCATTTTAGCAATGAGAAGCCATAAAAATTTTCATCAGTATTTAATGTAAAAGCTATCAAAAACTGAAGGAAGTAAATGTATATGGTATATATTTTTTTTCTCATATTATTAACATAAAAGGAATCGAAAATAAATATTTTAAAGATTGAAATATTTCGAAGATTTGATCTCAATTTAAATATATATATATATATATATATATATATATATATATATATATATATATATATATATATATATGTTGTCAATTTTTGCTTATATTAAAAATAATATAACAAAATTTTAATTTATAGTAGCGTTTCCCAAAATGTGGATCGTGGCAATATTTTACCACCGTTTTGGTTATATAATTATTTTGCAATTTTTGTGAATAAAAAAAACAAACAAATAACTTGAATTTTGATTTTTATTATTATTATTATTTTAATTAAAAAAAAATTATTAGGTGGGTAGCGAAAATTTTTTAAATTTCGTACCTGGCCGGGTTAAAAAAGTTTAAGAAACGCTGATATATAGTATATTCACATTGCCTAAGACGATGAATCATATTTTATAAATATATTTTTTTTACATTATTACAAGACGTAATACAACGAATGTGAAGTTCGTTCCTTTTTTGTATATATATATATATATATATTTTTTTTTTTTTCATTCATTTTTATGGAGAATAAGTGAGGCAATTTGTCTCTCGTTTGTCATATATGGCAAATGCAAGGTTGTCACATGGTCATAATTTATATACTTGACAACGAGAATAGATTTATGTGCATCATATAATACTTGATTAAAACGATCCTCGTGCTGAATAAATAAAGTACCTCTGACGACGAAATCACCGAAGAACTCAAACGAAAAGGCTATCAAATCCTTGATGGTTCGATATTATTAATTCGAAAATATGACCATATTGGAAACGAAAAGGAAAACGCCCACGAAAATCTCGGTTACGATAGCAATTAATAAGACAATAAATTCAACCTTTTTTTTCGATACAAAAACTATAAGTCTTAAATATCCTTAGACTGACTTAATAAATATATTGATTCATAATTAATATTGTAGATAAATATATATATATATATACTACTGTGATCAAAAAGTAAGGTGAAATTGTTATTTAAAACTTCCGGGCATTAGGAAGGCAACATTTTCCAAGCGTCTGTTTATCAAAAGGTTTAATTATCTCAGAATTACACGTGTTTTTACAACTCTTGGTTCCTTCATCACGATAAGGCACCAAGTCATATTGTATTGGTTCTTTGCGACTTTTTTGCCAAAAACTCGACTCATATTATTCCACAACCACCGTATTCACCTGATTTGGTTCCGTGCGACTTCTGGCTATTCAACGAACTTAAAAGGCCAATGCGGGGACACCGTTTTAACACGATTGAGGAGATAAAATCCGAATCGAAAAAGGTCTTGAAGGCTATACCGGAAAAAGACTATTCTGATTGTTTTGAGAAGTGAAAAAAGCGTTGGAAAAAGTGCATTTTATTGGACGGGGATTACTTTCAATAGAATGAAATTGATTTGGAAGAATAAATAACAAAAATACAATTTATAAATAAATTCATCTTACTTTTTGATCACAGTGTTATATGGTATATATAAATAGCAAAAATGCAGATTCGAACTCTTGTTTCAATTTTAGACATATATATTTTATTTAAAATATAAATCTTAATAATCATCGTGTGAAACTTGAAATACATCAAATATATAATGTTTAAATCGACACGTGTAAAAACAGGATGTAATAATTTTCATTGCGTTACCTCTTCAGCGGTTTCAATGACCCTATAATTGTGTTTAGAAAAAAAAAATAAGACTCAAATACGAAAAGTCAAAAACGCAATAATAAAAGTGATTAAATATACGAATAAATAATAATAGTGAAAAAATGTTCGATTCGCGTGATAATATTTTATGTAGTTAAATGTTACGATCGATAGACGATTTAAGAACGAACTTTAATCTGTGTATACGAGAAAATAATAGATTCAAAGCTAATAGAGTACGTAGGATGTATATTATATATTACAAAAAAAAAATAAATACAATATTTTATAAGAAAAAGATACTATATTTCAAAGTAATCGACTTTGTTTGATATAAAAAAATTGGACCAAAATTTAAATACGATATGTAATATTTTTTTTTATATCAAAAATATATTATTGATTGTATCGAATGATTAATATAATGAAAATAACAGAAATTGAGTAAACAAAATGGAAAAATTAAATGAATATACGAGTCTAATTTACATACAATAAGACAATTAAATCAGAACGAAATCGATCACGTTGCTAAAAATAATTATAAATTTGTTTAAAAAAATATCAAATAATTTTCTATTTTTACATGAAAAAAAAATCAATTTTATTTACTAGAAAAAAAAATTTTTTATTCAATAATTCATCAAAATATATTTAAAAAATAAAATCAAATCTTCAATATCATTTTTTTATTCTAGTAAAACTTTATCTCTTAAACATTTATATTTTTATTTTATCTTATTTATTGTATATATAAATTGAAGAGGCGATTATTATAAATGTCGCATTGGCATTTTTGTGGTATGGAATAAAATTTATCACTTAATTTTTTTTAATATATTTTAATATTATCATCTCAAAGATTTAATAAATTCAAAAAAAAAATCAACCCTTTGTCAGTATCGCTTTATCATTTCGAAAGTGAAGCATTTTTGACAGCAAATTCCCATATTCATTAACCTTATGCAAAATATGCATTTACATAATTTTCATTCAAAAAAAATAAAAAAAATTGGCATTCAATTGAAATCGTATGCAAATTTTTTGATGGAACTCCGATGTAAATAGAACCAAAATTGTTTAAAAAAAAAGAAGAACCAAAAACACAAAGTGAATCCATATAAATTATTCAAAATACTGATATGAGTGCAATGTTCTGACCTATTTTTTGAAAATTCTTAACAGTTCATTTCATGTCGTTCACATTCTATTTTTTTTTCATACAATATTTAGTCGGCGAATGTTTAAGATAATTTATATAAAAATGTTCTAAAAAATATTTGAAGAAAATTACATGATAATTTAAATATATATGAATTTAAAAAATTTATAGATTGAAAAACAATCAAGAATATGTACTGAAAATATTCAACATAAATATATTTTTGAAGGTCAAATGATTTTTAAATACAGTTCAAGTGTTTCGTTTCGCTTGTGAGCTAAAATTATTCGAGAACAAATATCACAAGAAAAATTCTTACATTGTAAATTTAAATATATTTTATAGTATAATCAAATTTACTTTGAATTATCATCTAAAAATTTCGATTATCGTAGAATATTATTCATTGAGATAATCACTAAAATTCTTTTCAATTTGTTTCTGTGATAAATTTTCCTCATTTCTCGGAAAAAAATAGATACAGTATAATTTTAAATATTTTTATAATATAATAATAATTATTGTTATTATTATTTGATTTTTAAAATGAAATCATAATAGTGAACGTTGTTGTTAAACATCGCATTTATGACCTATTATGGTTTTTTGACTGTATTTTAGTGGAATTCTTAGTCACAGAATCGGACGACGATGACGAAGAATTACTAACCCGACCGGAGGCGGACGATACAGAATGGATCAGAGAAAAAAATCTGAAATGATTCTCAAACGTTTTCCGGACCGTTTTTTTTTCTTTGCGCAATGTCACAAGTGCATTATAAGTGAAAACGTGGGCGCTTACCATGTGCAATTTAAACACGGATCATACGAATCAATTTGCAATTTTAAATAAATTTGTGGGTGTCGTTGATCAATTAAATTGACTGACGACATAATACTGTTCCACGATATCATCATCGTCATCGTCACCATTACGATTCAGGGTCGTGACTTTCCATTCGTTACGTTTCCGTTGTACATCTGATCAAAAAAAATATTTTTTTTTTTTGATTTTTCAATTTAATCCTATCTTAATGTGCATAATTTACGTATAAAAATACGCATTAAATCTCAATAGTAATATTTTTATATTGTTGTTTAATATCGTCTATTTCGTCATACAAATTGTAATATAAATAAATATTGTACGAGCGAAAATAACGTTTCGTTCAAAATAAAAATAAAAAATTCATAAAAATAACACTAGACTATTTGCAGCATCATTACGAAGCTAAAGCGAAAAATAAATATGTGCAGTAATTATTAACATGTGTATTTAAAACGAGACAAACAATATGGAATTCGCAGACGAGCAATTCTAAGAAAAATAACACGAATTATTACTCACAATGGCTACAAAACAAAAAAAATGGAAAAAAAAACGTTGAGGTAAAAAAAATTGTACTTATATATATTATTATTATCAACTTATAATCATAATTGATTAATCTTTTCAGAAGTCAAACTTTGATTTGAGACATTTCAATTCATTTCGATAGCTTAATTGTAAACGATTTGAATCATTATTTTAACGAATGAAAAATGTTCAAATTATATATTTTTATCGATATTTACAACTTGTAATATAATAGTAGTAAAAATGCGTTTACAAAATGAAAATGGAAAAAAAAATGTGGAACAATCTCACAAATGGACACATTTTCATTACGTCAACGATAAAGATTGATTGTTTGGTCGTTCAACGAAAGATTTATCATCTTGAAATATGAAAAGAAGAAAAAAAATTCGCATATAGATTAAAAATCGTTACCATTTATATATTATTTTTTTGCAATTCATTATTATTGAATATTAATAAAAAAAAATACTGTTGTACATACATTTGAATTTTCATATATAATATAATATATATATATATATATATATATATATATATATATATATATATATATATATAAACTTTCATAATTTGACATTCAAACGTATTTTATTTATAATATCAAATACAATGTCGTTATTAAAAAAAAAATAGTCGTAAAATAAACAAGTGTTCATATAAATATATTTATATGTCAATAACGCATATACAATGAGCACTTAAATTTTTAACCAGATGCAGTCATAGTTAACAACATATAAATAAATAACACTGTGATCAAAAAGTAAGGTGAATTTGTTTGTAAAATGTAAATTATTTATTTATTCTACCGAATTAATTTCATCCACTTTTGCCAACGCGTTTTCCAGTCCTCGAAACAGTCGAAATAGTCTTTTTCCGGTATAGCCTTCAAGACCTTCTTCGATTCGGTTTTTATCTCCTCAATCGAGGTAAAACGCACTGGTCTTTTAAGTTTACTAAATAGTCAGAAGTCGCACGGAGTCTAATCAGGCGAATACGGTGGATGCGAAACGATATGAGTCGAGTTTTTGGCAAAAAAGTCGTTAAGAACCAATGTAATATGATATAAATAATCCTATCAATCTAGGAATAAAAAATACAATTTAACCGTCTTTCTAATGTCCGGTTTTAAATGACAATTTCACCTTACTCTTTGATCACAGTAGTATATATGGTATATAAATTCACTAACTGAATTCAAACTGTTGAAGAAGCGCGTATAATATTATAATAATAAATATTTAAATTATTAAAATATATTGAATAAAAATAAATATGAAATTATATTTGTGTGTATGTATAATTTGAACGTGTATAAATAATAATCGAGCGCTAGAGATTGAGAACCACTGACTAGACCGCGACTAGACATACAGCAGACAGCGGCTAGACGGGTAAGCGGCCTCCGCAATTACGCATCACAATTCGGCTATTACGTAACGGACACAAAACCCGCATACCTAGCGTTAACGAACGCCGCTTCTTAAACTTTACACGATTAAATTATAATATTTTATTTCTATATATATATATATTAAAAAAAAATCGCATCGCAAAATTTATATTCGTTCATGATTTTGAATGCGATATCAATATAATATGAACGTTTAGTGTGAATAAATTTTAATTTTTTACAGCATTTAATTTAATTTAAAAAATATATAATAATCATTATAATTTACATTTTTTTTATGTTTGAGTATAAATATAAATTATATAGCAATATAAAAAAATATTTTCTTTTTTTAAATTCTACAATATTTTCATTCTTACACATTACTATACAATAGTTATCAGTAACTAGACTTAAAATATACATTGTTGAAATGTAATATTTATATAGATACGAAAGAGATTACATATTACAACACGTATTAACAATGAGTTTACAATCATTGAGAAATTTTTGTGTAAAAAAAATAATAATAACAATTTATACACTTTGAACGTTTACTTTTCCTCGATGAATTTTATTCATATGTACCCTTTGTACTCTTGCATATATATATATATATATATATATATATATATATATATATATATATATATATATATATATATATATATATATATATATATATATAATATAACGTCGTAATATTTGAGTAACGTTATGTCAAATATGTCTGTCTCGTTGTAAACAATTTATACAAATATTCAATTTCAGAGTTGAAATCGACAATCAACGGTATTTATTGCAACACGAATATATATAAATATTTTTAATAAAATTTATACAATATAATTAACGATAAAAAATATGTATATGTATGTAAGAAATTTGAGTAGTCGATTGCGAAATAAAATTTTATTCGGCGCCGGTTAATGCGATCTTTATCGCTCGTTTTGTTTATAATTAAATAAATAATTGAAAAATAATTCGTTTATATAAATAAATAAATTCAGTAAAATATTAAAATTTACTTTTTATAAGAATTTTTTTTTGAAAAAATTATTTTTATGAAAATAATAAATTTAATTAATGTTATATTATAATATATATTAAAAAAATATTTAAATTTTAAAAAAAATCATTGTAGATTACTAGAATTCGAATGTTGATTATATATTAATGAATTTTCAATCTTTTTAGTACATAAATTTTAAAGATTTTTATTTCAAAAAAAACTCAAAAATATTGCTTTACATCGTCAATTATTTTAAATAATAGTTCTCAATTTTATTACGAAATTAAATAGAACTTCAAAATATCATATACTTTTTTTAAACTTCAATCGATTTTTAAAGGTTTGTCTAAATTCAATGTTAAATTCTTGAAGCAAACATATAAATTTGTACACTTAGCGAATAATAAATAAAAATAATATAAGATTATTAAAAGAGATCTTAAAAACGTATCTCATATAAGCAATATTTATATAAGATAAAATGACATTTTTAAATTTTATCATATATAAATATAATTGTGAAATGAAAGAGAATAAAATTAATTTGATACAACAAATCGAATAGAATAAAAATTGCACACACGTTCCCTTTGGCAATTCTCAAAGTCACAATAGTAAAATATTCGACTATCATTATATTTGAATGAACCTAAGATATATGATATCATCGTTCAGTCACGCGTTTCGTGTCTATATCTTATTACACACGCAAGGTAATAATAGACCTTCTCTAGGCTTCAATATTCTAGTCCTGCACACGAAAGCGTGATATAATGCAGTGGACTACGAAGAAGGACACCTTCCGCTTGCATTTCCTAGAAAAAACTAGTGTGTAATAATAATATATAATAATAATATTACGATCGTCTCGGGCCGGTCAACGTTTTCAGTCTTAAGTTCAAGGCCCAAGTGGAATGAAAAAAAAATTTTTTTTTTGAATCGTACAAAAATAAACGTTCCGAGAACGTAAGATGGGTCGTTAATGCCAATCCGAAGACAATAGGAAATAGAAGACAATAGATCCAAGTGAAACGAAACGCTTCGAAAAATTTGGCCCGCTTGAGAATAAATCGAATATTTGCTAAAGGATTTCTTAATAGGATTAAAAAAAAAACTATTAAATTCTCAGAAATGTGTCGGAAAGTTTTATAATGCTTAATGAAATCACTTTTGAACATTCTAATATTAAAATTTATTGATTATAAAAATACATATATACAATACATATTATAGGAAAAATTTCGTTTTATGAAAATTCAATATTATTATAGAATTGTATGATGACAAAATATTTTTTTTATATTTTATTTTAATACTAGTTTTTAAAAAATAAATTAAATAAAACAGTCCACAATAATTTGTTTGGTTTGACTTAGTATTATTTCATTAATTCCTTATAATTTATTTGTATATTTATCAAGATAATATATATATATATATATATATATATATATATATATATATATATATATATTTATATATTCATTCACAATACATACTTTAATAAATTTGCAAAATAAAATTTTATTTAATGATTTTAAAAATATTACAATACAATTATTTGTTTGTTATCGTTTTTAAGCAAAAATTGTAAGTCATTCTCACAATTCTTCTCGTTTAACTCGAACTGATCTTGATCATTACTCAAATTACACGTATAGAGTTGACCATGAAAACAAACACGCTATGATACAATTCAGGATATTAAAATATATATATATATATATATATATATATATATATATATATAATTTCATATGATAGATAATGAAAACGTTAAGAATAATAAAATAATCTTTAGGCAATTTAAAAAAAAAATAAAAATACATTAAGATTCGTATTTAAGTCGAGGACGTAATAAATTATTATATAAGCATATCAAGTCTTGTCATCGTCTGCATTTTCGTCATCGCTATCATATTTTTGATTGAAGAACGACGACGTATTCGCTTTATCATAGCGACGTTGCGTCGCCAGCCAGATTCCTTGCTTTCGAACGTTCGAAATTGGAGCATTAGAAGCCGACGGTGTCGTCAATTTACCAGTTCCAAGACCCGAAGTGCCAACGTTGGACAATAATGCCACCTGAAAATTAAGCAGAAATCATCAATATTCATCGATAATGCGGTTTTTACCATTCTTATCGAAACGTACGAACGTTGGGACGTTAATTTGCAATGAACAGTAATATTGTGTGTGTGTGTGTGTGTGTGTGTGTATGTGTGTAAGAGACGATTACTATATAGAAGAAAAAACTCGTGCGTGATTGAGATAGAGAAAAAGAAGTCGTGTCATGACTTCGTAATACGATAGAGATTTTATTTCAGAAATTTTACGATCGATATGTAACGTCTTATGAAAAAAATAAAAAAAAATGCCAGACACTCCTAAAGCAGAAGGACGATTATGGTTGTGTATCCTAATAACAATAAATAAAATCTAATGAAATAATAAAGTGAATCATTATAATAGACGCGAACGATGTCGTAATATATTTGTATAATATATATATGTAAAAAATCGATATTTAAAAATTGAAATGGAAAATTGGAAATATATAGGAAAAAATGTATAGTAAAACATGTAATGTAAAGCGAAAATTGCGATGTTTAAACAATTCCATCGCATAATCTACTCTATTTTATATACTGACAGCGAGCACAGATAATAATAAAACATAAAATTCATGTCCTTTTTTTCCCGTAAAACTATAAAAATATCGTAAAAACCGCGATTTGGACTGAATTTAAAAATTCAATACTTTTACGACGATTATCAACGTATTTTACGATGACAATGTTGAAATTTCGCCATTTTACACTAACATGGCATTCAATATTACATTATATTTCAACGAAATACTATCAAAAAAAAAAAAAAAATTTTTTTTCAATTTCAATATTATTTATTTACCGATTAAAATAATATTTTTTTTAATCTACGATAATAAATAACGTGACAGTCCGGCTTTACATGTTACATATTGTAAAGACAGATTTGTTAATTAACGTTCCAACACATCGTACATATAAAACGTTCATTGTTTGCATAAGCTGATGAATTTACATGACGTTTACATATTTCATGTATATATATATATATATATATACATATTTTTGTTTTCATCGATTCATTATTGCAAAGATTCTCAAAATTCACAATATCGTAAAATATGAATTATTCAATAAAATTTTTATTTTATCTCTATGAGAATAGATTTTAAAATAAAAATATAATTTTATATTTTGTATATATTGTAAAAATAAATGTGTTTTCAATCGATTGATGCAAAATGCGTTGAATTGGCATTGTATTGAAAATATGCTAAGCGAAGAACTGGCGCCTTAGCGTCTGCTTCATTAGCCACTGGAAAGTTGAGCACGGCTTTTTTTGAGGCCGCTCTTCGAGACGATGGATGATGATGACGATATTGTTGTGGTTGTGGTTGGTTATACGAAACGAAACAGCCCTACTCAGTATGTAACCAAAAACAAAAAAAATGAAAAAAAGAAGAGAGAGAGAGAAAGAGAGAGAGAAATAAAAAAGTGGCAGACTAGCATAATTGCCGATTTTTCAAGGTTAACAAGCAATAAAAGTGCAAATTTTGCAGTTGATGCAGACGAATATTGGTACGCGGTCGTGATGTATCGTTTGCTTAATATTTCTAAAAAATAATAAAATTAAACTATACGGATCATTAAAGCTAAGCAACTTAGAAATAATCATCATATAAATTATTTTGGTCGATGAAGAAATAACAAATTCGATAATACAAAATACACTAAAATCATTATAATTGATTTATAAAAAAAAAAACATTTCTATTATTATTATTAATACAGAGACATCTTTGTTATAACAATTATATTACTATGAAATACTTTTACAATTAAAAAATAAGCATTTATTATCAAGATGTATCCAGTATTGCACAATATTAACCTAAAAAAAATAAAAATAAAATTAAAAAACAAAGGAGTGTGTCTGTAATAATATTTTACAAATATTATAGATTGTAGTCTATCAAAAGAAAAAAACATTTTACTGTATTTTTTCAATCAAAAATAGAGTCAAACAAAATAGTAAGACAGTCACATGACAATCGAAAACGTTGTGATATATTAATTCATAAAAAATGTATTAATAAATATTTAGTATATTTTAAAAACAATAAATTTTAACGTTCATTTTATTCAGTCACAAAAAAAAATTCATATATGTATAAATCTATAGAAAAATAACGTCAATAATAAATTTGCGCCCAGAAAATGTGCATCTAGGTTCCATGTTCAAATTATGCAAAAATATGCCATAACCATAAAATACAATGTGATCGTTAAAGGGTTAACCCCACGCCGCTCGCATTTTTGATATTTAAAAAAGTATTTTTTATTTTTTGACGATATTTGTATAAAAAATACTTCTATTTCATATGGTAAATAATTAATAAAATTCTTCTTACGAATATTAAAAATTAAAATAGACTAATTTTATGTCATTCATAAAAAAAACTTAACATTTAAATAAAATAAAAATGTATGTGATCGAATAGAGAATTCTCGGAAGTCAAAAATATATCGTACAGGAAATGACAACGATCACAATGTAGAATAATAGTTTAATGTCAAAAAAAAATAATGATCATGAGATTTGAAAATTTGAAGCTGTCACATGAATGATCAAGATCCAAAATAAGATACCAATACCGAAGGGTTAAGGTTCTAAAAAAAATAAATAAACCGTAAAAAGAATTTCGTAACTTCGAGATACGACCGCACATCCGGTATCGATTCCTTTTATTTTATTCGCTGTAAAAAAACCAACGTCTAATATGCATACATGCATTCTTTTTCATTTTTAACGTCTCAATTTTTCTCGGTAAAAATTGCATCATTGAAAAATAATAATATGAACAACTAAAAAATAAATAAATAAATAAAATAAAATTAATGGGGGGGGGGGCTCTTGAATTATTGCGTCTACGGTTATGTGCGGGGGGGGGTTTGGGGTGGTGGTGAGGGTGGGAGGAGAGAAATTATTTATTTCAAAATGTCAAAAATCGACAGCGCAAACAAATGCGGGTTCACGAATTCTTCGAGTTTTTTAGACGCGGCGATAATCAAACTTCGGACCGAAGCGAAATAAAATTGCATACGTGTTGTTCACATTCGCTTTATATATACAAAGAAATATATATATATGTAAAGTAGTATATGTGTCAACCAGCGCTTTTCAAATATATATATATATATATATATATATATATATATATATATATATACTGTTATCAAAAAGTAAGGTGAAATCGTTATTTAAAACTTATTGGGCAGGTAAATTGTAAATTATTTTTCCTAGGTTGGTAGGACTGTCAATAACATTCACCATGTCATACTGCATTGGTTCTTCAAGACTTTTTGTCCAAAACTCGATTCATATCGGTCCGCAACCACCGTATTCGCCTGATTTGCCTCCGTGCTACTTCTACTATTCAGTAAACTTAAAAGGCCATTGCGAGAACGCCGTTTTGACACGATTGAAGGGACAAAAACCGAATCAAAGAAGGTCTTGAAGGTTATACCGGAAAAAAGACTATTCCGACTGTTTCGAATACTGGAAAAAGCGTTGACAAAAGTGCGTTTTATCAGACGGGGATTAAGGGATTGAAATTGATTTGAAAGAATAAATAAAGGATTTATATTTTTTATAAACAAATTCAACTTATTTTTTGATCATTGTGATATATATATATATATATATATATATATATATATATATATATATATATATATATATATATATATATATATATATATATATATATTGCGCAAAGTAAATTTATCTAAGACGAGTGCAAAAGCGTTTTTATTCAGCAACATTGCGCGTTAATCCTAAGACGTAACGTTAGCAGTATTACCGTTCATTTCATAAATACGTGTAAATCGAGCGCAAATAAATAAAACAATGACATGTAATTTTAGTGAGCTAATCCAAATATAAATACAATAAAATTTAGATATCAGAGTCAGTGCGGATTCGGACGTGTGGACATTTGGAAAGCGGCGACGTAAGTTTTATGGTGGATGCATCATCTGTTGGTGCAGCCAGACGGGTTGTTTGTCCGTCTGGAGACCAGGTGAGTCACGACCAGACATATGTAATGTTCACACAGGTAGGAATCGCTTCGATGCAGATTGCACCTGCTGATGCAGTCAGACAGGTGCGCCGCATCTCGCAAACACCGCTCTGCCAATTTATACCTTTTGTCAATTTTAAAATACCAGTCATGACAATTACAGAAGAAAGATAATTTTATATCTACCAATAATTTTTTAAAGCAATCATTTATCATCTAGCACAAAAATGCAATAGAATAAATTAATTCTAGATATTGCACTTCAAAATAATCAAGAAAATACAGATATTGTCTTATCTTAAAGTAGGAATAATTATAAGTTTCCTGCAGCAATAAAAATACACAAGTTTTTTTTTCAATCAAATATTCTATGAACACGAAAGCCTGTTTTAAGAAATGGACATTGTTTTCATAGGTCAGTTCCAACATCTCTAATATCGCATGAACTCGCTATACCAGTCTCAAGAGCGGTACTTACGATCATAGCAATGACGTAAATTTAAAGATGTTCAATAGCCAAAGAATATAAATGCATAAAGTACAATATATATTTTTAAATTATCACATAATTATTAACTTTTTAAAATTACATTTCGGTGACAATTTTTTCATAACCATCAATATAAATTTATTTATATTACTTTGCTATATCGTTCAGTATTTTTCATATTATTTAACCCATATATTGATAAATATTAGACATTTTAATAATACGAAATAGTAATATTTTTTTTTGTATATTTATATATATATATATATATATATATATATATATATATATATATGCTACCGCAGAAAAATATGAAATTTCAATCGCAACCCTCGAAAAGAAGTAACAAACTTATTTTGACATTGCTCATTAATAATATAGATTGTACAACGATAAAAAGTTCGCAACAATGTAACGGAAAAACGAAAGCGAATTTTCTTCGGACCTTTAACATCGCTCAGATCTATATCGCCGACAGCACTTACATCCGCGGGTCCCCTTTGGCCGCAGTGTGAGGGGGGGGGGGCAAAAAAGAAAAAAGAAAAAGAAGTTACGTGCGAGTTGACAGGACCTGTCCTCATGGTCGAAGCGAAGTGCAGCAGCAGCCGGTGTGTCCGAAATCCCGCCGATTCTGACACCAGACAATCAATTAGTCTGACCGGACGGAGTCAGGAATGTCGAACCGTAAACGTGTGTCGGATCGTATATTATTTTCGTTTTTATATTATTTTTGTTTATTATTTTTCGCATATTATTATTATCGGACCGCGATGGGGGGGTAAAAGGGGGAGGGGGCGGCCCATTAATCAGACGGACCGATTGCCGCCGCCGCCGCCGACACCATAAATAATACATAAATATATTATATTTATAATAAAGTCATAAATCTTGAATGCGGCCTCGGCAATTAGCTAACGCGCGCCCAGAACGGTGTCAGGATCGCATTGGACTAAGGCCGCATCTACACTACCGCACGCGAATGTTAATCATTATACGATAGAAATAACATTCATCGACAATATTTTACGAAAAATAAGTAAGGTGTACTAATATAACTGTATAATTTTTTTTGTATCTATTACCAATAATAACAATAGCACCATTGTATTATCGAATAAATTTGTCGATAAATGTACCGTTATATATATATTTAATTGGTCAATTATTTTTATAAATCTTTTAATTGATTATTGCATTGTAATCGAGAGTGAGCAAGTATGCAAAATTTAAGCTCAATCGGACATCGGAAAGTGTTCGAAAAATCGATTACAAAATATCATCCAGACAAACAGACAAGTGAAATTTGTTTGTTTCACTAAAAAAAATTGATAATGAAAAATAAATCAACGCAACCCTTTCAGACTGAAAGCTCATGTCTTTCGATTTCCAAAATCTTGATTTATTTTTACAACGTTAACTTATCAATTCAAAGTCCGATCTAAAGATATTTTTATTTATTAAAAAAAAATATATATATACATGGTATACACTTGATTTACAAATAGATGATCTATATCAGTTTATTTTGTCGTTTTTTCAAAATGTTTTCTTATAGTTAAAATGCGTTTTCGAAATTATACGATAATGGCAAAAGAAAAAAAAATGTATAACGTCTACTGGGTTTTGTGCTCGAGACTCTAAGCCTTTTGAAACTGGAACGGAGGTGGTGGAACATTAATCACAATTCTGCTCTGAAAGACGAGAACCAAACGAAAAACAAGCATCAGACTAGACCAGACATTGTATATACATTCAGCCAACAGACTATTATCGTATTATATTATATTTCGCAGACGTGATTATGAGAAAATATAATACACTGTATATATATATATATATATATATATATATATATATATATATATATATATATATATATATATATATATATATACATATATATATATTATAATATAATATTATTATTATAATATAAACATCGCAAACGACAAATTATCGCCAGACGATAAAAATACGTATTTTTCATATTTATTCATTAATACGCTATTATTATTCGCGCAATCTGTTTTGTTTATGAAACGACATTAAAATTAATAATACCATAATATGGATTAAAATATATTTATAAGATTATATTCATAAAAAAAAATATTTTTTAAAAATATAATATATTAAAACTTATAAAATCGTACCAAAAAGAATTACTGGAAAAAATAAATATAAAGTGACATCTATAGTCACGGTGACAAACTACCCAAATTTTCCAAGAAAAGAAAATTTGCATAAAATATGCATTTTCTCGAAATTAAACTATATATATATATATATATATATATATTTAAAAATTCGAATTTGAATTCAAAAGACAACATTTACGAGGCGGTCAAAAAAACTAAAAAAAAAGAAAATGAAAAATTGGAAGGCACCGCAAAAAATATCTGCATAATTTTTGTCTGCTGCATGTTGCTATTATTAATCATCGTCTAGCACATAATACATTGCATCATCATAGCAAACATGAGAATATATGTATGAGTATACATTATATATATATATATATATATATATATATATATATATATATATATATATATATATATATATATATATATATATATATATATATATATATATATGCAAATAAACAGACAATCACAATAAAATAACTAAGAAATTATAGTTATTTGTATATGTATAAAAAGTGCATTAAAAATGAATGCGATTCGGAATTATATACATTTATGCAAATGCATCCTATTTTGAATAGTGCAAAGTGATCGTCGATGATAAATTAAAAATTTTGTGTTTTATTTTCTTGTGCTCTTAATCTATATAAAATAAAAACGTATTCATATTTAGACTTAAGAGTACATTGATATTGATATTGATTTTAAATAATATAAATTACCAATATAGTTCACTTTTACTTCCGGGACTTTAAAATATTTATATTGATTTAATGTATTTGATATACCATAAATACTATATACGAAATAATAAATCATTAAATTTTATTTTAGATAATGAATTTTAAGATAACATAATAATTAAAAGGAACGGTGATAATATCAGTTTATTAAAATTTTTATATAGAGAAAGAAAGTAAAAAACAAACATCTTATAAATATATTCAAAATCGAACATTTCAGAATTCGCGAATAGTTCGCGCGAACATTTCAGAATATTTTTTAATGGTAATCGTACTTTAATGTATAATATATTAAAAATAAATATATTTTAAAGATTGCCAGTCAGTCGGTTATGAACGCAGTACGTGTGCACATTTATTTTCCGTCGACAATAATGACACGATGATGAAACAAGATCAACGGTGGGCGATTAGCATTTTTTATTTGTCTAGACGTTAGACGACCGTAATTATTTTTCGGTACTATTTTCCATTACCGTTTCCGTATCAAGCCCGAAACGGTCAGATCCCACAATAAAATATTCACCTTGAAAATTTTGACACAGACAACTGATGATGATGATGTTGATGATAATGACGATGATGTACTCTCAATACGTTCGACAATATTTTCAAATTATTATATAAGAAAAAACAAAATTATAGGAAAATTTTAATAATGAATATCAATTTCATTCGCATGTGTGTATGTTTTATCGTTAAAGTACGAAGGTCGGTATAGTGCTAATATAAAATTAACATTAATAATGCATACGAATTAGGACAAAAACGATAGATTTTTAAAATTACATTTATCGATTCAGATAGTTGTATCAAAAAATATATATTTTAAAAATTTAATCTACACAATTGAAAAGCATTTTATTATTCCGTGTAACTTATGTAAAATATTTCATAAACAGTATGAAAACAATATGAAAATGTAGACAGTTTAAAAAATGAAACGTATTTTGATTGAATAAACAGCTTTTGAAAAAAGATATGCAGTTTTATATATTCGCTTAAAATTCCTAATAATACTCTACTATAATTTTAAGTACTAAAAAAAAAATACACATACGAGAAAAAAAAACTTTAAAATTCAAAAAGATTTCTTTACCGTACTTTTTTTTTCAACAAATTGAAGTATGTTTTAAAATACAACTTTTATTGCATCGCCTTATTGCGATAATGGCAGGTTAAATTTACAACATTATCTCGTTAAAAATGTGCAAATAAAATATATTCTATAATTAAATTCCGAATCTGAGACGACAGGGTTAAAAAGGTTCGATTCGTATCTTTGCTTAAAGTAAAGACACTATTTTTACATTTTAGTAATAAAAAATTCAAAAATATATATATATCCAAATGTACTCTTGAAACGTAATTTGAATAAATATTTTATTTTATAACAATAAAAATAAAAAATACATTATATATTCGTGTTCGTTTATAAATATATAGTATAATATTAAAAAAAAAACGCAGACCCCCGTAAATCTAATGATAACAATAAACTGTAATAAATAAACTCGTTGAAAAAGTTATTGTATTATATTTAATGAAACTATATATATATACAATATATATAACACTTTTCGCTTTCAAATTATTCGATTTATATATATATATATATATATATATATATATATATATATATATATATATAAATATATATATATATATATATATATATATATATAAATATATATATATATATATATATATATATATATATATATATATATATATATCACTTAATATTTATATCACATAATTATTAGTTTTATAATGGGAAACTGCAGACGTTTAAAATTGCAAATCATCAATATATTACACGGCGTCTGCGAAATTTCATAAAAGGCTACGGATCGATGTAATTAATGATATTAATTATCGAAATAATAGTTTGAGAAAATTGCTGAAAAGAATTTAAAAGATATATATAAAATAAAATCAAGAAAAGGGCGGAAAATACGAAAAGTAAATGTTCGTGCCGCTGACCACCTTCATTTATATATATATATATATATATATATATATATATATATATATATATATATATATATATATATATATATATATATAATGGTCGATCCGGCTATTGTTTTTAATAATATTTCATCTCGTTCAAATTCATATAAAGTGTTTAAAAAGTTACCAGAGTTAACTTCGTGTAAAAATAATTTATATAAAATATTATAATTATCGTAAATTACTATTTAACACGATATTTTCATTTATATATTTATAATTTTCTTCTATAAAGTCAATATATTTTATATTATATGATTTTTTTTTATCATTTTTAAACTCCGTTGCTAAAATTTGGTTAAATATAACAATTAGATGTAATTTTTATAAAAATATACATACTCTTCAATAAATTATTTCAGACGAATAATTTAATATTCATTAAATTTTTATATAGTGATAAAAATTGAAAGTGAAATTTGAAAAAGATCAAAAAATTCAAAAGAATAAATTAAAAATAAAATATTTAAATACGTTACATAAAGATTAATCGATTTCACTCCATAAGTAAAGACTAAAAAATTAAATATTTTTCTTCTCCTTAGATATTATTAATTAATCGACAGAATACAAAACGATAATACATTTGCACAACAGTAACACCATTTCGTACGCCGATTAGCGATTCGTCGAAAATAAGTCCGGAAACCAACGTATCATACCGGGCGCGCATATGGGCCGCTTTCGTTATTAATAATTTAATTTAAATTTTAATAATAAATAAACGCTAAACGGACGCGTACACGGAATACTATACGTGTTTTTAGTGTGTGGGCGAAAATATTTGCGGATAAAAGCAGACGGACATAGTGAAAGGGACACCCGGGACAACCTTGGCGTATCCTTCAGGACATGGAGCAAAGTCAAACTGTGAGACCACGCAGTTTAACTTCTAGGAAGAAACGGTGTGCGTGCGCGTGTGCGTGTGCGCGCGTCAATATGTGCGTGTGTATCGTCATAATGGCAAAAGACAAAAACTAATAATAATCCATACGACGGCGGACCGACCGTGTACCCTTTTCTGAATATTCATCAGTTTGAAGAATAAATAATGAAATGATAGAATCAGCAGATTTGCCTCTGGATCTTCGTACGGATCCTTTGTGGATTTTAATATGCGTTCGTATCGTTCAAATTTAAACGGATTAACTTTAATAACGTACCATTTTAGTACTATATATGAATGTTTATAATAATTTATAGAAGCGTAATGAAAAACTTAAATGTGGAAATATATTAAAAGTGCGATTATATATATACTTATAGTATTTACTTTTTGAATATAAAAATTAATTCAATTGGAAAATTTTAAATTTTATAGTTGTAACAGATAACAGAATGAAAAAAGCACAAATCGCTGTCTCAATTTGCAGTATTCGAATTATATAATAAAATAAGATGGATTAGAAAAAAAATAAAAATTTGTTAATTTTATTATGAGATAAAATTTTAATGTAAGAAACACCAAAACAAAATTTTAGAACAGATTCTTAACTTTAATGAACGACAACACGTAGAGATGGCGCAGTTCCAGTACACATACAAAAAAAACAAAACGTCTGAAAATATTTTTCGAGAAACATTTTAAAGAAATAAAATCAAAAACATAAAATTGTACTCGATCGCCAGATTTTTAATTTTCCCATGTACACAATATATATATTCCAAAGAAGATTTAAAGGGTTAATGTTTTTGACACCGGATAAAAATGGAATAAAACACGAAATACCTTATTAAAATCCATGGCCGAATAACTTCATAATCAAATACATACAAATGTAGTCATATAAAATAGTCACATATTCGTTATTTCGCAATTACGAATATTCATTATAATGATAATTAAAATCTTACGATATTTATCATACTTGATAGTAAAAAAAAAAAAACATTTTTTCGCAATTAAATAATTGCAAGAATTTAATTTTTAGCCTTGGCATTTTTGAAACGAAGAAAATTGCAAGAATGTTCCCTCGATTAAAATTAAACTATAATATGAATGGGACATAAAATATTTTATTATACCAGAAGATTACCTAATTAAAAATAAATTAAATTCTAACTTTTTATTTAAACCAAACATTAATCTGCAAATTTTTATATTAAAGTGCAAAGAAAATATCTAATTAGTTTTATATGTAATATAAAAACTGCATTTTACCATTTCAGCGCTGAACATCAATATTACTAAGTTTTACAACGAATATACTGTTTTTATAGTACTTCGAAGTTAAAGTAAAAATATATTTTAGACGTCTAATTATTATTGAACTATGTTATATTATATTCATAGGAATTTGTTACTTTTTTTCATTATTAAAGATAGTTAAAAGTAATATAAACTCTGTCGAAATTAACGTATAAAACGAAGCGACGTTGCGCAGTATCAATAAACTATCGAGACAAGAGAGAGTAGCCAATTTCCACAAAATACACATAGGAAACAAGTACACACCACTCTTGACAATATCCGAAATTATTTGGACGACGACGAAAACTGTACAGGCGCAGACTTCGGAAACATTTCGGGTCAGGATTACGACGCAATAATTTCGGCGTAACGACGCCAGACTCCGGTTCCGGACCACGAAATCGTTATTGTAAATTTGTTACAAAAGTAAAAGTACTTATGTACTTGTCTACTAAAATCTGGAGACCCACATACAAAACTACCAAATCGAATATCGTCGTAGTAAATTCAAGAACAAAATCCGCTGGAATTCATGAGCAGTGCTATAAAATATATAGTCGACCGACCGATCGGCCTACATTTCAATGTTTAAACCAAGTATATACTTAAACAAACTTAATATTCACCATATAAATAAATAAAATCATAAAAATATAAGTTATAAAATATATGCTTTGAATATAAATTTAAGTAAACATTGATTATTTATTTCGTTATATAACATTGTGATCAAAAAGTAAGGTGAATTTGTTTATAAAATGTAAATTTTTTATTCATTCTTACAAATCAATTTCATCCCCTTCAAAATAATCTCCGTCCGATAAAACGTACTTTTTCCAGTCCTCGAAACAGTCGGAATAGTCTTTTTCCGGTATAGCATTCAAGACCTTTTTCGATTCGGTTTTTATCTCCTTAATCATGTCAAAACCGCATTGGTCTTTTGAATTTGCCGAATAGCCAGAAGTCGCACAGAGCCAAATAAGGCGAATACAGTGATTGCGGAACGATATGATTTGAATTTTTGTCAAAAAAGTCGCGAAGAACCAATGCAGTATGACATGGTGTATATCGTGATGAAGGAAGCAATAGTTGTAAAAAAGACGTGCAACTCGAAGATAATTAAACCTTTTGACAAACAGACGCCTTGGCAAATATAGACAATCTAGGAAAAAAAATACAATTTACCCGCCTTTCTAATGCCCAAATATTTTAAATGACAATTTCACCTTAATTTTTGATCACTGTAGTATATGTGACGGTATACTGTAATGACGATGACTATTGTTTTTTATACTATATATAACACTAAAAACGGAAACAAAAATATAGAACTCAAACTTCAAACAAGAATAAGATTTTTATAAAAATACTAAAATTTCTACAAGTAATAAAAATGATTTTGTGTATAATAGTATATTTACATGTATAGTAAAGCGCTAATAATTTTTAAATGAAGATATCGACAAATTTTATAGATGAATTCGATTGAAAAAAAAAACACATCATGAGTTTAGATCGGCATAATGGAAATTAAAACTTGAAATACGGATTATTAGATTCGCTCTAAATTTTAATTGAGTCTCTGAAATATTGGTCTTTCGGTGACCTTACGTTTTCGTCTAGTGGTAAAGTTTTAATGACGTACCGATACTGGGTCGAAATGTTGAAGAACAAAATCGATTAAATTTCGGCAAATCAAACAAGTTAAACATTAGTGTGTATGTGTATGTGTATAGATATAAAATGTAATTCCATATTAATTATACAAGATAATCATTAATCATTAATACGCTATTTACTATGTTAAGTTTCTATATCAGAGTAAAAAAGTGATTTTAACCATTATATAAATAAAAATTAGTATTATTGTAGTGAGAATGATATGATAAAACAAAATTAGGCAAATTATTAATTGTATTATTGATAAAAAAATCATATACAATAACATGGAAAGAGTTCAGACCATTAAATTTATCTATCCACACGGAATATATACGTATAAATTCAGATAATGCTAGATAATTATAGATAATTGATTATAAAATATAGTCGGCATTTATCTCATTAGAAAAACCAGTTGGTGGGGCTATTTGTCCGCGAACCTCCCACAAAAGTTTTCATTGGTATTATAGAAAAGGAGAACGACGAAAGTCGTCGGCGGGGGTGGAGGCGTCTCGAGGCAATAACGGCGAGGCCCCCACGAGGGTCTCCGCCCCTTCATTACATCGGCGGACAAGACAAATCGACGAGGGCGTGTAAAGTCTGCTGTGGTCTACGGACAAATACTCCATCGACGATGTAACACAATACACCAGGACCGAATCGAATGCACTAATTTAACTCCATTTTTAAATATTAATCGAAATTTTATATATGTTTTACATTATATATAGATTTAAAAAAATTAGAAACGATTGTTTTATTGTTAATCAAAATAGTAATTATTACAAAAGTAAAAAATTAACTTTATCGACATACAGATGGCGCTCGTTAATCACATCATACAAAAGTCTTTGATTTTGAGCTCTAGAATTTCAGAAATCAGTAAAGATCTTTCATAATACAAAAAATAAAAACCAAATCTGATCAAATAAATTAAAAATTATATTATATTAAACGAGACATTTTTATTTTAAAAAATAATTACAATATAAAGAGAAAACGTCATCACAATAAGAATATATTAGTTATTTTATTTTATAAATGGCGCAACATAAATTTTCATATTCATTTATATAATAAGTATTCAGGTAATATTGAATAACGACAAACTTTAAGGCGTTAAATATAAAAATGCAGATATAACAACTTCGATAATACGGTATACGACGACTTGCGTTTATAAAATGCATATATGGTTAATATCAAACATCAGCATCCTCTTAGCAGTTTTAATGCATATTTTGCATCATAAATGGAATTTTATACATAGAAATGCGTCATTTACAGGACTCGAAGACTGCTGTAGTATAATCTTTGCAAATCTTCAACACTTTTTTTTAATGAAATATACACTAGACGGGTATTTTTTTTTTACTGAAATTATGCAAATGCATGCATACGAAAAACGCCTGAGGCCTGAGCGTATTTAATATTAACGGTGCGTAATAATTATATATGATACGAGGGTAATGCATATTACGAGAAATACGGTTCTTGGCAACCGGTCGTCGATGATCAATAATCACGAACCAGACACACGAGGGAACAACAACTGAAGATAAAGAAGAAGGTATTAGATTTTATAAATCGTCTTTCATGGTTAAAAGTCATTATGGTTTTGCGGTTTTCATTCTATATTATATATCATCAATATCGTGCCACATTCAGTTGATACAAAATATAAATTTAACAGTAGAATACTCATAATTGAAAAATTGTATAATTTTTTATTAATCTAATTAAAACAGTGATCCGTTGAGAATATTAAAGATAATGTTTTACAACATTCAAGATTCTAGCGTTTATGCTTCCTAACATAGACTTAAATAAATTATAACCTAAAAAACATGCTTAAAAAGTGACGAAATTAAAAGATGAAGTCACATGAATAGAATGGAAGAAACTAAAATTCATAGAAGAACTCTAAATTCACGAAATCGAAGTAGAAGACAAGTGGGAAATAAGCTAAAAATGATAGGTAAAAACAGTGAATGAGAACTTTTGAAGATTATTCAGTCAAAGATGATGAAGAAGAAACTTAATAGAAACAAAACGGGTTAATTAAAAAAAAGTATATAAACTCTTAATGTCTCAAATAAAAATTATCTTAAAACTTTTAATATCATAAAAAATATTAATACTCTAAATAATGAGAAGAATGAGATGGTGTATTTTAAATGCGTTTAAAACTCGACTGTGCTTGTGGATTCAGTGATGGCTGCGAGTTTAACTAGATAAGTGTCGAAGATATCATCATCAAAGCGTATCAATTTAAAAGGGCTCGAGCTTATCAACATTTATAATACGATCAACGTTTCAACTATCTATGCAATCTAGAGTCTAAGTTACACTAGCCGTTTCCGCTCCCACAATGAACCAGTTCCAGGGTCGTCGCACCATTCAATTAGATCACATTAGAAAACCGCCAGGACTCGCGTTTAAAAGCGACGACAAAGATACTCATAGATTGGAAAAAAAAGAAAAAAAAAGAAGAAGAAGACGACGACGACGACGATGATGATGAGGAAATGTGCCTTTCCGGGAACGCATTCGAACACATTTACGATATGCACCTTCGTAGAACTCGTCGAACAAACGTTCAGCTCAATTAAGCAATCCTGGAAACTCTTCGACGCAATTAACTCGACAAGAATATGATTATTTTTTGCTTTTTTTTTATTTTACCTGAAGTGTGTATGTGTGTTTGTAAATTTTATAATAATAACAATAAAATAAATTAACACGTACATTTGACGTGCGAGGTATGAAACAGCATTCGTGCGATTATTCGACGGGTAATAAAATAATTCTAAGTATTATGAAATAAAATACAAATAACGATTGTGTTAAGACGGAGAAATATATTTCTCATTAAAATACGAAATTTCGCTTGAAATAAATGTAATAAAATAAAAAATTCTAGTGTACAGAAAATATATATTATATTTACTAATAGAAATTATTAATTAATTAAATTATTCATTGATCATTTTAAATTTGATCAGGGAAATCCTAATTTTCTGTGATTTTTAAATAATTCAAAACTTTTGTCGAAAAGTCAAAAATCAAATATTCTTACTATTTCCTATAATTCATAGACCTGTGGAATCCTTATTAAAATTATAATATTGAATAATTTGATCACAATTAATAGACAATATGAAAATTTCAAAATAAATGTAATATTATTTTTTATATTAGCAGGATAAATATTGTAAAGTAATATTGTCTATTTATGACATATTGTTATAAAAATAATTACATAAAAAAAAATCATTAGAATATTAAACTATAATAGAGAAACAAGTTTTTTTAATCTCTTCAACCATTATTATTATAAAATGCACCATTTAAAAGTTATAATTGTAATATTATGTTAAAATTACCAATTAATATATATTTTGAGAAAATTTTTATTATTATTTCGTTCGAATAAACTCTGTAACTATGTCCAATTATATTTACTGCAATGAATATATTTAATGAAACGTAATGCAATATTAATATGTTTGCCAAGAAAACTGTTTCTTTTATTTTTTTATTTTACATATGGCGATCACGAATCTCGATCGTGAATACAAGCATAAATTACTAGAGAAAGGAAATTATTATTATTGTAAAGGAGAATGCGTTCCGGTATTTTACCGTATACCAAGAAATGATATCCAATTCTTACATTTTCCGAATGCTCCGAGGGGATTCATAATTAAAGAAGAAAAAAAACGTGTACAAACATAATAACGAGTATCGTTCAAATTATACGTCATTATTTTATGCGCAAAGCGAAGCAAACCGCCGAGACGCTACTTTTAAAGACATATTCATTACGTATGAAATTGTAAATGTCTTTCGGGGCGACAATAGTTAACATAATTGTCTTTCTGGTGAATGAAATAATCCATCACTTTAACGATAATTACATCTATTTTGTTTTTAGTGTGTATTAAAAAAAAAATCATTTGATATTAAAATAAATATTGACAAACTTCACGATTCCTATCAGTAGGTGGCCACTCAATAGATACTTACATATTATAATTTAAATTTTATTAATGAATAATAAAAAAAATGTTTTAATTATTATATAAATTAATTATGATAAAGTTAGTATCTGGATTTTTTTAAAATTTAAGATATATAAAGTGAACTTTCATATCTGGAAAGTTAAAATGAAATTGAAGTAAAAAAAAATAAAACTGGATTTAAAATATTGAACAAATATAAGTTAAAAAACTAAAATATAACATTAATAATATTTATAAATAAAATAGCTATATAAAATTTTGAATATATTTTCAAAACTTTGTCGTGACATCGAAATTCCCAGAAGCAATCTGTTAAACGATTTTAACGAACAGACCTTTAAAATTATATTGTAAATCAAAGAGCCAATTTACTCGATGACAACTAAAATGGCCAGAGGCATCTTCTCACTGAGTACACTCATCAATAGTGACATTGATGTTAATGCTGTTGTTACACAGGACTTAACTCGTGTCGAGGTGGTTAAGTTCAAGATGCAGTTATGGAGGGTTTTAATGGAGTGTTTTATAGATCTATTCTCTAATTACTGATTATATAGCTAGATAAATAAATTATTGTAAAATCACGATCGATGAAATAACAGGTGCCACTGTTACAAAAGGTCAAAAGATAATTCTAACATATTACGAGTATATTTAGGTTAAAATAATGAAATGTAATATATATTTTTTTAAGATTCAAAGATAAATAAAATTAAAAGACGAAGATGGTACTTACCGGTTCTTTATTTCCTTGAGAAACTTTTCCTAATCCATCACCGACTGACCAACCCATTTTTTGCAATAATTTAAAACCCTTATTTGTAGACGATATTGATCTATAAATAATACGATTCAATTAAAATAATTTAAGTATACAATTATGTACAGTATATATATATATATATATATATATATATATATATATATATATATATATATATATAAATCTTTTTACGTTTCAATATCAGCTTGTTCAGTTTTTGCTCCGTGGTGTAAAGATCCAACGGTATCCCTTCGTAATTGAGCTTTATCTTCATAACCATCTGGCATCAACTTTTCGTTATCGTCTTCAGTATTTAAGTGTCTTAACTTGTATTTATTTTTAAGCCTATTTAATTCTTTTTTATGTAAAGTTTTTAAACTGGACGATTTATAAGTTTTAGGTACAATTCCTACAGTTTCTATAATGTAATACAAAAAATCAATTATTACATTTAGATCTAAACCAATTAAATTTTAACTACATATACATATATTTATTAATGTAAATCGATGAGACAAAATTATTGATATTATTATTATATATAAATATTTTATTAATCATACATAAAAGCAGTATGATATTTGGCCCAATTTATAAATTCAATATTCGATAATAAATTTATATTTACCTTTAATTAGTAATCCTGGTTCACAATGCCCACATGTATCGTTTCCTTTATGTATATGGCATAGAAGTTTCGTTCCTCCAATATGCAACACACTTCCATGAACAACCTACAATAATGAAATTAATTGAATCAACAATACAAAAATAAAAAATAATAATTCTATATATAATATGCATAAAAAAACGAGTAATACTATTATAGTATAAATCATGTAAGTACAGTTACAATACGCTAAAAACTTTTTCATTATTATTAATATAATAATATTTTAAAACGCACCTCAGTTAAATCACTCTCTTTTTGAGTAAGTGACATTCTTTTTCCATTTAAAATTGTTCCATTACGTGAACCGACGTCTTTCACATAATATAAAGACTTTTCATCATCATATGTAAATGTTAGATGATGCTACAAATTAATAAAAAAAAATCAATTTATGTGGCATGCATAAATATATAAAAATAAAATAAATAAATACTTACTCTAGAAATATTTTCATCTGGAATGAGAATAGCATGATTGTCACCTTCGCGACCAAGAGTACCACCTTCTTTAGTTAAAATAAATAAAGATCCGGTTTTCAATGTTTTTAGAGATGATTCGCTGACAATTATTCTCATACAAGGTGGATAATGTGCTGTAATACTTTCTGTGACAAAAATAAATAAATAAATGAAATAGATTACAAAATTACACAAAAAATGAATATATATATATATATATATATATATATATATATATATATATATATATATATATATATATATATATATATATATAATATCAAGCTAAATGTAGAATAAAAATAATAATAAAAAGTATATTAAGCCTAATTAATTATTATAGGTATGTATATCATCCACCACAATATTCACCATTTGAGTAAGATGAATCAGATTCATCATTTGAAGAACTCAATTCGCCTTCGCTTTTATCATTATCAACCATTACATTTGAATCCAATTTCAATATATTATCATCTAAATTATTGTTAGTTACTTTGGATTCATCTTTTATTATATCAATGTATTTAGATTTTTCAATATCTACATTGTACTGACAGTTTTCTGATTCATTAGATATTGGATTAGATAATTCGTCAGAAATAATATTGTTATCGATGCATTCGATATTATTAGATAATTTAATCTTTTTTGAATTTTTATCACAATTAATATCAAACTTAATTTTCTTAGCCGATTCTAATTCAACTCCATCTTTGAATAATTCATTGTCTTCGCATGCATCAGTTTTTAGTGATTTTTTCTGTAATAGAACACCAAAGCAATATTGGTCGTTATGATAAAATTTCTAAAATCAGATGGGACATACCCAAAGTACGATTGCAGCCTTGCAGAGAAATAGCTGCCATACTTTTAGTAATATCATCAAAATATTTTAAATATCCAACCTAAAACATCAATTGTTGTAGAATAACTTAAATATAAATAATTTGATCAAGCATATAAAAATATTATCTACCTGTTTACGCTTTTCCTTAGATTTAGACTTCCGATGATGTACAGATTCAATTTCTTCCCTTTGATATGGAAAGTCATCGGCAGAAGCTTGAGAATGAAAAACAAATGTATTTTGATCTTTATCAAAATAATAGTAGCATCCAGTACTATTATGATAATAAAGACCGGTTTCCTGGAATAAAAATTATTATTAGTTTCATAAAATTTTAAAATAAAAAGAAAATGATTGAATTGTTACTTACGGAATTGTAATAATATCCAGTATTATAATCGTAATACATTCCTGATGTTTCTTCATATACCATTCCTGATTGTTGAAGAGCATTTTCGGCAACTTCCTTGATTTGATCTGACAAACTCTTCTCAAATTCTTTATCATTAGTTGTTTGCCAAGTATTTTTTAAATCGCCGATTTGTGATTTAAAATCTGTATTCAATTGGACTTCATTATCTGTTTGTGTTGACGCATTTCTCGTAAGCGATTTACACATAACCTAATACATGTTAATGTTAAAAAAAATTATATATATTAAAACTTTATAAGCTAAAATATAATATAATCAGTAAAGCAATGTACCACAGATTCATATTTTAGTTTTAATTTTTGAAGAGCTTTTTTCCTACGTACTAAACATTTTTGTAAAAATAATATAAATTTAAATATATGCGGTTTGTATAAGAGTTCATGCTGTAGATTTTGAAAAGTGTATCTATTTGCCAGACTTATTTTTTTTATGTGATTAAGGTTATGTTTTTTATTCATATTTAATTTAAAAATATATTTTTTTATTATTAAATTATATCACTTTTCTTTGGATTATTTTGTCATTTACACATTTCTTTATTATTATTTACCCCAAAATTATTCACATACAAACCAATATACTATACAGAAAACAACAGACAAATGTCAAACTCGAAAGACCATTTTGATCTAAAAACATATTTTAATGACTATATATTTTATAAATACATAATTATATCTCACACAAATAACCAAATTTTTATATTTTAATTAGCTTTTTTAAATACAAAATTTTAAAACTATTAATAGAGTGAATTTGTTACAGATCTAAAAAAATAAAGATCATGTATAAAACATAATCTTAATGGAGATTTTTGTTAGAATAAGTAAAATTTAATTTAATTTATAAGATGGAATAATAAAGTAAATAAATGTTTGCATTAATATTTTAATTAAAAATCATTTGATTTAATTTTTTTTATATTGAGCGTAATTGTATTTTAATCAATTTATAATTATAAAAAAAAATATTTATCTATTTAGATTTACAAGCCTTTAATTTAAATTGTATTTAATATCATGAAATTTATTTGTATATAATTTATAACATAATAAAAACATTGCTATAACATATATTCGATCATTTATTGTATTAATAATTTTATAAAGTAAAAAATTGAAAATAAAAACATTATTATGTTTATTATATTTTAATATTTAATGTATGAAATTCCATTTACCATAAAGAAAAATATAAATTTATATTCCAATATTTATATATAATACTTAAAGTAAATAAATTAAAATTAAAATAGTATATGTAATTAGTACTGCTATGATAAATGTTCTATTAATAAAGAGTGCTAATCGACTCCATTCCTTTTTTGCTGCGATTTCGCTGTCGTCTTTAGTCAAATTTTCAACATCCTCTGTTACAATTTTAGCACTATCACTTTGCTATTAATAATTAAAAAAAACAATAATAAAAAAAATATTTAACAATTGTGCAGAAAATTTTCTATTAATAAAAACAATATTTACAGGATCAAATTCATGAAACACTATTTTTCCGGCTCTCGTATTCATTAGTTCAGTTACTCTGTTAACCCAAACCGGAACTTGACTTGTATAAACAACAATATTTCTTAGTATTATGCAATGAAATAATACCAAGCATGACAAAATAGTAGAATCTCTGAAGAATATCACTAAAAACATTAAAAATATATATATATATACAGTGAAATTAAAAAAAAATACAGGCTATGGAGGAGCTGGGATTTGAACCCAGGACTTTCAGCATGCGAAGCAGACACTCTACCACTGAGTTACACCCCCAGATAACAATTTTGTTTCTAATATAGTATAAAAATATAAATCAATATATAATCTTATTTTCTTTATTTATAAATATAATAAATTAAAAATAACATTATTTTCAATTATATGTATAACTTAATAAATAAATAATAGAAAATCAACTTCTAATATTATTAAAAATCTATATTATGTAGAATAATATATAAAATAGAAATTAAAAAAAAACGATTTTATTATTGTATTTTAAGACAAAATGAATAATAATAATATTGTAAAAATGATACCACCAATAAATGAGTTTTACTTAATATTATGTAAATGGAATATGCTGAAAAATATTACTTGCATCAGGAATTATATCTCCGCTGGATGGTACAAATGTCCTAAGATTATTCAGATAGAAGAAGTGGCATGCTATGTTGAAAAACATAAGGATCGGCCTTTCTAGAGAGCTGATGTTCAAAAACAACGATACTAGAGTCATTAATACCATAACTGAAAATTATTATAATATTAGCTTATTTTAATTTTGTGGATAGCTAACTGGACGATGAACAAATAGACAATTACAAGCATTGCACTTAAATGCTATAGAATAGTTAACGTATCATTTAAAAAATAAATAAATAAAATAACGGTTTTAGAACCTATGGCAGGAGTAACCAGAATAGTAGTTATAGTTGCTGTGTGTCTTTCAATTACAAAAACATATCTAAGTGTAGGATATGTACTGCTAATATTAGGATAAACACCGGGTGTTTTGGTAGCAGCGGCTGAAATCAACTTCCAATATTTGTTTTCTCTGTAATCTTTTAAACTGATCTGAAAACCAAAGAATAATTTATTTTTTCAATGAACTAAAAATATACCTAATAGTGTTTTAATCAATTTTAAAACTTACAGCATTTTGTTGCGGCAAAAAAAAGTTGACTTCTTCCCCTTTGTGCATCCAAGTGCCGAATGCTATTACGCAAGTTTGACGATCGTAAGGCCAATTTTTATAATTCATGCTACAAAGGCCTGTATGTGAAGTCTGAGGAATACAGGTCACATTTCCATCATAATCAACCAAACACGGATAATTAAATTTTGTTGATGCGATATTTGGGCTATGATTGTTATAATAAAAATCCTCGTATTATTTTCACATCTCATGAACATAACAATGTATGATAATATAATATTATTATTATATTTATTTAAAAAAAACCTTGTGATTAAGTGACAAAATAAATCGGAAAATATAAAGAAAAAATAGTATAAATTTGTAAACATAGATGTCTATGTTAATTTTGTTAATAAAAATAATTAATGAATTAACTGATATGGATATGTAATATATTTATATAATAAATATTTTTAAATGATTTTAAATTTCATAATTAATAAAAAATGAATTTTTATTATTTATATTTAAATAATTTAAAATTCATAATAATTAAAAAATTTGAATGATTATTTTAGTTAAAATGCGCGAGAAATATTTTTATTTTAAAAATAATATATTTATTATATTTTCGAAAATATTTCATTTCTATACAATAAAATGATCACGGCAACCATCTGTCAGGTTGGCCGAGCGGTCTAAGGCGCCAGATTTAAGCTCTGGTTCCCAAACGGGAGCGTGGGTTCGAACCCCACACCTGACAATGAATGGGTAGTACCTTCTTTTTTTCACTTTTTTATTATTTATTTTTTTTAATAATAGTAAAATAAATAAAAATACCTATTATATACAGAAAGATCAGGAGTCCATATTTTCAAACTGTTTATTAAAATACTTTTTATTTTATTATTTTCTTCCGGATCCCAAGTTAAATACTCATCTTTCCATTTCTATAGATAATATACATTTAAAATAATATATATATAATATATATATATATATATATATATATATATATAATATATATATATATATATATATATATATAATATATATATATATATATATATATATATATATATATATATATATATATATATATATATATGTGTGTAAATATTCAAAGAACTATTGAAGAAGTTATCAATTCTGAAATGATAAATACAAAAAAATCAAATAAAATTTAAAATAAAAATGCACTAACCAAACTCATCCAACTTCTCATGGAAATCATTTCTATGTGAGCCCACTGTAATTAATTATATGCATTATAATATATATATATATATTTTTTTATTGTGATTAATAAACGATAATTAAGACATTTATATTAACTTACAGCTGAAGAATATAATAAAGACTTTAACAACACTCTTACAGTAACATTTACAGCAGTATTGTGATCTTTTACAGGTCTATTATCTTTATCATAACCACATAGTAATTTTCTGCTGAGAACGCTCTCACCAGATTTGTCCCCATTTCCACAATTATTCGATCCATCACCTTAAAATATATATGTATATATATATATATATATTTTTTTTTAATAAAACTAATAGTATTCAGAAATTTAAGAATAGGTAAAAATGAACTAAAAATGAACTATTACCAAAACAGACTGGCAAAAAAAGTAGCAAAATATAAAAGTGCGTCGACTTCATGATGATGTTTCTACAAAATCAATGAAAGTACTGAAAGGTGAACATAATGAGAGCTCATCGACATATCGATGTTACACCCCCTGAAATATGATTCATTACGCCCATTTTACAATGATAATTTTTACCTATCGGTCATTTAACAAAAAAGTCTGTTGTCTATGATTACTTTAACAAAACCTAAAATAGATCTAACAATTCCTCGTATTAATTAATCTTTCAAGTTAATTGTTTCAATCTAATATTATTATTTTTTTGATTTTTTAATAATTAGTTTGGAATGTTCAGATTTTTCAATAACTAACTAAAACCGAAAGTAAAAAAATTGACCTTTAGTATTACAATTAATCTTAAGAAATTAGATTAAATAAAAAATTCTCATATTTAGAATACTTTTTAATAAAAAAATGAACAATATTTTTTATAAAAAAATTATAGGTGCATGTTACAAAAAAATTAAGAAATATATCATATACATATATAAATTTAAACATTATAAAAATATAGTATATTAAGAACTAAAAACAAAATCCAGGTCCATTTGGTGGTTGCGCATAAACTCCTCTTTTATTCATTCGACAATAGTGTTCTTCCAAACGGTATCTCGCTTCCGTATAATTATTTACATTTTCATCTGACCATAATCTTTCAGCAACTGCACTTGCTCTCGGGAAAATCCTTTAAGCAATTATTTGTTTTAAATACTTTTTATAAAAAAATGTTATCGTGGAATGAATATAAAATATTTCTTTTTAATTACCTTGGAATTATATTATTATCGTCGACAACTTCTCCCCACATACAAGCCTCACCACCTATAACCAATTTTTTTTGATTTTCGCTTCCAGGAAAATCGTGCGGATCACATTCGTAAAAACTTTGCCAATCGCCACCAGATGATAGATGGTCAAGATACCAACAGGAACTGAGGAGAGCGGGATATCCTTTTTTTGTAATCTAACATAAAACGAAAAAAAAATTATACGTATTACTGGTAATATGTATTAAATAATAATATGCTTTACCTCAAACAACAATAATTGTCTAACTCCAGTCCAAGCTTGAACAACAGTACCTGCTGGTAAATTTACACCATTGAAAAATACTTCTTGCCATACAATAGACGATGCATTCAAATTATGATTTATATTAATAATTTTTTGAATATAAAATTCTTCTAGTTTGTTGTAACTTGTTATATTGTTCATTGTCATAAACGCAGTAATATTTGGATTACTCTCCCTTTAAATAATAGTAAAAAAATAATAAATTAAATGTCACTTCAATTAATTATTATATATTAAAAAATAATCATTTATTTCTGTTAACTATATCAATGTTTTAATGTGGCGGTTACTGGCCTTATTATGACTAAAACATTCATATATAAATACAAGCTTAAAGGATTCACTATTTCCTCATACTTTCTTCCTGTACTTTGCAGATCCATGGATACTCATTCCATGAACCTCGACTGGTAACCGCACACCAGTTTTTCTATGCACACAGACAAACTATCCATCTTTTATTATAACAATTCGTATCCACATACTCAATCAACCCCAGACTACTATTTTAATGATGAAATGCTAAATTTTAATTTATTTGATACGTTACCAACAATCAAATCCAACTTCATCTCCACCAAGGTGTACAAAATCGTCTGGAAACCTTTCTTCTATTTCTTCCAACAAATCTTTCATGAATGGATAAAGTTCCTCATTTGCAGGATTCATCGGTCCAAGATCACCATTAGGTACACCATTAGTATAGCATTCAGTAAGAAGTTTTGGATAAGCGACACCCCAAGATCTTGTGTGACCTAATGTCAATAACACATACAAAATAATTAAGAAATAATAACATATTGATGAAGTAAAACTATATATTTTTTTTAATTTACCTGGTGTATCAAATTCAGGAATCACTCTAATTCCGTGATATCGTGCATAATTTATAATTTCTTTGATATCAAACGACATATATGTATGCCAAGAACTGTACGCACCTTGTTTACTAAAATTGTATAATTACTTATTATTGTTATATGAAAATATAAATATTATTTAAAATTTAGATGTAAACATCAACCTTAATTCTGGAAATTTGATACTTTCATATGGAAAACTTTGATCGTCAACAATATGCCAATGTAACACATTTAATTTATTATATGCCATTGCATTTAATATATTAATCATTTTATGAAAAGACACATAATGTCTTGAAGTATCTAATAATAAGCCACGATGCGAAAAACGAGGATAATCATAAATGTAAGTTTGATTAATGAATAAATCCTAAAATTAATACGAAACTTAAAGTCAGTTTTTCTGTTAACATAACATTATATATAATAATTACCAAATTAAGAGGACTATCTCTGTAAACTAATTGGGAAAATGTTTCCAAACCTCTTATTACTCCCCAAACACTAATTGCTGTTAAATTTCCGTTATCACCAATATCAAGGCGATCTAAAAATATTAATATTTGTATATTTACATATATATCTAGACATGTACTATATTTATTTTATTGAATTATAAAAAATATATTTACAAGATTCGTCCATTCCTAAACTGGGCCAAGTTTCTTTAGGACCTGTCATATTAATGATCAATGTTTTAAATTCCACATCATCTTTCGTTGAATAAAATGTTCTTTTTTCTATTTTCGTTTTTTTTCTGAAACTCTTCCTATGTGATATATCCGGTTCAAACTTTAATTGATATATATTATGACGACTCCTTTCAATTGCTCTGTCTATTAATGAAGATTTTGTTCCGACCACCTAAATAACAAATAATTATTTATATAAGGAGTATTCCTATGGAACTTTTGAAAGTATATGGAAATTTAAGAAAGATCTATAAAATTTGCAAATTTTTAGTCGTAAAGTATATTTTTTAATGTAATTGATTTTTTTTATTTAATTGACAAATTTTATTATTTTTATATTAGATTGAAAATCGCAAAAAAATAATGTAATCGAAAAAAAAAAATTATTGGTCTAGAAAAAAAGCTTGAGAATACCGCAATAAATGTTCAAGAATTTTAGTATTTCATTTTAGAATTTTTATCTAGATTAGTTAATTTTTTTGTATTTTTTTTTTTGATAACAACTAGCAAAATAAAAAATATGCTCGTTATTTATTATAAATTTTTATACAAATCAAATATATATGTATGAAAAATACATTTTTACGTCTCAAACTGTTTACATTGTATTTTATCAAAGCAAATATTTTATAATAACAAACTACACACCAATTTATATATATAAAAGTAGAAAAAAAATTAAGGATACGCGGCAAATTTTTAAAGATAATTATATAATTGAATTGAAAAAAATATATATATTTTATAAATTCTCGATCACCTCTTTTTGGTTATCAAAAGTTATTAATGTTGTTAATTCTAAATATTAATATTTTATTAAATGAAATTATGTTCAATAAATAAATGTCATACGGAATAAATACGCTAGAAATTATTAATATCAGTTAAATTAAGAGGTCAAATGGTTGTCCGATAGTCTGAAAAAGGTAATATTATTGCAATACGATGAATATAAATATTTAGAACAACTTTATTTGACATACATTTACGTATAATAAATATTATGTTATAAAAAAAATGTAACAAATTTTTATTAAAAAATTAGCTCTCGCAATTTTTGTAAGGCTGAAAAATTTAATTATTATTATTATTGTCAGGCAAAAAAAATAGTTTGAAAATAGACCTCGAAATTTATTGTTATAAAAGGGTATTACAAAGGGAAACAACAAAAGAACCGGTATTATCCTTTTTTCTAGTACCATTACATATTCAATAGTTTACATAAACACAACATGCTAAACAGTTACAAAAATCCCAATGTCCTGATTATTTACTATTGTGATAATAAAAAATATTATATTAAATTTGTAAAATATAGAATATCAATCAATGATTATGATTTTAATATTAAAATAAAAATATATTATATTACCTTAATATCAAAAGAAATTGGATTGATTTTTAGCCTTGCAGCAAGTTTAATCTGATGTTGAGGTTTGGGCCATACTTCACCCTTGGTTTGCGGATAACGAGGTCCTGGTTTTTCGATATAAGACAACGTGGGTCTTATTAAAGCGAAAACAATTGACAAAACGAAAAGCACACCGATGACATTTTTAACTTCCGCCATTTCTCGTTGTAAATTACGAATTACACACCTCGGGCTGAAATAAATATTTTTCATTAATAATGCTTATCGCAAAAGAAATACTTATTATATTTACATTAAATTATTTATAGACACTATAAAGAACACAACTTACCTCACCGACGTCCTATGTTAAAGTAAAATATAAGTATACTATGATTGTTTACAATCATGATATATATGTTATATACTTTTTTTCATATTGTAACAATCTAATAATCAAGAAAATAATTCTATATGAATTTTAGCAATTTACTACTTATATAAAATTACACATTTTTTTTTATTTTTAATAATAAATACATTTTTTTAAATATATTTTCTAGTTAGTTCAGAAATTTATTGATTGTTTAAAATTTTAATGGGTTTTATTCTATTATTAGTAATGGGAAAAATAAATAAAATTTTATTTGCTGTTATAGTAAAAAAAAACTACAAAATAACCTAATTCTTATTTATTGTGAATAAAGATTTAAACCAGAACAACACTTTGATATATCAATTTTTAACGTGACATTTGGAAAATATATTCATCAGATAACAATATATTCATCAGATAAATATCCAATTTGACAAACATTTAAAATTTCAGAATTGTCAATTATATGTATGAATTTGAAAAAAAATAAAATCTATACATGCAATAATAAAATAGTACCAATTTATATAGGATTTTCTATTTGAGGATTATCGTTTTGAAACTGTGAACGGTTTCATCTGCTTGCTTCCACACATGACTAACGACAACGATATTAGTGACGAAATAAAACGAAGAAATTATACTGACAAATACACAGATGCTACTTTGGATGCTGATTTGTTATTTCCGATCCCGCCTTCTTATAACATTAAGTAAATTTACTTTATTTAAAACGCTGCTAAAATCGGTGTTTGCTCGTGAATAAACGAACTTGCGTTAGATGTCTCCGAATAAAACCAACATTTATCATTTTGTAATATTAAAAAAAAACATGAAAATAAAACAATTATAATGATGTGTCACAAATATGTTTATATAATGGAAAAAATTGGATATTTAATGTTAGCTAAATCTTTTAAGAACAAAAAAATGAACTAATGATAATGATAATTATTGAAATGAGCAAAATGTAGAAATAATGTTATAACAAATAAAAATTATTATATTTTAATTATTCAAAATATTAAATATTAATAACAAAATCCAGGTCCATTCGGCGGTTGCGCATAAACTCCTCTTTTATTCATTCGACAGTATTGTTCTTCCAAACGATATCTTGCCTCCGTATAATTATTTACACTTTCATTGGACCATAATCTTTCAGCAACAGCGCTAACTCTCGGAAAAATTCTTTGTACCATAAACAATTTTAAAAATAATACTTGTTTACAATATATTAAAAACAGTACATATTATTATAATTATTATTATATTTTATTACCTTTGAATAACATTATTATTATCTACAACTTCTCCCCACATACAAGCTTCACCACCTATAACTAATTCTTTTTGACTCTGACTTCCTGGAAAATCGTGTGGATCACAATGGTAAAAGAGTCGCCAATCACCGCCAGAGAGCAGACGATCAAGATACCAACATGCACTCAAAAGTACTGGATATCCTCTTCTTGTAATCTGATAAAAATTTTAATATTTTATGCTAATAACATTTAGACATTAATATTGATAATATAAATTTACTTCTAATATAGTCAGTTGCCAAACTCCATTCCAAACCTGAACCGCAGTGCCTGGTGGTAAATTTGCTCCATTCAAAAACACATCATGCCAGACAACAGGAGTTGCATTTAAATTATTAGTCATATCGAATATTTTTTCAATGTAAAATCTTTCTAAGTTTCTATAGCTAGTTATATTATTTGCTGACATATATTCAGTAATATTTGAATTACTCTTCCTAAAAATAATATGAAATATATTTTCTTTTGTATTTATTGCCTAATATATAATTTAATATTTATTTCTATTTATCTCTTTTTCACATAATTTGAAACTTATGATTTGTTGAAACTAAAAAAAAAAATATCACAGAGAATAGAAAATTATGAAAAATTGTTGATTCTCCATGAAGAACCTTTAATATCTTAACTGATTTCATTAACATAACTATTTTATGTAAAATGTTATTTGACTTTATAATAGAAATAAATATTCAAGTACTCTTACACAATACCAGCAATTAGATTCAACTTCATCTCCGCCAAGATGTATATATTTATCTGGAAACACTTCCACTACTTCTTCTAAGAAATCCCTCATAAATAGAAAAAGCTCTTCACTTGCTGGATTCATTGGTCCAAGATCACCATTGGGCACATCATTAGTATAACATTCAGTTAGAAGTTTTGGATAAGCAACACCCCAAGATCTTGTATGACCTAATTTTATATGTAAAGTAGATAAATTAACAATCATAAAAATAATATATATGTTACAATAATTTACCCGGTGTATCAAATTCGGGAATTACTCTAATTCCGCGAATTCTAGCATAATCGATTACGCTGTTGATTTGAGATGGAGAATAAGTGTGCAAGAAACCAAATGAACCTTGTTTGCTGAAATCACATTCATATTTGAAAATTCTATATAAAAAGTATAAACATAATTTGAAATTTCTATTTGAACATCAACCTTAACTCTGGAAATTTCATACTTTCATATGGAAAACTTTGATCATCTACTATGTGCCAATGAAACACATTCATTTTATTATAAGACATTCCTCTTAATATATCATATATTTTTGAAACTATTATAAAATGTCTTGATGTATCCAATAATAAGCCGCGATGTGGAAATCGAGGAAAATCATAGATATAAGTATAATTGATGAATATATTCTAAAATTGGAACAAAAATTTTAAAATGAAAAATTTACTACAATATATTGTTAAAATATTTTTTTAAAATTACTGGATTAAACGGTTGGTCTCTGTAAACTAATTGAGAAAAAGTTTCTATACCCCTTAGAACACCCCAAACACTATTTGCAGTTAAATTTCCGTCGTTATTAATTTCAAGGTAATCTGCAAATAATTATATTTTTTTAATTAATTTTGTATATGTATATTAGTGTTATTTAAATATTGTGTACACGTTTATACAAGATTCGTCCATTTCTAAACTTGGCCAAGCCTCCTCAGGACCTGTCATATTAATAAACAATGTTCCAAATGTTTCTTCATCGTTCGCTAAATGAATTTCCCTTTTCTTTCTTTTTATATTATTTTGTGATATCTCTGGTTCTAATCCTAATTGAAATATATAGAATCTACATCTTTCAACTGCTCTTGTTATGAGCGATGATTGCGTACCTACAATCTTGGAAATGGTAATCCAGAATTTTATATTAATTTTAAATTTAATGTGATAAGACTAATTTAGTTTTTAAATATTACTTCCACATTAAAACCGTACGGTTCAATTAATAATTTTGTTTCAAATTTAATCTGATGTTGCGGTTTCGGCCAAACTTCACCCTTGGTTGAAGGATAACGAGGTCCTGGTTTTTCAACATAAGACAACGTTGGTTCTATTAATGTCAGAATAATTGACACGATAAAACAGATATCAAATATCTTAATGCCCATTACAATTAATTAAACTGAAATGTGCAGTTGTTGATAATTTTACTTAGACATTAAGAAATATATAATACAACATCTTTAATTATTTTTATTTTACCTTATATAATATATATATAATAAATATAACTTACTTTGACAACGTTTTTTATAAGAATAAAATAATATACCGATTATATGTGTTTATAAATTTTCTTCTATGTATTATTATTCTATATATTATAACATCGATGAAATAATCTATGATAAATTTTCTATCAATTTTATAATCAATCAAATCAAAATCTATAAATAGGAATAAATATAATAACTGATAAGTATAATGAGATAAAAACTTCTTTTTATGATTTATATAATTCCGCAATGTGTTCAATCTGTTAACTGTAAATTTTTGGAAGAAAAATCGATTGTTTTATAAAATAATCTATTATTGATGATTTTAAATAGTTTTATCTCAATTTTTGTTATTATAGTATTATCTTAAAAATTAAAAAAATATATTTGTTTTTTTAATATATAATATATTTATATAACTTATTATTTATTTTATAAATACAAATATTAAAATATTTGAAAATACTTTAAAAAACATTGTAAATTTGTACGAAATTGCATAAAAATTAAACGCAGAAGCCAGGTCCACTGGGAGGTTGTGCAGGAATTCCTCGTTTATTCATTCGACAATAATGTTCTTCTATACGAAATCTTGCTTCTACGAAATCATTTACAGTTTCGTCTGACCACAGTTTTTCAGCAGTTGCACTAACTCTTGGGAAAATTCTGAAAAACAAACATATTTTTAACTCACAAAAAAAAGATGAGTTATCTTAAAATAGCCGATAATTCTGTATAATTTACCTTTGTAAAACGTTGTTATCATCAATAACTTCTGCCCACATACAAGCTTCACCACCCATAACTAATTTTTTCTGTTCTTCGCTTCCAGGAAAATCGTGTGGATCACAATTATAGAATTTCTGCCAATCGCCACCACTTGATAAATGATCTAGATACCAGCATGCACTGAGTAAAGCTGGTAATCCTCTGATTGTAATCTGTTATAAAATTTAAAATTAATAAGATATATAAAATAATTATAAAAAAATATTACATAATCTCATTTACATCGTATAATAAAGATTGTTGGTTTCCAGTCCAAGCATGAACTACAGTTCCTGATGGTAAATTAACACCATTTAAAAATACTTCTTGCCATACTACTGAAGAAGCATTTAAGTCATTTACCATATCGACAATCCTTTGAATGTATATTTCTTCAAGTTTATTGTAATTAGTTATATTATTAGCAGTCATATATGCAGTAATCTCTGGATTGCTTTCCCTAAAAATAGAAAATAATTATAATTCCATTTAACTATTTTTCTCTATAAATGTATAAAAGTTTTATATTTAATATATTACCAACAATCGAATTCAACTTCATCTCCACCAAGATGTACAAATTTATCTGGGAAAACATTTACTACTTCCTCCAGTAAATCTCGCATAAATGGATAAAGCTCTTCGTTTGTAGGGTTCATTGGTCCGAGATCACCATTAGGTTGCCCATTAGAATAGCATTCGGTAAGAAGTTTTGGATAAGCAACACCCCAAGATCTTGTATGACCTATTTTTAAATCCATTTGTTAGAAAAGATTATATATAAAATGTTTAAAAAAAATACGCTGACATACCTGGTGTATCAAATTCTGGCATTACTCTAATACCTCTAATTCGTGCATAATCAATAATTGTTTGAATATTTTCTGGAGTATATATATAAGTGGGATAATAAGCAGCTTGATTACTGGAATTTGTGGTTATATATATATATATATATATATATATATATATATATATATATATATATATATATATATATATATATTAATTTGAATTCAAATTAAAAACTAACCTTAACTCTGGGAACTTAACACTAACATATGGAAAACTTTGATCGTCAACTATATGCCAATGGAACACATTTAGTTTATTGTATACCATTCCATCTAACATTTTCAATATTTTTGAAACAGATATGTAATGTCTTGATGTATCTAATAATAGCCCACGATGAGAAAATCTTGGGAAATCAACAATATTAGTTGAATTCATAAATAAATCCTAAAATTATAATTGAAAAAGTAAAACACTAATTATTAGTCATATCTAGTCATATATTACAAATAAAATAATTATATTAAATTATGTATAATACTCACTGTGCTCGTAGTACTATTTCTATAAATTAATTGAGAAAAAGTTTCCAAGCCCCTCAATATTCCCCAAACAGTTGCAGCGTTTAATCTTCCATCGTTATCATATATATCAAGTTGATCTAATAACAATTAATATTTATAACATTACAAATACAGAGCATCAGGATCAATTAAAGTGTTATAGATATAAAATGGTAATGATCAGTTTTAAAATAATGTAAACAGTATTCAAGGTTTTAATTACATGATTCATCCATTCCTAAGCTAGGCCAAGCAGCATCAGGACCAGTCATGTTAATAAAGAGTGTATCAAACAATGGATCAGCTAGACGAACTCTCCTATTTTTTGCCTTTTTGTGAAGATTCTTCTTTTTAGACACTGCGATTCCTCCTTGTATTTTTATGATATTTACATATCTTTCAATTGCTGCATTTATGATCGGGGACGATGTGCCTATAACCTAAAAAATGATAAATAAACCTGTTATTTTAATAAATTTAGATTTTCTTTTTTATTTCCTTATTAAAAGAGAAAGTTTCCACAACTTTATTTTAACACATATGGATGTCAGTATTTTATATTAATATCCGTTGCTTTTTTTAACTTTTAAATTTAATAGATAATATAAAATTTGGATGCACTATATAATTATATAAAATTACCAGTGCATACTAGACAATTTAGATGTAATTTATAATATAATTGTATAATTAGTTATTTAGATTATAAAATATTCTACTTAAACATCCAATATATGCAAAGATATCACCTTCACTAATATTATCATTAAGAATGTAAAAAATGTAGATCACAACTAAGACATTAAAGAAAAAATAGAAAATATCAAAATTAATTATATATTTAGATAATGATTATTTATAATAAATACAAGAAGACCTGTTATTTTGTATAGATTAAATTCCCTTTATTGTTTTGGTCAATTTTTGATCACTTTAACTTTTACAATAACTTTGTTCAAATACGAATATATATATATATATATATATATATATATATATATATATATATATATAATTTTAATAATAGAGATTAAAAAAACTTTCTAAAGAGATTATTCTGATTAAATTAATTTATGAATTAATATTGAATGTGATACTTATAAATTACAGTACTTTCTTTTCAATAAACTTAGTTTAGTTCATTATATGTACAGTGAGAGTATTGTACGTGATTTCCGTTATAACACTGAAATGCCCTCCATATTGATCATTATCACATATTAAATATTATGTAAATTAATGTGTAATTGAGGCTCTAAGTGGCACTCATTAAATAAACGAATTATTTATATGATAATGGATAAATATAAAATTACTGTTAAAACATTACAAATTCTAAATAATATTGTAAAATAAATAAAATTATGTGATTTTGCAACATTAAATAAATAAAATAAAAAAGGAAAAACGATAAATAAATATTGATTTATTTCGTAATATTTTTTATCAGAGTGTCGAATCAATTTTTTTTCGATATTTTTGATAACGTTTCCATACAAGATTCATAGATAAAAATATTATTTCGTCGATTCATAATTTTATAATGTTGTAATCATTGTTTATATGATAATCACACTCTAATTATTTTATATAAGAAGAGATTTTTACTATTATTTTAATAAAAAAAAATTATTATAAATACCGTTTAATTAAAATTTGATCATGTGAATCCAAAATATATAAAATTAATTAATTGTGTCGAAAATACCGTGTAATAAAGTACATTTCTTATCGGTATCTGTATACGCATTTTAGGACGATCCAGTTTTTTGTTATCAGCATTGCATACAAGTAAATGACAAATTTGAATATTCACAAATAACATTATAAATAACAGAACAAAAAATTTAGCCAATATTTTTTTTACTAATTCGGGTAAGGATTAAATACAAGTAGTATATTATTTATGTATTGATAAGCTCGGATCAATCTCAAAAAACACTGCATCAAATATTATTGTCGTAATTCGTATATAGATTGGCTCAATTTTTTTTTTGAAAATTATTACAGAATCAAAAAAAATGATGGCAATAAAGAGTTCAATAAATTCATATTAAACTTCACTATCAATAATAAAAATTCCAATTATTATATTATATTTTTAATTAATCGAAACTAAAATTTTTAGTATTAATAATACGTATAAAAAATAAAAATTGATTATCATTGAAATTTAAGGGTTAAATCGTATACAACATTCTAAATTATATTAGGTGTATGCGTGTCCGGTTTCGAATTGAAACAATCATATATTTGTGTCGTTTTATAAAACTCTCAGTTCAATTAAAAGGTCAGACGATAACCCAGTGACCCGAAAAAGGAAATAAATCACGATAAAAAAATATACTGCAAATTTTTGCAAAATTTATCCTGTTACATTAAAAAAAAAACAATAAACAGTTCAAAACAAATTATAAAATTAAATACGGATTCAGTTATATTAACGTCGTTCTCAATCATTGAACATTAAATATCATATTTATTTAATTTCATTTAATGATGATGTTTTAATTAATCTTCATTGTTCAATATATGTATTATATTAAATATTGGAATTTTTATATTATACTAAATATTCTATACATTCATCAATTATTAGTAGATGTTTAAAAATTTACAAGAACATTTCAGCTGAAAATATTTCTAAACTTTACAGTTGATTTTTGAATATTATCAAAATATGTTACCTCGAACTTAAGCGTTTCAGGATCGACAGACAACGCGATTCCACTTTTAATTTGACGCTGTGGTTTAGGCCACACTTCTCCTTTGGTCGGTGGATATCGAGGTCCAGGTTTTTCTATAAAATCCGACGATATAGATCCTATCAATGTCAATAAAACTGTTAAAGTAACCACAATACTAAAGGCACCGTTTGTGCCAGCCATGATTGAAACGTGTCCCGTTTTCTAACTGAAATATTATTTATCAAGATGAAGTTATATTATTTATATAAAATAAAATATTTATTATACATGCACAATAAACACAACTTACCGCGCCAACGTCTAATACATAAATAAAATAAAAAGTAGTATTCAGATTATATATACTTACTCTACTTATATATGTATTTGTTTACACTTATATCTGATATAATTACATGTAACTTTTAATCACCATGACAATAAGCGAAGATTCTGTTAAGATATTGATATAATTATATTTGTGATTAAAAAAGAGATGATCTAACAATTATATCGTTAAAAAACAACATAATTACATATATAATAGTATCAAATATTTTCTATTATACTTAGATAAATTTTGAATCATTACTATAATTAGATAAAAAATATTTACAATTATATATATATGTATATATATTAATCTTTTGCATTCGAAAGTCGACATTCTAGCAATATCGTGATTGAGAGTTCCATTCGTATGTCAACATTTATTAATCTCATTATTTATCTATATTCTAGGATTTACTAATCGTTTTTTTACTTTTTATGTCAAATATTAACACACGATATGATTAACATTAAATAATTTATTGAATAAATTTTTATCCGTGTACAAATACATAATATGCAAACATAAATTTTATATTCGATTTTGATTTAAATCTGGACAACATTTTTGATATTTTTAATTTACGTTTGAATAAAATAACGAAGTCATTATGAAGTTAAAGTAAGCAGCCGTATTCCTTTTTAGGTCGTGTCCTCCTTTGAAAAATGTCCTCTTTTAAGTCTTTCTTTGTGAAATTTGTCTATTTTTTAATTTTTTTTTTTATTAAATAAGTTTAAATAGTTTCTAAATCGACAAAAATGAATTTTTTTAGTCTAACTCAAAACTTAATCTCAAAACAGATGACCTTTTGTCACGATTGGAAAATTTGTTCAACTAATTTCAACGTGTCCTCTTTTTCAACAAACGATTCTTCACCATATACACAATATTTATTTCGTATCATAACGACATTCTAAGTTTTAAAATATGATAAAACACAAAATAATTAATTGTGAATTTTTTTTCGGATTTCAAGTAAAAAAATCATCGTGAACTTCAATATTACTTATCAACACCCCCCCTCTCTCTCTCACACACACACACACACATATATATATATATATATAAATTAACGCAAAAAGCTTTAAATATTTTTTTTGAATAATGTAATCAAAAAATGAAGCAATTTTTTTAACTTAACATAATTTAAAAATATTTAATTTGTTTAGTTAGAAAACGTTTTAATAATAATAGTCAGTTTTTTTTATAAATATCTATACATATTTTATACGACATCAATTGCGTAGTCAGCTGTATGTCTTCTTTATTATTATAGTAAACAATTTTATAATTGATGGATGAAATTTTTTGTCGTCTTCTAACGAAGTTCTAAGCAACACTGTTTATTTCTTGAGTATGCGGCTCCTTTCTAATTAGTTTATGGAGTGATTTTTTCTTTCTGAAATAGCGCTACTTTTTGGTAAACTGGTTCGTTCTTATAGGGGGCATATGTTTGACCAATCTTATTTTTAGGGATGCAGCCCTACACTATTGAATTATTATTGAGTAAAGAAGCGCAGCAACATGTTAAACAATATGACATTATGTTGAAGAAACGGATTTCAGTTTATTCTACTTTTAAAGGAACTATGAGCTTCTAGTATAAATCTAAGTATGTTAAAAAACATATTTTAATATAAATCTCTAATATTTTTAAGAACAGAAACTCGTATGAAAACTTTTTTAGGGTAATTTATTTTATAAAAGATTAAAATTTTAAGTATTGTTTCGTCAATATGTATATATATTTTTTTAATATTAATATTTAAACACATCTTGGCCTTTTTAAAAAAATCTTTTTTAAAATTTTGAGTATGAAAAAATATGATCAATTAATGCTTAATTAGCTTTATATAAAACTGTAATTTTTGCAAAATTTATTATTATAATATATATATATATATATATATATATATATATATATATATATATATAATTCTCTTTTTTAAAAATGTCACCCATTATCTAAATGTTTACTTATAAACAAAATAAAATAATTTTGTATGGTCGACAAAAACGGTTTTAATATCACGTTTTATTTTAAAGTTTAATTACGGCGAAAATTGTTCGCCGTCGAGGTTATTCGCGGAGATCTGTCAAAATGATGGTGTTTAAAGGTGCGAAGAGCGTCGGCCAACAATGGGTGGCCGCGCAAAAAGTGCAACTTCTTATCGGACAATGCGTCGCTTCTGATAAATTGAACGCTTCCAAATTGAAAATTAGAAGGCTCGAACTCGATACCAACATAAACATGGTGAGCATAACATATAACCTCGACTTTTCCTAAACTATCATTCTCAAAGGCTTTTATTTGCTACCGCTAGATGTATTCTTTTTTTATTTCAAAATCGAACGAATTAATATGTTCAAAAAAAAAACAATTATTAACGAGTGTTCAATTATATGTTTAAAAAAGTCCCCATCATTAGAGTTCAAACCCAAAATTTGAAAAAAGAATCAGTCTATATGACAAACGCAACCTTCATAAATTTGTAAAGTGAAGTATTATCTCATTTACTCTTGAGCTAACTTTTAAAACACCCGTGCACTAAATACAATCATAACAGCAGCGAAACTTTAAAAAATGGAAATTTTACTAACTTAACTCTCCTTTACAGTACTTTGCTAAGGAAGAGTATATTTACGTCACAGACCCTGATAAAAAATGTAAAACTGGAGATCTCGTATTAGCAAAAAAATTACCAGAAAATCTAACTAGATTAATATCGCACGAAGTTGTCGAAATTGTTCATCGACTCGGCGATGTGATATGTCCAGTAACTAATAAAAAAATTCTTCGAAGAAAATATCGAACAGATGTAGAGGAAGAAAGAGAACTCTTTGGAAAATTAGAATCTGGCTTCGATTATGAAAAAGCTCCACCGAGAGGATGGCAAGAGGGCAAAAAAGACTTTACAGACAAACGCATCACTAAGAAATTCCATATGTTCCCTGAAGACGATCCTTATACAGTATATCATTAAATATAATATGTATAGAATAAAAATATAATATTAGATAACTCTTAACAAACAAGTTTTTTATTACTGAATTAACATCGAAAATTAGTATTAAAATTGTACAAATTTTTACAATATAGTGATTTACAATAATTATTGCATTTATTTCCTTTTTATTTTCAAATAAATATGCAAGTTTTCACTTATCCAGACCTAAGAATTCTCGTTCTAAAGCTGCGCCCATCATGTTCCATTCTCCATCGTCTATATCATCAGGAGGTTCATCTGATCCATTTGTATCAGACTCGTTATGATCAGGACCATCGGATGGTAGATCACCGCCTCTTCTAAACTTTTCACTTGGAAATTCATCACTGGTTGAAGATTCGTGCGTATCAACGTCCATATCGTCCACTAACTTTGAATCGTCTTTTGATTTTTTAGAACTATTCATAAAACTGTTATCAACACTAGACGTAGGCGATTTTGATCTTTTTCTTTTACGCGATTTACTCGAATGCCAACTTTCAAGACCTTCACCTTTATGTAAATATTAAAAACAAATAAATATATAGAAACAATTATATTTGTTAATATTGTTAAAATACTTACGTTCTATATCACTGTCTATTGATTCGCTGGCACTAGATACATTTTCTGAATCATATTTTACATTTTTTTCTGAATCCTCATTTATCGAAGTTTCTGTAAGACGATCTTCGACTGTATTCTCATTATTTAAAAAAACTTTATCATCCGACTCACTTTCATCAGATTCATTAATAATATCCTCAACCTATAATTTTTCATAGATCAATGCTTAAATTTAAATAATAATAGATTTTCTCTATTGATACATAGAGAAGTCAAAAGGAAAATAAAGAATTTCATTTACTTCATTTACTTGCCTCCTTGTCCATATCGGCAATGTCGTCACTCGAAAATGAAAGTAGTGGATTTATTGTATCCATAAAACGTCCACTGGGTGTTCTCTTTCTGGTTGGCATTGGAAAATGAGGTATTCTAGGTGGTGAACTACAATGTGGTGGAGGTTTGCGTGGGTATTTTCCAGCTCCTCCTCTTAACGGAAATAGTCTCTCTTCAACATGTTGCCATCTTTCAGCACAACACCATAACCATGTAGGAGTAACCATGAATGGAGTGGGTTTTCCTGTACCAGTAGATGCTCTTCGACATGCATGAACTTTTGCTGTACCTAAATTTAAAATAATCGACTGTAGAATTAAATAAAATAAAAAATAAAATACTAGAAAAAAATAACTGTAATTGTTTTCCCCGTATCTGTCTGTCAATTTAAACTAAAAAATATGACAGTCATCAAAAGGAATATTTTGTATATGGGTTTTAGTGATTAATAATTCAAAATTAAAGAAAGATTAACGAATCTGTACAAACCCAATAATAATGATTTTATTATATCAAATTATTACCTGGACGTACTGCAACTAAATGTGTCGTTTTGTCAGTAAAATCTTGAGTAACTTCAGCACCTAAACTTTGAGCAACCATAAACGCTCTCGAATGTTCTAATTTTTGATGAGTAGGAACAAGCCCTGAAAACACCAAACTAGTGCCTGCTAATACTTGAGCCTAAATATTAAAAATATATGTATATATTAATATTTAAAAAAAAATATTGTCTTACAATTAATAAAAAAAATACTTTGACTTCTGGAATAACAGTTTTTAAATCTGGAACGCACCCAGATTCCATACTATCATACATTTCATAGAACGTTTTGTGAATTCTTTCAAGTATTTCTTCTAAATATAATAAGTAGTCATCTGTATCTTCTACATCGATCATTCCATCACTCGTCAGTTTCCATCTGGTATGAATATTCTGGCTCTCGTTATTTACATCAGTAGTTTGTATTAAAGTTGTATCGCAATTACTGTTATCTGTTTTATTATTGGTTTCACTTTTAAAATCTTTGTTAGATGAATCTGGGTCGCATTTTTCGTCATTTGTTGAATCTACATTAACAAAACTTTCTTGTACCTCTGAAACAATTTTTTCAATATCCTTAACTATAGTTTTTTCTTGTATAGTTTCCGACGAGTCCACAGTGTGCTCACTGATTTCTGTATTTTTTTGTTTATTCTTTTCAGTATCAGACGAATTCTTATTTTCTTCAATATTTACAGTAATTTCCGTGTCTTTGTCATTTTGCGTGGAATCTGGAGAAACTTCTGAATCACAGACATCTAGAATTGGAAGTTCTGATTTTGAATTATTTTTTACGTCCTCTTTTGAATTTTCTTTTGTTGCTTGTAAATCTATTATATTGTAAAATAAAATATCAATTTATCAATGTTTCAAACATTATTAGCTAATATTTTATTAAAATTTTACCATTTAACTGAACTCCTTGACCTTCAACATCTCTTTCTGTTTTTCCTAATCCTGGTGGTGCATTGATATCTCCCGTATGTTCAAAAAAATGATATGGTTTTACTTGAATAAGATTTAAAGCTCTATTCCAAACATCTTCTCTGTCATCAATTATGCAAACCAAATTATCTCCACATGGAAACAACGCTCTAAAAATATTATACATATATATATATATATATATATATATATATATATATGTGTGTGTGTGTGTGTATTAAACTGAAGCAAAAAGAAAACCTCAAATTTGGAGTTTTCGTATGAATATCGAAACATTCATCTCTAGACAAAATTCGATGCGAAAATAGTTCTCCATTTGGATCCAACAACTCAGCCACTTTATGAGCATAAGCTCTGGCGCCAAAAGTACAAATATGCAATTCATATATCGCAGATATAGCTTTCAAAAATTTTAAAGTTCCAGGCCGTAAACGCGTGTGATACCACCTTCCGCCTCCTCCTTGACCCCAACTTCTCAATTGAAAATGGTGAACATCCTAAATTAAAAAAAATATATATTAATTTTAGTTAAAACAAATATATATATATATATATATATATATATATATATATATATATATATATATATATATATATACATATTATTCTTACTTTTAAATTTGGTGGAACAAAGTCGTTTGTTGTGTGAATTAACGTTTGATCTAAATCAACGAGTAATACAAGTTTTCTATCTTTTAATAATCTTTCACTATCTTTTTTTCCTAATTCCTGCGCTAATTCCTCGCTTACCTATAATATCACAAAGAAATTACCATTTCATATTGCGTATTTTATATAATTGTTATTAACGAAGAATTTCTATACAATATCTTATTTAACATACTATAAATGTTTTACAGCAGCGTTTTTCATTTAACTTATTACATATATAAAAAAAATATATTAGAAGAATATCGTTAACTTTCATCTTTAGTATGTCTGAAAAATACCTTTAATTCTGGAACCGAATGAACCATAGCGACCGATGCGATATTACTCTGAGGTTTATCATCGCTGCGCAAGTCGGTACCGCAATCGGCGCACATGTCTTTCATTACGGTCGGATGAGTGCATTCTTCAATCTCCATTAAAAGTTGGCTAAAATGAAAGAAAAAAAACGTCACGATGTAACAGTTATTTTAATTCGATCGTTTTAGAAACGGTGCCAACTCTACATATATTAGCGTCCCGCCAATATATTACGGGTGGTTATTATCGTAATCGCCAAATGCATATATAATTTGAACGCACCGTCGAATGCCAACGATCGCGTTCGCGCGCAAAACATTTAAAATCGTTCAACACAAACCGGTAAGTAAATATAAAACTTAAAGAAAATAAATTATTGTGACGCATTCGTAATTATAATAAATTCTATAAAAAAGGAACAATTTAGGCGCACATCTAATACAATATAAAGTAATTTAAAAGATAGAAAGAATGTGAAAATTACGTTTTTTATTCCTTTTCTAACTTTGTAACGGTTCGTTTCGATTTACAAAAAAAAAAAAAAAACAATCGCATAAAAACTAAAGAAAATATAACAAAATAAACAAAAGTTAACCTAAACGAATGGAGATAAAAATTTTAATATGAAATAAATTTAATATGTTAGTTATAAGAAAAAGCGATAGAGACGTTGACGGCGTTCGTTAAAAAACGATGCGACGGTTCAATCGAATCGGATGCAATATTTTTAACGTCAAAAATGGAATATTAAAAATGGGCGGGAATAATTAATTTCTTAATAGCGAAGCGTATAAAAAATAAAATAAACAGGAATAAACAAGAACGACATTCGATTCGTCGAAAAAACGATCGTCGAGAGCGAAAAAAACGGAGCGGCTCGGAATCCGTCGGCGAGACGGGGTTTGTTTTTGTGCATTTTTTGGTTATGGTTACCCGGGAACGATGCGGTCTCCTTCGTTGGCGACGAGTCTGGCGACGCAGCCGGCGACTGGAGCGCGAATCCTGAGCGGCGTCGAGACGCCGTCGGCGCCCCCGGAAGGCGTGGAAGTCGCGCTGCGACACTCCGCCACCACTTGGTTGTGTCTGATCGGGGCTCCGAGTCTGACGCGCCATCGAATCAAATCGGCGTCCACGCGAAGAGGGCACGCGACGGGCCTCGCGGCTCCGCCCCTCGCGCCCCCCGACGAGGACGCCGCCCCCTCAGTCATCGCGGGGGGCGAACGTCAACAACGAGCCGAACGAGGCCGCCAACCTGCGCGACTCACGCCCATTTACTCGTTTCGCCGCCTAAAATGGCGACAACCGCACCGCATATAAATTTCTATTATGATTTTTTACCACCTGCGATCTCATTTATTTATAACTTACAGTGTTATTATGTCATTTTAATTAAATATATTATTATTTTAATGCATTAAATATTATTATAGATTTAAATTAATACCACTACGGAGTTTTAAAATTTAACTATCAAACCTTTCAATATGTATATATATATATATATATATATATATATATATATATATATATATATATACAAATATTTGCTTCTCGTTTCTTTCTTATTTATGTATTGTTGTTCGAAAAATATAATGTTAATGTCGATAATACTCGGAAGTAAAAATATTCACGAGTTATTATCGTTTAATATTTCATAAATAATTATATTTTTTTAATTTAAAATCAGCAACGATAATATTACTTACAGAAATAAGTATACCAATTATTTTAATAATTGTTAAAAATAAATTTTCTATAAAATACTTTAATAAATAATAATAAGTAACAATTATAATTTTGCGAATTGCAAAAAAAAATATTTTTTACGGTTATAAATATGTTTATAAAAGATAAATAAAAATATAAAATAGTGATTGAAAAGTTTTTCTGTCATTGATCTAAAATACGCTCGTTTAAATTAAATTATAATTTTGAGCATTTGTTTAATACAAAATAGTTAATCTTATAATTAAAATAAATATAATTATAAAATATATATACTAAAGTACCGGGTATACTTAGAGGTAATATCGATAATAAGTTGGCAACACTGGGGACGGTTTATAACGGCCGTCGCGTTTGTTTTTTTGACGGTAATATTTGTTTTCTATCTTGTTATTAGAATTTCATTAAATAATTTAACTTCGAACGTGTTTGAAAGTTCATATTTTCGGGTTATAATTAAATGAAAGCGAAATATTGTGTTTCAGTTATACTTTTTTTTACGAAAAACATCGACGCGATGCAATCTTCTAAAATGGCGAGAAAATCTCACTTGGCGATGTCCGACTTGGAAGTTAACGTATCGAAATTCCCGAGTTTTCGATGTGCGACACAAAGAACCAGAACGTCTATCGTGCCGCAGTATTCTTTCATTATTGGCGGAGAAGAGAGCACGAGAGTTTCCCTCGTCGACGACGTGGAACAGAATGACGCTTTGATCGGTGAAGATCCAAACTACGACTCATTATTAACTTAGCAACGTCATATTTCATTTCCGAATTTTCAGGCTATATATTGAAACAACCATGGAATATGCACAGACTGTCACCTCTCCATAATCTAGATTACAATCAGACGAAATTTAAACAATATGCGCTGAGATTGAAAAATTATGTGGCCAGTAATGTAAATAGCAATACCGCCATTAAATATACGGCCGAAATTAAAGTTATAAAGCATCTGAAATTAGAAGTAAAACATTCTGATGCGTTACAGGTATATTATAATTTCTAATATACATTTTAAATTAATTCTTTTCATTCTATGGAAAAAATCCATAAATTTGTATAACAATTATAAATAGTTCTATCTTTAGATATTTTCAAAAATTTGAAAATAATAAAATATTTTGATTGTGCCCAAAGTATAAATAAAATATTTTATTCTCTTTGTATTAATTTAGATCATTTTTGCTCTATATTTTTAACGCTTCTGTAAATAAAGTAAAAATCGACTCAATTTATTTATCAATAAATTTGTAACAAAAATATATTTTGTAAAAAATCTGCCTCTAATATCAAAATACATATCAAATGAATTTTGCAATTTGAAATAAAAGTAACATTTCTATTTTTAAAAAAAAGCATAACGTTAAATCACAAAAGCTTTATTTTTATTTATTTGTCACATATCTAGTATAAGAATTGTTGCAAAATTATATATAACTTAATTATTATCACAAAATTCTTACGATCAATTTAAAGTATAAAACTGTCCCTTCGAACAAATCAAAGTCACTTCGCAATATTCGGAATAATATAATATAATCGTCGCAGATTAGAGTTTTGGCCAGTGAACAAAAAGAAAATAACGCTCGCTGTGTCTACGAAGGTATTCTCTTTTCTTGGAACTATTTCACATCTCAAGAAGAAAACTGCACTCATTTGCCACTTTTATTCGACAATGGCAGTAAAAAAGTCTCGATTGCAGTGAAACAATGGTTAATGAAAAATTTTGATTGCGTTGTTGCTCCATTAACATTAGCGCAGGTATTATTATTTTTTTTATTAATAATATGTACATGTTTACTTAAATGTATTTTATATTTTTGAAACTATTTCTGTCTTTTATAGCACGAATTATTGTTTTTTGTTGCGCTTTTGAGTACTCTTTTGGACGAAAATAACACGAAAAATGTAAATTTTATATATAACGTGCCAGTTACGAGGAAAACAACCACATTAAATCTCTCGATGAAAGCTTCTGATATTCACAGTTTGTGGATGAGGTAATATTAACTAATTTTATTTTATTTATTAACTTAATTTATATGCAAATGTAAATTTTCTATTATATATATATATATATATATATATATATATATAATTGGTTAGAATAAAAAGCGTAAAAAAATAATGATACTTTATTAAAAATTATTATTTACGCTAAATTATTTGAAATAAAATATAGTCAAAAATTTACAAGTGATATAGAAATTTATAACCAATATTACAATACTATCATAGATGAGTTCAATACGAAAAAAAAAATGCTTGAATATTTAATTTTATCAGTTTGCAATTCTCGAACTACATCGGTCTGATAGTATCTATAAAAAATATTTAATACAGAATAAATAACATTTCACAGAATATATGAGAAATTTATTAAAATATTCTTAACATATAAAATATAATTATAATTTACAAATATGTATATTTATTTTACGATAAATGCATAATTAGTATCTATTTGAAGTAATTAAGAAAATTTCATTTAGCTTAAATATAAATAGAAGCAATTATACACAACATTCTTCCATGAATTGATGATTTTTTTTTCTTTTTTTTTTTCAGTTGTTGCCCGAGCAATGAACAACCAAACATCCTCAACGAACAATGTTCTGCGAAATTATTCCGTGAATTCCAAAAGTTTATAAATTACGTCTACGAATTTGATATAGGTCGTCTCGAATTGACCAATCTGAAATACGAAAGTGTAACAATTCATAACACTGGAAAAATTCAATTGAAAAGTATCGACGTGGCTAGGTCGGCTCTAAGAATACTTTGCGATATGTCAATGATACTTAAAGGACCCATTCCCAAATTAGCATCCGAATATTGATAATTTAATTTTTAAGTTATTTATATTTATATATAAATGTTAAAATATAACATCACTGATAATAATAGATTATTGACTTTAATGATTTGTTTTTATGCATGTTAGATTTAGATAATTTATAAACAACCACACATCTTGTTTATAATATAATAAATTTTACTCTTATGAGTAAAAAGAAATTTTAGGTGAGGAGACTGGAGGATAATGAAACTACCTTGTTTGCATAATTAATATATGATATTCTATCATGTACAAACATAAAATTCTTACATATGAATTAATCCAAATATAATATCTTTTACGTTTAAATCTTCTAATTGGAGATTTTATTTGTTATTTTTAATATATATTTTTACAACGTAGCTCAATCAATAGATATCTGACACATAAATTTTCTAATTTGATTTTATTTCACAATGAAATCACGTCAATCAATTGAAAAGTAAATTAATAAGTAGAATTCTAACATTTCAATATGACATATTCGTGTGCAAAAATGATGCCAAATATTTGCACGTTTACCCCAATACAATTGGCATTTTCCTGCACACTTTCTCTACGGATTTTATAATAATGTGGAATTTTACATTTTTAGATTACTCATTGTTTCGCGTATAACGTTTATTTTTCATTAACAAAAATAAAATAGAGCTTAAAAAACTGTTCATTTTAAACTTTATAATATATATAAGGACCTGTTAGGCGTTCACAATTTAAAAACGTACAAATATTATTCAGATATAGTTAATTATCGAAAATGGGTAAGGCATGCCAACATATTTACTTTAATTTTATAATTATCGTGCTCCATGTATTGTTCGCGGATTTTTACAGTTAAATTACTATGTTCGTATAGTAATGATTGAAACTTTGTTTCTTTAAGAATCATTACATAGATCAATTGTTAACTGTAGATATTACGCAGCGTATACATAAATTTAACTATTTTCTTGTTGATGGTAGTTATAATCGTGTTTCATTTATGGGAAATTTTTATGATTAAAATTTATTTTGTACATTAAAGGACTCCAGTGGATATCATATAAAATCCATACGAATTTGGTAATTACTGCGAAGAAATATTTTTTTTCCACATCTACTGGTGGAAATCTTTTTTCATTAAAAATTGATACACTACTCCGTCGTTTTCAGTCAACATTGAGACAACTATGGTATGGTTTCACGATTATTATAAATAAATTATTCGAGTCTGTAGCGGCTGGTGGAATTTTTGCCTCATTAAAAATCATAACAAGAGCAGAGAATAAATGATTGATTTTGTATTGCGTTTAAGTTAGCCGTAGAAAATATAATTTTTAAATAATAACTAATACTCTATTATACATTTTTTTTTCTAACACGTAGAATTTTTTAAACGATTTCACGATTAAATAATTCTAAAATCAGTCCTCGTTTGCAAGTAACATTATTTCATCTAACGTCTATAAATTCAAAAAATGTTGTTAAGAAAATATGTTAACCATTACTATTAGAGTTTTTTTCCAAAAAGTTTTAATGTACAACACAAATGCTAATTAAAATTACCATAATTGAATAGTGCTAATTAAAAATATGTATACCACTTTTCTTGTAATTAAATTTAGGTATATGATAACAAGAAATGTTAAAATTTTCGATTAAAATGTTTACTGGCATATTTGTATCACTTAAAATTAATCTTAAAGATCATAAATAAATATCTAAATAATTCATTTCCTTTATGGAAATTATTTTTCCTTTCCCCACGTGCCCGGATTGACGGATTTTTTACTTATTTAAATATTTCCATATGATTTTTCTCAAAATCCGTCTTCGATCTTAAATCTGAAATTATAAATAAATGATCATAAGTTACATCATAGTTTCAATCGTGGAAAAAAAACCCCATTAAAAAGTGCCATATATTTTGAAAGTATTTTTTTTTTATAAGTTTTATTAGATATTTCAAAACGCGTTTTTGTTCGTTTAATATTACCGAACATTAAGAATATCGCATTTATACAAATAACGAAAATATATATGTAATTGTAAAATAATTTATTTTTAACGGCACTTCTCTATAAGGTTTAGTCGAAATTTTTTGGGTTTGGAAAAAAATACATTAATGTATATTATGACAATGAAAAAAAAATTGGTTACATCTATATCCCCCCTATTCTAATAACTATTCAATTTATACTACTATTGACTACAACATGTTTGTGTATGTGTGTGGTTCCACTGGACAGCTCATGTATGCACGACACTCGATTAAACTTCAATTATCAGTAGCAAATAAAAAATAAATAAAATGTAACAAATGAGAAATGATTCTGCATGTTATTTTGTAGTAGTCACCATTTTAGGCCTACTCTAAAATTTGTCTTTTTATTATAAATAATAAGTATAGTACATACATTGATTATCTTACTAAAAAATTGTTTTCACATTAACAATGTGACAATATGTAATAGTAATAATATAATCGAGTAGAAGTGATAAATATGTGTATTTGACACAAATTAGATTTTAAATAATACTTGTTAATCGTGGTCATTAGTAGAAAGTGCGGCACGTGGTTGGCGCGGCCTAACAACAGCCACCACCAGCGGCACCTCCCGCACCTGATGCTCCTCCAGCTCCTGCACCGCCCACTGGAGAGTGTTGTGCACCAATTTTGATGCCATTTGCCTGAAATTGATTATATAAATTATTTGTATTCTTTCTTCACTCTGTATTGTAAAATAATCGAGATAACTTTTAAAGTATCTTATTTTATATTAATCGTACAAATCGTGTAACAAAAATACTATTTATAATAAAATTTGACATTCGAAGAAAAAAAACAATTACTGCATATTAATAAAATAAAAAAAATATACCTCATTATTTATATCGAAAACGCCTTCCTGTATTTTTTCATAAATTTCTTTGGCTGTATTGATGAATGCTTCCTCAACATTAGCAGCAGTTTTGGCTGAGGTTTCCATAAAGACAAGTCCATGTTCTCTAGCGAAAGCTTCTCCTTCTTCTTTCCTAACTTCTCGTCTAGATTCTAAATCGCTAAAAACGTAAAAATTTCGAAACTCATAAAACAATGACGCAATTATTATGAACATCAAACATTTATGAGGTTAATTACCTTTTGTTGCCAATAAGCATGATTACCATATTTGAGTTGGAATGTTGACGTGCATCTTCTAACCAAGTAGAAAGATGGTTAAATGTGTCCCTTCTTGTGATATCATATACAAGAAGTGCTCCAGCTGCACCTCGGTAATAGGAACGTGTAATTGATCTAATAAATGTAATATTAAATGTTATAAATGAAAATAGGTAGTTAAAATTTTGCAGATTACTATCGAAATAGTATTGATTACCTAAATGCTTCCTGACCAGCGGTATCCCATATTTGTAATTTAATCTGTTTACCATCAATTGTTATCATGCGGGCTCCAAACTCAACACCTATTGTTAGGTCGTGTACTGGTTGAAAACGTTTATCCGTGAATTGAAGTAGAACACATGATTTTCCTACACCTAAAAAATAAATAAAGATAAGTATAAAGGTATAACATTTATTTAAGTAGAATAAATATTTTATAATTTATTGAAAGATAGTTTTCCTTAATGAACTAATTTTATGAAGTTATTTATATTTATCAGGAATATTTTAATTACGCACGTAATGCCCATACCTAATGATTTATAATAAAAAAAGGTCCAATGGGCGATGCAGATAAGTGTAGTAAATAAAATTCTGACCAATTAATGCCTTGAAAAATATTTAATTAAGCTGTTTATATAGTAATTAATCATAATGTAACAATAAATATTTACAATATGTTAAAATGTTATTTTACAACATTCAAATATATGTTTTAATAAAAAGATTATTGGAAAATTATTTGTTAATCAGAACTAATGAGTACATTTAATATTAAAATACAAATGAATCAAGATTCAAAAAGTAAATATTTGATTTGAAATCCAAAGTAAAATAACATAAAATAATTTGATTCTAAGAAAAAGCAAGTTGGTTTTTAAAAATATATAAAATAATTCTAAGAGTTTAGTTATTTGTTCGTAATACTATAAATCTAATGGAATTATTACTTTTTTTTAAAATTTAAAACTAAAAATAATATTTCTTTGATAAATCTATACTCAAAATAAATTTTTAATATACAATATAAAAAGAAAACTATTGTAAAATTTAAGGTTTATATATTATGTATTAAATACATATTTTATATTTAATCTATGACATTATATTTGTAACTATTATTTCATAAGTTAAATATTATTACCAAAAAGATTTCATATAATTATTTTAAAACAAATATTTTTATAATTAATAAAAACAAAACCAATGAAAATTTAATAAAATCAATCGGGATTAATAATAACAAACTATTGTAAGTAAATAAGAAGCATTAATAAAGTAAAGAACGTAGTATATATTTCATAAATTACGTACATGATCATATCTAAAAGTAATAATATATATATATATATATATATATATATATATATATATATATATATATATATATATAATGATGCAATATGTACGATTAAATTATTGTAATAATTTCTTTAAACTTATTGTATCATTGTTTATATCTATCAGCATTAACAAATAATTTAATAATGATTTGAATCATAAAATTTTGTTATAATTTAAATGAGAATAAAAATCATTATAGCTACTAAATACGACATAAATATTCCTATAGTTCAAAAATAAAAATAAATTTAAATGGTGCATTATTTTCTAGTAAAAAAAAAAACATGAAATAAATAAATTAAATTAGAAAATACGACAATGACATTTGGCAAAGGTTAAGTTTTTTATATATAGTATTGAATTAAAAATCTTTCAATAACAAAAAAAAAATATTTTTCTGGAAATAGCAACAATTTTGTATCAAAAAATTTTGTTGTATAAATTATTAAATGGTATAATTAAATGATGTAAATATGTTGTAACAATTTTATCAAATGTATATATTCAAACGATCTAGATTTATGTGTTATTTTTTTTAAATGACAGTTAATATAGAAAATAACAATAAACAATATTTTTAAGGATAAAGTAGATTTATTATAATTTTACAAAATTTTCAATTAACGGAATAATGTTAAAATGTTATTATTATTGGTAAAGCTAAAATACAATGTGAGTGTGTATTTAAATAATAAAAAAACTAATTTTTGTATATATATATATATATATATATATATATATATATATATATATATATATATATATATATATATATATATATATTGAAAAATTTATGCCATTTTATTAACTGAAAAAAAAAAGCTAAAATTTTAAAGGCTTTCATTAACTATTCACAAGGCAATATAAAGGAAGAAAATAAAATGAAAAATATTTCTTTAAATGAAATACAATAATAAAATTTCATTAAAAAATGTGTACTAAAATTAATGGATAAATTAATTAAAATAAAAAAAAGTTACTAAAATTCTAAAAATCAATTCAAATTATGAAATTGTGATTCGTAAAAATAGTTTTAAAAAACATAATATATAAAGCAACTATAAAGTTGTATAAAATTACGACATAATTTATTTAAAAAAAAAAAACAGCATATTAAATTTGTATATCGTAATATTATAATACGATGTTGTTTACAAATCAAATTTTGAAAAACTATTACATATTTAAGAAATTACGCAGTTCTAAAATCAAAGTGAACATTTTTTCGTTTACTTCGTGAGATTAAGGATAATTTAGATTTTAAGTTCTGTTGCATAAAAATATTGTAGTTTTTTATGTTATATATATTTTTTAGTATGCATAATTTAAAATTTTGAATTTCATTTATTTATTTTATTAAAGTAATGAGCATATAAATTTTAATTTATATATATATATATATATATATATATATGTGTGTGTGTGTGTGTGTGTGTGTGTGTGTGTGTGTGTGTGTGTGCGCGCGCGCGCACCCGCGTAATAGATTAACAAGCAGCAAGTTTTATTTTATTTTCATAAAATATGATTAAATTATTTTATAGATTTAATATAAAAGATTTAATATAAACTCTGAAATATAATAAAATACGAATCCATAGAACAATATTTTGTTCTATGTGAAAATATGAAAACTGAAAAAAAAGGTTAACAAAAAATTTCTTCAACTCTCCTTTGTATTTTTGAGGTATACAAAATTATTTATCGATTCGTACACTTATAATCTAAATTTAGCGGTTTTTATTCGCCGCTTTTTCTCAGTTTTCTATTAATTTTTTTATGGACCTTCATATTCAATTTTTTTTAAGTAGAAATTATGACTCGGTCGAATCAAATAACAAAAGTAAAATCGAGCGATTTGTAAACCGAGCAAGTAAACAAAGAAATATAGAAAACGGATATATGTACATATTACAAAGTGGCCAACATCTGTTGCATGCGGATTATCGCAAAAGCTTTCTAGATAACGCTAATTAGGCGGGAAGTGGTAAAAAAAAAAGCGGTTCAATACGAAAATCGAGAACGATTTAAATCGGCGCCGCAGTGTCGCCAACAAACGTCACAATATCTCCCGATGTCAATAATCAATATTGCCAACGGGCGGCGAACGACGAGACCAGCTGCGTCATTCGACGTCAACGTCGACGTCTTTGTCACCGTCACCGTCACAACAAAGAAATCGCGATCGAATTCAGAGATCGGAAATCAATTTTTATATGTAAACTACGTATTTACGCAGCGAAGGAATTGTAACGGGGGCGGATCGAGAAGGGCGAGGCCGCAACGGGGGGATGAAATGAATTTCGATCGATAAGAAATATAGTTTACCCGTATCACCGATGATGATATACTTGAAGAGGTAAGCGTACGACATTGTGACGGCGTTCGCTCGCGGGACGTCTTCGCTTTCAGCCGATCGTGTCGTCGACCGAATCGATTATCGATCGGACGAAACGCACGAACAGCACCGTCGTATCAAACGCACTGCCCGCTGACGCCGAACGGAAAATCCACGTCTACCAACTTTTCGCGAGAATTTTCCGTCGAATTTTCCCCGTGAAAATTACGACTCTCGACACTCGGCCTCCATAAATTGCGCGACGACGCGTCGACCGTTTCGTAAACGTAAACGAAAGTCAAACGGTCGCGCGATTTTACGTACTGAATAAATCGCAGTCGGATGAATTAAAACAATTCGACGAAGACTTTGCGAAAATAATATAATTAAAAAATGTAAACTTATTTTTTTATTACGAATATATATATTATTTTACATTTGAATCGATTAAATTAAAAAAAGGTAAACCGATATATTGAAAAATAGCACTAATACGTTAAAAAAAATTGAAAAGTGATTTTTTTATTTTTTTATTTTTTCCGGGTGCAATTTAATAACTCGCCGTTTATGTATAAAAATTTTCATCAATTTGTCAAAATATATTAAAAGATTTTTTAATCCAAACATTTTTCCGATCGGACGTAGAAAACGAACGCGCATATAAAGGCTTAAGGCCACATCTGTCAACGGTTTGTTTTGGCGGCGGCGAGGCGCAGGGCCGCGCGGCGCACCATGGAAGGCGCGTGGCGCGGCCTTTCGCCGAACGCCGTTTCGGCTTCCGCGTCCGCCTCTTCGTCGACCGCGACTACGACGACTATGACGACGACGACGACGATAACGACGACGCCTTCGAGCGCGACGTCGACTTCGTCCTCCGCGTGCGCGAGAACCGGCGAACCGATCGTCGCCGGTCCCAGCGGACTCCGGCCCAGATGTCGTCGCCGGCCGAGCTGCGAAGACAACGATCTCGTCGGAGAGACTTCGGCGTCGACGCGCGAAGTCCGACGGCGCCCCCGTCGCGGAAATGGCGCGACGACTCTAGTCTTTGGCGGGGGTCGCGCCAAACGGGCCCATTCGCCCGACGCGGACTCGTCCAGCGACACCGGCAACGACGATTACTCGGTCGGCTCGGACGATTGTTGCATTTACACGTATCGCGGCGGCGAGCATCTCGCCGAACTTCACAGCTCCTTTTATAGTCTAGACGTCGGTCCGGCCGCGGAGTCGCATTTACCCGCCCCCCCTTTGTTCGGTCCGCGCCAAGAGCCGCCGCCCGTCCTCGAGGAGCGCGCGCCCTCCAGCCCCGACATGGACTACCTCGAAATGGACTTCGACCCGGGCCCCTCGTGCGAGGTCGACTCGGACGACGACACCGTTTCGGACGTCGAAGCCGACGCGAGGACGCTTCCGGAAGAGAACGGCCTCGATCGCAGTCCCGAACGCAAAGAGATCTCGGAGAAGGAGTCCAACTTGGACGTCAAACCGGAACCGAGTCCGGTCGCCTGCGGCTCGGGAGAAACGACGCTTTTGAATTCGCTGTCGAACGACGTTTCGGACGAATCGTCCTCCGCGAGAATGTGTAACGGAAGGTGTTATCATGAATCGGACGCGCGCAACGATCCGTCCTCGAGCGAAATGAACTTACCCAGTACTTCGAGCGCGACCGGATGTCGCGGCGCGTTCGCTAAAAGAAATTGCGTCAACGCTCCGGCGAACGTTCGCACGGATCGCATTATCGAGGAAAATAACAGAAATAATAGACCTTACGGCTCGCTGATACCGCACATTACGCCGTCGGGTCAAATCATATACGTCAGACGCACCAGTCTCAGTTGGCCGACGCGAGAGATTCAAGGTCACCACAATAGCAGCGGAGATTTGATATCTCCCGGGGAGGCCTGCGAAGGTAAACGCGATAAACAACATCTACGCCGGATCGATATTGGATTTTATTAACGCGCCTCTTTTTCCAGGCGACCTGCCCGATTCGTTTCTCTGGGCGAATATCGGACACATATCTTCCGAACGAGCGGGTCTATTGGAAGCCAGTCGCATCAATCACGCTTCTACGCTGTTTCATTGTACGATGGCAAAGAAATTAGTGGTTGAAAAACAAGCCGCCAAGTTTCTACAAGACCACGATACGTCAAACATAGTATGATTTTATTTAATTTATATGAAGATTCTTAACTTTTTAAAAATTAATACAATTCTTAACTTTAATTTTTAATTTTGGTTACGACTAACCAATTTTGTTTAAATCTTATTTCGTAAAATTATAGGACGGAGCGGGATTAGATGGAATCGAAGAACCGCCTGTCGTTTCAAAATTTATGATATGGTCTGAACAAGAAGCTTGCACTAGACAAATAACTCAAATTGGAACGTCGGCTTGCGGAGCTACTGCAGTAATCAATACTCTAGTAAACGACGTTTATTGGAACAGTGTATTACTTGTTGTTAATACGCAGTATTAATTTTTTTTCTCGATTGCAGTTAGCGTTTAAACAACCAATAGATGTGGAACGAATAACTTCAGTTGTAGGAACTAGACTTCGAGCAAATAATGCACCACTATGTAGATATTTAATATCGAGAGCGATCGCCGGTTGTAATGTCGATGGATTAGCTTCAGGTTTAAACGCTGGTTCAGGGGGAACCGTTTCATCGAGACATTTCTCTACGTGGCCTGAAAGGGCTGTTTCTTTATCACATTGGCTAGCTTATTGGATAGAATTAGGTAATACATACAAACATAAAAACATGCACACACACACACACACACACACACACACACACATATATATATATATATATATATATAAATATATATATACATATATTTATAAATGTCTATTTATTATCTGTTTTGAAGGTGCTATTCCCATTGCTACTTTAAATTTACAAGCTGATATAGCTGATTATAGTCATATACCAGATTCTTGGCATCATCAAATGATATTTGGTGTTGGTCCAAGAGGGATATACATGACGAATCCCCTCGAGTGTGTTGAAGAAGGTGCTTTGTGGCATCAACTTTGCTCAGATTCAGTAATTTTTTCAAATTATTTTAAATATATTTAATGTGAAACCATTTGCTTAAAAATATTTTGAATTTTTAGATATTACTTATTAAACGAAAGGATATCCTTAGTAGGTGGAATCGTAATACTGATTTAACTCCATTAATGCAAGTTCCAGGCGATCATAGATGGAATACCATGAACGTTTTAGGTTTAATTTTAAATTGTTTTTCTTTTAATTCTAACTTAATTACATTTTTAAATTGTATGTATTTCTTTTTTTTAGGACAAGTTGTGAGCTTGATAAGAGAATCTCAAAATACAAATAGCACAATCTACACATCTCACATTAAAATACCAGCATGTTATAGTGCTGGGATTACTATAGCTGTATTAACAGGATCTGAAGCTCATAAAAGACTTTTACAAGCTCCTGAGTTGCCTTTGCTTATACCTGAAGATGAATAACGTTAGTGTTAAGTTTAAATCATAATTAAATGCATTTTCGAGGCTGTAGTTCATTTTACACTGCTTTATTAATTATCTTTTAATATAATTCGACTTGGATAATGAAATAATATCCAATATAATCTATTTCCATATTTTTAATTTATATATAAATTTGTTTTTTTTTTAAATTTCAGTTTATTATCATATATCATGAACACCATAATAATAAATATTGTTAATTGCGCGAGAAAGCAGAGTAGTCAATGACATAATTGTAAAATATACATTAAGAAAAAAATATTTTAATGATCCATTAATGATATACGTATATATAAATATACATGCAAAATTTTGCAATATATTTTTATAGGAATCCTTAATTGTCATTCGTATCAAATGATTGGTGTTAGATATTAATCCCAGATATTTTCGCAATTCTCTAATTTGTGATATTATTTCATTTTCATTACAAAATTTACAACTTTAAAATTTTAACGATATCGTTTATATGAATTCTGCTGTAAAATATTTGTGTTTTTGTTTAGATTATTGTAAACTTTTTCAATTCGCAAATTCATCTAATTGTGGTAATGTATGTTTAATCAATATTATTCACATATACTAACCAGACATAAATATTTTTATATAGTGAAAGAAATTAATTAAAGACTTATTTATATAATTATTAATATTTATGTAATGGTCACTTCTGTCAAATTATATTTGTCTTTTAATTTAGTTCTAATCGACACTAATTTTTATAATGATTCACTTTAGTTATTTTTGACATTGATTTTTTTTCTCCAAATTTTTTAGCGGTTTGAAGCAATATTATGTTTTTGCAATTTATGGTATTATATATACTTATGTAAAATGATTAATCACAATTTATTTATTATACTCGAATTCATCGTTATAATAATTCATTATTTACACTAACGAAATGTTTTTGTATTAAGTTAATTGTGTTATATTAGTTTGTTTTATTATTTCAATAAGCATCATGTTCGAGACTGATCATGTTTATCGTAATATAACTATCTAGTCATATAACTTGTTATAATTATTTTCGTCTAATATTATGAAATTTATTCAGTTAACGTTGTACGTATTATATTAATAAGTAATTAGTAAAATTATAAAAAATTATTAAAGAAAAATGAAAAAGTAAGGTAAGCTTGAGTATTTTCCTTACTTATATCGACCACTAAGTTAGGTTTATATTGATAACATAATCCTGTAATTTTAATGAGCTTATTCCATCAAGATCATAACATAATTCACGATTAATATGTTGTTATTTAGATGAAGCTGTAATTTTTTTTTTTTTTTTTGTGTTTTTATGTCCCAAGAAAATTATTTACCTTACTACTTTTGTGAATACTAATAAAAAATATAATTTGTATTAGCTTTGATCTGATCAACCGGAATTTTTCAGACTTCCAACATAATATATGAAATTTTGTTTGAAATATATACATAATTAATTCCATAACCTTAATAACAATTTCTATGAAGGCCTATATTATAAAGCTAAAAAGCCCATATTTTATCCAAACTATATATATATATATATATATATATATATATATATATATATATATATATATATATATATGTACAATATATTTATGTAGTGGTGCTCAGATGTTTTTAACTTCTGTTGAATTTTATAATTTTTAGTTTATAAATTAGGGGACATTATAAAAAAATTGAATATGAAACATCCATAGATAGATTTTTAAGATATCTATATATTATATAATACTTATTAATTTTACTTGCCTTCTAAAAGTTACTTTATACAGTAACTTATTTTTAGAATTATATGTGTGTATATATATATATATTCATGTATAAATCGTATGTAAATACAATTTGTATTTAGATTATGCTTCTAATGTTTATATATATATATATATATATATATATATATATATATATATATATATATATACATATTAATTTTTAGGATGATTATTATTATTGTATATCAATCGATTGTTATTATTGTTTTCGATTGTATATTTGAAAAAGTAATGTGTTATAATTCATTTCAGTGTCAAGTACTGAATTGAACGTATTATTATTATTATTTTGTTTAAATATTTGCATTTAATTCAAGAACATTTTGAAGTTTTGTTGTCACAGTTTTTTTTTATTTTTGTCATATTATTTCTTTCTGCAAAATCAATTGTCAACCGTATTAAAGTGTATCGTTGTACATAGAATGTTCGGCGTTAATACTCTAGTCGAGCGCCGCACTTAGACGTACAACCTGTGCATAAAAATATTATTCATCATTAAATACATACAATAATGTATTCAAAATATGAAATATAAAACCAACTAATTCTTTACATTCTTTAATGTGTTTTCTTTTTTTAATTCATTCAAATAAAAAAAATCTAAGGAAAAAATCTTTAATGTGTTGTACAATAAAAATGTTAAAAAAGGTAAAAATTTTGAAATTGGAACGATATTTTAAAGTACATAAAAGTTAATAATTCAGACTTGTAAAAATATAATTTAGAAAAGATAATCTAGGTCTTCGTAACATAAAGTAATTATGCTTGAATAAAATTAAACGATTGCTGTTTTGAAATTTATTTAAAAATACTCAGTCACATTTTAATACAAACAATAACATTACAATATCAGAAATATTCTTAATCTGATAGCCATTTTCCTCTGTTTCTTTTAATACCATCACGTAATTAATATTAAATACAAATAGTGAGAACATGGTACACTTTCAAAATACCATTCGTAGAAAAAAATAGTAAAAAAAAACTTATCACAAAATATTTGAAATACACATGCATATTGTAATAAATTCACACATATAAAAATATACATTATTCATATTCAAAATAGACAGAAGTTGAATAAAAAATGCTTATCTTATTGCATATTATTATTATATTTTAAATGGAATGAATTTAATTAGCATTCGCGCCTATATATCTTTTCCATTATCTTAAAAAATAATTGATGTGGAAGACCTCGAGAAATTTGTTGAATGTGAGTTTTGATGAGATTATAACTAGTTTCTTCGTATGTCACATACGTATTTGGTATTCCTAACTCTTCATAAAGATTTTTAATTTTTTCGGCATCTTCATCATTTCCAGTACCATAATATTGCTCCATTAATCGCTTTTGTTCCGGGTTAGCTCTTTGTAATGCAACTACTGCCAACCAAGAGCATTTTCCAGCTTGAATATCGGTTCCAATTTTACCGGTTATTGACGGGTTTCCAAAACAATCTAAGAAGTCGTCCTATAAAATAAAAACAAGTAACTTTTTAAACATATATAAATAAAAATAGATGAAAAAAATGGATATTTCTATAAGTAAAGACAAAAACAATTGTCTGTTAATATCAATATACTTTTATATATCAGTTAAATTAAATAATTCTTACTTGGATTTGGAAAAATTGGCCTATCTCTAAAAGGATAGTTTTGGCTTGTCTATGCATTTCTGGATCATCGATACCGCTCATTAACATCGCTAAACCGACAGGCATTTGAAAGGTGTAATAAGCAGTCTTATATTTTACAATTGCATTATATAATTTCATTGTAAACTTTGTCAAATCTGGTTTTTGACCTTTTGCAGTATGTAAATCAAGAAATTGTCCAGTTGAAGTTTTTAACAACATCTGAAACGAAACTTATTTTAATTAATTATATCTACAAAGCGATAAAATATTAATGTTTAATTTTACTTAAAATATAATATATGCAACAGTATCAACATAGTTAATATTTAAATTTGTATTAAAGTATATATCCAAATTCTGAAAATTTACATGATTATTTTTGTGTTACTTATTATGACCTATTGACATAACTAACATTCATGAAATTTTATCATAATATAATCACCTCATTAAACATTTCCAGAACGTTTCTGTAATATGGTTTGTCATGGAAATTCTTCTTCAATATAGAATACATAGCTGATTGAATAAGAATGGCGTCATTTATTGCACTGAGACCTATGCCATCCTTCGTATACCAGCAAGGTACACCGCGACGAGTAGACGATCCATCCATCAGATCATCCAACACCAACAGATATGCTTGAAACTAAAATATGACATAACGATTAACAATAATTAATGTGAATATAAAGTGAATGATTATTATTGAATTTACCATTTCAATACACCATCCCATGATAATAGCAAGTCTAATGTTCTCCGGAGTCAAATTTTTAGAATCTTCCAATAGTTTGTATGAAACAACGCATACTAAACCTCTATTTTTTTTGCCACCCGGAACGTTATATTGAAGAACCTGAAAATTAATATAAAAAATGATATTATTGCTTTCTTATTATTTATTTTTAAAAACATTTAAATGATTTTGAATTTGTAATAGAAACCTATTTATTGACAAAATATTTATTAATAAATTTTATTCACAAAATTCTATGTTGATAAAACTCAAATTTCAAACAATAAATATGAGAATGAATCATATCTGTTATGGCAAATTGACATTGAAATAACAACTAAATGGGCTAAAATATATTTTAGTTGACTTTCCTATCACAAATATTGTCAATTTAATTTCTACCAAATTTTCAACGTTTCAATATAATTACAAATAAAATTCTTATCTAGCTAATTTTATAAATTATAAATATCTCAGATTAGGTTTCTATTACAGATATGTATTTTTATTTGACTGAAGGTAACCATGAAAAATGATATTCCGTTAGTATGAATTTATGTCTAGAACGGAACACATTCTGTTTAATGGATACCTTGGCCAGCCATTTAGATGCTTCAGGAACGTCCATGTGCTTCCCTCCTTCCGTGAGATCACGGACTATGTCGGGAAACACAGCCATGAATTCTCTAGATTGATCTTTAGATGTAGCTGTACCGCTAGCTGCTAACGGCACCGAATTTGAATTCAGTGTTGATAATGACCTGTTGGCAATGGTAAAATTCAACACTTCTTCCCGGGAAGAAACAGTTTTATATACATAAAACAATTCGTGCTCAGTAAACACAAGACATCAAGGTAAAAACTTTTTTGTTAAAAAAGACTTACTCATTTCCTCTGTTGTCGCTCATATTCTTTCGAGGGTTTGATGATGGTGTAGAAGCAAAATCAAGAATGAGTTTGCACACTGATTTCTTTGCTTATATATTGTATAACAACAATGAAAATGAATAAATTTTGTATTTAAAAATACTTCTTTTGGAAAAACTTCATATTGAGAACAATTAATACAATGGGATCAATATGATTTTCAGATACATATCGATTATAACAAACACGTTTAACATATATTTAAATTTCATCACACACACACACACATACATATATATATATATATATATATATATATATATATATATATATATATATATATATATATTCAAAGGTTATCAGAATTCAAATTTTTTCTTAAAGAAAAACAATTTATCATTGTAAGAAATCTTATGAAGAAAATATTAAATAGCTATTTACATATATTTCATAACTATTGAAGAATATATGTAAAGCTTGTAATAAATTTTAAATGCAAAGAAAAAATAAAAAAAACATATTTCTTCTGGTCGAATTTTAAGCAAATACTTGTTTCACCAAAGATAATATATATGTTCTCAATATGATATCTCATATTATTTTTTTAATGAATATTTTCATTTTTAATAAAACAAACACCATTCGAGAAAGTGATTAGCGTTAAAATGCATAGAAGATCGTTGTGGTTACTTTCTAATAAACGCTGTATGGAATTTTTGCTCAAGCAAGCAGTTCATAAAATATAAATAATATTTTTACAAATAAAAATATCGTAGTATAAAAAAACTTCAAAAATATATTTAAACAAGTTATTTTTTAATACTAATTACTGAAGTAGTTAAAAAAACTTATAGTCAAGGACATTTACAATGCGATAAGAAATATAAATTAAAACTGAAGTTGGCTACATTGTAATCATTGGTTCGTTAGGGATTCAACTGAGAAAGTTGAAAATAGATAATAGCAAACGGAATATTTTTATTTAGTCTAGGTAATTTATAAGCTTAGCAGAAAATAACTGCTGAATAATAGATTTTTAATAATATTAAAGAAAAAAAATATTATCAGTTTTAATAAAGATATTACATTAAGAGGAAAATTATCATCAATTTTGATATAATATAGTAATATCGTTATAATAATATTTTATGAGAACGGTACATATTCACAAATGAAAAAGGAATAGAAGAGATTTATATTTTCCCCAACAAAATTTTAATTAAAATATCTTTTTATATCATAAAAGATATGAGTGTAATAAGGAAAATGGTATATAATTCTTTATGAAATAAAATTCATCAACTATAAATTTAACCAGATTTAATACACTAATAGACAAGAGTTTTATAAATATAGTCCTATCTGTTAAATAAGATAAAATTAAAATATTTAGATCTCCATTAATGCTTCTACACATATCATATATAATATTTTGGAATTCCTCTTATCGGGAGCTATGTTTGATTTTTAATAAAAGTATTTACAAACCTCTTTGTAAAAAAGAAAAATATACGAAGTAAATCAACTTTTAAAAATTATAACAACCGGGAATCTTAAAATATTCTGATAATGATATTAAGCCCGTGTAGGTCTTTGATAAGAATTGTAATGAGACCACCTGCAGAATTATATAGTTAAGATAATGAAGATGTTTCAGTTTTTTCCTTATTTATTTATTTCTTTTGAAAGTATTAAATTAGATAATTAACTGTATAATATATTGTTAACAATGTTGTGAAGAAATCAAATCAATATATATATATATATATATATATATATATATATATATATATGTGTGTGTGTGTGTGTCTTATTACGAAAAAGAACAGTTTTATTTTGATTTTGATTATAAATAGTTGTATTTAAGAAAGATACGAAAGTAGATTTCCAAATAAAAGAGATAATTTTACGAATTTATCGGTCGATCTTTGATCAAAGGCTAAAAATTTAAAGTCATCATTCTCCAAAAAGCAATTTATCAAACTTTTACTATATAATATATAGTATAAGTATGTATATATATATATATATATATATATATATATATATATATATACATATGAATGTATATTAAAATTAAAAAAAAATATAATTAGCAATGAGAAATCCATTTAACTTCTTAATTAAAAGAAGATAGAAAAAATACCGCCATATTTGATTACTATGTGAAAATAAAAAAAAATGGATGACATTATGTGATAATTATTTGAACAACTATATATATCGAGAAATCGAGTTAACCTGCTAAAATATTTTTTATTCAAGTAAAGAATAAATTCTTATCGATTAATTACAGTTCACATACAATTTTTAAAAAAATGATTTATTATAAACGTGAATTTTGACCGAAGTAATATAAGAAAGTTTGAGATGCAACGTTTGCATCGTGAACAAATTCGATCAGTTTTTACGGATGCATGTGCGGAGTACACTGACCTGTGATACCGCTTGATGTTGAGCAAGTTGCGGTCGTTTTGCTGCGGCTCTTCGCCCCTCTGTTCCGTGCATCTGACGTTAGATGTGGTGATCAGCCGGCCGCTTCTCTGGAAGGCCGCCCCTAAACGGCTGACGCTTCTGTACGTCCACGACATCGCCATCTTGATTGACCTTTTCGCTCGGACCGATGCCGACGAATATGTTGTTTAGTGCAAAAAAAAAAGAATTGACAATTTTACGAACGAACGCGCACTAAACGAGACGCCCGTTCATTCGAGCCGACCGAACGGCAATGGCAACCGTTGATTGGTGTTGTGTAGACGTGAACTGCAAATGTGTCGCTACGTCACGTACGCACTCAGGGCTGACACAAACATTTTATTTTTATTATTTTATTTTATAAAAATCATATTCAAAAAAAAAAGAACGAACAACTATATAAAATTTTAATTACACAATACATTCAAAAAAATATTTATCTGAATATATATATATATAGACTGAAGAATATTTGTTAACACACTTTAAGCGATCTTTGACGAGGTAAACTTAGCGCTGTAGCGGACGAAATTTCACAATAAACAAACTCTCATATATAAATCGATGTAATTTCAAAACTACATTTAAAAAAAAGGATATTTTGATTAAACACTTACAATATATTAGTATATCACTCGACAAAAAGAAAATAAATATTTACTGTTTTTAAACCAATACACATTACGCAATATTATGATCCGATAATATATCCGTGAAAAAAAAATTTTTTTTTGATCACTCATCATTAAATAATAAATATATACAATAAAAAAATAAATACGTCCGTACTACATTTTTCCGAAATCAGATTAAAATTCAAAAACGGAATTGTACCGTAATAAAATGCATTACTATTTTGTTTCATATCTGCGAAACATGTGTTTTAAATTTTTGATAAAAAAATCGTTATAGATCGTTAACTAATTATTTTCATAATACTTAGGGAAAACAAATATCCTATAATTTCATATATATTACATCTTCGCAAAAAATTGAGTCAATTATAGTGTAAATTGTTATAACTCTCATATTAAATTTACAGTTTTTTAAATTATTATTTTAAATTTGGACATATGTAATCAAAAAAATGTTATAGTTATTATTTTTTTAATATAAGAAAATATTTGAAACGTAATGTATCAATGGATTTCATTGTGTTCGTTTGAAACAGCCCTTACAGGTTTTTACTGAAATTAGTAGCAGATGAATGTTAAAAACTCTGTTATGTTAAAAAGTATGTAAAAAAATAAAAATAACACACTTTTTTGTAAAACGTGTCATAGAAGAGAATTTTTGTTTATTTATCATTATTTACAATATTGAAAATAATTTATACTAATCATACTATTGATCTTCAAAGATCGTTAAATATGAAAAAAAAATAATTTGAACAAATACATACTTTCATTATTGGAAAAACTAACTGTTCAAAATTTCAGTTAAATAATTAAATATCAGCCATGAGTTATTTTTTTACTCTTTATGCTTGCATTTTTTTATTATTATTATGATACAATATTAAAAAAAAATGAAAATTAAGATAAAAAGTTTAATTATAATAATTCACGTATATTAAAGATTACTTCTATATTTATAATATTTCAATTACTACAAATTATTTGTATAATTTAAAACTTATACTGTTTTATTATGCAATATGTATCATATTGTAAGCACATGTGTGAAATAATTAACGTTTCATTTAAGTTGACCAAATTATAGTAACAAAATGTATAAATATGTATACATGATGTTATGAAAAAAAAGAGTGAATTTCGACCCTGATTTTAATAATAAGTAGTCTTCGATTCGATCATTAAATCCACATTCTTTGCCAAAAAAAAAATAATGTGTTTGTTGATAAATTTTGCTTTTTTTATCTAAACTTCTCGGATGATATGTTCAAATTTATTGTTTAAATATATTCTAATAACAATTTTATATTATTGAACAGTCACATATATTTAGAAATACATGCGATATGAATATTTTTTTCACGACCAGGCAATATTTGTTGAAATGATTACACGATGTTATCATAACCCTATTTATACCATTCGATGATAATAAAAAATGTTTATTTTTTTATTGTTCAACAAATTGCTATATTTATATTTAAAATAATAATATATTTGTACTATAGAACAGTTCATCCTTTTTAATAAAATTATAATATATTTAGATATAATGATTTTAATAATAAATAAGCAATTATTATTACGACATAAATTTGTGAAATTTCCTGAGAAAATTATGTGACAGGTTTTCAGATTTCAAATCATTGTTGATGTTATTAACGCTATATAATATCATAATTCAGTTCATTAAACTAATGATATTATTTTGTACCACATTTTGCATATAAATTTCATAATGGATCAATTTAGTGTAATTAGTAAATTTAAACACGTTTTCAAATTGTCGATTTTATACGAATTCCAATCTAAAATCTCACAATGTTTTTGTTTATCATGTTGTTTATAAAAAAAATGCACAAAATACAATATCATGCACAGATCGAATGTTAGAGAAAGAGTGCAATAGCAAAAATAAAAACAACCTATTTATATATTATACTTTTCCTAGAATATTTTCACTATAACTAATCGTGTCTGAATACACGTAGTTAACTTCCACCAGCTCATCTAAACTTTGTGCTAATTTTGTATATCAAATAAAAAAAATAGAATATCAAAAATAATATACATGAAATAAAATTATACTATAAACATGTTTTCGTTCATATGATTTATCATTTTAAACAATTCTGACTAAAGTGCGAATTACATACAACGTTGATATAAATTAGTCAGTAAATATTGTTATCATTATAATTTGTATCACGTAATGATGATAATCGCCTAACAGTAGCCCATGTTTATTATTTTCTTTTTTTTCCTATCTAATTTTATAAATAATAATTATCTCATCAGACGAATTTCTAATTTTATCCATACGAAAGCCGGCGCTAGACACGTTAGCATTATATAGTATACTTAATATTTTTATAAATAATAAAATAAATAATTTAATTATCGATGTAATATCCTGAAACCAAAAATATATGACTTAGATCACTTCCATAAATTATGAGCATATTTATTAAATTAACATAATAATCATGTTAAAATGTACTTTAATAAATATATATGTAGTTAAATTTCAATAATATCATAACAATTAAGTTACAATCTAATAATGATTAAACAATATAAATAATTTAACTATATGACGGTATTTTTCTAAGTATTAATTGTAAATTTATATAATTAATATTTAGTATATCAAACGAGATTTTTAATTAATGTTGTATAACAAATACTTATAGCGATACAGTATCAATATTTAGATAATAATTTATATTATTAATAAAAAAAATAAAATATTAGTTTATTGATTTGATACTTTTGAACCTTATTTATTATATTTGAAGTAAATTATAATATAATTACTTCAAGTTTAAGGTAATATATTTTGAAGTTTAACATGTGTTTATACTATTATTCTTAAAAAAGATAAAATGAAAAAAAAGATTTATGAAAAAGTATCTTTTAACATTTTTTATGTTCAAAATAGGTTTAGTAATTCATAATTGTAATATAATATATATATTTTTAATTGTTTCAGTAATGAAAAAATAAGAAAATTACATTTGACACAACGACCTTTTCATTGTAATATTAAAATAGAATTTTTATATTCAAATAAAAAAAAAACACTTATATAATAGATGTTTTGATATGAAAATATACTATAATAAATTCAAGACAGTGAAAGTATTTTTGATTCTCTCTCTCTGAATAATCATTTATTAACATTGAAAAATATTTTCAAGTTCATGTAGTAGCACGAGTCATTCGTGTGATGATCTAAAATTATAATTAAATAATCATTTTAAACAATGAAAATAATTTAAATACACACACACACACATACATGTTTCATTTAACCAATTTATTCGATGACATAACTGATACTTGTACACTTCCTCAACAACAACAAAAAAAAAAAATACTAGAAAATAGAATAGAATGAATATAGAATACGTTTACATTTGAAAAATAACAGTTCTAAATATATTGTTATAAATTAATAATGACTATAAAATTACAGATTTATAAAAATATACAAGGTAAAAATTAATTATGTTTATTATAAACATATATAATATGTAATATGTAAAAAATAGCATGTTAAAGTCATAGATAAATATATACGTATTATTTTCCGGTTTTATTTATGACATATTTTTAGATGTTTGTTATTTTATTATAAATCAATTTTGATATATTTTTTACACATATTATATGTAAAAAAATATATCAAAATATTAATATTTTATTGTATTGATTTCTTTTAAAAATGTTCAATGTCAGTTGTTGATTTTGGTTATTGATTTTTTTTGAATATTGTGTGTTAAAATATTTTCCAATCCACAAAAAAAACTTTCTACCAATTGCTTCGAAGAAAACGTAGACTTTCTAATTTAATTTGTAAACGAGTATCCTTAACGGGATAACAGAATAAAAACTATGTCATATAATTTCTATGATGACAAATTGAAAATTGATAGCAATCAACTTTATAATAAATTCTTTATAAATAAAGTATTCCACAAAAATATACTGTAAAATAAACGCTTATCAATATTTTCATACATTTACGTTGTCATTGAACTATTAGAAAAATTCAACTTACCTATAAAACAGCTGTTGCTGTTTTCCATTTTTTTTAAACATTCTTCATCAGTATACTATATATAATGAAACGATTTATAATTATCCTTAATTAAACTTTACAAAATTAACATAAATAATTTTATATTATGCTTGTAGGTGAAAAAAACACAAGACCAAAATAATTTACATTCGTTTGTATTAGAATCACAATATATCAGTTTTCTATTTTGAAATTTTTTATTGTTTTAGAAGGAAAAAATGAGCAAAAACTATCGATTTCAGACATTTTTGCCTTATAAAATTATTATGGATTAGTTATATGGAGGAATGTTCTTATTTATACATTATAAAACGAATCCAATTATTATATCGAGAAATTTTCCTTAAAAAATACTATATAATAAAGAATATGTATATTATTTTATATAAATACAGCTGCATTATACATTAAGTGTTGTGCATATCATAATATCTTTCTTAATGTAAACACGTGCTGATGTAGAACTGCCTGTTTACATATTTTAAATATATTATAAATATATATTTTACTTCAATTTTCACAATTTTTATTATAATAAAGACGCTTTGAAAACATTGACTATTATTAAATTAGTATATCTTTATTTTGTCATACATTATATATATATATATATATATATATATATATATATATATATATATATATATATATATATATGTATATATATATATAAATTTTTGATATTTATTTTTTGTATGGTATTGCAATCAACAAATTTATATTATAATAGGGAAAGAATGAGGAAAGTTAGGTAACTTTGAATTTATTTATCTGAATATTATAGAATATAAATGAAAAATATAAAATTTTTATATAATTTAATATATTTATCTTAGAGAAATGCATTATTTTTTATATATAATATCAAAAGAAATAAGCCTTAGTTACTCTTGTTTTAAATGATTGTGTATTAATTTATAATATTTTTCACACGTAAATTCGGTATAAATTACTCTTATCGAACACTTCTTAGTCTAAAGTTTTAGTTTTAAAAAGAAAAACTGACACATTTTTGCTGAAAAAAAAAAACTAGAATCAAATTCGTTTTGAGATACATCCTTTGATACAAAAAAAATCATGTGTTACAAAAAAAAATATTACAACGATTTCAACTCAAATTATATATTTTTAAAAATCAAATTATGAATTTTATAAATGAAAAATTGACTTCAGTATAATATTTCCCTAGGAAAGTCTCGTTTTATTATTTTATAAACCGCCCTTTGATACCCATATTTTTAGAAAATTCAATTCAATATGTAGCAAAAAAATTTTTTTGTGATCTATAAAGAAATTTAAAAAAATGAGGATTGTTGACATATATTATAATTAGTTTGATAAAATATTTTTCTACAATAGAAATAATTTTAGTCGTATGTATATTTTTATAATTTGACATATAAATATTTTGAATTGTGATATATATATATATATATATATATATATATATATATATATATATAATACAAGGTAAACGTGAAGTAAAATAAAAGTAAACACAGATTGCACAAAATATTGGGTAATGGCATTGAAATTTTCGTTCAAGATTCTCTTACAATCATAAGATGATGTATTACAAAATCAATTACATACATTCGAAGTCATCTGATATATTTGTAATATATAATGATGATTTTGTAACGGATAATGGGCTCAATCATTGTTCGTATACGTTTTATTCAGAACCGGTTACATTCTTTATATAGATATGGGTCATTCAAGTATTTTTATGAGGCATTTCGATTTCATTTAAGATGGTATTTTCTATTAAAAAAAACTATGAATAAGTTTCTAATATGTTAATATAAATATGTTTTTGATTTGAGTTTTGGAAAGTCGAGTTACATATGAAGTACTATATGTACTATTTTTTTTTATTTTCAAGTGGATCAGACTAATTGAAATCAGTCTGAATCGCTTGGAAATTTTGATAAAATTAGTGATTTAGATGTCTTGTAATTCCACTTAGTATGTTGATAATCTCGGATTGTCCTTTTATCCTGGAATGTTCTTTGTGTGTGCGTACTCTATATATATATTTTGATTTTTGAGTTTCCGTATTTTTAACAAAGCAAGGCATATCAAATTTGAAAGAAAAGTATTCGAAATAAGTCTAGGAAATATGTTCGCAAACTTCGTTCAAGGCAATCAAGTGTTTGTTTACTTCGGTCAAGTTGAAGTCGAGGGGGGAGACTGTTTAACATTATAAATGCGACGATGCCTTTAATGGCAAATAGAGTGTTAAAAAAACTGTTTTATATTCAGCGCCAATGTACAAAAACAATGTATTGAGTAATATGTAGAATATAAAGCGTATGAATGTCAATTTTTGTATTCCAATATAAACAATCCAGCTTTGATTTCTTTCTAATAAGATTTATTTACAATTTTTTGCTTATTAAAAAAAATGTATTTATTATCATATTATTAATTATGTTTTAAAATCATGGGTTTTAATTATATATTTTAGTGATATTCAATATGTAATGTACTAGTGATTAGACTATTTTCTTTGACCCAACAGTTCATTACACTTTGCAAAAGTTTTAAAAATTTGTTTGTTTCCATTCTAAATCATTGAAATTAATAATGTGAAGTTTGAAAAAAAAGATATGTTCTACCGAATTATAATATTTTAGTACCAATTATAAGTAGAGAGCAAATAAAATGATATTAATACATAATCAAACCCTTTAGCCTTTTATCGTTGTAGATGACTTGTAGTTATTTTTTTTGTATTTATTCTCAAATTATATTATTATTCATAAAATACTGATAGTAAAAAAACTTATCAGATTTGTAATGGTTGATATTTTTTTACTTATACATACATACATACATATATATATATATATATATATATATATATATATATATATATATATATATCGAAAATAAGTATATAGAATATCTTTTGTGCGCAATTTTAATATTGCGATTTCAAATGATGTCACTTTGAGTGTTATTTTTTTATACTTGTTTGTTTGATATTTTTGATATATCTATTGAGTTGCTATATATGTTTTCAATTAAGACGCACACTAATCATAGTGATATTGGTCAAAATGTGCTAATTATATTTTTTTACTGAAAATATATGTATATAAACAACCGTTTTTTAAATGTCAATGTTCTCACTTGGCACAAAAATATCATGTTTTTTCTTAGCTAGTGAAAATGCAATTTAAAATATAGCATAAAAAATGTTTACAATACATATTATTTTTACATTTATAATTTAATGAATTTCGATTTTTAAATGTAAACAACTTCATACAAACAAAAGTTCACAATGTTAATAATATTTATTTTAGTATAAAAATGAGAAATACTAATGCAAATTTATTAAGAATGATGATTTATTATGATGAGTATTTTTAATTTCTTGTGATGTATTTAAAAAATTTTCATTATGGAAGTTTGGAATAAAAACCAATGGAAAATAATATAAAAAAATAAGGATATTGTTATAAATATAATAATTATATTAAATAGGTCAAGTTTGATACATTATTATTGTTTCACTATCAATAAATTGATTCTTTTTAGATTTTTTTTGTATGTTTATTTATTATAAATGACAATTCTTATTAAATTTTCGCTGATTGCTTATTTTTTTTACAACAAAATACACTGTTTGAAATTGAATTCCATGAATACTTTTCTATTAAGTATGTGATCTTTGTACATTTTTTTATTTTATTATCATTACACACACATATATATATATATATATATATATATATATATATATATATATATATATATAATTTTAATTTTGTTGTCTTTATGTTTACATTCTACCTTGAACAACTTACGTAAGACGTTAATCTTGAGAGGTCAAAAAATATTGTGTAATATTTAACAGTTAGTTTCCGTGTTATCAAAATTTAACTGCATGTTGACAGCTTAAGTAAAACCTTATCAAATCGGAACTATTCTCTTATCAATATAGTAAAATTCGCATTTGCGTCATAACCACTCTTATCGTAGTCTTATATATATATATATATATATATATATATATATATATATATATATATATATATATATATATATAATAAACAAAATGCTGAACGATCAGAGGCTAAAGGGTACAAATGAAACGTAAGTAATGGAGATAAATGGTCAATACTATTATAATTAAAATTGATTACTTTCATTTTTATTTCATTAATGATCTGTTTTTCTTTTGTTTTTGTAGTAAATAATTGATCAATATAAAACAAAAATTTCTTTAAAAAAATATACTTTTTTAAACAAAAAAAAATATCGAAATGTTTTTTGTTTTAGATTTAAACAATTGATGAAAAAAAGAGAAAATATGGAATAAGAAACCAGTTAAACATACAATTTATATTATAAACGAGTTTTATAAATCATTGTCCCATGAAAAAGCATTTGAATAATTAAAATAATTAATAATTAAAGAGTTTTTGAACAAAATTTCTCTAATTAAATCCATGACGGTAAAAAATATTATAAAAATTAAATATAATGTAATATTTTATGAACTTATATCGTTTAGTTTTTAACAACTTTTTATTTGTGTATAAATGTATTTTTTTTATATGTTTTTCGGTGTGTCATTATAGCAGTTGTGTATACAGCAAAATATTTATCCCATTTTCATTCTACCCACCTATATTTCGAAAAATTTTTCAAAATATTTACTTACTCAATTATATCAATGTCATCGGTCTTATTAAATTAAATTTCTTATTGAGATATAAATTATTTGAACTATTTTTTTATATGATGCATATAAGAAAAGCAAACGTTTACGTTTCATATTTTAATTTATTTACGATGATGACGAAAAATGCTCTTGAATATTTCATATATAAATAACATTTTTTTTTCAATATAAAATTTTGAACTATAATATATGTAATTTAATCCATTTTAAGATAATACTGATTTGTAAACATATTGTTGGATTTTATTTATATACATGTGCGTATATGGTATAATTCAAAATGTAATAAAAATTTCTTCGATATTTGAATATTTGATTACTTTCAATATATTTTCAAAGGTCAAATAAATAAACGTTTAATAAATTTGTTTCTTTTGAATAATTTCAGAACCGGAATTGATGTGTTGTTTATAGTTCTTAAAATCTCACATATTCAACTAATTTAATTTCTATTGATTTTTAGTCAATATATAAATCGGTTATTAAAAGATTTTTTTCGATAATCTCTATCGAAATATTAAGTAATACGGAAAGTATTTTGATTTCTCATTTCAATGTATGTGTTAAACATCTAGAGATGTATAAATTTAATGTTGTATTCAGTAAAAATCAAATATCTATAAGATATATATTTATAAATAACTTTTATTTAACGTAAACAAAATATAAAGTTTAACAACCTTCGTTGTTTATAGTTTTTCTTCAATTTCTTTGTCAAATTTTAAAACTGGTTTAATGAAATCATTCACTCAAGTCGCCTGTTTCAATTTTTTTGTGGTCTGTTTTATATTTTGTGTGTCTGTATAGTTTTTAAAATATTTATTGCATAAACACTCGTATGTCCTTCATTTTTTTAGAAATTTTAGTAAACAGGAACAGGAAAGATCTACACGTGTGATTGCGGTGAACGATTAAATCTACGTTTTTAGACAATATATTTTTTATAACAATAAATAGATATATTTCATAAAAATATATGTATATAAATTTTTATTTTATTTTATTATATATATATATATATATATATATATATATATATATATATATATATATATATATATATATATACATATATATATATATATATATATATATATATACATATATATATATATATATATATACATATATATATATATATATATATATATATATATATATATATATATATATACATATATATATATATATATATATATATATATACATATATATATATATATATATATATACATATATATATATATATATATATATATATATATATATATATATATATTAATTCATAAATTTTTAATAAATTATTATTATAATATTTTTTAATAAAAATTTTAGTGATATCTATGCAAATTATTTTAAAATTTGTATTTAAACTAATTTAATAATACCAAAATTATAACATATAAACTTGTTTTAGTATTATGTCAATAGATGTCGTGATGTTAAATAATTTTTTAATTGAATAATTGATATATATATATATATATATATATATATATATATATATATATATATATATATATATATATATATATATATATAATAAAAATAAACTGTTTTAATGTTGCGTTTGAATATATTCATAATATATTTATAAAAATGTAATAATTTATTCAATTATATTATAACAAAAAAATGTTGGAAATAGCAAGTAAATTAAGATTTGATATTTTTAAAAATTATATTTGTATATATTCTCTATACAAATTAATTAAAAATATTTTGACAATTATTGTTACAATTTAAATTCACATATAAAAATTCAATACATAAAATCGAATTAAAAGTGCAATTTTTTTTCAATAATAATAAAAAAAACTAGAACGGAAGTACAACGTGAACGTATGTTGCGGATTAGCAATTGCACAATTAAATATTTCAGTAGGAAAAAAAATAACGCGTTTACCCGATCTCGTGTACATGTATTCTTAATTATGCTAAAATATATTTATTTATCTAATTTTTTTTTTGAGGTATGAATTTTCATGAGGGACGCGCGGTTAACCCTTCGGTGTCAATGTCACACGGGAAATCGCAATCAACGTGGCAGCCTTAATTACTATTGTTTATACGCTTTGATAAATTAACATGTCTGCTTTACGTGTCCAGTTCCTTTCTCTGTGACAAATTTTTTCGCAGCATCACAACGGAAGAGACTTCTATGGTCCGGTGATCGAAAACACATTATATTCTGATTTTCAAGGGCGTCTCTTGCGAGGTTAACACGTGAAAATGATATCATTTGCGGTGCCCCCCTATATATTTTCGATCAGGGTTTACTAAACGTTGTTATTTTGATATTTTTGTAACACTGATATTTTATCGGATTTATTATGTATATAAATAGTCAATCCATAATAATATAAAGTTAAAAAAAATATGGATAAAAAATATAGATTGAAATAATTAAAGATATTGTTTAATAGATATGTAGGTCTATTGAAAGAAAATACTTGTTAGAAGGAACGAAATTGTTGCTGAGAAATTTTACAGCATAAATTTAAGTTTTTTTTCAAGATAGTAAATAAAAAGTGATATCAGAAAGAAACAGTAATTCTAAATAGAAATTTTGTTTTTTCTCTTAATAATTTTGGAAGGAAATTCTTCTCCTTCACATAGTCTCCTCAAGATGGTTTCGCCATAATAATTTTTTGATTTTGCTAAATCGAAGCATGAAAAAGATCAATTTATGACGATAAAATGATTTAAATAGGATCTTTAACAACCCTAACATCATTTATACGAGGATTTTAATAATCTCGTCCTGATAAATGCATTTGACCCAAGCTCTGTTGATTCATTTGGAACGAGTTTATGTCAGTCCAATAGTAGATTCTTTGTTTGCCAATGGTAATTATGGTAATTATTATTATTTATGTTTTCGATAGAACTTATTCGGATGACACTTGCATTAAATCAGGATCCGCTTTTGTTCGTCGTTGTTAATTAATTAGTTTTAATTACTGGTGAACTTGCTCCTGTTTTCTGTATGCAAATGTATTAATTTCGTACAGAATTCACGGTGTTTTGCATCAGTGAAAATTATTGTCGAACAATTCGGCATGCATCAATTTTTCACATTGTGTTTCGTCATCGAGTCAATTTAAACGAGATGTGTCTCTTTTATATATGGTATATATATACACACACATAATACATATAAATATTGTAGATCGGTTTGTGATAATGATTTTTATGCCATGTTTGAATTTATCACACGATTGTGATTATATACATCATAATCCAAATGCATGTCATGGTGAAATAAATTGTACTTGTCGTATCTTGTATCTGTTATGAAAAAATAAATTTATGATTTTAAATTAAAATGGATTACCGGGAAATCAAATGTTAAAGAACTCTAACTATGCTATTTTTATCAATGATTTTTGTATCCGATTCATCATATTAAAACGGGAAAATCAAAAAGAAAAAAATCTATGAAATATCAGTACAGCTAAAATTTGCAAATATTAAATTAAAATCTACTAGATATTTTAATTACTATATATAAAGATTTAAAGATACATTTTCAAAAAAAAAGATTACTGTGTATAGAGTTTGAGATAGAACTTTATAAAACTAGAAATCTGTGTTGCAATCTTCAAAAAAGTAGTTAAACTCGAAAATCATTATTTTACAGTTTTAATAGATTGTTAAAGAAGTTAATAGTAGTCTTTCAGCAAAGAAAAAGAAGAATTAAAATTTCAACCTTTGATGAAGTCAAATTTTCAGAATTTTTTATTTATTATAACAATATATAAAGAATGTGGTGTGAAATTAGTAATTATTTTCAAAATTTTAGTTTGCCTTCTTTAAAACATTTTTCAAACTTTCATACGTATTAAATATTTCATCATGATTTTAAATAAATTTAGTTATCGGGAGATTTATGAAAAATAACGCTTTTAGTCTTTAGGGTTCTTTTATATCGAAGATAATAAAGGAGAAGGATTCAAAGCAAAGTTGTATCGAGCCATTGATCACCCGTTTTTTGGAAATAAACGAGGTTAGAGCGTGAGAACAACAAAAAAAAATGTATATACATGTGTATGTGTGCATGTGTGTGTGTGTGTGTGTGTGCGAATATGTGGACGTGCGATATGCGATAGACGAGTGTCGCGTTAATAGTAACTTTCTGGTCACAGGTATTCAGTGACCCCAAACAGTTTGTGGCTTTTACGGAAACGAGCGGACAATGGATGGCTACCGATGAACGATTGGTTGGACGAAGAGAGGCTGAGACGCGAGGGGTACGAGGGATCGTCATCAGATTCCATCTCGAGGAGAGGGGATGATGCGTTCTGGTCACTTCCGGAAGGTATCCGTCACCCAATCGTCATCCCACGAAGGACACTACACTCGTTCCTATCACCATGATTCACCGAGCATATGCTGGGACACTTTCATTATTTTATGAGGAAACCAATTAGATTAGAAGAATGCAAAGCTTACATCGATAGTAATCAGTTATGCTTATCATTCGATGAAACCTTCACACCAAAAGTCATTACTATGATAACTTCAATAGCACTGGGTACAACAAAAAAAAAACAGATAAAAAACCGTTAAATATTAGCAAATTAATTGTAACAATTTTAATTTATGCACTAGTATCAAATGTCCCTAAAGTTTTTCACGCTTTGTGGTTACCCTCGTTAGCGATATAATTATAATGAAACCTCGCGGTACATTTCGGAAGTGGTCACCTGTGATGTTCATCAGTTTTCAATCTGTGTCCATATTGAGTGGTTGTTGGTTCCGGACATCGGTTTGAACTGATATTTGACGAACTTTACTCCATTTTGGAGATCGGTGTGCGCGAGTTTTTCGTAAAGTTGCTGAAAAGTCTGAAAACTTTACTGTGGTTCAAAAATTTTTGTGGTTTGACTTTGAAAACAGCTAGTGATTTGAGTTTTTTTGGTAAGAAATTGAAAACTTCTATTGTAATTTTGTCATTTTTTTATTAATATTATAATGGATCAAGATTAGAAAATTATGTAACGATTTTTCAATAGTTTTTTTTTTATATTATAGTACATTTAGACTGAATTTTCAGTTTATGATTTTTTTGGAATTGTATAGAATTTATATTTATTATTTTAGTATGCAATAAATAAAGAAATTTTTTTAAATATTATTGAAATCTGAAGCATATTTTAATTCAAATTTTGTTAAAATTAAATATATAATAGAACTAATTTAGACTTTTTTGAACTGTAGTTTTTTTTGACTTGGGTATTAACTTTTCACAAAATTTTACGGTTAGATTTATGTTCAAATTTTTAATATCATTTTTAAATAAACGGTCATATATTTAACTAAATTACAATGAGTAATATTAATAAAAAAAATAATTATTAATAGATTTAATAATCTATTAATAATTATTTATTTTAATTTCCAATCTTCAATTTAATTAATTAATAAATATTTCATTTGATAGAATAAATATAATCATAAAAGCTGTTGATCAGTATCTTAAGTTCAAATTATAATGATGTGTCTGATGGATTTATGAGATATATTAAATTGTATTTATATTATACTATATATCACAACAAAAGGGCTTCATTGTTGGTGAAAAAAAAATTATGCAAAATCGATTTCGTCATAGAATGCGTGGAATGTTATTGAAAATGGAATATTCAAATGAAATGTCGGTCTAAATTGTTACGATGCGAGATTGCTTAACAAAAATATTCAGATCACATAATATTTGAATTAAAAACTTCTAATTATCCTATGATAAAAATTTTCAAATGTGATAATATAAATAAAAAAGTCAATTAATAATAATTGATAAGGAATAGAAAAATAAATCAATTATGTTATATATATATATATATATATATATATATATATATATATATATATATATATATATATATATAAGAAAATTGTAATTAATAATTTTGAAGTTTTTAATATGTTTAAACAAATTTTGAACTTTATATATATGATTGATATCAATTTAAAGCAGGAATAGCCCACCTTTTGTTTCACGTGTACTAATTTTTTTCCGATTCGAATTTAGATACGTCACAAAATTCCTATTGAAGTTTTTTTTTAATTTGAATAGATACTTTGAAGATCTTTTACAAAAGAAATGTATCTAATGTGCCACATATTGGCTTTCCTGATTTAGAGTATTTATGCATATTTTGAAGTGTTTAAATTATATTATTAAAGTTATGCTTGTAAATGCAATATTTGATCGAAAAGACATTTTAAAAATATTGTTTGAGTTTTCATTTTAATAATTGTACTATATTTAAGTAAATTATTTCAAAAAGATAAATAGACAAAATTTAAATCAAAGTTTTTTATAGAATTGTCCCATTTAATCTTTACGCTCTCAATTTAATAAAAATTTTGAATATTCGTATATTGTATATTTTATGAGGCGAAAAAAAAATTAAAAAAAAACATATACTTAAGGACTATCATACATCGTTAAATGTAAAATAGTAATAATGTAGAATATTAAAATTGATAGTTGACCAATATTGCGCATTTTATCTCTTTGAGGCAAACGGGGAAATATATTACAACTCTTTGATACTTATTTATGCATGGTGATACATTTTTTGTTCCATTTTGAAAAACGATAAAATATTTTCAAGCACAGCGGTTTATATTTTGAGCCACGTACTTAAAAAGTTCACTGGGTTCACTAAAGAATTTTACATATGCGTTTTATTGCTTTACTGACTTCAAACTTGTACTGACAAGTTTGTTTGTCACTGGAAGTTTTTTATTCATAATTCTTTTTGCAATTAGGGTTTTTTTTTATTTTACAATATATTGCGTCTGAAAGAATTATATGGCAGCATAATAATTACAAAAGCTACTGATAAATTATCTCACATTGTAGTCTAAATGTTAATGAATCGAATTATAGCCCAAAAATCATTAAATTTAATACAAACTTGTGTGATCGTTCTTAAATGTTAGAATTTATGGATGAATTGTGACTTTCTGCCAAAAATTACGTTTACTATATTTTTCAAATATCACAAAGCGCGATCATGTTTCTAGCAGTTTCGTTTTGAAGAATGGTCTATTTGTATAAAGTTAAATTTAAAAAAAAAGCAATTTCACACGCATTATATGATGTGATACCAACGAAAATTGATGAACCGTGATCCGAAAATTGTAACACAATTGTCAAACAGGTGGATCCATCCTTTTTCTCATATGCGTCGGTAAACAACGACTTTTTACATATTCAATCGATTTGTATGAATTTGTATCGATACAATTGGTTGTGACTATTTACAGTTAGTTGCCTAACATCAATGGTCAACCTAGTACAAATAAATAAATAAATAAATATATTATCGGTATATGGATAAAAAAAAAGGTTCATAATAAACACTTTTTCCCACACGTTCTTTTTTATCTTTGATAATAAAATCGCTTACAAAATGCAGTTTTTCATAGTGAAACTCGATCGCGTGAACTATTATTAATATAGTTAATTGTGTTCGCATCCCGTTTGGTTCAAATTGTGTGATAATTATGGAATAATAAGTGTTTGTGCATTCGAAAGCGTCATATTTAACTATGAAACTTTAGTTTATGACTATTGAACAATTCATTTTTTTTTGTATATCTATTATGTTAGATATTCATTGTGATTTTAATGACGATGAAATATATTTGTGTCAACGATGCACTTTGATGTGAACACGTAAGCGGTTTAATTAATGATAAGTATTAACTATTTTTCTAATTCAAATGGTCGAATTTTATCTCTATTCAACTTTTCAAATTGATTTTGTATTATATTATAAATGAATATTTTGTTCTATATGTAGTTTAGAACTATATTTAATTAATAGTGATGGTCTACTGGGGTAACAATGCTTTTGTACAGGATCGCTATAATTTTCAAAATAACAATAACAGTAAATTTAATTTTAGTTAAGTTATTTTCTAAAACATTAAGATAATATAAATTAATTAAGTCAGTTTTGAAAAAAGATATTGGATTGCATATTTGATCCTTAATCAATTTTAATCGTAAAATGTTGAGAATACCTGATTTAGCTAAACTAATAAGAGCGTTTTATTACGAAGTTTAAAAATCAACTTGAACGATATAATAATAATAGGGTTATTCAATATTTTATGGGATTAAAATTTATAAAAATTAACATTATGTATAATAATTATTAATTAATAGTGTTCTTGAAATGGATTTAAAATTGTATTTTTTTCAATACGATTAATATGTAAGAAAAAAACTAAAATAATATATAAATATATATATTATATATTTTTAAGAGAAAAAAAGTTTAAAGAATATTCATATATTATTGTATTACGTAATATTTAATTGTTAATTTTTAAACGTATTATTTTGAAATTTTCCATTAAAATAATAATAATAATATTTTAAAATAAATTTAGTTAAGCGTTTAATTTACAATTGAAAGAGATTAAGAGAGAAAGGACCCTCGTCAACGGCCATACCACGCTGAACACACCGGTTCTCGTCCGATCACCGAAGTTAAGCAGCATTGGGCGCGGTCAGTACTTGGATGGGTGACCGCCTGGGAACACCGCGTGCTGTTGGCCCCTAATTTTTTTCTTTTTATTATAAATATTTTCTATTTATTTATGTTTATTTTTTTTAGATAATTTATTACAAATATTTTGGTGTGAATTTTATTTTTTATACGAGAAAATACGGATTGAAAATATTTGTGCATCATAAATTTTATACATATAAATATATTGATCGGAAATTATTAGAAAAAAAAATTAATATCGAAACAAATCATATTTTATTTATATAATTGATTAAAAAAATGAATTAAATAAAACATTAATATTTTTTTGAAGTAATCGCAAATATATGTCATATAATATTTGTTAATTAAGAAAACTAATGTGTATTCTATATATTAAAATATGTATTTAAAAAATAATGATTATTACATATATTTCTATAATATCTTCAATATAATTAAGCGCAACTTTCGTCAACGGCCATACTACGCTGAAAACACCGGTTCTCGTCCGATCACCGAAGTTAAGCAGCATTGGGCGCGGTCAGTACTTGGATGGGTGACCGCCTGGGAACACCGCGTGCTGTTGACCCTAATTTTTCTCTTTTTTTTATTTTAAATTAATAATTATTTTTTAAATAATATTATAATTTATTTCATAAGAAATTTAAATAACAAAAATCTTAAAAATATTTTTAAATATTAATTTTATATTTTTAAATGAGAAAATCTGGGAAATAAAATTCGTATATATAACAATCAGAAATTATTAAAAAACGTGAATTCAGAATCGAAACCAAACAAAGTTCACTTAACTTAATCGTTAATTAAATAAAATCATTTGTATTCAATGTGTCCTATAAAGAGAAATTATATACATCAGCGGTTTCTAACCTGTGGTACGCTTACCCCCCCCCCCCTAGGGATATGTGACAAGACAATTTACGCGAAAAAAAGTTGTAATGGCGGAAAATATGAAAATTATATATATTACATAGCATAAAATACGTAATTACAATGATTTACATATGATCAGCTAAAAATACGAGAAACGTTTGTATTTAGAAACCGTTTCTCGTTTTTCTTTTACTCGATTTATAAAAAGAAATTTTTGTACTCCAACTTTCGACTTTTTTCTCACTTTTTCAAATAAATTTCTATTGTTTATATTTGACAAGGTTGCCAACCATTTCTTTATATATATATATATATATATATATATATATATATATATATATATATATATATATATATATATATATATATATATATATATATATATATATATATATATATATATATGTTAGGGAGGCAGATTGAAGAGAAAATCAGTTAGAAGTGTAAACAAATGAAAAAAGATTGGGAACCACTGATATACATGAATGTTAAACGTGTTATATTTTTTTTAAATGTTTATATTAAATAAGAAGAAGAAATTAAAAATTATTTAAAATAAAAAATAAATTAATTTTTGAATTATTTTTAAAATTATGTTTTAACAAATCAGAATAATTAGAAAGAGTTCTCGCCAACGGCCATACTACGCTGAATACACCGGTTCTCGTCCGATCACCGAAGTTAAGCAGCATTGGGCGCGGTCAGTACTTGGATGGGTGACCGCCTGGGAACACCGCGTGCTGTTGGCCCCTAATTTTTTTCTTTTATAAAATTTTAATATTAAATATAATTTCATATTATAGTTTAAAAATCTATTGTTTTTGAATTATAAAATTTATTTATTTTATTTAAAGTTGAATTTCATATAAAACAGATTAGATGAAAAGAAATTAAAAACGAATTTAATTATATAAAAGAATTTTAATTCCTTTATATACTACACAATTTGTTTACGATATGTTTATTTAATATAAATGAATTGTAGTTTTTTTTTAATTACTTTATAATTTTTTATATAAGTTCTACATGTGAAAATATGTTTTTGATAAAAGTTTACACGAGGTTTTCTTTACTTCTTGTTGACTGTATCAGTTAAGAAAACGAATATTGATAAACAATGATAGATAGCCTAGATGTGTATTTATTTTTGTGTCGAATTTATTATAAATTGAATTTAAGTTTATAGCTGAACATCATTTAATTAATATATGTATGTACAGATAAGAAGATAAAGAAATAGAAAAACAATACGTTATATTTTTTTTTAATATTTAATATTTTTTTTTTAATATTTAGTTTAAAAATTAAGAAACAGTTTCTTAAAAAGATTACAAGAATTGTACTTTAATATTTGTGGTATAAAAACGTAAACACATATTTGAATTTTTTGTAAGCGATTTGAAAATTACAAACGAGTCTCTTGTCTTTGAATTGTTTTGCCATTTTAATACAATATAAATGAAAAAAAAATATATTTGCGGTTATGAAAGAATATAATTATTTAGAAGTAAGAAAACGTTGTCTAATAAATTTTGAATAATCGTATTTTTACTTCGATTGCGGCCAAATTATTCTAGCGGCCATTTTGTTTGCAAGTTTTAACGTTCAAGCGCCGGAAATGGTTCTTCCGTTGCTTTGTTTGCGCGGGAATTATTCGTGGCGTTTTTCAAATCTGTAATGGCCGCGGTTCGGCGACTTTTATTTTATTTTACCTTATATATATATATATATATATATATATATATATATATATATATATATATATATATATATATACATACATACATACATACATACATTCTAAACGGATTAGTCCACGAAATCCATTTTTGACATGGCCACTGTGTGCAAAATTCGCATTTGTGAAAATAGCAAATACTATTCATAGTCAATTTATCAACCTTAAGTAAATTAATATATATATATATATATATATATATATATATATATATATATATATATATATATATATACTAAATTTTGAAAAAAATTATGGATAAATACAGAAATCACAATTAATAAATACAATTCAGATATCAATGAATACGAGATTAATAAAAAAAAAATATGATTAAAAACTGGAAAATATATTTATAGAGTTTAAATTATTTAATAGTTTTGGCTAGTAGAATGTTTTAGATGGATTTTTTAATTTATAATTCTTCTAGAAATATTGAAAAGTATAATAATTCAAATTTATATTAATTTATTTAACATTTCATATTTTTTATATCTAACAATGATAATTTTATTTTTTTATTGGTAAAATAATAACAAATGATATTATATTTAAAATTATTGTTTTAATAAATTTTTACTAGTCTAGTTATTTTAAAATATTTAATTTTCAAGTAAACATAGTTTTATATTTTAGTTATATCGCATACAATTTTATGATTATTTGTGTTTCAATATTAAAAAAAATCATTTCAACATTCAATACTAATTTTAGAAAATAGCTACTATGATATTAATAACGTTTAATTATTTAATTATTTCGTATCACATTGTCAAAAATTTTTAACGTCCGTTTTCCTTTGTTTCTGATGTTTCTCGGATATTCGTCGATTAATATACAGCGTGATTCATAATAATCGGTCGTCGCAATAAACGCACACTATGTTTTCGATTCGATTGTTGCGCTAGATTCGACCATTTTCCACCATAATCATTAATTACACGATAGTTAACCCCAAAAAATGGATTGCGCCGATTTAAAAAAAAAATAAAATAAAAATACAATGGCCCCACGTTAATTTTCCTAGCGATCGCGTCTATTTTTTTTCCACATTTTGTGTGTTTTGTCAGTTCGAAAAAAGCGAGCCACGACAGTTCAACAACATTTAAATTAGAATATAACGGTACTGACACATTTTCATTATTATTATAATGCCAGTGAACCGAAGTGCTTTTGCGCGCAATATGTGTTCAATGAAATGGAACTTTCATATTTCATGTATTGTCCTTTTGGGTGTTTCATGCATATAACTGACAATTATAAAAATAACAAATTGGACTTTAATATGCAAAGCGGAATTTTTAGAATATGATTATTTTTATTATATATATTACGATTTGTTTATCCATAATGATTTTGTAAAATTCAAAATATATAAATGTATTTTGAATTTTAGAAATTTGAAATATTCATTAATAATTTGCACTTTTTGTGATTCATTTTAATCTTTAGTTGTGATTTCTAATATGATTCATATGGTAAATTAAGGTGTCTCTGAAAGATCTGAAAATTTGATCTTTACTATTTTTTTGTGCTGTGTGTATTTTTATATCATATCGGATGAAAATCAAAATTAATATATATATATATATATATATATATATATATATATATATATATATCATAAATAAAATGAAAATTTTAAAACCCGAAGTAAGATTAGGACGTAAATATTTGTAAATTTTTTGTAGGTTACGAATAAAAGGTTTCAAAAACATTGGTCTATTCGATTTTGGAACTTCAAATACATTTGTAAAATTTTAGTGTATTATAGATAACGAAAGTAAGCAGATCTTTTTTTATATAAAAGGATAATGTTCAATTACATTTTAAAATTTATAATTTCTAAATTTATATTGATTTTAAAAGATTTTATTTATTTAAAGATCAGATATTTTGACGTTAATTTCTGAAAATAAAATAATTATTTTTCTAATTTAAAAATAGTATTCCTAGTGTAATATGTCCAATTTTGTTCAAAACAAATTTTATTTTCTTGTTGTTGATAATCATACTGACATAATATCATATTGTTATAGTCAAGGAAAATAAAATATAATGTAAACTGAACTATAAATATTAAAATATGATTGTCATTTTACAATTTCATGAATGATAATAATTCAAAGATCTAGAAGTAATTTTAATATGCACGGGTCCAAATGAAATTCTCAAAATATAATAGATTCGAGGGCGTAAAGAATTATGTATTACTTTCATAAAACCGTTTGCAACAGTCATTTGTCGCTATAAATGAAATTTATCTTTTAAATAATTCATATTGTTCAGGGTTTTATTTGATCATAATTTGATATTGTCGATAATGATTATGATGATGATGGCGACGTTGACGATGACAATAATGATGTTCATGACGATCGAGGTGATGATGATGGTAGTGTCTCGTTTTGCTAGCGGTTGACGATAACAAAAGGCCGGATGGAGGTCGGTTCGTCACCAGTGCGAGATCAGGTCTATTTCCATTTATGAGGTCGTAGCCATTGTTTCGATTTCATATCTGCATCCAAAGCGAATTTCTGGACATGCTATTATATTAAAAAAAAATTCCAGGCGTAAAAAATCAAAGAATACCCCGCACATTTTTGATAACCTTCATATATGTGATAGGCATGCAAATGATGATGACGATGGTATTTATTTTTTTTAACGAAAAGTATTAGCATTATATATAATTAATTAAACTGAATCGTTTTGTACACGCTTAATTGTCTCGATCCTTAATTTCGACCTTAATTGTGAATCAATTAGGGAGTAATGTTTTTTGATTTATTGACTCAATGTTAACAAGAATTACCATAACATAGGATGTCAATTATTAACCATATACACTATAATTCTAAATTTAGTGCTTATTGCAAAATTGGATATTAGTTTATCCTTTGTTTTTAATTGAAAAACATGAATTGATCAACTCACAAATTTATAGATCCATAATTATACAAGTAAAGAATTATTAAATGATTTCAAAAAATTATATTTTTAATTTATAGGTATCAAGAAATGTGCTTAGTTACTATTTTATAATTGCTGTTGAATTCAGCGAAAGAAAACGACGCGAAAAATCAGCGGACAAAAATGAGAAGGAAACATCAGATTTCTGGTGTCATGCAAGCTTTCACCGTGCTGACACTTCTGAAGATGATGGCCAATGGTAAAATGAGATTTATATAGGGTCTACTTTTGATATGATTGACTTCGGTTATTCAATTTTATAGGACAAACCACGTGTAATCAGGGAGCAGGTAGAGTTATGTATGAAAGATTACCAAACCAACAGTTACAAGGTTTCGATGATGATGTTGTAAGTATTAATTTTGAATGCTATAAATAAATAAAAATATTTTATACATAATGATATAAAATGATAATTATAGGTAAGAGATGTAGCGCCTCCATTCCGAGTATTAGAAAAATGTCAAGATCTTTGTTTAAGAGACAGAACGGCGAATAATAATTTGGTAAGGGCATGTAGTTCTTTTGATTTTCAACCAGGTAGCAGAATCGCATCATTTAGTGGAGCTACTGAATATGAAGAATCCACGTGTTACTTGACGCGTGAACAAGCGGCTCCCGAAGGAATAGGAAGTTTAATGTTGGTACCCAATAGTGTTCATTTTTCAGAAGTGTGTTTGAGATGTAGGTTAATTTAATAAATTTCTCAATATAGAATTTCATAATAATGTTAGATAATATATCTATTTATCTATTCATTCATATAGCGGATCGTCCTGAACGTCAATGTCCTAGTCGAAGATATGTCTTTGAAAGGCATCCTCGTAAGAAACTAAAACTTCCTTCAGCCGATTTGAAAGAAGTCATAGCGTCAAATAGAACAGAATGTGAAGATAAGTGCTTAGATGAATTCAGTTTTGTTTGTCGTTCAGCTTCTTTTGATGCTTCTTTACGCAGCTGTTCTCTAAGCAGATTTACGAGGCGTACTCATCCAGAATTATTAGAAGACGATCCAAATTCTGATTATTTGGAAAATACTTGTTTAACCGGTATATAAAATATATTTTAATATGTTTTATAGCAGTTTATATGCAAATTTATATTTTCGTAGCTGAAAGACGATGCGATGGATTAGCCGTATTTGTGAAAGAAGAAAATAAAAGACTTGGAGGACCATTTGAAGTAGATATATTCACAAATATGACATTGGAGGAATGTCAAGACATGTGTTTACGCGCAGAAAAGTAAATTGTTTTAAAATTAAATTTATTAAATGATTTTTTCTTAATTAAAATATTATATTATAGATACTTTTGTCGATCTGTGGAATTTGATGAAGCAACTAAACAATGTGTCTTGTCTGAAGAAGATTCGGTATCTCAAAAAGACGATATTACAATAAGCAGTAGTCCTACTCATCATTTTTATGATTTAGTTTGTTTGGATAATCGTAAGCCATTTTCATAGAAATTTATTTTATACTCTCTTAATATTGTGATTACTCCAAATTGAAGTTATTTCAGCTCGTGGATCAGAATATCCTGATAATTCTGTAACATCACACTTGTTTTCAAATGGAAGACGTCCAGATACGGCATTCCAGAGATACAGAAATAGCAGACTTGGGGTAGAATTTCATTCAGAAATTACAGGCAGATCATTAAGCGAATGTTTGGATGAATGTCTTCGCCAGACCAGCTTTCAATGTCGATCAGCAGTATATAGTGATCGTTTTAGAACATGCAGATTGAGCAGATTTAATCAACGCGATGGAATGAGAATTATTTATGATGCCGATTACGATTATTATGAAAATTTAATGCGTAAGATTTTTTATACATAATATTTTAAAGATCATTACATTTACATATCATATTCGTTTTAATATCATGACAATATTATTACAAATAAACCGAAACTTATTAAAACACATCAAACATGTACTAATTTAGATAACATGTATATTTTTTAAATTTTATGAAACAGTCATATTTACGCTATTAACATTTAAAGTAGTCATAAAGCAACAATGATCATTGCTTTTTATTACTAATATGAATAATAAGCATATCATTTTAACAATAATTCATGGTGGCACATCACGCATCATCTAACAATTTTAGATCACATGTTAATGGGAACCGATGGAGATCAACCAGGATCTCCAGGTGGACGTCCAGATATGAATCAAGGATCTGATTGGAATAGACCAGGTTTGATAAATCATTTTTAAACATCTAACCTCTCATATAAAATTGTTTTCATTTTCCATTAAACTTAATATTCATATTTCTACTGTAAAAATATGATACAATTGGACTATAGACCATCCAAATATATTGAAAGCACTTTTTTAAACCACAAGGTGGCGGTAGTGGCTGGGGAGATAGATATCCTAGTGATAGAGACAGAGATAGATATCCTGGAGGAGATGATGACAGATATCCGGATGATGACAGGTATCCTGGAGATAGAGATAGAGACAGATATCCAGGTGGATATGATAGATATCCAGAAAATGACAGATATCCTTCAGATGGAGACAGGTATCCATCTGGAGGCGATAGATATCCAGATGACAGATATCCTTCAAGTGGTGATAGATATCCTTCAAATGGAGATAGATATCCTTCAGGAGGAGATAGATATCCTCCAGGAGGAGATAGATATCCTTCAGGAGGCGACAGATATCCTCCAGGGGGTGATAGATACCCTCCAGGAGGCGATAGATACCCTTCAGGAGGTGATAGATATCCACCAGGTGGTGATAGGTATCCACCAGGGGGTGACAGGTATCCATCAGGGGGTGACAGGTATCCTCCAGGAGGTGATAGATATCCTTCAGATTGGGACAGATATCCATCAGGTGGTAATAGATATCCTCCTGGAGGAGACAGATATTTTCCTGGCGATAAATATTATCCAGGAGATAGGTTACCTCCCAGAGGTGATAGGTTTCCATTAAGTGATAAATTTATTCCTGGAAGAGAAAAGTATCCACCTGGTTCGAGATATCCATATGATAGATTTCCAACAGGAGGAGGTCGATATCCAGTAGGTCCTCCTTTAAGACCTATTCCTGGAGGTAGACCTGATGATTATCCTGATGTTTTTATTAACGAAATTGATAGATATCCAGCAGGACCAGATAGGGGTAAATATCCATACGGTAGGTACCCTCCTGGTATTGACAGAGAAAGAAATCCTATTGATAGGGATAGATATCCAATTGATAGATATCCACCAATGGATCGAGAAAGATATCCGATTGATCGTGATAGATTTCCAATAGATAGAGATAGATATCCAATTAATAGAGGCCGTTATCCAAATGATCGGGATAGATATCCTATCAATAGAGACCGGTATCCAATTGACAGATATCCGCCTGCATCGGATAGGGAAAGATACCCAATTGACAGGTACCCTGTCCGAGATGATAGGTATCCAGGTGTATGGGACAGATATCCTAGCGGTGATAGGAATCAAATTGGAAGTGGTGGATCTGGACGATATCCATATGATAGATTACCAGGCGAGTTGCTTTTATCTGATTAAAATAAAATTATTAATATTTGATTAAACAATATTTTATTATTTTAAATTTTCAAAATATTAATATTTACATACTAATAATAGGATATCCAGGAAGCAGTTATTGGGGAACAGATCGTTACGGGGGAGATCGTTTTGGTGGAGGAAGTGCTTATGATAGAGATACACCAAGGTACAAATATATATTCTAAATTTTATTCATGTTAATTGTGACTGCACCTTCCATATTAATAAACAATATAATAACATAAAAAATTAGCTATGGAGGTGATAGGTATGGAGGTGATCGGTATGGAGGTGATAGATATAGTGGTGATCGTTATGGAGCAGACAGATACGGCAGTAGACCTGGTTATGGGGGTACAAGAAGACCAACATCTGGAACTGGATACAGAGGCACATATGGAGGATTTGAACCTGGATATAGACCTCCCAATACATTCAGTAAATTAAAAAAAAAATAAGAAATTATAAAAAATAAATACAAATTATCAATAAGTATGATTTTTGTAGGTGTTCCTACTGGCTATGATAGTGGTGCTGGATATAATGGTCCCGATGGTGGCGGAAGACCCAGTGGTTTAAGATGTGATGATACTGACACTTATAAACAAATGGGTTACAGGCAACGTATGCGTCGTCAATATATAAGAAGATTTGTTACAGCACAATCTTTGATTCAGTGTCAGAAAGAGTGTGCAGAAGTCAGAGATTTTATATGTAGATCATTTAATTACAGGTAATTTATAGTTTTAAGAGTATAAAAAATAATAAAATTTATGTATTATTAATTTAAACCAATATTTTTATTCTAGAGATAATGCTGTTCCATATGGTGATAATGATAGAGATAATTGTGAATTGAGTGATAGAGATTCTAGAGATATGGATCTTAACAATCCATCATATTTTGATACATCAGGGAATTATGATTTTTATGAAAGATCGATTTCTAGAAATGGAGAAGATTGTTTAGATGGTATGTGTTTATAATTTTTATAAATAATTATTTCAACCAGAAATTGAAAATGAGTCTTTTATTTTAGTGAGTCAAGTGTGTAATGAAGATGGTATGGAATTCACATTGAGAACTCCTGAAGGTTTTTATGGAAGAATTTACACTTATGGTTTTTACGATCGTTGTTTCTTTAGAGGTAACGGAGGCACTGCTAATGTTTTAAGAATAAGTGGAGCTCAAGGTTATCCAGAATGTGGCACGCAAAGGGTAAGACCCTCGATGCAAACTATAATAGTTGTGATTGACATAAATAACTATTTGAATATTTAACTTCCAGTATGCTGATACCATGACGAATATTGTGGTGGTTCAATTCAGTGACAACGTGCAAACTGGTAGAGACAAACGTTTTAATTTAACTTGTCTTTTCCGAGGTCCTGGAGAAGCTGTAGTAACATCTAATTACATAGGAGCAGGGTAAGATATTTTATCTAATTATTTCTGTAGAAGATGTCAACCAATCTGTTGACTTATAACTCATTAACAGCATGCGTAGATTCCAAATCTTTATATATTATAATTTTTAAAATATGTAGATTTGGTATACGTGCATGCGCCATATTGATGAAGCATGATAAATGTATATATATTATTATATATATGGTAAAATAGTATTTCTCATCTAATAACTGCCAATGTATTTGATTATAATATTTAAAATCATATAAATGATATATATTTAATAAATGATTATTATTGCTTGAATTGTGGAAATGATACTTAAACATCTATTAAAATGCTGAGAAATACTTATAATACATAAAATGATCAAATACGTATTTAGTTTGTTTTGATATATTATTATGTAGTCGAAAATTATCTTAAAAAGAAATATTGATGCATGAGTATCAATACTAATAAGATACTAACGGTGAACTTTGGTACTGCTTCATATAGTAATTAGAAATAGCTTAGTAATTTTTGTATACATGAAGCTTTAATCAAAGTTCATAAAAGAGACTGATAAAAAAGAAAAAAGTAAGCCTGAGTCCAGTTGGGGATGGGATATTGTTGACAGGTCTGGAAGTCCAATACCGATCGAGTATTTGCCAGCTGAGAACTCGCTTAGTTCTAAAGTAAGACTAATGATACTCTATCAAGGAAGACCAACTACTACAATAGCTGTCGGAGATCCATTAACATTCCGATTGGAAGCACAAGATGGTTATAATTATGCTACAGATATATTCGCTACAAATGTTATAGCTAGAGATCCATATTCTGGTAGATCTGTTCAATTAATTGATCGATATGGGTATTTAAATTAGTGAAACATTATTATATCAAATATTTAATATTTTTATTAATATATAATTTATAAAATTTAGATGTCCAGTTGATAGTTATGTCTTCCCAGAGTTAGATCGCGGAAGAACTGGAGACGGTTTAGAAGCGAGATTTAATGCTTTCAAAATACCAGAATCTAACTTCCTTGTCTTTGAAGCAACCGTGAGAACGTGTAGAGATGGATGTCAACCGGTTTGTTTGATATCTTAATATTTTATTCGTTTGATATTAAATATATAATATTAAATAAATTGATTAATAATATTTACATATAACAATACAGGCATATTGTACTGGTGGTGCAGGAAGATCTGAACCATCATTTGGTAAAAGAAGACGAAGAGATGTTAATGGTACAATTATTGAAGCTGAATTGAGAAACGATACAGAAATACGTATAATAAATGCTACATCTGGACCTATTGATCCATACGAGGAAGAAGAAAGTGAAACTACGTCTGAAGAGCCACAGGAATATCCTGAGCATGTTCGAGAAATGATAGAGGTATTATATTAAACATTGTTGGTATAATATAATTTATTATATATTTTTTTAATTATTTGTATGTGCTAGGTATACGAATCTAGGGATGAATTAATGATGGGTGCAAGGAGAATTGCACCTGCTCCGGCTACAGTATGCTTATCACCCGGAGAATATCACGGCCTATTAACTGCAGTAGTGCTTTTAATTTGTTTATTATTCACTGTGATTCTTATATTTATGTTTGCTTATAGGTTAGTCGATATTTTCATATTTCTTACATTTGAAAAGAGTGTAATATGTATTTTTAATATTTATAGACGTTATTGGGGAGTTATGAAGAAAAATATTTCAGTTGATAGACAATCTCCTATTTCTAACAGTTATCCAAGCTCTAGACAACCCACTAGCAGAATATCAATATTCGGTGCTGGTCTTCACAAACCTTTTGCGACTGGGTATGTTCTTGAAAATCATTTTTATTCATTTTTAACTGGTTTATTATTTTATTTTATTTTCTAATTTTTGCACATTTTAGGAATTTAAGTAGGGTTTGTGATTTTGGTCGCAACGCTCCAGACAATGGATCAAGACCCATCAATGCTCCATTTGACGATCCCAGTGAACCCATTTATACGGATCCATCTCTATTTGAAAGATCCCGCTCATTACGGAGTGTTGATGTTAAACAAACTGGAGGAAGAGGTCACAGAAGACACGAAGGACCTTAAAATTGAAGCGTTTTGATTATTTGCCGTCCATTTAAAATATAAAACTCCAATAATGATTGCCTTTATGATATAAAATTGTTTATCGAACTAAAATTATCAGTCAACATATTGACTCATTAACGTTATTTTATACTTAAAAATAAATTTAAAAAAATCTTAAAAAGGCACTATCATATATACAATTTTAATATAACGAAAAGTCGTTATATTTTTATAAAATAATATTTTGTTTTAAAATATATTGAAAGGATTTTTTTAACTAGTCATATTGACAAGAATTGAAGATAATTCTAGTTATATATTTGTAAACAAAATATTTCATCTCAATCTTGCAAAGATTTGATGAAAAAATAAATTAAATCTTTTGATATATAATAAATATTATAATAAAATAAAACATTAGGGTTTATAATTAAAGATAGTTCACATTAAATGCAGTTAAAATGTGATAATATTAATGCGTAAATGAAAATATTTTATTCAGTCTTTTTTCAACAAGAAAATATACAAAATTATATATTTTTTATTTGCAAAGTGTGTAACTAATTACAATATTCATTTTTTAATTTTATGGCCTCGCTATCACTTATCTAATTAATTTTAGTCTTAAATAATTTTAAGTTTTTGCATATATAATAATATTTATTCTATCAGAAAATGATTTAGTAAATCAGTTAAAATATTATATTTTTGGTTGTTTTAATTGAAAAAAAAGATAAGTGATATGCGAAGGCTTCATATTGAAAGAAAACATTATATATATATATATATATATATATATATATATATATATATATATATATATATATAAGTGTAGTGTTCAACCATAAATATAATATTATTCACATTTTTTTCTGATGGGATGCGATTGTGGGATATTGGTTGAGGGTAGTTTTAATAAATTTATCAATAATATGAAATATTTTTAGTTTAACATTATATGATATATAATAATCATTAAAGCTTAAGTATTTTTTATCAAAAATTTTAAATGTTAATGAATTTATTTTAAAGTTAAATTAGTTAAAAATATAGCAATTACTGTTAGTGTATTGTTTTGTAATCTTGCCATTTTCATTATAATAATGGTTCCATAATAAATTCATATTAAAAAATACTTCAATTTTTATTACACGCAAAATTTTATACTTATTACGACAAAAAAATGATTCACTACTAAAATGAAGATTTATAATTTTTTGTTCTAATTTCGAAAAAACTATTTTGTTTTCGAACTATTATAATTTTTAGTCTTATAATAAATGGTGATAGAGCAAAAAATAATATATATATATATATATATATATATATATATATATATATATATATAAGTTAAAATATAATTAATAACAATAAAGAAATATTTAAATTCTTAATATTATATTACAATTTCCTCAACGTTATTAATGAATTGAATTTGATAAATTTTTAATATAGTCTGCACGTGAGATTTTAATATATTTAATTTTAAATACACAGAAATTGCGTCGACAAAAATACAAAATTTTATCATTAAATGTACACGATCTTCGTCAGTCAATTGATAAGAATAATCAGACTATAAATGCAAGAATTTTTTTTTGCAACATTTACAAAATTTAATATTACTCATCGTTGACGAACTAAATACGTGTCTGAAAATGTAAATCAATTTGTTGTATCCATAAAATGAAAAATTCAGTTGATAGTTTACACATCGTCATGGTAAATCGTATCATCCGTGATCAAGCATGAATTTATTATCAAAATATTATATAGTGTTTATTTTTGTTATATTTGAAATAATAATAGGAGCAATATCACAAGAATTAAAGGTAAATATATGAATTTGTATTGTTGTTAATTTTATCTTTAATTTATTATGCTACTTAGTTTTTTACATTCAATAAAATGTAATAATTAATTTAAAAATTGTAAAAATTAGATTCAATAAATTTTAGAAAAATAAATCAATATTTTGCAGTATAATGGCCGTCGTATTGGAAAATATTCTACAAATCCTTGCACTGTTGAACATGAAAAGAGACCGTCAAATAATTTTAAATCTTATGAACGTTGCTTAAATATAAATGGTTCATTAATACCATTGATTTATAGATGTCCATGTCGACATTATTTTGATCCAGAAGCGAAAACTTGCCTTAGTATTCCAGGTGGTGGTGAAGTCGTATACGTTGATCGGAGTGGTGTTTGTAAAAATAATTACATGGGGCTGCTTATGCATCCAACTCAAAGGCAATTTTATTATATATGCAAACAAAAGGGTGTCTTAGTTGTTAAATGTTCACAATTAAAAGTTTTTGACGTTAATAAAAAATATTGCGTAGAAGTGAATCCATATACATTAACTATATATGACGAGTCAAATGGAACAGTTGAATTACCACCTTGTCAAAGTCCTGGAAGATTTGCAGTGCCGGAACATTCTATATATTTTTATATGTGTACTGCGGATGGTGATAAATTCTATAGATCAGTTTTCAAATGTCAATCTGGATATCAGTACGATCCTAGTTATCAAAGTTGTGTTCAAACGTTGGATGTCACAACTGTATCATCAACTCTTGGTTGGTATCTTGAAAGTGATCCTTATCTACCTTGTTTAGCTCCGGGACAGTTTAGAAGTGAAAAAGATTGTTCTTTATATTATAAATGTAGTGCAAGAAGTGGAGGCTCCTTTTTTCAAACAAGAATGAAATGTCCAAGTGGATGGTTGTTTTGTTTGAAAAAAATGAAATGTAGACCGGCTGTTGAAGTTGATTGTGGTGTTTCTGGACATAATAAAACTGGTTAGTAATTATTTTATATTGTTTTTTCATTTAATTTATCTAAAAATATTGTAATAACATTACAGGTGTTACAACTACTGAAGTTTATCAGTCAACGAATAGTTTCATAAATACTTTAGGTACAGAGTTTGCTTTTGGAAATAATGATGAAGCAGTTTATAGTACAATTTCCACAAGAATTGAAGATTTAGAAAACGAATTAACGACTGAATTTATGAATGAAAATAATAGAATGGACTTAGATGGCGAAGTACAAACTGAAAGTTATAATGAAATTAATGGAATTGAATGTAATAATAATATTTTAAATATTTTTAGAATATATATATATATATATATATATATATATATATATATATATATATGTTTCTTTTAAAACAATGTTTTTTATATTTAATTCTAGATTCAACTTTGAGTAATGAAAATGATGATTTTACTTTTGGTACTGAAAAAAATATAGACTTTTTCTCTACAACAGTAACACCTATTATAACAACATCTATAGTGGATATTGAAAATGATATGATGGATAATGATGATTTTACGACTGAAAATATGAATACAATATCAACATCTTTTCTTTTAGAAGATAAAAATATTTTAATAATTGATGACATCGCAGAAAGGATAACTGAAAATAGTATAAATGATGAAATAACGAATGGAGATAATAGAAAAGTCGACGATATTGTAGATACATCAACACCATTTGATGGTTTAGTGACTATTACATCCACATATAAAGTTGAAGAAGATTTTGAAGATGTTACAATTGGAAATGATAAAAATATCGATGAGATATTATTAACGACTCAATCAAATTTAGATAACGAAATTATTTCGACTACAGTCGCTTTTAATGATGTTGAGAATGAAATATTAGAAAATAATTTAGATGATAAAGATTTTGGCATCACAATTGGGGAAAATATACATATCATTGATACTACAGAAGCATCGATGATAACTAGTGAAAATGCTAATTTTTCAAGAAGCGATGAAAATACTGATTATATGTTATCAACATATGGAATTATTTCAAATGATGAAAATTCAACATTACCTTCAAATAAAAATGATGAAAACGATGATTATGATGGATTTACTGAAGGAGATAATATGAATATATCAGATATATTAGAAACAACAACACAAACTAGTAATGAAATTTTTACCACAAGAGTAACTACATTCAATGAAAATGAAAATGATATTACTTCAGGCGATGACGAAAGAAATGGTGTTGACTCAACAATTAGAAATATTGATTTTGAAACAGAAAAACAAAATAATAATTATAATGAAAATTTTAACGAAATATATGATACTGAAGAGGAAAATGATTTTACGTTAGGAAATGATTATAATATTAAATATACAACGGTAGCAGCCGCTTTGACGTCTAAATATGAAAATTTATTAACCACAGGTGGAGTTGCTGAAGTAACAATGATTGATAATAATTTTTATGATGATAGCTATGAAGTGACACTTGGAGAAGAGACAAATTTTACTGATACAACAGAAAATCCAATATTTTCTACTAAAAAGTACGACAAAACAACAATGTATATTATTGATAAAGACAAAGATTCAAGTATTGAGAATGATATTTCATTTGATAGTAAAATTAATATTGATTACATATCGACGACTCCATTTGATTATATGAATTTATTAACTACAGATGTAAGAATAACAGCTACTAATTTATACGATGAAAGTTATGAAATTACAGATGGAAATAATGCAAATATTACAGAAATGTCAACAATCAGCGATGAAAACACATTGACTTTGTCTAACATTGAAAACTATTATGCATTGGATGATAATGAAAATTCGACATCAACAGTAGATAATGAATATTATGAAATTACAAATAAAGAGAATGCGAATTTTACGGATGTTTTTGAAACTTCAACACCATATAACGATGATCAGAATAATATTACTTCAGAAAATTATTATTTTTCAACAGATTCTATGACTATAGATTACGAAGATCTAACAAAAGCTGCAGATAGAGATTCTAATGTAAATATATCTGATAACGAATTAGAATATGAATATTATGAAACTACAGATGGAGAGAATATTAATATTAAAGATGATATTGAAACTTCAACCTTGAATAATCAAAAGTTTATCACAACAATAAGCACATTTAATGATGATGAAAAAGATATTGCTTCAGAAAATTATTATTTTTCAACAAATAGTGTCACATTGGATTATGATGATCTGATAATAACTACAGATAGACATTCTGAGTTAACCATGTCTGATAATGAATTAGAAGATGAATATTTTGAAACTATAGAAGACAATATAAACCCCACATCTGAAATGACTACATTCAGTATTATACAAGGAAACGATACTCTTCAGTTTGAAGGAATTAATTACACATTATCAACATTTCCATCTACATCACAATATGATTCTTTTTTAACTACAGATAGAACTATTGAAATAGAAACAATAAGTAATGATTTATCTGATAAAAGTTTCGAGACTACAAATGGTGATGATGTTACAGAAATTTCGACAGGATTATTTAATGAAAACTTTACTATCACGTCTACAAATCGTTCAGATATCGAAAAAGATGATATTGGTGAAACAATATCAACGACAACAATTATATATGAAGATTTTACTGAATATGAAGACGAAATCACACACAGTTTTGATAAAGATATAGTGAAAGAAGTATTACCAAAATATGATGAGGAAAAATTTAATATAGAATCCACAACACAGGCCGTCGTCGATTTGGAGAAAAGTAAAAATATAATTTGATTAAAAAAAATGTTTTAAATGTTAATGCGAATATTTTTAATAATTTACGATTATAATATTATATTAAAAAATAATTATTAATGAAAATTTTAAGTAAAGACGTATTTAAAAATTAAAACTTTCTTTTATTTCAGCTACTTACAAAGATTCATTAGAAGAATGCTCCACGTTACCTAATGATGATAACAAATATAGTACGTAAATTAAAATAAGTAATTATTGAAATAAAATTAACAATTGTTGTTTTTAATATAAATATAAATTAAAATTTAAATAATTTTTATACAAGCAAAACGAGTTTAGATATTTTTTTTTTAACTTTTAGATCTGACTTGTTATGAACAAGGTGCATTTAGCATTAATAATTCTTGTTTTGAATATTATGAATGTATATGGAATGACGACGGAGAACTGATTCCTAAAATAATACGATGTCCACGATGTCTTCGATTCAATGAAGATGTCGGTTATTGTGATTTACCACAAAATGTACCGCGATGCAACGAGTTATTCTTGAATATCGATATAAACTGTGAATCGGCTGGTCTGTTTTCAATTCGCGGTATTTGCAATCAATACAAAGAATGTATCGATAATGAAAATGGAGAATTTTTGAAAGTTATACGCAAATGTCCGGAGGGTTTAAATTTTAACAATATGACTAAAGAGTGCGACAATATAACAGTTTGTGCTAATTATGCTGATCCAATATGCGAGAGCGCTGGGATTTTTCAAGCAGCCGAAAGGTGTAACGAATTTTATCAGTGCATAAAAATGGAAGATATGGAAGGATACAGTATTCTAAGACACGAGTGTCCACCAGGATTGGTGTTTAACGAAAATGGGAAAACATGTGATTTTGCGAAAAATGTTCCAGGATGTGCCGATATATATCAATAAAGATAATGTTAATTTAGAAAATAAATATTAATTAAACCAGTGTTGATATTAAGTTAGATTAGTTACAAATATAATATTTTTGTTCATAAATGGAAAAATTATATATATAAGAAATGTATAAAATAAGACAAAATAGGTATTACAATGTATTATTTATTTTTATATGTATTTCAAATTTAATAAAGAATTGTATTAATATATATTTTATGATAGTTTGCAAATATTTTCATATAATACAATTCCATACAGTCAACTTTACAATATAAAAAAAAACTAAAAGAATAATATAAAAAGAAGGTTACTTGACTCATCTTATAGTTTTTTTATAAAATAAACTCTACATCTATATAAAAATATATCTATGTAAAAATTAATCAAAAGATAAAAACGTCGTGCAACTGCAAATCATTGTAAAAGAAATATATTTCGATATATAATTTTTATTTGGATTGCTATTTTTATAATTTTTGAAAAATATTAGGTAAATATGGCTAAAATGTTGAGATAACATCAGTTCTTCAGAGATTATTTATATATGCAGAGCAATCTAAATAAAAATTGTAATGATAAATATTTGGAAAAACGTCGTAAAAACAAGTACTTAATAATAAAAACTGCAAATAAATTACATTAATTTATTTTCAGTCGGAACTTTCATATTGTCAATACAATTAATAATGCACTTTGTGAAGAGAAAAAAACTACATATGATATGGGGCCGGAGTTGGTACACTCATTAATGGTGAATCCAAATAATCTAAATCCATTTGAACGGGAGGTACCTCTTGTTGAGTGCCAATTTTTTCTTGTAAAGCTTCATATAACTTATGAACTGGATCTTTGTGTTGGGTTCCCGGTTGCACTACTTTTATTAAGGTTTGGAGTCTATTAACGGGCAACTTTGGATGAATATACCACAGCAATTTTAACAAATGCCTAGTAACGTTATCCCTATTTAAACCGGCATAGAAGAATTCATCAAATAGAACGGTACAAAAATCTTCACCTTGGAATTCTTCTGGCATTTGAATAAGCAACGAAACGAGAGCGTGTAAAAAGGGATCTTCATAAGATCGGCCGTCCTTACAACTACCTAGAATAGTGAGAACTCTCAAAAGAGCACCTCTATCTTTTAATTTTGCAGCATGAAGCGTATAATACATGGCTAAAACCCCGCAGACTGCACTGTCCCGCATGTACGCTTCGCAGGCATCCGGCGGAGGACCCGAATGTTCGATGGTCGTGATGGCCGACTCTCTTTCGTCTGGAGGCAACTTATTGTGTAACTGTCTTACTTGATCGTCTACCATCAGCGACATCAATGCCGGGATAAATTTAGTAACAACTTGACTATCTAATTTTGGTTCTTTAAAGTCTTGGGTTTCTATCATGGTCCAAGCGCTCAAACCCAAAGCTAACATTCGAAGTAACAATATTAAAATAGTATTATCTCGAGGTAGAAGTTCCATATTTATAAGATGTTGCAATATTTTAATCGCCGAAGTGGCTAAGAAGTTGATAGCGTACGGATCGCAGAGCGTCATGGATAAATCGCCCAACACTTGTTCTTGGCCACGCTTGATACTATCCAGGAAACCCTGCAATTCTCTGGATCTTTTAATGTCGACGTTTTTCTCACGGATGCAGGCATCAAGGCACCACGTGAATTTATGACACGGATCTACGCAAATAATATCTTGCACCTCTAAGTCGTGCAGGGCCATCAAAAGTTCAGCGCGCAAAGTACAATAATGAATGTTCTTCGTGCGAAGAAATAGCGTACGCAAGAATTGAAGCACCATGTCGTAAAGTCTTACGCTCGTGCCGATCATGTGAGCGAGTTTCTGAACGACGGCTCCCTGTCGTCTCACTTTAGGGGATGGCGAAAAAAACAAATTGGTAAGGTTCAAATGGTCGAAGACGACGTTCTCTTTCTCTCTGATGTATTGAGTGAGTAGCGGCGAAACCTCGTCGCCGAAGAGGGATTGATTATCTTGCCATATCTGCCGTTTGACTTCGGTGTCGGTATCGTTATACAATTCTCGATCGCGGACGAGCACTTTTAAGTATTTGTCGTCGATATGAGGAGTGTTGCGAAGAATGCACATGACGACGGGGCGCAACGCTTTCACACCGACGACGGGAAAGCTACGAAGAAGCAACTCCTTCAACTTTTTATCTCTGTCTTTACCCTCTTTGGCGCCTATTTTGTTGATGTGCGCGATGAGCTTGTCGCGCAGTTCTTCCATCACGGAAGTGTGGAAGTCGAGTCGTCTCACTCCATGCAGATCGAGGAGGGGCAGCATCGGACGCAGCGACGGCAGCAGAACGCCATTTGACAGCTGGAACTCTTCGATGGCTTTGAGCGGGTCCGTGCAGCTGGTGAGCGCGTCTCTGAGGAATGCCTGTCCGGGCACTCCGACCTCTTCAAGGCCGGTGCCGGGTAGCTTGCTGCTAGAGCTCATCGCGATCAGCGATTTCTTTTAACGATCGTCCAACGACGTTTCATAACTCGCGCGCAATCAAACCTCGACGACGAGGCGAGTAATCCGTCCCGTTGGCTGTCAGCGTCTGCCGCGAAACTCTCTTATCTTGCGACACCTAAACGTCATTTTTTACGACCAATACCAACTTTGTTAATTCGAAATATTTTGATTTATAAAAGAAAATATATAATCTTTAAATATAAAATTAATACAAAATAATATTAAACTGTTAATAATAGAAAAACTTAACATCATAATAATAACAATATATTACAAGTTATATTATTGTTAAAATTTACTTTTTATTATATATATATATATATATATATATATATATATATATATATATATATATATATATATATATATATATAAATAATTCTAAAAATTGGATCGATACAATAATTTTAAAAAAAAGTTTTATTTAAAAAGCGTATAGAAAAATAAAATGTAAATGAATATTTAATTTATTTATTAGTTTCAGAATCGATAGAATCAATTTTTGTATTATTAAAAGTGATAAATTAAATATAACAATGTAATAATTACACGGAAAGGTAAATATAAATATGGATTGAAAAAAATGAGATGTGCCATCTATTAACTAGTTCATAAGTTTAAAGTTGAATTTTAATAGATGTCACCAAATTCAAAAACGTTATAATATAATTTGAAATATAATATTTACATAACTTTATAACATTACTTGTTCTTTAAAATTAAATTTGTATTTTATAATAAAATATCAATAATTATTTATATATTTATAAATATGGAAGCACGTAATTTATGAAAAATATAAAAAAAGTATCTCTGAAAAACTACAACTTTTATTGATATATTCATATTTAAAATAATATTTCATTTTTTTGTTGATAAGCATATTTCTAAAAATTTACACAATGTACTAACAAGATCGTTAGTTAAATGTGAATGCAGCTTAACAATTACAGTTGTTTGGTCGATTATACTTTGTTGTCTTTCGTTGTTTGTTATTACATTTTAGTGGATGTGATTATTTTAAAATGGCCAGTGTAATTTCTCAAAATAAGGATTATAAATATAAATTAATGAGGAACCATGATTATTTATTTGGTAATATGTTTAGATTACAGTACATTATATAAACTGTGATTCTAATTAATTTTATATTACATTTAGATTCAACATTTGTCGTGTCTGGAGAAAAAGATCATAATAAAATTATATCGAAGACTGCAATGAATACGGCTCAAGTTGTAAGTATCATTTATGTATAGAAAAAGTGAATCTTCAGATTTAATTTGTTTATTTTTTTAGAACATTGTTCCAATATTTGATCATATGTTTAGTGAATTAAAGACTTATCCCAGTATAAGGAAAGGTTATATTTTTAGATACATAATAAATTTTAAAAATATTAGCTAACAAAGTTTTATTAATACTTAATTGAATTTTAGATTATATATTAAATGCTTATTTACCAGCGCATTTAGATCTTTCATATTCAATCAGATCAAGAGATACTATTAAAGTATCTTCAGCCGTTGTATGCGGAAAAGAAAGATTTAAATTTTATGCAACGTGAGTATATATATTTAATATTTTTAATTGTTTCTTATGAATTAAATATTTTATAAAATGTATGTTTTTCTACGTGAATTTTGTTTTTGAGCATTTTTATTATTGTAGTCAAAACTTATTTTAAATTTTATTTAAACGTGATCTTATTAACATATAAATAATATTTAGACCAAAATCTGCTATGCCTATGATGCCAATCGAGTCACCAATTAAAATTGTTCAGCAGTCACCAGAACAATTTTCACCAACAGGATTCTACATTGATAAATCTACGCAAACAATATATAGGTATTAATAGTTGATTATAATTATAATTTTATTGTGAAAAAATAATTGAATCAATCTACACATATTTAGGGAATCAAATACACAAACTGATCCATATCAACCAGAATATAAGATAAGAAAAGATTGCGGAAAGGTTCCAGATGTACTTCTCTTAGAGAATGTTGAAATTGGTAATTATTACTACTTATTTATAATTTTATTTTACCATTTGAAGAAGGTTTTCACTTTTTTTTTTAGATTTTGAAGATATAAAGAAAGGTATAAACAAATCGATAGTATTATGGGTTAATAGACAAAAAGCTAAAAAGGCTTGGTTAGATATTGAACCAACAACCAGTATATTATCACAATTGGAATACTGTGAACAAAAACATAGAGAAATGGTAGAAAATTATGAATTGTGAGATTTTTTTAATAAGGTGTGTTATGTAAAAAAGTTTGATTTTTTTTTATAGGATATTGAACATGCACTATCGCATTTGAAAACCACAGATCACATTTCCAATATAATGTTAAAAATTGATAGTCAAAGACCATCTCGTTTATGGGTTTACAGAGCACAAATATTAGAGAAAAATATTGATAAAATTAGAAAGAAACGAGAGAGAGGTTGATTTTTAAAAGTTTTACATTTTAAATAATATATTAGTATTGATACTAATTAATTTGAATATTTTTAATCTTTGAAGAAATTAGGAAATTAGAAACTAAAAAATTGGAACGAGAACTGAAAGCAAAAGGACAAGTGTTTAAATATTATGAAGCGGAAAAGTTGCCAAATATGACATTAAATTCAATATTTTTATCTCATGTCGAAAGTATGTATTATCTAATATTATTAATTAATAATAGCAAATGTATTAAAATTATTTTTTTTAGAAATCGAAGAAAAACTATTATATTTACCATTTGAAAATGTAAAATATCAGAAGATATGTCCAAAAATGAATATTTTTACTGATGAGAAACTAGCAGAACTACAAAAAGATATGACTTATTTGGAAATGTGAATTATGACAATCTATTACAATAAAATTAAATTTTATTCTATTACTAATTTGAATTTAGCAGTAATTTTATACATTACAAAATATTTTTTTTAATAGTTGTATTTCTTGATTTTTAATTTAAAAAATATTATAGTAAAATTTACTTGCCAAAAAACTTTTAATTCTAATTTAAATAATTTTCTTTCGTTACGTAAACAAATCAAATATTTATAAATAATTTAACATTTATTTGTATATCCTAATATATTATATATCTCTTTAATTAACAATATTTTAATAAATATAATAGTTATTATTTTTATAATATATAATAAAAAAATAAAAGACGATAACATATAATAAGGTTTTTCAATTTATTTTATTAATAAATTACCCTCTTGATAATATAAATAAATCCTTTTTCATATTAATATTAATAAATTCTATATTTAATAAGTTATATTAATATTAATAGTTTACAATGGTTCAAATGTTAATAATAGTACATCGTGAAATCCATAGATGTCAATAGAATCACTCAAAATAAACTAATATTATTAAACCAATAGTTCTTGACAAATACTACCAATACAACTTTGAAATTAGACATGATGCGAATAGTTTCCTACAATAAGAATGTCATAGTTTGATACCTGCAAGGTATGGCATCATGGGCCGTATATTTGGATGTATACTTGAGCTGAAGTTCTTTATAAAGTTATTGAAAATTAAGCATTTTAAAAGGTTGATTGAACAATTTAAAGTTATTAAAATAATTAATTTTATCAAGAAAAGCCCTATGAATGATAATTTTTTTGTTGAATTGTATAATTATATGGTTTGTTATGCAAAAATTTTGTTTTATCACTTTGAAGTACCCTAGCTTTTTAATGGAAGTGTTGTAAAATAATTATTCTTATTTTGTAAAATAATTCATGAATTTTTTATGACAAATAATAAGGCAAAGCTTGGAACAAAGATTGAAAATGTAAAATGAATTATTCATTTAGCATACCTAGTTGATATTTTTACTCTCATTATTTTTTTTAACACTAAATCCTTTTGCCAAAAATAAAAGGTTCGGAACCACTGTATTAACTTCGTTTGCATCTGTTTTTAAGTATGAATGAATATAATAGCATTGTTATATTATATAATATGTTTTATATGATTTTAAATTAATGATAATTATTGATTTAATAATGAATTAAAAAATGTTAGTATTCATTGTACATTTTTTTATCATATTAAATTAAGAAAAATATTGTTTTACATATGAAATGAATGGTTAAAGTCTACCTTTGAAAACCAAAAATACCGGTTATCAAACATAATGCAAAATTTGATTTTGAATTTGATAAAGACCTTGAAATTAAATTATTATAATAATACAGAACCCCACCATATATACAAAAATGACGTATATATAAATATAAATGTAATACGTTGAATACATTATTGATAAGTGTAATGATACTATATTTGTACGGTAATTGATTCTCATTTGGCAGTCAGTTTTCGTCCTGGAAAAATAAAGTACATATTTCGTAACTCGGTGAAGCATTTTTTTTCAAAATTCAGGTAATGTAATTTATAATATTATTTTTATTTTTTAATATTTTTTATTTTTTTAAAATAATAATTTTAATTATTATTAATTTTAATAATTTTCAATATTTGTTTAATTTTTAATGGGACACTTTTTATGTCATATATATATATATATATATATATATATATATATATATATATATATATATATATATATATATATATATATATATATATATATATATATATATATATATATATATATATATATATATAGTTATAAACTGTTTTTTCTAAATAGTTAATTGATAAGAAAAGAATTCTTTTCAATTGATTCGTGTATTGGTATTATATAATGTGATAAATATGTAAATAATAATATATTATATACTTGAATACATATTCTAATTATTTAAATTATTAGAATATGAGATTAATCAATTCTGAGACGATTACGTCAAATATTATACAGTAATTTATTCATAAAATTAGTATTAAATAATTAAATTACAATAATAAATCTATATATATATATATATATATATATATATATATATATATATATATATATATTACTTAGAATTATAGAAAAAAATAAAATTCGTTCATTAATTCAAGAATTTTAAAGAATATGCAAATAACCAGTTTATATAAATTTAAAAAATATTCTTAATGTAAATTTACAAACATTTTTAACATGTACAGTAATGTGAAGATTAACATGAAATTTTATTTTTGTTCACAGATTGAAATGGCATATTCGAAGTTATTTATTTGCTTTTTTATTTATACTTTGGTGATAATTGATGCTCAAACATTGTTACATCGCCAGTTTAGACATTTTATTCAGGATATATCAGGAATGACTGTTAATGACGGTAGACTTTTGAAACTGGCAGACAATTATAATGTATGTAAGTTATTAATAAATATACTATTAAATATTTTATGTTATTAATATCTTTTTTTTAATATTTATTATATAAAGATAAGGCAATTTAATTAGGAAAATACTAAGACGACTTCAGGTGCTTTTATTAGTAATCTGAAATTATTAAGATACTTTTTAGTATAGATTTACGTTTGATTACTACTGTGATCAAAAAATAAGTTGAAATTGTCATTTAAAACTCCCGGGCATTAGGAAGGCAGGTAAATTGTATTTTTTCCTAGGTTGGTAGGATTGTCTATAACGTTTGCCAAGTATCTGTTTGTCAAAAGGTTTAATTATCTCCAAGTTACACGTATTTTTACAACTCTTGGTTTTTTCATCACGATAATGCACCATGTCATACTGCATTGTTTCTTTGCCAAAAAGTCGACTCAATATCGTTCTGCAATCACCGTATTCGTCTGATTTGGCTCCGTGCGACTTCTGGCTATTCAGTAAACTCAAAACACCAATGCGGGGATGTTGTTTTGACACGATTGAGGAGATAAAAATCGAATCGAAGAAGTTTTTGAAGGCTATATTGGAAAAAGATTATTTATTGTTTTGAGGATTGAAAAAAAAGTTGGCAAAAGTGCGTTTTATCGGACAGGGATTACTTTGAAGGGGATGAAATTGATTTGAAAGAATAAATAAAAAATTTACATTTTATAAACAAATTCACCTTAATTTTCAATCACAGTATTATATGATTTAGATAAAAGAATTAAATGATGAAAATCAGCACCATCTCGTTGTACAAAAAAAGAAGATTATATTAAAAATATAATATAATGAAGGAAGTTGAAAAGTAAAAAAAAAGAAAAGTAATTTGTGTAGGAAATGAAAGATGTATATGAAGGTTTCTTTCGGTTGTTAAATTATTATTACGATTTAATATGTAATAAAAATTGTAACCTGATCTATTACAAAAGCAGGTATTGGGAAATTTAAAAGTGAAGTTAAGACCTCGTATGAACAACAATTTTATAATTACTGTTTGTAATGAATTATTTTATCAAAACTGCCTTGACTAACTGTTATGTTTACGTTGAGTAATTAACAATATTTTTTATCACTATTTTGATGAAGTCTTTTCCACTTCTCCATTTCGCACAGCCTTGAATACAGTTGTAAATGTTATTAAATTTTATTATGTTTATTCCTAAGTAAAAATATTCTTATTATATCATTATTTCAGACATATATATATATATATATATATATATATATATATATATATATATATAATTTTGATTAATGTCCTTTTATTAAAAATAAAATTATTTATATTATTTAGAAAATACAAAAAAGAATTCCCAAGACTCAGAGTTTTCCATGTAAAAGTTCAGATTCCGTGATATTTAGATCGAATGAAAAGCCAACATCTATTCACAATCTAAGACCTGGAGATATTGATGTTATTGGAGCAATAGGTGATTCATTAACAGCGGCCAATGGAGCCGCAGCTTCGAATATTCTTCAAGTTTTAACTGAAAATAGAGGAGTATCATGGAGTATAGGTAGACAATTAAATAAAATTTAAATTCGTTTTTTTTATAAGTTGATTTTGAATTGTAAAAAAAATATATTTATAGGTGGAGAAGGTTCATGGAGAGAATTTCTCACATTGCCTAATATTTTGAAAGAATTTAATCCAAATTTAATTGGATATGCTAAGGGTGACGGTTTAAGCACCGATCGATCATCTCAGTTCAATGTTGCTGAACTAGGAAGTATGTCTATGGATTTGCCATTTATGGTACGAGAGCTGGTCAAAAGGATTAAGAATGATCGTAGGATTGATATAAAAAGAGATTGGAAAGTAAGGCATCTGTTGCAATTGCATTGAAATCGAAGGTCATTAATAAAATGCAAGTTTTTGTTTCTAGTTGTTAACAATCATGATTGGGGCCAATGACTTCTGTTTTAATATATGCTATTTAGACAATCCTTTAAATGCTGTGGAACAACATAAAAAGGAATTGAATTATACATTAACTTATATAATGAATCATTTACCGAGAACTTTAATTAATATTGTACCTGCACCAAGTATATTATATAATACAAAATATATTATATAAAATAGAATATATTACAATATATTAAGTGGTAAGAAACAAAAATATATTTTAAAATAACACAAAAAAATGTGTGATTTCAGATGTTGAAATTATAAAAAATACTGATGGTATATCCAATAGCTGTGTTTTTACGCGAAGATTTCTCTGTCCATGTTTTTTCAATGAAGTTTATAGAGCTTTGTTTCCAACATTTAGGAAAGTAATTAGAAAATGGCGGGAATATCAAGTGGAAGTGAGGCTGATATTTTAAACAATACAAGATCTATTTTAAAATTATTTTAATTTTTGAAAATAACAACATGGCTCTATTATTATTTTAGATAGCAAACTATCCAGAGTTTGATAGAGATGATTTTGGAATTGTATCTCAACCATTTTCCTATAATGTTGAAGTGAGAGATAAAAATGGAAATACTGATTTTACATTGATATCAACAGATTGTTTTCATTTTAGTCAAAAGGGACACGCGAAAGGTTATACATATAATTTAAATAAATTTTATTATAATTAGAATTAATTTTTATATTACATTTATTTTATATTTTCAGCCGCAAATGCGTTATGGAATAATATGTTGGAACCCGTTGGTAAAAAGACAACTACATGGAATAAGACGTTTGAAAAATTTTTATGTCCATCTTCAAAATTTCCATACATTTATACAAATAAAAATAGTCAATATTTGGATGGTAATATATCAGACAATCAGGTTTATAGAAGAAATGTTAATTAATTAATTTATAATGTCATAACAGAAAGAAACTGTATTTTTAAAGTTTTTTGGGAAAATTTGGGAATTTTAAGAGTTTGAATTTTTTTCCCAAATAATTAATAAGTTTATTTATAACTGTGATATGTTTTTTTATAATGCTCCAATTTGTGTTGGTTTTTGTTTAAAATAAGTTAAAAAAGAAGTAAAAGATTGTGCCAAATAGTTATTCCTCCAAAAGACAAGAAAAATAATACAAAAAAAGTCATTTATAATAATTTATTGCTGAGTTATACAGCTTTATATTAGTCATTTCGTTTGTATATATCGCTGTAAAATAAAATTTAAGAACAATAATTAATAAATAGGGTTAAATTTACATATATAAATGATATGCAGTCAGTGTCTGTACAATGTAAATAGAAAAAAAAACTCATTAAATAAACGTATGATTATGTTTTCCAAGCACTATTTTAATTATTATAAAAATAAAATAAATATATTTAAATAGTAACAACATATATGTATTTTATGGTAAATATTCTATTATTATTTTTATTCATATTATTACATTAAATCATTTTATAATATTATGCTATATATGACACTGACTGTATTTCAATGTATTGTATATATATATATATATATATATATATATATATATATATATATATATATATATATATATATATATATATATATATATATATACAATTATATAAATAATTAATCATGATTTTTAAATAAATTATATTTTGCATGATGCATGTATTTACAACAAAAAAAATATTATATATTGTCATCACTATTGATATAATCCTGTTTTTTTTTATAATTTTAATCATTTTAACTACAGTATTAACACGTTGATTATTACGACTGTTATTGATTCATAAATAAAAAGTTAATCACATCATTTAGTTTATAAATTAAAAAAATAATAATTAAGACATTTTTAATGTAAAAAATTGCTAATATTTAAACAGATTTTTTTTAACTTTGTATGTAAAAAAGAATTAAACTTCAAATAAATTATTTCTACATAAAATTTTTTAACTATCGACGTGTTATGAATAAGCAATATATATATATATATATATATATATATATATATATATATATATATATATATATATATATATATATATATATATTTAATAATCTATTTAGAATACCATTGATGATTGGAAAAAATTTCAGAAAAATAATGCGCTGTGTCCGTTATTTCTTTCAAAAATAAAATTAATCTGAGATAATCACCGATGATTATTCTTTCTTTTTTTTGTAAGTACATATATTGCGGCTTAAATCACAATAAACGCTGAACACAACAAAGTGATGTTTTTTTTACTATTAGCATAGAAAAGTCGAATTTCTATACTAAAAATTCGCATTGCAATTATAAGGTTATTGTCGGTTTGCACCTGATCAATAGTCATTCGTCAACTTCTTACGGTAAGTAAAGAACTAACATATAATATGTACATATTATATATATATATATATATATATATATATATATATATATATATATATATATATATATATATATATATATATAATGTAACCATAGCAGGAGATTTGTAATGTAAATATAGATGTTATATTATGTAAGTTATTTTTCCATTATAAAAATTATTATATTAGTAGTGTTATAAATGGAATTTAATCGGAAAGATCATTTTACTACGTTCGATCTATCCTAAGAAGGACTGAAATCTGCCGTTGAATAATTCCACTAAATTGATTATTTTTTCTAATGTACGATCTGCTAATGACAAGAATCCGTTTTTGTCATATTTAATCTATTAAAGATTAAATTGTAGTCAACGATCATCAAAGACAGAATAAAGTTACTAACGGTCTGTGAATTGTGTATAAAGTTAACTGCAAGTTTACTAATGATACATTTGATTTGTTAAAATTTCACTTTGAATTATTATTCTTTTTATATTTACAAATCGATTATAATATATAGTAATTTACTATTTTTTTTTCATTCTGAGCAATTTGTAAATTAAACTAAATATATTATATATATATATATATGTATGTGTATAGTTTTTTCCATTCTTCTATTATTATTATTATTATTAATTAATAATAATCAGAAACAACCTATTCATTACATATAACGTTCTCATATAATTTTATATACATTTTAATTCACGTTTAATTAATTTAGTTTATATGTATAATTCTCTGACGATATCAAACATTTTAAATGAACACTTCGTATAAAAAGCGTAATAAAACACACACAAAGTGTCTTAAAGACTCACATCAAAATTATTAAAATATAACAAATTAAAATAAATAAAATTAATATATAATAGTATAGCACTGAGAAAGAAGTTATATCATTGTTTAGAAAGAATATCTTCTAAAGAGTAAAAAAGAGCAAATTTTTTTAAGTGATGATGAGAATTTTATAAGAGTAAGTTTTATGGTAAATATTGATGTAAATGAAATTTGTATGTTTTTACTTAAGAAAATAGTTAGATAAAAATTTCATTAAAAGTAGTGAATAGAGGTATATATTGATAGTCAGACCAATCTTCAAGATCTGTGACATCTTTGAATGAAGAAAAAGAATTATGCAGTGCCTTTGGAAAAAAAAGAGAAAGAAAGAGAAAATAGTTTTAAACTTGATTAAAAATGCTGTCATTTAGAAGATATTAATTCTCTGAAATGGTCTAACTTTTTTCTTATAGATAATTATATAAAGATATATTCAAATTTATAATATAATATATATAGTATGCACACTTTTGGACATAGTTCATCATAAACTATACATCATAAATAAAAAGTACGTATTTATAAATATGTATTATTAATTATATCTAGGATATGGTAAAATTTTCACAATAAATTACAATTGATATATAAAATGCATACGTAAACATTGAAAACTTAATAAAGATTTAAAAATGTATACAATCCTTTGTAACAGTACGGTGGGTTTTTTTTAAATAACATTACGAAATAGCTTCACACTTAAACAGGCATTGGTTTAAAGCTACATTAAATGCACTTGTATCTTTAGGAGTATTGCTGTTTTAATTAAATTACAAAAAAAAAACATACACACACATTTTAATCGGATATGAAAACGAAAAACACATTTATTTATATAAGTATTATGAATAAAATTGATGTTCGTTAATTTTGAATGCTTATTTGTATTTGAGGCACCCAAAGGTTGACAACGCAAATTTGTTTTTTTTTATTAATATTATTAAAAAAAAATTTCATTTTTATGAAAATGAAATTTATAATTTTTGGAATAGCAAGAAGTAATTATTTTAATATAAGATAAGTAAAAAGTAATATGGATTTATTTTAAAAAATATATAAAATAATATATAGATTTATTCGCGAGATAAAGTAACATAATTTATGAAAATGGAGGAAATATTTAAAATAGTTTAAATTTTTTTTAATATTTTATTTTAATATATTTGCTAAACTTTTAATTAGTTTTAACAAAACATTTGACTGTTATAGGATTGTCAAGATAATTTTTATTTTAATAAACGAATGATTATAAAGACATAGACAGTGCAAATATATATAATAATATATATAAAAAAGAAAAATAAAATTTTATATTATCGTATTTCTAAATGTGAAGAAACAATTTGGATTGACTTCTCAATATCTCTCACCCTGTAGCTATAATTATAATAAATAGTATTTTTAAATATTTTTTTTTTATAAATAATCAATATAAATATTTAATGAAACGGAGACAAAAAATATACAATCATTATAAAAAAAGATGTAAATTTTTAACATTTGCTAAAAACAAAATGTCTTCCTATTCACTTGAATTTATAACGCTTTAAACAAAATGGTTTACAATATATATTTTTTAATCATTATTATAAAATCGTTTTATAATATAATTTTATGCTACTCTAATTATATATATATATATTTTTTTTTCGCGATAATAGATTCGACTTTAAATGCATATATTCATATTGACTACCATTTTTTTTTCTCATATAATATATATATATATATATATATATATATATATATATATATTCAGTATTTTACTATTTTTATTATAATTTCGATTGACAAATTGCTCGAAACACGAGCTTCGTCATCATTGGGAAGAATTTATTTATTTTAGATGAAACTAAACGCGTCCTCAGAATTTTATAAAAATCAATCGATTTATTTGCATCGTTGACATGCAATTAGCTCTCTATTATATCAATTTATTTTATTTTATTTTTATAATACATACGTAAATAGTTAAAAGTGTTATCATTATTAATGTACAGTCGAAAGTTGAAATCGTTGAATTCAATCTCTGACTGTTTCAACCCTTTCGCTGCCGACATGACTAATTTATATAGCAATATATCGATCAAATATATATATGATATTTTTCTCATTTTTTTCATTTTTTCAAGTACTTTATAGACATTATCAGCAGTGAAACGATTAATATGTCTACGTATATATTTAAAATGCAAAAAAAAAATTTGACTATTCGACGATTTTTGTCTATTTTGACTATTGATTCGATCGACGTGACTATGTTTGAATAGTTAATAATATTTCGAAGCTCATATATATTAATACATATATACTAAATATGAATATTTCAGATATTTTATTTATTTAATATACATATTTGTATCTATTTTAAATATTTATATAAAAGAAAATTGATAAAATTCTATTTTTTTCATATTTAACACGTTAAGACGAATATAGCTAATCTGTATCAAAATATTGTAACTGTTATAAAATTCACATTAATTTAGTTATTTCTAAAAAAAGCAACACGTTTTCTTGAATGTTCTAGTAAATTCTTCATCAGTCAGAAATACATTTAATATTATCTAATTTCATTCGCACATCGTTTTAAAATTGCTTTCATTTTTCATTATTCAGTAATTAAAATCGAAAATATTACATATGGCAATCGTATAAAATATATTTTTTTATAGATTGAATCATGATTTAGTACATGGAATTCTAAATTTATAAATAATTTGATTTCAATTAACCTCTTTAATATTTTGTAATTTATAATTTAACATAAAATCATGAAATAATTCGAAAATTACGGTATAAGAAAAAAAATGTCATCAAAAGACAAAGAAGAATTCTATTGAGAAATTCAAGTTTAAGTAATAGATCTTAGAATAATATGAAAATATAATGCATAAAATCAGTTTAATATAAATATTTTAGGATTACGTGTTTTGTTACAGATCTACATATATTCGTCTTTATATTAATATAAATTTCACATTCAGTTGTATCGATGAATACGAATTTTTAATTTTCTAATTTTATCACAACTGAACAATAGTATTCATCATTAAAATCAGTATGTCAACGTTGATTCAGATCATTTCACATTTACAAGTTGTCTTACATATTTATAATATATATATATATATTTGTTTAATATTATTATTATTATTTCATATACGTTACATTGTAACTTTGGTCCAATAAAGTCTATCTATAATTAAATAAAAAAATGAATACAAGATTTTTTTTTAATTAGTAAATTATTTCATTTAATATCACAATTCTATTCGATAAGTGGAAATTGTATGCATTCCGAAATCGATGGTTTGTGCGTTTATTTAGTGCATTAATTTCTATCTCCCGTTGATAAGTTTTATTTTTTCTCCCGTGTTATTATAATTTATAAAGCGATTGTGCATTGGCATATTAATTCAGTCTATCAACACGTTGAACACACCGAAATGTCGTTTTAATTATCAATAGTTAAATATTAACATTGATGATATATAAAATATACGAGAGACTTAAGCAACTCGCACACGAGCCTTTTTTTTTTAGTAATGGCTGCGTTGCGCACGTCGTAAGTAAGACGTGACGTCATCGTCTATAGCATTCAAACTACGATTATATACTATATGAATGATATCAACGTTGAAGTCATTTTTTACATAGACGTGTTTACGGTTGGCAGAAGAAAAAAATGTTCATATGCGAGTTACTTAATAGGTGATCCAATGCGTTAAGTTTTTCAAACGTTCGAAAAAACCATGGAGAGAAATGATTCGGAAATGCTGATTGTAGACAGGACGATGTAACATTGTCACACCGTCGTTACCCTGTCTATTTCCACATATCGAATAGAATCCTCGCTGTGTCAGCAAATCACTTCTTTGTCTCCGAATACAGCGGTGTCTGAAGAGAGACTCTCCAATCGCCTCTGGAAGGCGGATGATCGTCTTCTTCTTCGCATTCTTATGAAGAAGTACATTATTAACGAACCACCTGTCAACGCCGCAGCACACAAAGCTGCTAGATATTGAGCTGGTAATTGTAATAATAAAGAACAATGAGTGAGTGATTCGTCGTAACCAGATGGACAATGTGACACTCCATCACACCATAGTGTGAAATTTATACATGCATCTAATTCTGGACATCTGTATTTGCATTCTTCTGACATAGCAAAAACAGCCGGATAAGAATGATATCTCCTAGAATAAAATAATTGTTAATATTGAAAATAATAGTTGTCAAAATTATAGTTAAATTAAATATATTACCTGGTTAATTCCAGCCATGTAATTGAATATGCGCCAGAATCTCTCCCAATAAATTCGACGGCAATAGTTCTGGAATTTTCTTGTCCCAATTGATCTATACTTTGTATTGATGTCATAATTGGAAAATCTAATAGTTTTCCTCCGCCTGACCAACCCTCTGAGAAAACTTCTATTATATGATGTCGTTGATACGAGACAGGCCATGGACAAACTATAACTGGTGGTAATGTTCCTGGATAAATTGCTATTCTATTTCTCGTTAGACATTGATCTTTGTCATCGTGCAAAATTGTTATGTTATTGGACAAATTGAACTCATCTATTACTGGTTCTCTCATATAAGTGCCTTTCATCTGTACATAAAGATATCGTCCTGCGGATGGATCAATTAACCATGGGTGATGTTCACAATTCATCTGAAATATTGCAAAATACGATATTATTTGTTAGTTGATTTGAAAATAGTTCCATATTAAAATATGCTTACTTCATCTGGTACGGGACTAGGTAATCTCAATGTTATTTCCCCACTAGCTCCAGATATTTTTTGAGTACGAGTGCAAACTGGCATTCTAACAAATTCGTATGTAGCTTCGAAAAACAAATTTTTAAAATCGTCAACAGCGGTCATATTTACAGCTTCAAATCGAACTTCCACAACGTGAACATTTGATATAAATGTAAACGGCAAGAGTCCAGGAGGTGATGTACAAAAACAGTCTCTTGGTAAAGCAGGTGCTCCGGACCACGGAGCTTCGTATATTCTGAGGGTTGCTTTCGGTCTTCCCAAACATGCCAATCTGTTTGTTCTGCTACTTTCTCTAGTTAAACATCGTTTACTTTTATTACCACCGATGGTTAAACTGGTTATGGTTAATTTTACACGTTCGCCGCGTTGCGCTTCAAATCGATACACACAGCTGGAAAAAGGTATTTGCAAATAATAAATCAATTTAAATATTACAGTTAATTAAGAAAGTCTACATTATCGAGCAAGTAAGTTTTGACAGAGGTTAACTATGATTAAAAGAAAATAAATTTAAATAAAAATTCATTAATGGTTGAATTTTAGTTATAGAGAAGATTCCAGAAGTATGTAGTAAGTGGAAATGATTTAAAATTTAAAGTCCAAAATTTTGACACTAATATATGCGAGTACATGTTACCATTTTGGACATGCATGTTAATTATTATAGTATAGTCGTGTCAGAGCGTAATCGACAAAAGCGGCGAGAGCTCAACGAAAGGAATACATATTAAACGCTTCGTTATCAGATTCTCATTTATCATAAAGTCACGAAATTACATTTTGCAGTATCGTATCGAGCTGTCGTCGTTTTTGCGAAAATATACCGCTTCGTTAACGGACAATTTTATCGGCGGAAACTTTCTGCTAATTTAAAGCTCGGCGAACTTTCTTCGTCTCCGCTCGTTCAGGCCTGTCGACGATGCCGACTTAACAGGGAGCTCCATTTCGACGACTTTATCTTAACGCAGCACATATTTTCGCTACTAAATATGAATTGTTCAAATATTACATCGACTGCAGATAAATTATTCGATGGTTCGATTCACTTCAAAATTGTCTGAATTTCTTCGATTACAATTTTTTTTTCATTTTACAGTACTTTTGTAAGTCACGAAAATATTTATAGAAAAATAAACTCGCTCTAGTTCGAGAGTTAATATTTGCGATTTTTATATTCTACTGTCGCAAAAGGAAAAATGATATTTCACTGTCTTGAACAATTTTGCCGAAGGCTCGAACACATTCCTCGAGAGACTTCCGCAACGTGATTCGCGAGGGGTTTTTCCCTTGAAATTATTAGATTTCCGAAGTGAGATGAGAGCGGGATTGGGTTATGATGGTTTGGGCTTTGATGAAATTTCATCGCTTCGAAATTTGATTATAACAACGTGCGCATAACAGTATAATGGAGAAGTTTATTTTGCAAACCTCAAATTCTTGGCACCGCCTCGACCGTAAAGAAACACGTCTCTTGATGCCGTAAACTTTTGTGGTGGTTCCGTGGTAACATCAGTGGATCTGCTGAGGAATCTTCTTGAGCATGGACCTGTGCCGTAAGCTTCGCCATCCTGTTGTAAGTCCACGAATTCATATAATGCTTTGAAGGATACGGGTCTGAAAGTTTATGGTAAAATTGTATGATGATAAACATGTATGAATAATTTAACAAGTTCATCATATTGAGGGTGAAAGTTAAAGTTAAATAGATAATATAACATATTTAAATTATAGAAAAAAAGGTTAGAAAATGAAAATATAATATTTCATAAAAGGGTCACTTTGAGTCTAAGATTTTAATTAATTTCGTAATGTTAAATATATTTTTTTAAAGATCAACTCTATGATTCTAATATATTATAGTTACTTATGCACTTCATACATTAGAAACTATAGTATCGACCATAATTTCACTGAAAAATCTGCGATTCCAAAACTGCTTTCAGCATACGATTCTTCTCATACATAATTTAGTATAAAATCTCCACAAATTAGTCTGATATTTTGAAAGTTAACCCCTATAAGGCACACTTTTAATTATTTTCATATATTTTGTTAGCTCATAACTTTGTTAAAAATAGTGCATTGTAAATATATTAATATAAATACAGAATTGTAATATTTTAAGTATTGCATTTTTTAAAAATAAATAAATAACTAATTACGTTTTTTTTTTAAGAAAAACTATGAATTTTTTTTTGAATAAATCTGTATATGATATGTATAATTTAAGCGGCATCATACTTAAGAGATGTCGAGTCAGCTAGACGTAGTTCCAGGGTCATGCTGTCACCGGTTGAAAGGAAACTCTCAGCTAAAGCACATGGTCTGGGTAAACGTCCCCCTGCCACCGATAAAAGTGAGTGGTCGCAAGATCGTGGCACGCGATCCCTACAATATCTCGCTAATAATGTAGCATTTCCCGGCGGTTTTCCAACAGTCATCGGTTGTCCGTTGCCTGCCCGGGAAGCTTTCCATTTTTCACGATCGCTGAAAATATAAAAAAATAATAACTATTAATATTTATTATAAAAATCAACATTTAAAAAAAATAACGATATTATCTTAAAACGTGATAATTTACATTTAGCAAGTCACGAATATTTAATTTACTAGCCAATTGTAGTATTTTAAAAGTCAAATTCGAATATTCACACGTGTAGTTGAATAATACTTTTTATTTTCCATCAGGTTTATATTTTACTTTTTTTTCCTTTATATAAAATATGCAAGAGTGTGTCACCTGAATAAACATATTGTGGGAAGTTATTCCCTAACGTATAGTCCTTCGTTTCTTTTATAGTTAAATGCGATACCCAAGAGTTTTCGTCTGAGATGAATGAATATTTAACAATGTTACGCAGGGATTCTATTCGTAAAAGTGTACAGTTAAACGAACTATTTTAAGATATCTAATATAATTATTCTAAATAGAAGTTAATATAATTAAACTAACCAAAATACGTCACTGCAACCGGGAGCTATCCTCAATGGACCGTCCCATACATTTAAATGACTGGCGCAAACTTCGTCCGTATGTGTTGAACCAAGTGCTAATGTCACATGAAATTTTAAAACCGATAGCCAAACTCGAAATCTCGGAGGCGGATAAATATATCCTGGACGTCTCCAGGGATGTATCGGCATCGGTCTGAGAGGACCAGCTGATGTAGGCAGAGACGTGTCGATTCCTTGAAGATGATATAAGCACGTGGTGTTCGGTGACAAAGAATGCTGAGGACTTTCCAGCACTCCTTTTCCCGTTCCTCTGATCCAGAACTCGCAAGCCCTTTTGTTTCTGGCATATGTCGGAGACTGTTGGTCTACGAATTTCACCTAAAAATAATCATTTAGTGAAAAAAAAATTTTTTTTCATCGAAATTGATAAATAATAAGGCCGTCTTGTAATTTCAAATTAGTTCTTATTAGTTAGGAACTACTGGTATATATATATATATATATATATATATATATATATATATATATATATATATATGATATTATATGCGGAGTTAAATAAAAAGAGAGATAAAACTTCGGATCGAAAAAACTTACATATTTAATATTTATATATGCATGTATTTTCCAAACATCTGAGGACTACTAAAAAATCGTAAAAACGTAGGAAAAAGCCTACATAAAATATAAGAAACGAACGGTACCAGATTCCCGAATTGACTTTTTACAAAGTGAAGTTATTTGAATGTAGAAAAAAGATTTCGAATAAAAAAACATCGACATACTTTAGTTCATATAATGCGTATTTTAACTTCATAATATATATATATATATATATATATATATATATATATATATATATAATATTCATATGACACAAATAATCTTATACCTCAACTTCTAACTGGAATCCGTGCAAACTTTGAAACGGAGCTGGATTCAAGAAAGTTCCATATGGAGACGTCGTGAATTCAACGAGTAATTCCGGTCCACTGGATATGGCTTCCGGAACAGCTTCGTCTCCTCCACAAAATTTTAAAATGACAGGATCACGTGTGGTATAACCATCGTAAATAGTAACGTAGTCTTGAACGTCATCGCATTCGGTCCACACTTTCAAGGTTCTCATATGGGTCTGTTGCTGTTGCTGATGCTGAGTGGGCGCATATAAAGCCGACTGACTTCTAATTGATATTAGCTGGCCTTTTCTTTGTCTCACAATAATCAACGCGTGTTTGCCGGCAGGTACTTCGTGTTGCCTCACGGCATAGTAACAAGTGAGATTTCTGGGATACACTCCGGGGAAATTGGGAGATTGCAGTCGACATACTTTGCGGTCACAATCGCTAAAAATACGAGAGCAATACGTGCCCGAAATCAAGTCTCCAAGGTAATATTCTTGTTTGAATGGTGGACGAGTCGGAAGCGGTGCACCGGATAAGATTTCAGGCATTTTCGTGGTATTGACACTTATTTGACTATATTTAGGATTGTTTCTATTATTGTTGTTATCTGAAAGTAAAAAAAAAAAAAAAAGATACATGTTCATTTTTAATGACTTAATTGTTGGTAAGTGTGCAAAGGAACGGCGGATGAATGGGAAGTTCTTCTAATTAAACTCTCAGGTCTTCGTTGATCCTTCGACCCAGCTCAAAATACCTAATGTCGAAATTAACAATAAGTGACAGAAAAGGACCCGCCTCACGTTGGATAGAAGAAACGTTTATGTGTGCCCTTAGTTAATAATATATTAATAATTTAACTATGGAAACATAATGAGTAATAATTATAGTAGTGTTCCAACGGAATTGTGATTAATTACAAAGCCGAATCAAACTTTCAAAAATATATAATTAACAAAATGACTAATGTATCGAATCATTTGAAATGTTTTAGATATAACTTTACATTATGTATACAATATATAGTTTATTTTAAATTACATATAAGTAATATAAAATGAATAATTGTATAAAGTATAACTATTCTTGTTGTTTTTCTCGTTGTCTAAGAAAACTTTAAAATTTTAACGGATGCTTAAAATAATAAGAATTTAATTCAAATATTTAAGTATTTTATAATATTGGCAGAATATGGTGATAAGGAAACTTAAATCAATAGTTTAACTGATTGTTAACTATTATATAATATAATGGCTAGGACACTGATGGTTAATTTATGATATGTGGGTTAAATTCAATCTGTATAAAAATTTAATTTGTAATTGTTGGAAAAAATAAAATAATTTATATTTACAGATAATTAATTCTGTTACTGTTAAATAGACGTAGTGCATTTAAGATATTTTATGTTTTTTTTTTTTTTGGTTAAAAGACAAAGTGAAGCTATTTGAAAAAAAATAGTATTCATTCTTTTGACTAAAAGTTTGTATTGATATAAACTCCAATTAAAATAAAGCCACGAGATAAATTTTACGAAACGGGGCATTGTATCAGTGTCATTCATTGAAATGCTGAAGTAAAATTCTTACCAGTATTTGGAAGCGTTCCACCGTAGCGAACCGTTGCCAAGTCTTTGTTCAGAACTTTGTATTCCATGCGAAAATCAAAATTATAACCGGTCTGGTCTTTCGATAGACGCAAAAGACGTACTATCAAAGTTATGGATCGTGTTTCACTATAGTATACAGTGGGTCCCCACGATGTGCCACACCACGAACCGCCCACCGGTGGTCTTCCCAGTTCGCTAATTTGCAAGGAACCATCAGGACAACCGTCGACGGTGAAAGATACGAATCTACCTACTGTGAAACTATCTAGTGTTAGCTGAAACATAGGTTACAAAAAAAAAAAAAAAATAAAATAAATAAAAACACATGATAAATGAATAAAAGTTTTAATACATTTAAAACAGATAAATCTTGGGGCTTAGACAGTGTGAAGTGCGCTTTTAGTTCGTCGAGTTAATGGATTTCACGATGGTTCAGATAAAGTTTCGTATTACTTCCAAACCATTGTTTCTTCTTCTTGAGTCGCCATATGTTTACTACTTTGACAATATATTGATTATTTTTTTAATAAATAATTGCACATATAATAAAACATCGATAAACGGAGCTTTTTTGCTCAAGATGATACTTGAAAATTACCATTAATTATTGACCAGTGGAGGAAAATTATAAACAAGAGTTAAATGAAAATAATTTAAATATATTTATAAATAAATGAGTTTTCATTTGTTTTTTTTTCATATATATATATATATATATATATATATATATATATATATATATATATATATGTATATTTAAAATTATATACAAGAACTCATAATATATGTTACCGTTAAATTTTAAATTTTTCATACAATAATTATAGATCAGTTATATTACGTAAAATTGGCAATTTTCTTAAAACAACAAATGAATAAAATAAAAATAATTTAATACAATGTAAATTTACATTCTTTAACGACGACATATATATTGTTTGACATCGATCGATTAACACAAAACTTTTACGGTCACCGACAATAAATAAGCCCTATAAATAAAACGCGATTAATTATGTACATGAAAACATTTCGTTTACCCAGAAAAAAAATTAATTATAAAAGTATTCGTAGGTGAAAAAAAAGGGGGGGAGGGAGTCCGAAGAAAACGTTTCGAATGCATAATTAACGAGGTTCGAACCCCGGTTAATTCACGCAGTCGTTCGCCGTTAGTGAAACGAGACAAATTAGCGAGCAAAGTGTCATTTGTTATTTTCTTTAGCTGAACAACAACAACGACGACGCAAAATTAAATGAAACTGTTTCGTTTTAAGCCTTTTTGTGTGCACAGTTGTAGAATTTTCGATGGTGCTGAAAGAGTCGACGAGAGAATGAAAATAATCGCTCCGACGTAATTAAAAGAGATGTCGAACAAAAAACGAGGAGGAATGGTTTAGTATTGTATATTACCAAAAAAAAATAGGTGGAATAATTAAAATAATTAAAATAAAAAGTAAATAAAATTAAGGGCGGTCGATATATGGTAATCGACGTCGTTGAATAGCTGAAAATTCAGGTTATTGTCTCCATCGACACTACAGCTCCCTTAGGATTTAAGGCTATTATATTATATATATTGAGATTCTTAACGTTTAAATTTATAATGGAGTCACGTTGTTGGTTCGATCCTTAAGTTTTAGTTTTCATCATGAAAAAATTCGAGATTTCTGAAAATTTTCACTCTTGAAAAATTCGAACAAAATGAAGTGACCTATTGAAAATGTTTAAACGAAACAAAAGAATATTCATTGATTGGTTGAAAATTTTAAAACGTGTTAAAATTTTTTAATATAAAAAATATATATTCACTTAAAAGTGTTGTTTTGTTTAATTATTCACACAAAACGTTACATACCAATTGAAACGCTATATCTTTTACTTGTTATAATTAACCCTTTAACGCAAAACTTATTTATTAATCAAAAAATATATAACGAATGAAAGGTGAAATAAAGAGACGCTTATTTTTATTTCTACATAAAATTATATTTCTCATATAGAAAATACAAAAAAAATTTTTTTGATCCATATATGGTATACTATGTAGTTAAAATGATTAAAATGATGAAAAATCATATATGATATATGCGGTAAGGGGTTAAATTAACATTATTATTATATTTACAATTTTTAAGAATTTACAAGAAAATATATGATTTAAATGAAAAACGTATAATAATATGAAATATTTTAAAAAGAAGAAATTGGTATTTATATGGTATGTTTTGTAATTTATTTATATTTCGGATTATATTCCAATGTAGACCGTAATATATAATATAAATTCATGATTTGTAAACGTCAAGGAATAGAATTTTATTCAGAATAATTTCAGGGCGTCGAAAAATGATGAGATCGTCGCGTTTTGTTGAAGGGACTTTCGACACGCGAAAGGACGCCGTTTCCGCGACAAAAGTACAGAATATGGCGGCACAATAACAAAAAAAAAAGAAAATCAAGTAAAACGAGGACAAAGGGTTGAAATCGAGGAAAAGGTACCCTTTTGTCGTGTTATTAATCGCGCTCCGTCCTCGGAAATGGATCCTCGATTATTGTCCCGCAGGGGAAAACCGCGAAAGTGAAAGAGCACCAGGACCAAAATGCCCGAAGAAAAACAAAGGATATCCAGGCGAACGAAACCAAAATTTCAAAGTGCCATTACCGTCGGCAAATTTTAATTTAAATGTCTTTTAGAAGCGGGTTGAATTTTTCCACCCCTTTGATATTGTATTTTTGCTTTCGGCTCGATATTTGGAACGATTCGTTCAGATGACCGGTTGAGTTACCAAAGGGCAACCAAGTTCCATTATTATTATTATTATTAAATCTATTATACATAATAAGAATCAGGACTATTCAAATAAAATATTATCATTTATAAGTAATTACTATATATACTTTTGGACTCATGGAATTCGATCACTATTAAAACACTATCGTGGCCACACTTTATATTATTAAACTATATTCTTGATCCATCTGACATTCACCATCAGCGGTAAAATGCATTCTATATAGATCCATCGGACGTTAACGATTGGCGACATTATAGATCCAATGTGGATCCACCGGCCATTAAAGATTGTTTGAGTTATGGATCCAATGTGGATCCATCGACCATTAAAGGGTTAAAATTATTAAATAAATGGATATTTTCAAACAGGCAGAATAACAATAATTTTAATTTATAAACATCATCGATAATATATATATTGACAAAGTAAATTAATATGACGAAAAAAATAACTTACTTCTTATTCATATTATTCGGCAAAAAGGGTAAAAATGTATATTTTCAATGGTTTGTAATAATGAAAATATGTATGCTTAGACTTATTATTCCGCAATTTTTTTTTTGCTTTTTGTAGAATTATGGCATATTTTTTCATGAATATTGTGAATTTCAATATCGCACATACAGATGAACAATGTATAATATATATATATATATATATATATATATATATATATATATATATATATATATATATATATATATTATTATGATAATAAATTCGGACAGAGACGAAATATTATAGGAGACGTGGAAATATGATGTGCCCAAGTAAATAAAACCGAGCGGGCATTTTTACACACATACAATAAAAATAAATGATTATATTTTATTTTTTTTTGTAATATAAATTGTAGCTGTCAAAGTGTCCGTTGACAATTTTGCGCCATATTACCAGTGTCTCTATAGCCGCGTTTCTCAAAATGTGATCCGGCGCAACTTTTAAACGGGTTAATTTGAAAATCGTTTTATTTTTCTGTTAACTTTGAGAGATTTGTTTTAAAATTTTATAGTATATTTATATAATATAATGATTGTCGAGAGGGGAGGGGTAAATAAATTCCAATGATTTTTGTTCTATGATTGATATATATTTTTGGGAAACTCCGGTTTGTGTTCTTTAATTTTCGATATTGACAAAAATCAATTGCCTTAATTGCTTGGGAATTTTCACATAAAAAGGATCAAAGTCGGTGTGAGAAATGAATTGTTTTTCAATATTTACAGAATTAACCGAAAGCGCTATAGATCAAATAATATATATATATATATATATATATATATATATATATATATATATATATATATATATTGATAAAATATAGAATTTTTCTAAATGTTACTCTTGGGAAATCAAGTATTTTCTTTCAAAAAATTTCAAATCGTCTAGTTTTTTTCATTTTTCACACCCGTTTTGATATATTATATTTATTGAATCTAAAAAAAATAATAATAGCCGTTTGAAGAAAATACATTGAAAAATATCGTTTTTGTCTTTTTTTGTTCCGAGGTTTCAGTGTCAGTGGTGGACAAACTTTTCTGAAAAGCGCTTCAAAATAACAGAAAAATTTAACGTTTTTTTTTGTTCGGCTCGCATAATTGATCACTATTGAGTATGAAGAATGAAATGTAGAAGATTTTTCACCTGTATTATGTCTCCGTGTAATCCACCGCCAGCGGTGAAAGTCAAATGGCATATAAACGGCAGTCTATCTTCCTTTGGCCTGTGCAATTCCATTTCGTAAGTTCTTCCCACATCCCCATAATACGTTCTGTTACATGCTGAAACGATAAAATAAAACAAAAAAATATATTTATTATATTAAAAAAAATATATATATACAATTTTGACACTCGCAGAATCGTATACTTTATATAAGAATTATCGCAAATTGAATTTGCTCCGCGTGCGCAAAACGAATTCAGCAAATAACGCTTGACTAATGTGCATTTCTTGCTATTTATTTATACGCTTCAAGAGGTCGGATAAGATGTGAAGGGTATTATTTTATCGAGATTGTGCTCTTAATAGTGTTTGCTAATATAGTGCTAGTGCCATTTTTCATTTCGTCGACAATTTTCAAAGGCACAAAGTATGATTGGTTGACTGCGATTCTTTTAGGATTTAATTTTTTTTTAATTAACTAGCATTGTATGCTTTTTATTGAAGGTATTTTTATATTAAAAATTAAATTTATTTTTGATGAAAATTTTTTTAACTCGAATCAAATATTATAATATATATATATACATAATTCTCATTTTCAGAACGCAATAAATTTTTATATAATATATTTATTATATAATATTGAAATCATCAATTATGTAAATATCAATTTTCCTTTTCATATTGTTTATTTATAATAATATATTATTATTATATAATAATAAATTTAATACAGAAATTATATTTTGTACGGTTTTCAGAACGTTCTAAATTAATATTATAATTAATCGCACTTATAAAATGAATCAATTATATATAATTCATGATAAATAAATTATTATTACAATAATCTAAATATATTTACACGTTGACTGAGAACAAATAATAATATTCTTTAAAAATAAAGGATATTTATTGATAAATAAATTTTTCGACAGAAAAAAATTGAGAATTTATTTTGGCAGTTAATGTGTTAAAGAAAATCTATACGATGAAAATAACGTTGATAAAAATCATCTACGAAGTAGATTTCTAAAAAAAATGACAGAGTAAAATTGTAAATAAGCTCTGGATTTTCGATAACAGCAAAAAAAAAGAAAATGTGAAATGGATGTCTAAATTTTCATCTTAGAAAAATTTTTTCACCTCGACATTATTTTTACGATACGTGAAATTTTCTTCACTATAACGTCACGCACTTTCTCTCTTTACCTGTTACCCTCGATTTTCATTCTTCTCTTCTTTCTTTTTTTTTTGCTTTTTTTTCTTTCCTCTTCTTTTGGAGGACACGTGTCACGAGATTTCGTCTAGATTGGCACGTGTAGCGATTTTTCGCGTAATTTCATAAGTGTCGTCGTACACAAGCGGTTTTCAGACGGAAAAGGGAAAATAAAAAGGACGTCAAGTGGAAAAGTTCTCGATGACGGATATTGAACGTTCGATTTTGACAATGAACCCGATGTATTCTTTTATCGGCACGTAACCATCGTCAGTTTTGCCATATACCATATATACAACAAAGAAAATACACAGTGACTACACGGTATAAACCCTAAATTCTATTTTGAATTTTACACAGTCGCTTGCGTTTCTTCATTTTCTATTTTGGCTGATTCTATCATTTATATAAATAAAACGATATAAGGTAAATCTTTCAGTAAAAATTTTTCATTGAAAATCAAATATAAAAGTTTTGAGTATATTTGAGATTTTTATTTAAATTGTAAGTTGATATATATAGTACGTATTATATTAAAGCTGAACCGACAATTCTATTTCAATCTATCAATATTTATGATATTTATAAACAATACAGTCAAATCTGTTTTAGCGTGGCAAATATAGGGACCGCAGAAAAAGAAATCGCACAAAAAAAAATATTCATAAACTTCATAAATAGCTATAAAAAATAAAAAAAATGCTGCAACTAACTGAACTTATTAGATGACGGAATATGAATTGAAATTGGTTGATGTAATATATGCCTAAAAAATATTGAGCCTGGCTAATGAAATAGGCTGATGCAATATGTACATACACACTGATAGCAAAAATAGTAACGTCAACATAATACTGCACAAAAAAAACGCATACAAAAAGACCGCACAAAAACAGGTTTGACTGTATTAAATCAATTAAAATTAGAATATGCTGCATATTAAATTACTATGGGAGATGATGTATATTTATAAATATATATAAAACAGTATTAACCAGGGATTGGCAACGTGTGGCTAGCGAGCCATATGCGGCTCTTTAGTTTTATTTTTCTACTAGAATAACTTTGAATTTGTTTATTCAATTGTTTGTTTTTGAAATATTGTACAAGTTAGTTTTATTTTTTTTATTTAAATATTAAGTAATTATCTAATAATATCATATATATATATATAATATCTAATTTGTTGTGAAAATACACTACTTATATACAAATAAATAGATATTTTTCTTATGAATAAATAGATTAGTTTTTTTTTTGAAAAAGCTTTATTTATTATTGGTAAGAAATATTTCTGTGGCTTTTTTAGAGCTTTGAAATTTTGTAAATTGTAATATTTAACTCTTCCGACTCAAAATGTTGCTGACCTCTGCTATAAACAATGATTATAATAAAATTACACACTTAAACGTAATTTGATACAGGAAATAACTGATAAATCTAAATTGATATTTGAATTGATTTTGTTAAATATCGACAACAGATGACCTCACGGTATTACGGACGATATATAAGTATCAATTATGTACAAATGTCATCAATTCAATACGATTATTATCGTTGACAACCTTTATGAATTTCGTATGACGATATTACATTTACAAACATCGAATATTATTAGATATAGATAGAGCTGAACTCGACTGCGAACAAGTGTCATTAACGCAATATGTTATTATTGTTAAAAAATTTTCATGAAAGCGGGTAATAATAATAATAAAAAAGTTTTTCATATCGTGAAAAACACGAATTCTGTAATGCGTAATTGTAGTCAAGTGAGCACTCGAACTTTGTAACAAATCGAATATGTCAAATAACACGAAACGGTAATGACAAAGTTGCTCCTTGTGTTGTATTACGAAGTTTAGAGATTTTATCGAATGTTTCGTCCTCAAATGTATATTTTGATCCTATTATATATATAATAAAAGATGAGGAGTAATTTAAAAAATATTTTTTTTCTATATTTATATTGGCAATTGTCGAATATGCTCATAAAAATTTCCAATATTATCTAGTAATTGAAAATATAATATATTTTAATATAAATAATAAAAGAATCGGTGACGTAAAAATAGTTCAACAATGTAGTAAACGTACAAATATTAACAATTCTTATGGTAAAAAAAAACGGTTAATCCGGTCGGCGTTAACACCGCAGTTAAGTTAATACAAGTTAACGTCGTAATCCAGAGTGACATTTGACTATGCGAACCGCCCTCGAATCGGTCACAAAAAAAAATGCGATAAGACCGTTAATTAATTCCCTTCGCGGGTCATTATAAGCGTAGTTCGGAAAATAAATTAGGTGTGGCGTGTGAAAATTCGGAAAAGTCGGAAAATTCATACACGTGCCGAGAGACCGCGCGAAATGATTGATCACGATGACTATTTTATTTGGAAACTAACAGAATATGCTGGGTTAAAAGTATTTTTTGTTATATTATTCTATAGAGATCTATTTATTAATTTAAATGTGATTTTTTGAAAATTAATATCGTATATGATACAACACTGTGATCAAAAAGTAAGGTGAATTTGTTTATAAAATGTATTTTTTTTTCCAAATCAATTTCATCCCCTTCAAAGTAATCCCCGTCCGATAAAACGCACTTTTGCCAACGATTTTTACAGTCCTCGAAATAATCGGAATAATCATTTTTTGGTTTAGCCTTCAAGACCTTTTCGATTCGGTTTTTATCTCATCAATCGTATCAAAACGGCGTTACCGCATTAGCCTTTTAAGTTTTCTGAATAGCCAGAAGTTGCACGGAGTCAAATCAGGCGAATACGGTGTTTGCGGAACGATATAAGTCGACTTTTTGGCAAAAAGTCGCTAAGAATTTAATGTATTATAACATCGTGCATTATCCAGATGAAGAAACTAAGAGTTGTAAAAACACGCGTAACTCGGAGATAATTAAACCTTTTGACAAACAGACGCTTGGCAAATGTTATAGACAATCCTACAAACCTAGAAAAAAAGATTTACAATTTATCTACCTTCCTAATACGCGGGAGTTTTAAATGACAACTTTACCTTACTTTTTGATCCCACTAGTATAATATTGCAACTTTATTAATTGATGATATATTTTTTTATTTTTAAAGTGTAAAAATCTATAATTTTCTATTATATAAAAAGTTTTATAGTGTTGTGTTGAGTGAAATTTTGGGTAAACGAAGGTATTCGGATCAATAGTCAGTTTTATTGGGGATCAGATTAGAAATCTTTGCACAGAACAGAAATCGAATACCTTCGTTGTGAACATTCAGAACATATTCTTATACGACCTCGTTTTATTACTAGGGATTCTGCTGAAAAACGAATGTATACTAAAATCAGTTTAATATTTTTTTTTCTATTAAATACTATATATATTATAATATAGATTATATTCTAATTCAGGTTTGATAATATGTTGTCATCATTCATACTATATTTTCTGTTTTGATATGATATTAAAATATGCTATATTATATTTATTTTGAAATAAAATAAACGAAACTTATATAATATAATATACTAAAATTTTCGTTAATATTATATTATATTATATATTCGAATCAGAATAACATGATTTATGTAATAGAATTTTCCTACATATCCTGTGACCCTTATCAAAATATTTTTAGCAAATAGTTATTTTTATATTTCCATTAAATTGTACAATATAGTTGACAATTATTTGTAGATATATCGAGTTTTTTTTTGCTTAAATCAAATATTATTTGAAGTCAAGTAAGCATAAATACAATGAATTTATGCAATATTTAGGTCACCATATATTCGTAGTGATTCTTGTAGGAAATATTGTAATATGATTCAATTTCAGATAATTTTATATTTTATACAATTTGTGAATAAATATTAATTATTTAAAATTAATAAATTTAGATTTTTAATAGTTAACGATTATCGTTAAATTTAATTAAATATATAGAATTGAATGATAATATTTTTTTTATAAGTGAATTTTTTTTTCATCGAATCATATTATTTATATATCTTTTTGGAGAATAAAATGAAATATTTTTGCGGTAAAAAAAATATTAAAAATATGTATAACGTAACATTTATAAACAAGAGCAAAAATGTCCGTAATGAAATTTTTTGTCCTAATATATATATATATATATATATATATATATATATATATATATATATATATATATATATATTTGAAATATTTAAAAAAATTAATTTAAAAATTCCGAAAATGTTTTACAGAGGTGAAAAAAAAATAAACAAAAATCTACCGTATATTTTATATAGTTACAACATTTTTAAATATATTAAGTAAAATTGCTCTGTAAATTTGTATATTTGTACTATTTTTTTCTTTAAATTGTACATTTTTGCGGTTTATTAATTTATTATGTTTTAGAATTTTTAGAATTTTTTGTAGTATTTTTAAATTCTATTCTCATTTTCGTAAACATGACGATTAATAGAAGTATTAGACTATTCGTAAAAATTAAATATAAATTTTATCATCTTTCTTCGATTTCGATTTTAATAATTTTAATTTTTCTATTTAGTTATATTTAACACGTGTTATAAACCAATTATATCGATTTTACAATATAAGTATCCAAAAATAATATTCATTCGTAACGTATATTATTTTTCACTTTTTTATCGTGAAAGGAAAATATAGAATATGAAGCTTTAAAAAAAGTTTGAAGGTTGAAAGTTGAATTGAGCACTCGACGTCTTAAAATATAAACCGGTGCTGTGAGAATTGAAAGAAAAAACCTTGACCTATAAAGGGTTGTAGAACCACTGGTTTATTCATATGGTAGTTTAGTGTATGCATTATATCGTAGTTTTATGTATTTGCAATAGAAACAATTTGAAATTGTATCTCATTGAGAAAATTTTATTTATATTTTTAGATTATTAAAATGAAAATCGATTTTCATTATAAAAAAACATATTATATAAATCGATAAATTGAAACCATAATAATAATAATAATAATAATTGCCATAAATAAAAGACGCGTCGAGAGAAAAATCGGAAAAATCAGGAAAATCGGTAACACGGGACCGCCATTAGCGAACTGGGAAAACTGTTCGTTTTTCGTGCTTTTTTTTCCTACAACCGGTTAACATTGGAGGCGAAATAAAAGAAAACCGGAACCTGGATAACGAACGAGATCTAATTCCGGTCGAGAGAGTCGCCGCCGGAAAACCGGAAACTCGTTCGCGTTATCGTTTTACCGGAACCCCTATGTGTGTGTGTGTGTATTCAAAAAATAAGTGTTTTATAGTGCGTTATGTGTGTGTGTGTGTGTGTGTCACGCGACGTATTATAAGTGTGCGGTTTATATTGGATGCTTTATATGAAAGGATTGTAGTTAATTGTTCATTTATTTATAATGCGGTTGAGCTTTTAGAGATTCATTATATTATTCGAAGAACTAATTTTAGTATCGGTTCGTATTGTGTTAACGATAATAGCGATTGTTATAAATATTATATAATTACTATTTCATTTAGAAAACTGTAATATATACAGTCAAACCTGTTTTTGTGCGATAGATAGGAATCGCAGAAAAAAATCATACAAAAAAATATATTCAAAAACTTCGTAAATAAACTTCGTAAGAAATAATTTTAACACAACATATGAAAAAAATATGCGGTAGAGGGGGGGGGGCAAACACACTGATAGAAAAAAAAGTGATACCAACACTTTTGTAATTTTATAAAAAGTTGTATTGTGATTCATATACCGCACAAAAAAGAAACCGCATAAAAGCAGGTTTGACTGTATAATAATTATTAATCATTTTACAAATAATTTTTAAATTTTAACTTTAGTACATAATATTAATAAGTACATTAAATAAATTACGAAATTTAGTGTTGATTCATTTAAAAAAAAAAGATTTGATTCGTTAATTTTATGTTTAACCTATAGACATATTATTCTTTACTAAAGAATTTTAACATATTGCTAAGATTTTCGATATATTTCATGTTGAAAAAAAAAATAGATAATTATAATAAATTATAGAATCACAATATTAATAAAATAAAATTATTCGAAAATTTGTATCCTAATCCGTTTAATATATTAAATTGAATATAATCGTTGTATATTTCAATATCAATACTTATATTAAACTAGAAAAATATCGTATTATATTTTCATATAATATAATATATATTTTGAATTTTCAGCAAAACTTATAATTCGACCTTTTTTTCATTATTATTATTCATAGTTCATAGAAACATCTGCTGCCATTTGTTGTATATATTTCAATACTTCATAATCCTATAAAAACATATATCCATCGACGTTTTCTACAAAAAAAAAAAAAAGAATAGCAGGAAATAACATTTAAGCCACGACTCTCGATACGAATTTTCCGTAACACCCTGTATATGGGATACGGTTTATAGTGAGGATCCGGGAATAGGTAGAGCGTGGCACATCGTATCCAGCAGAATATCAAATTCAATATTTGATATTGAATTAGGGGTTCGGTACCCGTCGGAAAATATTGTCGGTTTTGGCCAGTGTTCTAATTCGACCCGCATTCGACCGTAATCCCGAAACGATCCCGGTATTATGATTAAAAGCCATTTTCGCGCGTTATACAGGCGGTTTTGAAATATTTAAATTACTACAACCTTCGTGTGAAAACAGTTCTTCGGTGCGCCATTATTAATATGATGGGGAAAATTCGTGGATAAGATTTTACATATCTAGAATGCGAATATGGCAATTTTTATGTACGATTATCATACTTTAACCGTCATATAAATAATTAAAATTTATGTAATGTTTTAAAAAGATATATATGTATATATATATATATAAATAGTTGATTATGTCGTAAATACAAAGGATATAAATGCTATTTTCTAAGTAAACTCGGTTGACCGTAGAAAGCATGATTGATACGATATAGCAACGACATCATAAATCAACGTCTAAGAATTCAAACATATATATATATATATATATATATATATATATATATATATATATATATACATATATATATATATATATATATATATATATATATATATATATATATATATATATATATGAAAAAAATGGAACAGCATGATAGAAATATATAAATATACATAATGTATGTTAGAATTTCGTGATATAGGATATGAGTGTTGGCTATGACATATATACGGGATTTCCAGTAGAAAGGTGACCGATTTCGAGTTTTTTCATTATTTTTTATTCTAAATATCTATCTTATAATAGCTTTAAAAAGTTCTGAATATAATTATAATTATTCAAAATTTTAGATAAATCTTGATATCGTCAAACTTTTCATATTATTTCTGAAAATTAGAAGCTTTATTTTATTAATTAAACAGTTCGTAATGTGATAATTAAAATCAGAAAGACGATTTCGGTGGTTTGTTATCACGATAACTTTCATAAAGACATTGTTAAATATGTAATTTTCATACGGAGTGAATTATAGGGGAAGTTCATGTCAACCTTTGAACTAATTAGAATAACTTCTAATGACGTGATTGGCATTATTTTAGAAAATTAGAATCAATTATCTTGACATGGTTTTGTTTAATATTTGAGCTGAAACTTGATGATCGAATTTTAAATCGTATCAATTTTTCTGTCCATTTTGATTTTCATTAAAAAAACATTTAATTACTTGAATTAATTTTGACTTGAAATAGTCATATATAATTAAGATATATATGTATAAATCAACAATATTAATATTATGACCGTTTAAACAATTCAACATATTACAGTAACAAAACCATTAATTTAATTATATTGCCGGAGTCACATATAAACATCGTCTTAAATCCAATTCCATAGACGCTTTATACGAGATGAGATTGCTCAAATAGTTTTATTTGTACAGGACTTAGAAGGGTTTAAAACAGAGGCACACATTTCGAACACAAACAGAAATCTTTACACAAAGGTCTCGTCCATCTGGTTCATGATGGGAATCGAACACATTATTCGGGCAATTATTCGATCAGCCTTATGTCTGTCACATCGTATTATACACGCCTGTCAAATTTTGAGACGTCGTGTAATCCCTTTTTCGTTCGTAATCGAAAACAGACGATGAAGGGGAATGAAAATGCCCTAGTACAATATAACCAAAAAAAAAAAAAAAAAGATTAGTAAGTTGTTCTATCTCCAAGGTTAACTTTAAGGTACGGTATTCTTGGTGCGTGTGTCGATTGATTGCCAAACGTTTGTTAATGTTTGTCACGTGTTTTGGTGCAAATAAACGGGAGCAGACTTCGAGGTGTTAACTTGTCTGGAACAATGTTACTTAATTGTGTCCACTTAAGCGTTTGTATTTGTAAATGTTACAAAGCAGACGACCGAATTGTCCACGGTTGTGTGTCCACCTTGCATTTCGTGCTAATTGCTTTACATGAACTTCACGAAACTGGAAGTAAATTTAGTATTCAGTTAGTTTTAAACCAGTTTCGTGATAAGCATTGGTTTTACCGTTGATTTTGCCTATTTTATAGGACATTAATAAACCGAGAATATAGATTATATATATACAAAGTTTAACTGTCGAATAGATATTAAAATTAATGAATTCTATAAATCATAGCGTATATAACAGCAACCCCAAGAAGGATATCCGTTCTAGAATAGAACAAGCTAGAACGAGATTCATAACCATGAAAGTTTTTTTACGTCTAAAAGCACAAGTGCTGAATCATGGACACTAGACTCTGGAACCGAAAAACGTCTAGAAATCTAGCAAATTTCATTTTAGAAAAACAGTTAAATTGGGGAAAATACAATATCTCGACCACATTTTGAAAGATGACAAATACAAGCTTCTCCAGATAATTTTGGAAGAAAAAATTCAGTGAAAATATCAATAGGACGACGTCAAAACTCACGGCTTAAAGATTTTTATCGTTGGTTCAACTGTTCGCCAATAGAACTCATTCGAATGGTCGTATCAAAAGTTTCATTAGCCATGTGAATCACCAACATTATTTAGGAGACGGCGTAAAGAAGAATAAATCATAATTTTTAAAGATCTGACGATTATATATATAATATATATTTTTTTAATCAACTTTGGGTGTGCCTTAAAACTTTTTGCTGTTAAAACGGGCAATTGACACTATATGTCACCTCAGTCTAAAAGCGATCAATTGAAACACATACACACGCAAAAAATACACATATATTACTCGTATAGACATACGCCCTTAACGTTCGCAATTAACGGGAAACTTTCACCCTTACGACCGAAACGAGGGTGAACCCTGCTCGAAGGGTGTGTTAGTAATAACCAGTCGCAACTGTAAATTATATTAGGATGTTATATATATATATATATATTTCATTGTATCCGTGATGGTGAATTTGACCCAATTTCGATTTTGGCACCCGATACAGTTTGCATTTGTTGTCGTGACGCGAGATTCCGTGAAATTTGAGGGTTTCCACAACGCGATACTCTCTCCTTTCACGCGTGAAATCACCATTAAGTTAACTTCGGTTAATTGATTTCGACGTTACAATAAACACACAATAATGATAACGATAATGTCACGTCATTGAATTATGTTTGCTATCTATGCTAGTCCATATGTGACATACCATAATCTTTATCCCCTCATTGATGAGAATTATGTATTGTCTATTATTATTGCGGTATATATATATATATATATATATATATATATATATATATATATATATATTATTTGTATTGATTTAATATATTATATTTTTATTAATTCAGATTAGATTGTGAATATAAAATTTAATTTAATTTAATTTAAATTTGCTGAAACGTGGAATTATTAAAAGATAAAAAGATTCTTAACACGATTACGTTATAAAGAAAATTATCATTGCCAATCGTAAAAAAAACTTTTAAAAAAAATTAATCAGTATATTTTTCATATAAATATGCTCAGCGCATACAAATGACTTAAAAAATATTTAAAATATTTCCTGAAAATTAATACATTTTTATATATGATAATTGGACATAGAATTCGTGATTCTTAAAATGTAATACTGAATATCAGAAAATAGTATTAATATAATATAATATAAAAAAAATGTTATATATATATATTTTTTTTTTAAAGGATATCGAATAATGATATTTAAATTATAATTCCGATGATTAGAAGAATTGTTTTTTATATTATGATAAATATATTTTATAATAATAATCTAAATTCTTGTTGACACATCACAAGTGGTGTTGATGTTTAGCTATCGTTTTCTAAAAAAAAATGAGTACGTTTTGTGTAAATATACCTTTTGTCCTGTAGGCGTCGAAAATGCGGATAACACTAGTATGAAAATAAAACGCAATCCATCAAATTTTCTATATTGAAGTCGAAAGTTTTTTGTTATTGACATATAAGATGGATTCGACTTTTACTAATAAATAAAATAATCAAAATAAAATACAGTACACATTATATATATATATATATATATATATATATATATATATATATATATATATATATATATATATATATAAATATAATATAATCACAATTAATGTGATTATCTGTTTGCATATATGTAACGCAATCTTTTGTCGGGCTTCTTATATGGCATTGTATTTAATTATTTTAACGATGAAAGTGTTGAATTTATAACAATAATCCATTATGCATTTTATATATTATATATATAATATTTTTTTGATAAAATATAAAAAATATAGTATTTATTTATATCAGTTGAACTCATTAATGTGCACATATTTATGGTTTATTTATTATTTTTTATATAAAAAAATATTGAGGGCTTAATTTAAAGATTGTATTAATAATATTTTAATACATGACATACAATTTAATTTGTATGAAAGAAATAAATATTCAAAACTAAAACCGGATGTACGCGATGAAATTACAGAGTTTTCATTACTGTGATTGCATCGAAACCGGATGTTGAGAAACATACACACATCGGGGTAGAAAATTTGAGCAAATGTCGAATATTATCGCGAGTTTGTCGGTTTGTCGGCAACACGCACGATAAACACGGAATGGGCTTTTGATGTTTAGTTTCCTTTGACAAAAGCCTATTTTTTTTTCGTTCACATAAAAATTTCGGAATTGAAAAACAAAGAGAGCACTTCTGTGTTGTTCGTAATGTTTTCCCGTTCGCGATTGTTCTCGCGGAAAATGAGAGTTTTTCCGGAAAAAAAATGTTGCTCACTTTTTTTTATCACAAATTTATTAAGATCATAGTAGATATTTCATAAAAATATTCAACAATTTAATCATGTTAAAAGAAATATCATTATTATACAATAGTATTATTATTTACATTAGTGCCTACAGATGGCGTTGTTTAAATTTCGTGATAATAGATTTTTTAAAATATTACTTGTTATTAATAATAAAAGTGAATATAATATTTTAATATAGATAACTCGTAAATTATAAATCGGATATCAGAATGAATTAATATTATCTTCTCTTTACGTAATAAATTTTAAGATATTCTAATATAATCAGAGTATTTGCATTGAAATTTTGTTACGAAGATGTAATATAGGCATAAAACAGTTTTAGAACTATAATATAAGTTTAGGCTATTTGAATAATTCCACCCTCACTGACATTTGCTAAAGTAATTTCAGCATTATGAAAATAGAAATGTGTTTCTCAAACGGCTGCGAAAATGTAAACGAGATTTCCCCCCGAATAAACAAAACTACTTTTGACATGTGCCTCGGTAATAATATTAACTTAATCATGAATTGATGAAATGTTTAACTTTCTCGTTTCAAATTATTTCGATATATATATATATATATATATATATATATATATATATATATATATATATATATATATAAAACGTCAATTTTAAAATATTTATTAATTCATAATTTGAGTATGAAAATGCTTGGTTAATTTCTATAGTTTATTTATATATGTATAGTGAAGGTTAGTTTGTGGTTTTAATTTTTAGACGATAAGTCAAAGTTGAACGATAGATAAAAATATGAATTTCAAATTATAATATACATTAGATAAAAAAATTAAATACTTAGATAGAATTAAATATTGAATTTGATACAGTCAAACTTGTTTTTGTGCGGTAGATAGGGACCACAGAAAAAAATCGCACAAAAAAATATTCAAAAACTTCCGTATAAAAAAAAAAGTAGGCGGCAATTAACTGAAGTTATTAAATGGCGCATTATGTATTGAAATTGACCGATGCAATATATGCGTAAGAATATTGAGCATGACTAATGAAATAGGTTGATGCAATATGTACATACACACTGATAACAAAAAAAGTGACGCCAACATAATGAGTCATATTATGATTCATATACCGCACAAAAAAAGGAATCGCACAAAAATAGATTTGACTATATAAAGTATTAAACTTCAATGCTATGAAGCAATATATTGCAAAAAAGAATTTTTTTAATATACTATAAACTTATGAAAATAATGAACTATATAATGTGATAACTTTAAAATTTATAAATTATATGAAATTATGTAATAGTGTATTGCATATATATATATATATATATATATATATATATATATATATATATATATATATGATTTTGTTCAGTTATATATTATAATATTTTACATATGTATTTGAATTCTATACGAGCTTTGAATCTAAGCTGGCGACCAAAATTCGTAAGAAGTTGATAAAAGTGGGTCACGAGAGCCATGCCTGGGGTTAGAATCTAGAACAGGAACTGTCCTATATATTTTGCACTAGTGACGACGTTTTCGACGAATATTCCATTGTACGTTTCATTAATGCATTTCTCTTATATAAGTCTGCGGTTTTAAAAAATCATATTTCTCAAATATTGCAAATTTCAGTTCGTTTTTCAGTAATGAATCGTATATATATATATATAAATACATGAGATGTATACTTATTATGTAACGCGTTTCCTTTTTGGATATCATCGAAATAAATATATGTATATAGCATTTATTGAATGAAATTTTGAATGATGTAATCCATGAAACAGCGATTATACCGATGTCAACGTAATTTTATATGCGAATTATTGATTTCGACACGTGAAAAGCGGCGGAAATTCAAATGTTGACAATGGATGTCGTGGCTTTCCTTTTTTTATCCTATCAATAAGAAGGAATATTTTTTTTAATAATAAAAATAAATAATAAATGAAATTCGAGTAAATGTTATCAATGAAATATTTGTATTGTATATATGTTATATATATTTTATACGCGAGTGATATAAAAAAAAATATATGAAAATATTTCGATACGTGTTTTTTTTTATTCGAAGCGGTCAGAGTTCATAAAAATTATCGTTAAAAAAATTGGTAACATATTTACGGATCACTCTGTATATATGTTTCGTTCGGGTGCACAACATTCAATTTCATTTCTATTTTATAAAACGTTGCACTATCAATGTGACTGAACAAAAAAAAAGACATTCTGTTGCACTAATGGAAATTCATTTCATCGCGTTCGCCATTTTTTTTCTTTTATCTTTCCTTTTATCACATCAACGCCATTGTATCAAAAAAAAAAAGATTTTCCATCTCAGTTAACTACAAAAAAAATACTTCGTAGAATATTTTTTATTAAAAATATATATAATATATTATTCACATATAATTAATTACGTTTATTCAATTATCGATTTATAAATCACAAAAGAACGTATTTTTAATTTTGATTGAACGTTCGACTACACGATTAACATGGCATTTTCGAGCGAAATTCAACGTTAATTTCCGCATCGTACATAAAAAAAATGCTTTGAATTCGTGTAAAAAAAATAAAAATAAATGACGAGTCATAGTTACGCACGATATATTTATTATTACATCATTTTTATTACGGTTATAATTGAACTTCTGGTTTTCCACGAAACGATTACAACGTTCAAGGCGATGAATTTATTGCGCCGCTTAATGTGTTAATTTGAAATAAAAACCTACAATTTTTTTTTGACGGACACAAAAATTATGCGCGCAATAAATAAACAAAATTGAAAAATATCCGAAAATAATTTCTAAATATTAAATATAATTGTTATAATTTTAAGTATGAAAAAGGTTTTTGATTAATTGAGATGAATTTTTTTAAATGTCATTCGCATTTCTTTTTTTTTATATTTATAAGATTATTCGATATTAATCGTATTTATATATGTATATATTATGGATAAGAGGGTGAGTTTCATACATTTGTAAGAGACGGAAATGTAACGGTCGTTACAAAACGGAAAATCGCATTTAACGACGCGTAATCGCTTCTTGATAACGCCCGTTTCATACATTAAAAATGAGATTTCTCATTGTTTTCGATTTAAAAAAAAGCGTATCCGAAACGACCCGAAAAACGAAAACGGGGGCCGCATAGTGTAACAATAATAATGAAAATAAAAGAAAAATCGAGGAAAATGTAAAACACGCACGTTAAAATGCAAGGGGTGCAGTCACGAATTATCTTATCTGACGGCTGATTTATTATATTTTCGTGTGCTCCATTTCTAGACATATTGTTTACTTATTTTAAATATCGCATATAATATGTGTATGTGTGTATATATATATGGTATATAATCTAAAAATAAAGTCAAAAATATTTTTCGAAAAAAGAGATTTTCCACGTTGAGATAATCTTATTCTAGATGAATAAATTTGTATTTTTATAAATAAAACATTTTTAATTTAAAAATAAAAATATATTACATATAAACAAAAAATGAAAAGAAAATATTAAAAATTATCTTTAAATTTCAAATTTTATGAGAAATAGTTTGAAAAATATAATCTCAACTTTGAAAAAGTAATTCCGATTTCAATATTTGAAATATTACAGACAAATCCGTGAATCTTTCATGAAAAATAAATATTTCTAAATTAAAAAAATAGCTTTAAAATCTAAAAATCGATCTATTTAACGATAATAAATATTACTTTTAAAATATAATAGTAGCGCACAGACATATCGAATCGAATAAATGGAACGAAGAATAAAATTTAACATAAATTTTATAGAAATATATATTGACAGTTAAAATGCGAAACGTTTTCGACGCACGAAAAATTTTTTGAATGTCTAAATAATAATTTTCGCCGACAACGACAAATTTCGAATGAATTATAATCGATATTTTATTATTAACGTTTTCCAGCATGCGATTTCAGAAACGATACAATTCGAGAATCGTCCGGAAAATTAATGTTAACGCAAAAGGACTTTTCCGATTGCGCTTACATTTCGGCAATAAATTTTCGCGCTTTTCATTTTAATAACACGTGTATAATAATAATAATTATAATATTCGTTCAAGTAGAATTTAACGCAACATTAAATAATTTTATATTTTCATACATTTTTTTTTTAAAAAGAAATATAATTCTATTAGAAATTCTTTCGAATCTCAACGAATGAAAAATAATAATATAATATAATATAAAATTTGTCGTGTTTAAACGGTGGAAAGTTTTCGTTGCTTTCGCTTCAATTATTTAATTAAACCGGTGAATATTTCAGCAAAGTCAAATATCAAGTTTAAATCAATATCTTTTCGGTTCGAAATTGCGGTTAATTGAAACGTTGCCTTTGTACATAGTTTTGTTATAGTGAACAATATTTTAATTATATTAAACCGCAGTCCGATGGCGATAATACGATAAATTATTCGGGAATTTCTAATTTTAAGCTATTATTTATTACACTATCGATTGAAGATCTGTTGAATATTATTTATACGTAATAAATTTTTGAAAGTTAATTGAAATTAAATCATTACTGTGTTACGTATATATTTTTATTACATAAAAATATATACGTAACACAGTAAATACTTAAATAAAACGCACTTTTGTCAACGCTTTTCCAGTCCTCTCGAAACAGTTGGAATAGTCATTTTCTGACATAACCTTCAAGACCTTCTTCGATTCGGTTTTTATCTCTTCATAATAGCCAGAAGTCGTACGGAGCCAAATCAGGCGAATACGGTGTTTGCGGAACGATATAAGTCGAGTTTTTGGCAATTTGTCAATTTCACTTTACTTTTGGATCACATTAGTATGTATATATATATATATATATATATATATATATATATATATATATATATATATAATTTTATTTCGTGTCGAATATTCGTATTTATTTGTATGCAGCAATAATTTATTTGAAGCGAATTGAATAAAACTCGCAACACAAAAGCAACAAACAGACACGATGTAGGGAATTTTGGGAAACGGCAGTGTTTTCAGCACAAAGCCTCCGACAATCCTGAATAAATTGATAAGTTCAGATTACCGCGCTGTAAACTGGCACGCTGAAAATTTTCAGCGAATCCACTTTAAAATTCTGAATTCAACCGAGCGTTTCGACTTATCACATTTCCGCGAACAAAATTATGCCGGTTGTATTTTCCTACTCGAATGGTACCTATTAAACACCCTTAATTCTCTTCTATATTACCTGCGGTATTTAATTATATATATATATATATATATATATATATATATATATATATATATATAGATATAGATATTTATGTTTTATACAATACTAACTTTAAACATCCGTCGTTTTACGGTTTTTTAACTTAATATATGAGTGCTTATTTTGATAAGAGTGAAAATATAATTTTAAATATATAGGATAAAAAATTTTCATTATATAATAAAAATAATTAGAATGTAATACATTTTTTTTTTAATTTAACACGTGTACCACCGGCGTGTACCACCGATGGTTCGCACTAGATTGTTTCATCGGGCGGCACGTGTCACCGGTGGCTCACAGTAGACAGTCATATATTAAAGGTTATGTACGAAAATAAATACGGCGAAAAACATGAAAATCGACCCAAGCGTGAACGTGTTAATAATAAAAATAGACTTACGTGTACAATGCCTTGGTTCATCTGAAGAATCTCCGCAGTCGTTGACATTGTCGCAATATCTATTCACAGGGATACATCTTCTATTCGTGCAGGAATATTCAGATACTTTGCAGCGGTTGTCGGGATTTGAAGAAAATATGGATGCAGCCACCACTGGTGGATCAGGTGATGGTGTTCCGAATATTAAAAGGATGGGAGATAAGAGCGCAATCGCTCCCAAAAAAGCCCATCCGTGACCTGAAACAATAAATAAATACACGTGAAACTTGAAATATGTAAAATTTTAATATTAAATTTCTCACATTTTTAACTCTTCATTATACGGTATAATATAACTCGTATTTTTTTTCAACATTTTGTACGCTTGAAATTTCAAAACGAAAATTTTTCATTCTATTTATATGAAAAATCGTTGAAAAGTATGAAAAATAAACGTGCAAAAAAAACGAGCATTGTTGTAATTTTGAATCATGTTTTTGATAAAAAAAAAAAGTGCGGAATAAAAACATTTATTTTTGATACGTTAGCAAATTTTAAAAATATTATTCTAAGCATTTCACTTTGAATAATAAAAGTGTATATATATGTATTTGCAAATCTTGTTATAGCGAAGAAGATTGAATTGTACGAAAAAAATATTATATTATATAATAAAAACGATGATTGTACAATATAAATAGAAAATTTTAGTATACGTATAAAAAATAAATATTCCATTTATATTTTAACCGATTTTTTTTGGAAAATAGAAAAAGAAATAGTCATATTTGCTCAACGATCCGTTTAAGAAAATTATCGTAATATCCACACTTTATCATCGTTCTGTAAATTAAATTATATTTTATTCGTTGTCGGGGAGAACGAATTATGATGGCATTTTTCATGCTTTTATCGGTCGAGTTGGCATCAATCGTAAAGCACTTCCACTTCCGAGATAATTCCTCTAAACAAACAAAAAAAAAAAAGGAAAAAAAGCGTAGAAAATAAGGGAAACAGAGCAAATAGGGATTATTTTTGCACCTTTTCTTATTTTTTTCTCCCTTTTTTTTTGCATATTTTAAGTCGACGCGGCTAGATATTTGACACTGTCGAACCAAAGCAAACAGAAGTAGGTCTCGGCAAACATTTGCTAAGAATGTGCCGCAAGTCGTCGTTATTATTTCAGTGAGTGTCTCATTCTACTCGCAGAGCAAACATGAGATTATAAAAAAAAATATAATAAAAAAAAAGAAAAATAAAAAGGATGACCACCCCTGCGTAACGAAATTTCGCGAATTTAAATCGTGCTGAAAATTTTGCAGTGCGGCAATTTCGCATGTCTCTGTTGTTTCGTTTCAGTTTGTGAATTTTTATTTATTTCGCTTTTTTTTTGGCGCTTTGAAGAGCGAAAACGATTTTTCAGCGACTGTAAATAATTAAAAACGAGACCCTTCTCTCTTTTTTTCACGGTAACATTAGAATCTAACGAGAAAAATGTTCGTACAATTACTCGTGAAATACGACTTTTCGCGAAAAGTCTGAAATGTTACTGAACGCTTTGAATTCTGAAAATTTGAATAATTTACATATATATATATATATATATATATATTGATAATGATTACATGTTAATTGATAACGTTGTTCAAAGTAATTTATTAATAATAATTTAGTAATATTATAAAATGGGATTTTCTTTATGTACACATACAAACAAAATTACAAATATATATATATATATATATATATATATATAATTTTATAGCAATACAATATAACTGTAGATTGGTTTACATTGAAAAACTCGTAAGGGAAAGTTTTCAACTTAGACTCTCGGGAACACAAGTACTAAATAGGCCTGAAGCATTCCAACTTTCAACATCTACTTCACGCGCGCGCGCGCGTGTGTGTGTATGTGCTCGATTAATTTTAAACATTTTCGATATTTCAGCACGCCGATAATTTCGTTGGATCGCTTGATTATTAAATTATGTGCGTGTTTTTAATATCGGTTTAATCCAATCATGGGAAAAAATACGGCCCGCAGACTAAATGCGGCCCTTCTGGCTCGCGATACGATTTTGAATATTTTATTCGATAACAATATATTTTTTTTTGTATACGCTTATAAAAGTTCGCTGTAAAAAAAATAAATATTAAAATCAACAAAGATATCGAAATCGAATAAATCTTAACGTTCGTAATTTTGAATATATTCAAGCATTTTTGGTCCATTTTTATATTTACGTATATTTTATATATTTTGGCGGTTTCAATGGACAAAATAGCAATAAATTCGTTATGCAAATAAGCCTCTCAAATGCAGAGAATTTTCTATTCCATTGGATTTCCTTGGAGCACTTGAGATATCGTAATCCGTTAAATCCACTCGAAGTCCCTTCGAATTCCTAAAAAAATCGACTATGGAATCTTTTCTCGATTTTTTAAATATGAAAAATTGAATATTATCAATTTTAATCGAAAATTCCCGCTATAAAACGATAAAAACACACATACGGTTAATTATAATATATTTATTATGTTTGAAATAATAATTTTTTAGTCTATCGTGCACGAATTTTATATATCGTATCAACTTGTATGAAATAAAAGAAGAAATGTTAATATATATATCCAACAGTTAACTGACAAAATTATCTGGTTTATAACCATACTGAATGGTTGCCTTTATGTAAAGAATAACTTCTTGTATCTAAAATTCCAAGTTTCATGAAAATGTAAAAATATATAACCCATGATTAATCCCGTCTCGATTGTTCTCATAACTGTATACAATTGTACTAAAAATGCGTATTTTTTTATGCGGGTGCTTTCAATTAAAAGAAAGAGTTTCGAAATACGACGGGAGGTCGGATTTTCCCGTATGAAAAACATGGGAAGCTGTTTTTTTTATACGGTCGTGATACTCAATCATAAAATGTGAACATAAAAAATATGTATTATTTATATGGGATTCCGTTACGATATCATTATATGGACATATAAAAATATAATATATAGTGTGTATGCAGGGTGAAAGTTGTACAATGTTATGGTTGGAAATCGAGATTATTTTTGTTTTTCTTTTCAGATTTTCTGACCGACAAAAATAAATTTCGTTTTTGAACGTTGTATATTATATTCGATAAATTTGTGTAAAAATATACTGCTTGAATTATTTATAATAATATACTACTGTAAAAAACAGGTAAATTGTATTTTTTTTAAAGGTTGGTAGGACTGTCTATAACATTTACCAAGCGTATGTTTGTCTAAAAGTTTAATTATCTCCGAATTACACGTGTTTTTTACAATTCTCGGTTCCTTCATCACGATAATGCACCATGTCATACTGCATTGGTTCTTCGCGACTTTTTTGCCAAAAACTCGACTCATATCGTAACATAACCACCGTATTCACCTGATTTGGCTCCGTGCGATTTCTGGCTATTCAGCAAACTCAAAAGGCCAATGCAGTGATGCCGTCTTAACACGATTGAGGAGATTAAAAAACCGAATTCAAGAAGATCTTGAAGGTTATTTCGAACAATGAAAAAAGCATTGGCAAATGTGCATTTTATCGGACGGGAACTACTTTGAAGGGGTTGAAATTGATTTGGAAGAATAAATATAGAATTTATATTTTATAAACAAATTCACCTTACTTTTTGATCATAGTGTTATATAATTGGTAACGATTAATATAAAATAATTTCTAGTTAAATAAAAATATTTTTAATTTATATAATTCGAATACAATAAAAGAATACGATTATTTTTCTCGGTTTTCACCGTGAGATACGTTCAAAATTTCAATTTGCATTTTTATTGGCTCGTAAAGTGTGCGGGTCAAAACCGTGTTGGGTTGCAACTGATAAATCATGCGAACGCCACCAGGGATGGTCAGATCGTAAAACGCGGACCGGACGGGACACTTTCGGGATCTCAGCACATTTAAAACGGACAAACGATATATATTTTTTTTCATACAGTCGATTCGTTTGCGAATTCGAAAATCAATGTTGTAGTAACTTTAAATTTTAAACGGGACTACGATTTTCTTGCAGGCGGTCGGAAAATATCGTTCTGCGGAAAATTGCAACGTTTCAGAATCTCCGACACAACAATGGAAAATATTACGCTCTGGAAGAAAACGGAGGCCATTAGGGATTATTGTCATATTTTCGCGGAGTCGAGAAAGTTTTCCGAGCTGTCAAAAGCAGGAACCGCATGGACTTAAAATTAAGAGCGAGAATAAAAATGCACGTGCGACTTCGTGATATACGACTTTTGAGCATGTTTGAACTTTTAGGCCATAAATTTAAAGTTAAAAAGAACTTCATTTTATCAATATTACACTTTACATAAGAGTGGATCGATTTTCATGAACCTGTGGTTAAATTGATTTACCTACATCAAGGTATAAAGGTATTTAATATTTTTACACTTATGCGGTAAAAATATTAAATACAATATATTATAAGTTTGTTCGTAAAATTTATTTGTTATGATTCTAAATAAGTGTATTAAAAGTTCAAGGTTAAAAAGCTGTATTATTTTTGCATTAACATTATAAATATGGCCGTCGTGCCCTTTTTAGTACTTATAGCTTAGCGTTTTCATGCGGTTAATTTTTTAACTCTGCGATTGACTTTTAGTTTTCTTTGATAAAGAATTTTATTTTCATCAAAAAATAAATATCTTAATATTATTTTTATAAATTTTAATGATTTATAGATTGTTGAAAATAATTTAAATGTACTTCAAGTTTGATTTATTCACTATCATTTTAAGTCAATTGAAACTTAAATTTAGCCTATAAATATAATAACACACACACACACACACATATATATATATATATATATATATATATATATATATAAATTCGTCATTTTACGTGACAATAATTTGAATCGTTCGAGCGGAGACGCATCGTCGAATAAGTTCGTTAGGCGTTCCAAGGCGCTGGTTAAAGTTGGATCGAAGCGAATTTTATTGTAGCACTCGGCTTCTCTTAATTAAACTCCGTAATAACACTTACGATTTTCATAACTGGAAAAGTTTTCAAATTTTAAACAATCGTCGCTCGTGCGAGACAAAAGAGACGCACGGAGGACCCAGTCGTTACGCCCATATAGCCCTAATCTTAAGATTTGTTACGAAACGGGGCGCAATTTCACCGGATAAAGACAAATAACGTTCGGGGGATGCGAGACGCGATTAAAATTGAGATATTCAATTTAAAGTTTGCGTTTATCGATCGATGTCTGTTGTTAAATTATGGCAATTATTTATGTCTCTTTTAAGAATATCACTTCTATCCAAATACAGTCAAACCTGTTTTTGTACGGTCTTTTTGTATGCGTTTTTTTTTTGTGCGGTATATGAATCACAATACGATTCATTATGTTGGCGTCACTAATTTTTGCTATCAGTGTGTATGTACATATTGCATCAGCCACTTTCAATTCATAATGCACCATCTAATAACTTCAGATAGTTGCCACCTACACTTTTTTATACGGCCCCCCTCTACCACATTTTCTGTCAAATGTTGTGTTAAAATTATTTTTTATTTACAAAATTTCTGAATATTTTTTTTGTGCGGTTCCTACCTCACAAAAACAGATTTGATATTTTGAAAGAAAAAAATATTCTATAAATATCGAGTTAATAAAGAATTAATAATTATAAATAAATGTTATGTATGCGCATATATTAGTGTGTTTAAAAAATAAATCACGTGAGCAGATTAGGAGGTCGCTTTGGTCTCTATATACCCCAAGCAAATTTTGTTGTAGTTAATAAAAATTAATAATTTACTTTACAATAAATAATTCTATACAATAATTAATATATTAAAATAATGCGATCTGAATAATAATGGATTTATGTAGACGAGTTTTCCTTTGTGTTGAACTGATTTACAGATGGCGAACGCAAAACGTCCAAAATGGCAAATCAATAAAGCAGTAAAAACGAAAGTTGGCAATAAAGGTGTCGTCTTTTGAAGTTATCGTTATATTTCGATAGAAAAAGTCGTTTTATAGAGCACCAAAAACCCTATTCACCTTATTAGCACGAAATCGTGGACAATATCATCATCGGCAGCCGCGTCATCAATCTTGTTAGAAGGACGAGTTATGACACGGCGGCTTCCAAGGATGGGAGAAGATACGCTTATCTCAGGCAATAACTACCGTTTTGGAACATTATAATTGAGGGAGGATTTTAGGGTGATTTTGGGATTTCGCCAAGGCAACCCAGGCACCTACTCCAATTAAGCCTAATCTTGAATAATCTCGAGAGAGACGGGCAGAAACCGTTTTAAAATATAGCGTAAAATTTTTCAATGGAAATAACGAGTGTCATTGCAGTCTCTGAGGTCATTCACCTGTTAATTATTATATTATAATTTAAATTAATATTCATAAACTTCGGCTTCGATTACTGGGATTACTAGGATTTTGAAGAGATTAATAAATTTTAATGAAAACAAAAAAAAAGTTAGTATAATATATATTTTCAACGTATTTTTTTTAGTATTTTTATTTACAAAAAAGTTAATTATAATTTCAAATAATTTGTGAAAATATTTTATCAATTTATTTATGAATGATTTTATTATAATATTTTACTATTTTGTTTTGAATATTAGAAAATATATTTATTTTTTATAAAATATATTTTATTAGATAGATAAATATTAAAAATAAATAGAATAAAAGATGTTTTTGACGATAAAAAAATATTCAATGTTTTATATATTATATTTATTGAATTTTCGTACAAAAAGTCGATTTTATTTTAGTATCTAAGATAGATAAATTTGAGAGACTTTACGATACAGATTTAAAATGGCGTTATTTTTTTCACGTAGAATAAAAGGTTTAGTAAAAAAAATAAACTTTATATACTTTAACGTGGCAGATATTTAATATCGGCATCGGTAGACAGTCAACGACTTACCAAGCTCGACAACCTTTTGAAGGTGTCCCCCGGCATCGAACGGGTTAAAACGGACGAGATAACTTTCCAAAACCGCCAGGCCTGAGTAATAATGATGCCATTATTCGAAACTCCAACACTGCGCATCCAGAGAGAAAGGGAGGAACGGTATCAGGGGTAACAAACTGAGGGGTTCGTTTACATTCCGCCACCCCGGTGCCGAAATACTTAGTATACTTGGTCGTCGACCCCTTTTTGCGGTTCAATGGCAATTCGCTGTTTGAAAGCGTTACATAGTTGCGAGAATATTTTTTTGCGCTTTCGACTTTCAACAAAAAAAATTTGAGTTCAGATTTATGTGTATTCAATTGAAAACACAGATGGCGCTCTATGGTGAATTTGTTTCATCGGTAAATCTTTTTTTTATTCAGTTGAATAAAAACTGATTTATATTTATCAAGGAGTTACAATACAAAGTTTATATATTTTAAAATACTTTAGTTACAAAATTTATTTATTAATATATTGAATTTAGATTTAAATTTTACATAGTAAAAAGTAAGAATATCGTTTTCAGTCGCTTCATATTGATTATTTAAAATAGTTTTCTATTAACATAAAACTATTGTAAAACCGTTTCGTGTTTTCTCATCGTATTTTACTTCTTAACACATCTTATTCGGGAAACAAGAATCATTGATATAATTCCTTGTTTGCACTGATAAACGAAAATTAAATTACTGTAGTAATATACGAAGACCATCGATCTGTTAATTATATTGCAATATTATTTTTTATAATGATCTATTTTTTGGTAGTCGGAAAGATTTTTAATTATAAGCAATAATAATTAATTCTTTACGTAAGCGTAATATTACCGCGTCATTAATCAAATTAGATTTCGACCGATCCCGTAGAAGACGTGTTAAGAAAAGTCTTATAATACAAAGCAATCAAAAAATTAATTTTGATTATATAGATATTTAAAAGCTATTGAGCGATAAAATAATATATAATAAAATTGAATAACATAGATTTAAATACTTGAAAAATTCCTAGAGCATTAAAATTGATATAAATATTATTGGACTCGGTTTTCAAAAATTTTTATTCCAGAAATAGTTTCCGTTTACAATCATAAATAAAATTTATGTATTTTTGAAGAATAGAAATGGAGAATGGTTTGAAATCGTTCGAAGCACCTCGACGCGCGTGTACCAAATATTTTGGACCATTTTTATACGTGAAAATGTACAATTTTCGCATTTTCTTTATTCGCATGAAAAACTTTATATGGGTTAACAACGTTTTCCGTATAAACATTCGCTTGATTTATATAATATAGTGTTTTGCGAAAAAATGAAATATTTCAACACGGTATTTGAATTTGCCGCTTTAATTCGTATTAATTTCGCTATCTTTCGAATGACACGGAATTTACTTAATGTACGCGATTTGTCAATGTCTTTAACTATCTCGTCTCTAAATATTATGACGTTCATTTCGTGAAGTTTGTAGATAAAATTTGACGAAATAATAATATTATATTATGAACTCAGTTATACCCTTTAGACACCTGAATGATCGAGAGATCAAATTCATTTATATCTTGTTGTTCGGAAAGCGCAAGTTTAAATCAGTTACAATGTCGAGTATTATTTTATAAAATATTAAAATGTCTATGATTTAACTTGAAATATAAAAAGAATTAGCATAAAATAATTTAGTTTTCAATTATTATGTAAAATCTTAAGGCATGTTGATATAATATTATAAAAATATAATTGGAATTATATCGTTAAAAATACACATATTTAATACGATTATGTAAATTATTATTATCAAAATAATATAAAAAGATGAATATTTAATCATTTTTGTGATAGTTATAATACAAACAATATAAAAAATAATTGTTATATATGTAATGAATAATAAATATATATTTTTATTATTAATTTTTAAATAATATAAAAAATAATCCGTACAATTTTAATAAAAATCATACATTTTAAATAAAATTGAATATATTTATTTTAATTATAATATATAATATTAATTTCTAAATTCTATATACTCTTGTGGGGTTTACTTGGACCCCACAAGATAATATAGATTGTTCTGAAAGTAAACAAAAGCCACTTAATTTCAATATAATAAAGAAAATTAAATCATTAATCATTTTACAGATACTTCAATAAAAAAAAGTCGATAAATTTGTATATCAAAATTTTTTATTTGTATTATTATTAATTTTTCAAAATGTTGAATATCTATTATAGTAATAATACATTTTCATCCATAAAAGATTTATTTCAAAACGTATAGTAGCTCATAATTCCGGTTAGACGAAAAGAAAATCCGCAAGTAAACAAAACTTACCAAGAAAAACACGCGGACATACACACACACACACACACACATACACACGTCATTTATTTTCCTTTCATTGTGCTAAGTGTCCCGTTATAAATTTATTTGTTTACCTGCGCTTGTTTACCGAGTCGTTTTTCTTTTCTTTTTTATTTTGCAGCGAAAAACGGCGCTTTTCCAGCGGCGGCGAAAAAGAAAAGCGGGTCATCAAACTTTTCAATCTTATCCGTGAAAATAATAATAATAATAATAAAAGAAAATACGCGCACGTTCTAATCAGACAATAGCCGTAAAATTGCGTTACTTTGACCGTTTGGAGCTGATGGAAAAGCGTACGTGGGGTCGAAAGCATTTTCCACGGAATACGAACTTAAAGAAAATCCACGTGCACGTTTTTCCTCTTTTTTTATATATACATATATATATATATATATATATATATATATATATATAAATTCGCACACGAGTGTTTGTGGAAAATTTCTAAAGAACCGAAATTTACTATTTATTCGCAACGAGCAGTTTGTATAATTTGTTGAGAAGGTTGGTTTTTATTTTTTAACATTTACAGAGCAACTTGTTTCGGTGAAAACATGACCGATTTTATATAAAATATGGAGTTTTTTATATGATTTTAAATATTTATAAATTTCAATCTATATATCATGAAATTTATAAATATATTTTTATAATAGTTTCAACTTTAAGTAGTGATCGTATTACAATAATCGAATTATGATTATCGACCTATAAAATTACAAATTCAAAAGTGGAATTCGTGATAAAATTTCATGATTAAATTCCGTTGATAAGAACCCTTCTGCGGTTTTCGTTCATAACCAAAACTCGAAAGGGAATATTATTTAATTAATACAACACCCCATCTTCAAGGTTCATTTTCAACTGTATTGATATCATGATAAGACTTTGATGAAACGATGACAAATATTTGATGAACATTATTTTAATTTAATCATGTCTTTAATTCACGTCTATTGTATCTTTTGACATAGAAGATAAAGATGAATTTGATATGTGGAAATTTTAATATTAAATTTATGAAAATTGATTTACTATATAACACTGTGATCAAAAAGTAAGGTGATTTTTTTATAAAAATGTAAATTCTGTATTTTTTTCTCCAAATCAATTTCATTTGATTTTTATCTCCTCAATCGTGTCAACACGGCGTCCACACATTGGCCTTTTGAGTTTACTAAATAGCCAGAAGTCGCACGGAACCAAATCAGGCGAATACGGTGGTAGCAGAACGATATGAGTCGAGTTTTTGACAAAAAAGTCGGGAAGAACCAATGCAGTATAACATAGTGCATTATAAACTAAAAGTTGTAAAACACGTGTAACTCAGAAATAATTAAAGTTTTTGACTAACAAACTCAGGCAAATATTATAGACAGTTCTACCAACCTAGAAAAAAAATACAATTTACTTACCTTCCTAATGCCCGGGAGTTTTAAATGACAATTTTACCTTACTTTTTGATTACCGAGTATTATTAGTTTGTATAATATTATTTTTATATTTATTAAAAATAAAATTAATATAATGTTAACGGTCGATCATTATAATATTTCCCTTAAAGGTAATATAAGATATTAAACTATAGAATGTAATGGTCTTAATGCATATTAAAAATTAATTTTAATAATATAACAGAAAAAATTCGCTTATAATTATATAATACGATTAAAGTGGAACAAATATTATTTATTAAAATAAATATTCGAGCAATTTTCCCACGATAACAATCTCTATAAATAAACGTGCGTGGGTAAATTAAGTTACTCTCCTTTTCCAGTACATATATTAAATATATAATTTAGTCGCTTAAACACTCGCAATTTGAAATTATGTAAATTCGGCTTTGCGCCTTAACTCGAGCGCGCCTAGGAAACGAGAGATGGGAAAACTCGGAAAACCCGGCACAGCCGCTTTTCCCATACGTCTGTCCGGTGAAAATAATCACCCCCCCCTCCCCGCGCGCGCAAGGGTTAAAATGTTTCCATTTTAACCCTCGAACGTATTTTTATCGCGTTCCCAAGGCGGGCATCAAAAATACATTTCGAATGTCGAATAACCGTTTTTCGACCGTGTTATAGTATCGGTTTTTGTTGGAAAATTCATAAAGACTTATATTAATAGAAATATTTATACTATTAATATAAAGAATTTTTAATAAAAAATCGTCCTTAAATATTTATATTATACTTGTATATATATAAAAAATTCAAAATAAATAAAAATAATAATATATTATGTAATAATAAAAAATAAAATAAAAATTTAAAAAAACACATAAAAAGCAATTAAATTATGGCGGTGAAAAAATATTGCTTGATGCATCCTGCAACGATCGGCTGTCAAAATCGTAGTAAAATTGAATCGTAAATGTTGAAATAAATTACAATGAAGTATGTTAACGATGTATATTTTGAGTTGTGATAGCATTAATGTCGAAAAAGTCGTTAGTTGACGACGTATAGTATAATTGTATAAATATTTCAATATCAATTATATATTTATATAATAAAAACTGAAGATGAATTATATTGAATATTTTTAAAGTAGCATAATTTTATTAAATTAATAATAATAATAATGATTTACAATGCGGTGTTTAAAGGATAAAAGAGAGCATTTTCGCTAAACAATGTGGAAAAAATGTGTATATATATATATATATATCCTAGTTTCAAACGCCAGATTCACCATTACTATTGTTTCAAAGGCTTCGCTTTAACCGAAAAACCTTTTGTAAACGGTCAAAATTAAACGTGCACAATTTTAAAAGAGTCGCGATTTAATTAAATCTCGCAAAATGGCACAAAACTGGCACGCGGAAACAATATGAAAATTATATATCCGTCCGGGATGCACAAAACGTGTAAACGACTACACATATGACAATTTAACGAATATTAAAATCGTACAAAAATAATTGTAAATTATACAATATAATATAATACAAAAAAAAAATTGGGGGAGGGCCAATTTTTTCCGATTTCATTATGTGTCAGTTTATTTAGTGCGAATTGAGGGGGGGGGGCGGGATTGAAATAATAAAATTTACATACGGATCAACACAACGTTTTAAATTAGCCCGTTATAAATGGCGCGTTATAAATTAATCGAGGTATGTAAATTTTACGCGAACATTAATTATTTACATGAAATTAATATTCGTTACGCGGAAGAAATTACGAAATCATAGAACCGAGTTTATATAATAATTAGATTAATTAAAATTATAGTTTTTTCCTTTTTTTTGTTTTTGCTAATCTGACATTGTTATATAAATTTATGTTGAGTGTAAATATATTATATAAAAATAACGATACAATTATTCTTTTAATCCAAAAATATTTAAATCTTGACTTTGAACTTAATTCGACCCAGAATGAAGTTCTTTCTAAAAATTAAATAAAAATTGTCATTGTCAAATTATAAATTTATGGTATAATATCTACTAAACTAAATGAAATTAATTTCATATCTTGAGTTTAAAATAGAATATTATATAAATCGATTTTATATGAATAATCGGTTAATTTATATATTAAAGAAGAATTTCTATATAAATTTTCAAATATATTGACTTACTATTTTTTTTTAGATCCAACCTATTATTATATATAACTCTAGAGTTTTATCGTATTATACTATAATGAAAAAAAATATATCCACATATATCGTACGCACTCTTATTGCATTATATAATATAAACGTATCAATCATAAGTATCGGACCAAGTATTAGATTAAGAACAAGCGATTAAGTAAACATCATCCGGTAACGACCTTCAATATAGTAATTTATCGGGTTATTAATGAGAGTACGAAGGAAGGCTTCTAGAATTTCTCACATTCCTATATACTAGATTACTAAAATAAATTTATAAATACGATTCTCATTCATGTCGTATAAATAAATATATTGTCGATAATTTATACGGTTCGGTTTATACAAATTGCAAGAATTTAATTTAGGTGTGTGTGTGATTGTGTTTTTTTTTTTGGATCAATCTCGAAAATATTCCGACACGTGTTGTAATTGAAAATACGGTAAAAGAATGTTTAATTCATTTGCTGTTTCCTAAAACAAATAATGAATGCTATATATTATTGTAAAATTTTCGTATAAAATTAAAACAAGCTATTATATACTGCTTTTATACATTCAAATCTGTTTTTGTGCGGTCTTTTTATATACGATTCCTTTTTGTGCGGTATATGAATCACAATATGACTATCATTGTGTAAGCACATAATTCATCAGCCTAACATCAATTAATTGCCGCCGACTTTTTTTATACGGTCCTCCTCTATTGCATCAAATATTTTTTTTAATATGTTGTATTAAAATTATTTCTTATAACTATTTACAAAGTTACTGATTTTTTTTGTGCGATTTTTTGCGGTTCTTATTAACCGCACAAAAACAAATTTGACGGTATTTAAAATAAATTTAAAAGTATCATTATCGATTTTAAATTACGAACTACTACTATTTTTATTTGAAGATATCTTTTTTTTCAAAATTATAGTATTTAAGGATATATTTATTCATTATTTTCTTTACCATTGAATAAATATATTAATCTATTCTACCGGATTATAATATTATATGTAGCTTAATGAAAATTTTTAATTCTGAATAAACTTTACAACAAAATTTAAGATGAGACATAAACTGCCTTTAACATATATAAATCGTGTATTACTAAGTCGCTTCAACAATAAAATATTAACTTGTGTTCGAAAATTTCAAGAAGTTTACGTCTTCGCGGTTACGGAAAAACTTTCGTTCTCAACATTCGCAGATGAAAATTTCTATTTACGATTTTCACGTCAGGAAACTTTTCCACACACACACACACACACACACATATATATATATATATATATATATATATATATATATACTCATACTAATGAGTCGTGACAAGAAAGGGAAAACTTTTTTGATTCGACGAAAGAGGCTCGAACGGAACAGAAATAAACTTTGTGCGCGACGTTTCAATTTTTTTTCCACGTCGTTCCACATCTTTTATGTGTTCTCGAATATTGCCAGTAAAAATGTGCGAGATGAAAAGTTTTATCTGCGAAGCGAAATCTCTTTTATACGTTGGACAATCGAAAGCCAACGGATATAAGTGTATAAAGCGAATGCGAGCTGGATGTTCGATATTCTATAGCGATCGAATTTTACGTTTTACACAGTCACTGTGTGAAATTCGTGCACAGTTGAATAAAAGTTGATTTTTCATTCGATATTTTTAATATAAAAATATTCTACAATTAATTTATTTATATATTACGAATTTTAATCATATAATTTACTATATATTCATAGTAAAATTCGCAGTTTTAAAATAAAATATGGAATTATGAATCATATTAATGTGAAAGTAGTGTTCCGTACAAGAAGGTAATATTATAAATTGTTATGGCCGTATATTTCGAAGAAAGTTCGCGACGTTTATGGATAACCTTGGAAAAAGCTCGGATTTTTCTTTTCAAGAGACATAAGGGATGGTGCTTTTGTGAAATATTCGTATTAGTGTTGGAACGCAAACAATGCTATATCAACAAAATATAAATTAAATTATTATAAACCTATACTCTATTACATTTATTATAAATTAAATTATTTATGTGCAGTCATACATATTTTGAGTAAAATTTATACTACAGCTCTGACATAAAAAGAAAAACCTTTTGCTCATTCTTTTCTCAAGACGACATAAAAATTACGGGTTTTGCAAATTTGTTCATTTTATTTTTATCCGAGTTTTTAAAATTCGTTCTCTCTAAAAAAAAATAACGCAAATCGCCAACGAATCACAATAAGTTTAAAACGGGGAACGTTTTTGAAATTTACTCAAAATGCCTTTTTTTTAAAAAAAAAAAGCGAAATTCCCATTCTACGATTTAAAAAAAAAATCCAGCAAACACGTAATAAAATAGGGTTCAAACGAAAAAAAAGGAAATTAAAGGCAACCGTAGAAAGGGTAAAGGAGAGGAAGCCGTAATTGAAACTCAAAACGGTATCGAATAAGAATGGGGTTTTCAGTCGAAGCTTTTTCCCAGTGTTAAAGGTGGAGGGCTTTTCATTAGAAAACGGGACGGGTAGGAGAGTAGTCCCACAATGAAAGGGCTTACGGCTTCGACTGCGTAAATTACGTTCATTTTGCAACGTTAATCTTTCAGGAAAGGTTGCTCGTTTTTGGCTTGGTAAGCCCTCAGAGGTCAGCCAAAATCCTAGCCGCAATAACAAGATGTCGGAAGTATTGTACGACCGGAAGTATTACCTTAGTACGGTAGTTTTTGAGCGGAATTAACGATATTGGGACGTCTAGAATGAATTAAGATAATGTTGTATAAAGAAACATTAATTAATATTGTAGTTTTATATTTTAAAAACTAAGTCTTTTTTATATGTTATAAAGAATTTCATTTTTATGATACTAAGTTAATATTGGTGAAAACGAATCCATGAAATTCTACATAGAATTAGGCTTATATTTTTTATAATCAATAGTGCTAAATATAGAGAAAGTAAGAAGATAAGTCTTAGAAAAAGAAAAGAAGATGAAGATAAGATATTTGGATTGCATTACAAAAAGTGGAAAAACTTGAAATGTTGAATGCAAAATCTACGGTTGAGAAATATCAAGAAGTACTTTGAATGCACTGTTCATTGTATCTTTCAATATCACAAAATAACAAGTCGATTTAGTAGTATAATAATACAAAATTAATTTTTAAAGATTTTTAAATATTTTGGCAACTTTTTAAATACTTCGAATCTGTGTTTAAAACGAGTAGAACGCTTCGACTTAAACGTTACGACTGTGTCAACAACGTTTTCTAAAAGTGTATTTCGAAAATGGTTTCGATCATTGCTTTTTCATTTTTAAAGCTGGCGATTTTTCCGGAAAAGGTCGGAAAATTCTGAATATTTCAATGTCCCGACAGTGTCGTAACACTTGAATAAGTGATTTGAATGCTTCAGATTCTGCTTTATCGTTTTTCGTGCCTTCAACGCGTTGACTGCTCACATGAACATGCTTATAGATCAGTGATTTCCAAACTTTGTCCATGGTCAACCAACTGAAATAATATTTTTAAAAATACTACATATGATATACTTCAAATACTCAAAAAAAATTAAATAATTCAATATTAATAGTACATTATATCAATAGATAGTTTTCAAATTGTTGTAATACACTGCTTACAAGTCATGCTTGAATTGAACGGTAATTAAATTAATCACTTGTGAAGAGAAATACGCACGATCGATGTAATATAATTAGTAAATAGATGTGGAATTATAGAAAATACATTATATATCTAATGATTTAAATCGTATATAATTATTATATTCATCACTTATTTGCTTAAAAAATATATCACTATACTTACTTTTATGTACTTGTTCATAATTTTTTTCATGAAATTTAAGAATCTTAAATAAAAAAATGCTTCGTTTATATATCTTGTGTTGTTTTATTTCTAAACTATTTACAAATCAATACATTTTTCAATCGACATAAAACAGATCTATAATAAATCTTTAGACATAAAACATTTTCAATGAAGAACATGTTTCACTTTGGTAAAAAAAAATGTGTTATATAGTAAAATCTGTTTTTGTACGGTAGATGGGGACCGCATAAAAAAAAATCGTACAAAAAATATTCAGAAACTTTGTAAATAGCTATAAGAAATAATTTTAATACAACGTATGAAAAAAAAGCAATAGAAGGGCGCCGTATAGAAAAAATTCAGCGGCAACTACTAAAGTTATTAAATAGCGCATTATGTATTAAAATTTGGCAGATGTAATATGTGCATACATACTAATAGCAAAAAAAGTTATGTCAACATAATGAGTAATATTAAGATTCATATACCGCACAAAAAAGGAATCGCACATAAAAAATAAAAAATCGCATATAAAAAGACCGCACAAGAACGGGTTTGACATTATATACATTATGTAAGAGAAGAAAAATATCATTGTGAATAAGTTATATAGTATAGTTATATGACTTATTTTAAATTATTTTTGTTGTGCTTTGTTCAATTTTTCTTTTTTTATTTTTTGAAGAGGCATCAGCAAAAACAGTAACATGTTTTCCGATATCGTAAGCTCGCTGTTTATGGTAACGGGAAACTTAAGCCAGTATCCCAATCGAAAATATTTATTTAGGTCAAAAATAAACCTATTCTGTCCCAAACAGACTATCTTGTTATCGGTCGTCCGCGAACGATAAATTTATATTTTAAATGAAAAGCTAAAATAGCGGAAAATCATTTCGTGGCCCATATTAAAAAAAATATATATCATAAGAATATTGTGTTTTTAATGACTTTATAATTTATTTATTATTTATATCAGATTTTTATTACGATAAAATTATTTCACAAATTAAATATTTATAATTAAATAAAATTGAGTGTTCAAAATATTTAAACAATCTGATGAGATAATTTTTAAAACATTTTTTTTTATAAACTTTTCTTCTATTATATAAGAATAATTTTGACCGTACAATACCTACATTTTTCTACAAATTTAATTTTTCATTCAATTATTCGAACCTATCAAACTTTTCAATATTATATATCTTTTCTTACGAGGAAAATTCTCAAAGTTTTTCATTGCGAATAAGCTAAAGTGAACATCTTAAAAAAATAAAGTTAACGTCATTTCAGTCATATTTTCCTATATAATACTAACAAGTTTGGAATCGCCAAAGTGGCATTCGAGTCTCTCGAGTGTTTTGAGCATCGTGAAAACTTTGTCCGAAACTTGGTTACGAAGTGATCTCGTCATGGTTCTGCGAAATTTCCGCGTAACGAGTTTAAACTGTGCTCGGTTTAATCGTCCGGTTAACCCTTACAACGCGGTTCGAAACCCACGAGAACGTTGATTATTTATGATTTTCGTGTGTACTCAGGGGTCGTAATGCGGAAAACTAGACGGTTTACCGTGTCAAATATCTTTAATAATAATCAACGTGTCCCCCTACACACACACACACACACACACACATCCCCCGTCGCCGTCATCGTCGGTTATGTAAATTGAAATGACTTTGAACCAATTTCGAAATCGCTATATAAATATTTATACGAGAGCGCGTGTTAATTAAAATTACAATGAAAGTATCCTTCGTATTATATAAAGAGCTAAACGCGTCTACGTGTTCACGCAAATGTACACATTTTAGTTTAATAATATTTAAACATGTTTTATATCTTTTTAATTTCAAAACATACACTTATATGCAGTAAAAATTGTATAAATCTACCCATATTTTAAATTATATTACTTGCTCTATATATAATATTTTCTCACGATATAAAATTAATTATTATATAAAGGTGCTAATTCGACTTAGGAACTTAATTTATTTTGATACAAAATTTATTTATTTTTGTTATATTTAATTATACATCAATATATGGTAATATTAGATAAAAATATGTTTTGAAAGTAATAGAAAAGTTCAAAAATCTATCGATTTGAAATCCAGCACAAATCTAGAATTCAAAATAAATTTATATATATAAAATCATTTGAATAATAGTATTATTAGATATTTTTGTATGATAATAAAAACATTTTTTATATAAAAAAACACTAAAATAAATCTTTTCATGTTACCACCATTCGAAACCAGAAATCAACACGAGATCAACTATTATACAAACAGATCGTAAAAAATAAAAAAGAAAAATAAACAACTCAGACAAAACTACAAAATGTATCCGATTTAAGAAACAAGAGATTCACGAAGATGAAATTCGATTAGTTACATTCGGCGGAGTTTCAGACTGTTTCGACGATTTTTCAGCGAATTTCAGACGCAACCGCCGAAGGCATCGATCACGTTCTACTTCATCCGACATGGTTTCAGATCTAACCCAGAGAAATCACCCTCGATATCTCAACTTCAAGGGTGCTCATCCCCGACGAAATTTATATACGAGTCCATCTAAACATGTAATATGCTATCTTTTCTACGTAGAAAAAATTGAGATATTTTTATTTAGCTCATATATTTTAACAAAAATTATAATAATCTGAGCCATTGAGCACAAAATTCTTAAAAAAATATTTATATTTTTCAGTTGAAATGAAAAAAATATATATAAAATTATTTCTATATGCAGTTTTGATCCTTTGATTATTCGATCGTGTAAACGTACAACCAAAAGCTTTCGTTTCCGCATCAATTCACGTTTCATTCGTCCATTATTATTTTTTTTAATATATATCCGTGACGGTTATGTGTAAGGTTGTATAAATAAATTCAAATATAGTAGTCGACATCAAAGACTTTCCCGTTACCTTTGATATATTTTCGATACGAAATTCTACATATTTGTGTGACCCCCCCCCCTCCAATATATAAACGAAGGACCCGATAAAAGTAAACTTTCTACCTTCGTCGAGGAAAAAAGAGTACGCTTTGAAGAAATCGTTCACTTTATATTGTTCTCAAAATAGACTTATTACTTTGATTGCTGCTTGTATTTACGATGGACATATGTAAAATGTCTATTTGCTGATAAAACAATTTGTATGTAGAATTTATACATCCTTCAGTATCAGATCAAAAAGTAAGGTGAAATTGTATTTTTTTTTTAGGTTGGTAGGATTGTCTTTAACATTTGCCAAAAGATGTAATTATCTTCGACTATTTGTCAAAAGATGTAATTATCTTCGAGTTACACATGTTTTTACAACTAACGGTTCCTTCATCACGATAATGAACCATGTCATATTGCATTAGTTCTTCGCGACTTTTTTGCCGAAAACTCAATTCATATCGTTCCATAACCACCGTATTCGCCTGATTTGGCTTCGTGCGACTTCTGGCTACTCAGAAAACTCAAAAGGCATTGGCTTTTTGAGTTTACTGAATAGCCAAAAGTGGGGACGCCGTTTTGACATGATTGAGGAGATTAAAATCGGATTTTTCCGGTATAGTCTGACTGTTCCGACTGTTTCGTGGACTGGAAAAAGCGTTGGCAAAAGTGCGTTTTATCATTATTTATTTTAGTGCGTTGAAATTGATTTAGAAGAAAAAATAAAGAATTTACATTTAATTATGAAAATAATTAAATTTAATTATGAAAATTGTAAATAACCACTTGATAAATTTATTTACCTAAATTGATATGTTCGAGATTCATGAATTTAAATCCGCATTGTCGCAATATGTTAATTTAACATTATTAATTATTAATTTAAATAAGGCGCCAATATTTCGATTTGTAAGAGTTTATCAATATCAAAACTATTCAGAAAACAGTAATACGTTTGAAAGTTAAAAATATAGAGCTAATGATTCGACTCTTTAAAATAAATTGAAAATATTTTCTTCGAATCTCAAAAGCGTCTTTAATTTTATTTTCATTAAAAAAAATAAAAAAAACATATTGTAGTCATTGCAAAGAGATGGCGCTGTTGCGGCAGACATGATTCTAAAAATTGCATTATGATTAGATTTTAGAAAAATTAAATTAATATATGTTTTTTAAATATTGATTACTTTAAAAATTATTAAATGTTAATATGCACAACGTCGTTCAACATACACGATTGAATAATATTCGATTCATCTAACGTACTACTAGGGTCGTTGACATTCACTATGAAATACGCGATAAAATTCTCGGAACTCTACAAACGTTTCTCATTCATAGCATTGACTCCGGTGGAAATTTTCAAGATTATTTTCTTCCTTTGTGAAAAATTTTCCTCCTCGAATAAATAAATAAAAGAAAGAGAAAGTAGAGACAAGAAATAAAAAAAAGAGAACCGGAGTTTTTCAGATGAAAATTATATGTACATTTATTCTTAAGACGGTAACACGCAAGATTTTCATAATTTAATTTTGAAACGGCGTATCTTAGTCGGCTCCCTTTGATGTGTATTTGTGTAAGGAGATGATTCAAGTGCGGTAATATTATATATTCGTACGTAAATTTGTTACTCCAGAGCAGGGGTGTCAAACTTGTAGCATATAGCGAGTCACATGAGCTTTTTTGTGTACTAAGTTATGAGCTGAACTAAAAAAAAACTAAAAGCTCGTTAAAAGCTTGATAATCAAAATATAAATTTTAATGAATTTAAACTGCACACTACAACTTTATGAAACAGAATTACATCAAACAAAAAAAAAAACAAAATTTAGTTTTAAATATTAATTTTGTATGTGTTATCAAAAACAGCACATTTAGGCGGGCCGCATGCGGCCCACGGGCCTCGCGTTTGACGTGTCTGCTCTAGAGCTTCGAACAAACGAAAAACGACCGACTGATGAATTACGCGCGTCGTAGAAAACTCGTTCCCGGGTTCGCATTTATTATTATTGCAACGTTTCGAGGTTTCTACAACAGTTTTCTATACAAATATCCATTTGTTCAGTTCGACATCGAATATTTATTGAAATAATTCCTTTATATATATATATATATATATATATATATATATATATATATATATATATATATATATATACAATTATTTGCATTATAATTATTATATGACTAAAATAACATCGAGAACATAATACAAATTATCTAGAAATAAAAGGTCAATTATAATAAGAAGTTGAAATTTAATAATAAAATAAATATCAAAGGTTTCCTTCGGAAAGTTTAATGGCTTATAAATCTCGTACAATTTCTTCGATTGTGGTCTAAACAATGGACAATTTCGATTTAAAAAAATGTTTTATTTATGGCATTTAGCATTCTTTGAAGACGAAATATCAAAGGCGGCAATAAATTAGCATATTATTCAAAGAAAAATTATCTTTTCGCAGCATCATTGTCCTTCGTCATTAACACAAAAGCGAGACGACTGTAGATATTTATTTCAATCTGAAGATATTTTAGACTTAATTAATTTTATTAAAAATTGAAGATAAATTAAATCGTTAATAAAATATAAATATCAAGCAATATAAAATATTTAGAATAGAGCTCTAAAAATAATAGTAATATAGATGACATTGATGTAATTTAATTTTATCTTAATATTACTTATCTTTTGTTTTTCAACGATCAATCAAACTAAGGGAAAAAAGATATGCAGTAATAAATATGAAAATAAATAAAAGAAAAATATATGGAAAATCCAAAAAATAAAAACAACTTACCTCTCCTCATCCCCAGCTGCCCTACGCAGGGCGAATCTCCCTATCGTAAAGACTTTTTCATTTGTCGAAGAAAAGCGGCGACCGCAACGACGGGCGATTCATTAATCACACAAACGAAACGGCTTAAAATGGCAACGTCAAAAATAGAAAACAAAAATATGTCCAAAAAGTGTAATAAAAAACCGAATGAGAAAAAAAAGCAGAAAAAAAACGTTCGAACGAAAACGGTCGAAAGTTATATTCGAATCTCAAAAGTTTTCCCGCGTCAAAGCGCTCTGGCAACACTGATATTAGATGCTTACGTCACTGTAAAATAAATATTAAACTGTATGAAATACTTTTTGTTAAAAATTAATTATTAAATAAATAATACTAAATTACAAATAAATAATTTCATTTTATAATTTACTTATGTAATATTTAAAATCTTATTTTATTTACAGTTAATTAGTTATATTCATACATGATTACCGTAAGTCAAAGTGTATACTATTATTATGAAAAAAACATGTACATTTATTTGATGAATGATAAAAATAAAATTATGCATTAAAATCACGCAAATTTGACATTATATATTTTTTATTTTATGAATGAAATTTACTCACTTTATTTTTTAAGTTATTAAGTTTTATTTATGTGTGTGTGTAATCCTTTAATATTTTAGTCTTGATAAATATAAATCATTAATATTTTTGTATTAAAAGAGCAATAAGAAAATAAGTTCTTTTAATTGTAATCTGTCAATTTATATATCGATAAATCTTTTAGTTATTGTTTTCAATATATTTATTATAAAAGTTGTAGATTACTTAAATTTATAATTTGTTATATTTTATTTTTAAAGTGATTGTTTAAATTGGATTATTTTTTTATAATTAATGTTAGAGTAGTTCAAAAGTAAATACGAGAACGTTTATTTATTTATTACTTTTATTTTGGCGCGTATTTATGTTGTTATAAGTTATTAAAAGTTTCGTATGTTTAAAGTTCAAACATTTATTTGTGAAAATTGATCACATTAGAATTATGAAAAAGTTTATGAAAAGTTAAATTAAATAATGTGTTAAACACAGCACTTGATAATTTAGAAACGGATTAAAAGTACATATATATCACAATATAAAGATTTAACGTTAAGGGTCGTAAAGGGGAGGATGTAGAGCGTTAAAAGTAAAATTGCATACGTGCGTTGCGTCGACGTACGTTTTTCTTTCTTTTTTTAGTGCAAACGACAATCGAGTTCGCGAACGCGCTACTCTCGACACCGTAATATAAATAAGCGTGTCAAGGACGCGCGCGCGTTCGAGGCGACGCTCTCGGTCGGATTCGCGAGCGCGCGCCGCCAACGGAAGGGAGAAAACGGCGAAGACCGAATGGCGAGAGAGAGGGGGGATGGCGGCGGCGGGGGACGCGTTTTCGATGGCGGCCGTCGAAAATGGCGCGTTCGTGTTCGCTTCGCGGGAGCGAGTGCGGCCGATTCGCGTCCCGGACGAGTGGCGCATTCGAGCGCGTGCGCCCTGCGCTCTCCCTCCATGGGGGCGCGGAACGGGACGAGGCGCGATCGATGCGCGGGGAGGGCCCCCCTGACAAACGCATACCGGACCCCGAGCGCGGCCCTCCGCCCCCCGATTCAGCCTCCGTTTGCGTCACGTGGTCCGCTTGTGACGTTTCAACGCCGGATCGCACCACCGACACCCTTCCCCCTGCGTCCCCATCGACGCCGCAATTATCTTCTCGTTTGTTTTACCGATTGATTTATGTGCGATACTTTTTTTTTCCATTTTATTTATTTATTCATTTACAACGATGTAAATGCATAATAAAAGTTTACAAAATTTCATCTCAACTTTCTACTAATTTGATTTTAAATCATATTCTTTTTTCATATAATAAATTTATCCGTTTCAGATTCTCTTTTAATTATTACACAATCTCATATCTGAAGCATAGTGATATTCATTCACGATTTCTGAAATAATTTTTCACTACTTATAAAAATATTTAAATTTTTAATTCTTTTTACACATACACACAAAATTTTCATACTCTATTTTGTCTTTCAGTTCGGCGTTTTCCAACCTAGAGATAAGCTTCTATTATAAATGCAGTTTTTTTTATAAAAAATATTTTTATACCATAATATTTACAAGTCAATAAAATTTCATATAATTGTAACGTAAAAATGAAAAATTCAGTTACTGAAAATTTATTTTTATTTTGTAAGCAATTATATTTTTTTTATAAAATTAGTACATTAAAATATTCCCATAATAATAATCAAAATAAGGGAGATGCAAAAAAAAAAATAGGAAGGCGTAGTAGCATAAGGGTTGAAAATCGCTACTTTATATGAAACATGAACTACGAGATTTCCAAGTTTTCACACTTTTACATCTTATTAATGAAATTTTCATTATTACTTAAAAAAATTCTAATTTCTAGCATTATTGTAGCATCGTAGCGAAATGAAAATTCTACAAATATGTTCTCGGATGTAATGAAAAACCGGATTTCATAATATAAACATTAAATTGATGAAAATATTACCGATTAGGCTAAGGGTGGCATATTATCTATTATAAATCGCATATTAAATGATTTGTTAAAAAAATTCTATATACCTATAAAAAAAATTATATTACAGTAAAAATAACTTAAAAATTGATGTATCAATGTAAATATGTAAAAAGAATGATTTCAAAAATATCTTTATCGATTTATTTATTTTTTTATTACAAGTAGCATCTTGCTGTAAAATTATAATATTTCAATATATTATTTCATAAACAATAAACAATTTTTAACTTGCAATTCAGACACTGAATAGTAAAGAAGTTGATCGTAACAACAAACAAATTGGCCATCTTGAAAATAAATATCACTGTATATCTTTTCTCGTACATTCTTTTTATTCATTTTTCTCTATAAAAAATGAAAAATTTACATTTTGTTGTTGTTTTACTTTTTTCTCGTATTTTCTTTGTTCATTTTGTTTTATTGTTATTTGCGAATGAAATTATAAAACTACTCATTTCTATTATTAACTATTGATAAATTGGAACAATCCTGATATATATATATATATATATATATATATATATATATATATATATATATATATATATAATATCTATAAACAAACTTGAGCTTTTTATTATATAATATATGCAACAATATAAATTGTGCTTTTGAAGCGACATAATCGAGTGGAAAATCTATTTTGACCGGCTATGGTCGGATTAAACGAGTTAAATCGAACCGAATGTGTTGGACGTACAGACAAACTCAAAAACGTACGCGCGTCGATTAATTTATTGGACGTGAAAGCCTTTTGTCACGTGAATTTTCAACAACGACGACGGCGACGACATCACCGTCAATCAACAAAAGCGTCAAAGCTACAACGAAACAACGCAAAACATTCACCAAAAAACCGTTATATTATCACCGCAGGAAAAAGTTTTTCCACTCCATATATATATATATATATATATATATATATATATATACACTTTTCCGTTATCTCCGCGGGAAAACTTTTCCGCAAACAATTTAATAATGCATGTGTGGCACGCGAGCGGAATTTTAAACCGGCGATGATTTATTAATTAAAAACAGTTGTTTTACACACTTTGCGGTGCATTATTATTTTTTTATTTTATATTTAAATAAGAGCGATTTTGCGGTACATTTTTTTTCGTATGAAAAATATATTGAATCGCTCTTTGCGGTATTTAAAATTATTTTCTCGATAAATTGTTACCCTATTGTATATTTCTGAAGGATCATAAAGCTTGCAATTTAAATGTGGAAAAGCTTTGTTTTCAAATGAATACATTTATTATACAAATTTACAATATATTTTATTAGAATTTTATTGATATCATAATTACATAGAAATGTAGAAACTGTATAATATATAACTTACAAATTATTAACCATCTTACATTAGATTTTTAATTCTAATCTGAGTTTATTATTAATACGTTCTCATATCTGAATATTAAAAAAGGAAAATAATTATTTCAATTCGTTTAATTTATTAAAATTTATTTATATTTATCATTTATATTATTATATGAATATAATTTATTTATATTTAAATTTATTTATAATAGAATGAAAATGTACTTGTTGATTAATTCATGTTATGATTGTGTATTGTCGTTGATTACTTTCATTAATAGAGCGAGATATTAATATTAATATAATATATGTAGAAAATAAAAACATTTGTTAACGATAAAAATATTAAATCATTTCTACTAAATATTAAACCGATAATATAGTATAAATTTATATTTAGTAAATAAATTGTATTATATAACAAATAGTATGCAATAAAAAAATACATTTCGTTACAATACAAAATCAGTATGAAAAAGTAATATCTCAATAAAAATATTAAAGATGTAATAATTGCGAAGTAGATTATTTAATTGCAAATCGAATAAAAGATACAATTACATCATTAATTTTTCATAATATTTTTATACGTTGTCTACCTTTTTTTTCATCGTTACGTATACGGCTCATTTTTTTTCTACGATTGAAGACGAATAAACGAAAAAAAAATGGAGAAAAAAAAAGAAAAATCTCACAACTTTTCCTCTTATAAGAAAAATTGCCTTTGACTAAGTTAATATTCTTTCGCTCTTCGTTTCGATTCAAAAATGGATGCGGAAAAAGACCACCAGCTCTTTTGTTGCCGGCACTTTTTCTCCGCTTTATTTCCGGCCCCCCCTCTTTAACTTTTTTACTTTTTTTTCGCCTTCTACTCTCTCTTTTTTTGGCGTTGAAGTGAAAAATAAAGTTGCGGTAAGGTCAGTAAGAGCAGTCAGCCCTTGGGGAATAACCGGTCAATTTATTCATGAACGGAGCCTTCAGACTTATTCCCCGACTCAATTCTGAAACGTCGCTGAAATTTTTTTTCTCGCGTCTTTTTTTTTCATTTTTTTATTATTTTTTTATTTTTGTTACATACTTGTGACGTTACGATGACATTTGTTTATGAATCGAAATGTGAATAATGTTTATTTTAGGCTGTCACAATGCCAGATGATATTTTTCGATTAAGTGGATCATTCTTTATATATATACTCAATAAAAGTGTGAAAATGTTATGAGAAATATAATATTTGATATATGTATATTTTGACTTTTTTAAAGAAAAATATATTTTAAAATTTTTATACATTTATGACCTAATTCAAGACTTTTTTATGCCGTCTCCTCAAAAAGGTTGGCAATCCATATAGCTAACGAAACTTTCTATACAACTATCCGAAAGAGTTCTATTGACGAACAATTGAACCAATAGCAAAAATTTTTAAGCTATGAGTTTTGACATCTTCCTATTGATCTTTCCCCTGAATTTTTCTTTCCAAAGTTATCTGGAAAAACCTGTATTTGTCATTTCTCAAGTATTGTATTTTTCTTAATTTCTGGTGTTTTTTTAACTATCTTCAAAACTTCCTTATTTGCTACTTTATCTGGTAGTACCACATTTCGAAGATTTCCAGACGTTTTTCGGTTCCAGGGTCTAGTGTATGATTCAGCACTTATGCTTTTAGACGTTAAAAACTTTTTCATGGTTATGAATTGCGTTCTAGCTTGTTCTATTCTAGGACGGACCTCCTTTTTGGGATTGCTATGATATATGTACCCAAGTATTTATAGAACGTTATTTGATCAATCCGATCGTCTTTAATGTAATATTTCAATCATATTATTTAATGAGAAACTATTTAAAATATAATCTAATTTAATGGTAGATAGAGATACTAAATTACAGATTTTTTTATCGACTCCATAATCAATTTTCGAAATACAGTGACATTTGTTGAAAAATAATAAAACTATAAATATCCTTTTACATTGCGAAATTTGATTGTTTTTTAATTAAATTTCTTTGTCATTAAATATAAATTAGTTAAAATTGCCGACTAATATAATATTAAATTAATTTATAAATAGTTATATAAGTACAATAATTAAATACTAACTTTCGTTACATTTTGAACATTGAAGAGGATTTGAAATAGAATTATTTATCGAAGATGAAGAAAGCTTTGCGACGAATATTGTACGCGAAAAACAATTATATCGATTTTAAACGTAATTTTCATTTACTAAAGAAAAGCTTTTAATAGCTTTTCGAACGTTTGAAAAACTTGATAATTTGTTCGAAGATGATTTTTGACTTTCGAAGCTTTATTTTGAACACAAATTAAAATAGAATTTGGCAAACAAAGGTTGAACAAAATGTGTAAAAGATTTATTCGAGCCGTTTTTAAATGGTGTACGTCTGGAAAGTTTTCCGATGTTGGAAAATCTGACGCATTAAATAATAATATTTAAAAGTTTTATTTTTTCTTATCTGTCATAAATACAGATTGCCATGAATTTTTTAAGATCGGTTTTAATCACATCGTTTTAAATTCTTAAATATTATATTAAAATATTTTACGTGTTTCTATTACTTCAAGGGTTACCTCTTAATACGCTTTCAGTATAGCGATATCATTTGTCTTCGCGATAATATCAGTAATAGGTATTAAAGTTGTTCATATGAAATAGAAAAAAAATAGCAAATTGACTTTGGTGAAAGGAAAAAAAGACGTTGATAATAATCTTGCTAGTATTACGTTTGCTTAGCACGCAATAGGAACTTAGTTCGAATCTATACGATATCATTTTCGTTTAATGAAAATAAATATTTGCAGATTGAGTACAAAATTTATAATTCTGATCAATGAAAAATATCTCTATAGTACAAAACGCACAAAGATTCAAATTTTAATAATAAAATTTAAATTAATACTATAATTAAAATATTTTATAAAATTATATGATGGGTTTGAAGTTTTACATTTTGAACAGCTCAATGTAGGTAAGTGAATTTAACCACTCATAAAGCTCTTCGAGACACGAGTGTTCGAGCCAGCATATTATTTCATTAATGTTATAATTAAATATATAATATTAATTTAATATAATTATAAATTTAAACAAATCCTCTATATATATATATATATATATATATATATATATATATATATATATATATATATATATATATATATATATATATATATATATATATATATATATATATATATATATATATAAAGATATGTTTACAAAATATTTCAGAATTGAACAATACTACTGTGAACAAAAAGTAAGGTGAAATTGTTATTTAAAACTCTCGGGCAGGAAAATTGTATTTTTTTCCCTAGGTTGGTAGGACTGTTTATAATATTTTCCAAGCGTCTGTTTGTCATAAGGTTTAATTATCTTCGAGTTAAACGTGTTTTTACAACTCTCGATTTCTTCATCACGATAATGCACCATGTCATACTGCATTGGTTCTTTGACAAAAAGTTGACTCATATCGTTCCACAACCGCCGTATTTGCTTGATTTGGCTCCATGCGACTTCTGGTTATTCAGCAAACTCAAAAGGCCATAATTAATATATTGTACATTTATTTCATATATATATATATATATATATATATATATATATATATATATATATATATATATATATGAAATAAATATTCTTTTATATGGAAAATTAAAGTTTAATGAAAAAAATAATAATTATATGAAACTATCGAAATAGTAATGAACGCGATACTCGTATTTATACACGTAAAAGCTGTATAATATACGAATAGTTTAAATATGAACGCTTTCACTTTGTCGGATATTTAGTGACCGCAAACCGTATAAACTATGAAAATCCAACCCTGCTAACGGATTGTGTCGCAACTCGAGTCTATATGCAACTTTATATTAATTTTGTCGTTTATCACGTACGTCGTTTCGTATAAATGTGTCCGCAGCTTAACATGCTCTAAGAGTTTTACGACTTTATTATTAATATTAGAGCTGAACATTAGCGGAAGTCTTCAAATAATTTCATCCTCGTTCACGGAAAAAATCGAAGGAAGGAAGAGGTCTCTTTTTTATATATACATATATAATATATATATAATAAAATATAAAAGAAAAATCGGAGACTTTAAAAACATTTTTTTTAACATTCAATTTAATGGAATATTAAAGAAGTTTGCTGGAATTTTTTCGAAGGCATTCGAATGATGGGAAGTCGTCAAAGTTTTCCTCCTTTTTATGGCACCTTATTTAAATTTTATATTCATTTTTTTTTGTTATATATTTTCTTTTTTGAGTTAATTATATTTATACAGTTATGTGACTAAAAGAATTATAATTTATATTAAAAATATTCAACGTTAATAATATTAAATTATAAAAATATATGAGCAATAATAATATTACACAAGAAGAAGAATTATGCATCGCCCTAGTATTAATAGGGATTAATACACATACTAGTACAGCGGTCGGCAACCTTTTGAATCAAAAGAGTCAAAAAATTACAATTTATAAAATTTCAAATTTTTTAAAGAGCCACAATTTTTTTTTTATCGACAATAATAGTACTTGCATAAATAAAACTTTTTGATTAAAAATATTTATTCATAAGAAAAATATATATTTATTCATATTTAATTAGTATTTTTCACAAAAAATTATAATCACTTATTCAAAAAATGGAACTAAGGAGCCGCAGTTTCGCATCCAAAGAGCCGCAGTTTGCCCTTCCACTATACTAGTACAATTTGAGCATAAAATTATGGCGAAAAAAAATACAATAAAAATGATTTTAGTCCTTGCATTGTGTACGAAAAATTTATATGTACCAAACCGAAAATCCCGCGAGACCCGAACAGAACCTCGAATTCCGGCTTTCGCATTAATTATCCGTTCGTAAAATTCGTTTCTAGTGTGAATTACTATTATAATAATACCTTCAGTGCCGTTAGAATACTTCCAACCCCGATATATTAATATTAATTTGCTGGAGACGGCCCAATTCGGTCAATTCCACATCTCTATTTCGACGCCCTTGACATTTTCCGGACGAAGAATTTTCCGGGTCATCCTTTCTAAAGATTTATTGCATCGCCAAAAATATAATATATTTGTATCAAGTAATAATAATACGACGCGAATTCGTCTAGCGCAATCATTTATATCAATAAATTTTTAATCGTAGAATAATTAATTTCGCGCGTTTAAATATAAAACGTTCGCCATTATATGTGTATATTTTTTAATGTGATGTTTAAATTATTATTGATTAGGGATACGAAACGGGCGATTCGCGTGCCAGTGGCGGCTCTAGGGTACTTTTAAAGGGCACGCAATTTTTCATTGATAAAAATTTAAGTCGATTTTTTTCGAAATTTTAAGCTCGTTGGCGAAACGAACACTGTAATTTGCTAAATTAAGACTTCTGAAACGAATAAAATATTTTTTTATTCGGTTGCACGCGATTTTTTTTTTAAATTTTGATATAATTAATATTTAAAAAAAATGAAATTAGGACAATATTACTATTTATTTCATATTTTTCTATACTGAATTTTATTATATATATATTATATATTGCATTAATTACTTTTTTATTTTAATTATGTAATCAAAAAATATGAAGATTTAAAAATATTTATCTTATTTTGAAAATTTATTATTTTTTTAACAAAAATGTAAAGCTTTGATTTTTTTTTGAGAATTATTTGATATAAAAGATGTACTAATTTTATTTTTAATGAATATAAATTAATTCATTCACTATTTATAATATATATTTATTACTACAAAATTTATTTAATATATTCAATGAATACGTATGTCATTTTTTTGTATTCTAGAAAAAAATATAATTTTTATTTTTTTAAATGAATACATTTAATTGATGTACTTATTTTACGCGTTTCGATCGAAATGATATATTATATAAAACGACCGGCAATTTGTGAAACGAGATTTAACCGTTAATTGTCGACTAACGACGAAAAGTTTCACGTTTTCTCGTCCGGACTTAACCCGTCTAATTAAATAGAAAAGGTTCAGTTTAATTTAATTATTCATTTTGCGGAAGGGGGGCAAAAAACCAATTTGCACTTTTACTTTGCATTCAAAAACGATAATATTTATTTTCTACTATGCTTTCATAAAAATATAAACATTTCTATATATATACATACCATATATAATATAATAATATACTAATTTTATTAATTATACATATAAAATATATATATATAAAAGATGAGTTTTATATGGTTATTATGTGAAATGCGACGATAAAAGTTTTTGAATCGAAAACCTTATATTAGTAATTCGATATAAATTGCGTGAGCTACGATATATTTAGGAAAAACGTTTGATATAAAAAAAATCATTTTCCAGGTAGGAAAAATATATTTTAGAAGAAATATGAATCGTAAACGAGTTTTTCCGAAGCGACGATTAATTATCACGCACGAACGCTTCTTTGGCGAATCTTCAATATCCTCAATAATTCAATCGAAAAGCACGTTAATTTATTTGATGTTAATTTTGTAATTTTACCGACGATTTAACACAATTTGATTCCTTTGTATTTTGTGCGTATAAATTAAATCAAACGCTAAATAATTGATCGTACTATATTATTAAAATTTCAGACGTTGCATCGTTTGAAATATATAAATGATTGTAACATTTTCCATACATAATTCGTGATATATATAAAAGATCGAAAATTTCAAAATTTTATATATTAAAAAAATATAATATTAATTATAAAATAATGTCATCAATTTTTATTCTTTATATATAATAATAATACATAAATGAGATAATTTGATTCGTGATTTTGACGTTGAAAAGTCGAATCGTGAAACGTCGAGAAAAACGAAACGATTCGTCGACGTGGACATATTAAGTTGTAAAATGTGCGGAAGTTTTTCCCGAGTGCGATTTCTTCCGGAAAAACAAGCTCGGAAGTGAAGTGGAAACTTTAGGAAAAAAAACATACACACACACACATACACGAAAAACGACACGTCGACCGTTTGCGAAACGTGAAAAAATAAATCCGTAGCCGGCGAATGAAAATAAAAAAAAGAAATAAAATAATAACGTTGGGGGGGGGAGGGAAGGAAATCGCAGAAGAAAAGCGGCGATCTCACGCGTGAAAAATCTTTCAGTTTTTCCCGCGATATGATCTTTTTCATGGACAACAAAATTCCTTATGATATCCACCGTTCATTTGGCGCGCAAACGTTATTCACGTAAAAGTGGAAACATTTCCACGTAAGCGCCTTTGTTTTATTATTATTATTATTCTATATACAGGCTGATTAAAAAAAATTTTCTTTAAAATATCAAGTATTAAAAAAAAAAAAATATATATATATATATATATATTTAATATTTTATATCATACTCAATCATAATCGATTTACGATAAAATTTAATATATATCATATCTTTCTTATATAACTGAATATTATTAATTTAAAAACCAAACATTACATTATTAATCATATAATATATTATTAAATAATTTACACCCAAGTAATATTATTTTTAAAGTGCATTTAATTTAAAAATTTAAAAAAAATATACCATCCTGTATTTGCAGTATAACTGAAAGGATTTATTACATTGTTATGTGAATGTGTTCGCAGACGAATTTTCTTTCTGCATTGTCAAATGCTTTTCAAAATGTAAGTAGATTTATTCGTATAATGAGATGTTTTCGTTCAATTATACATATTCGATGTAAATATATAATTTTACTAAAGTATCAGCATTTTGAAGAGTAATTAAAGAATTAAATATATACAACATACAATATTACTTGCTGTATAATATATATATATATATATATATATATATATATATATATATATATATATATATATATATATATATATATAATTTTCTAAATCACTTATTAATATCTTTCATAGTTTCAACTCGATATTAAAAATTAAAATCCATAATAATTTTTAATATATGATTAAAATTAAATATTTTCAATATCGCATCGTATAAAAATGAATAATATACATTATTCATTTTAATACGATTTCTTTTTTTAAGTATATAAATACTTAAAAAAAGAATAGTAAAAAAAATATTAGAGATGACTAAAATATATGGATTATATAAAAATATTTTTTTTAATTTTTTAAGTTTTAAAAATTGTAAATAAACTAAAAGATATTATGAAACATATGATTTATATCATTCTTATATTCATATACTGAAATACCATATGGAAATTTAATTAAATCTTATTATATATAATATGTAATTACCGCATCTGTTATACATGAGTTCAATTCCTTTTGCCTCCAATATAACAATTGTATATTTATAACGTTATATATTGAACAAAAATATTTTATTTAGAATATGTGACTAATGTTATATATATATATATAGTCAAATTTGTTTTTGTGCGATTCATTTTTATTGTGCGGTATATGAATCACAATACGTCTTATTGAATTACAAAAATGTTGGCATCATTTTTTTTTTGCTATCAGTGTGTATGTACATATTGCATAAGCCAATTTAAATACATAATGCACCATCTAATAACTTCAGTTGGTTGCCGCTGACCTTTTTTTATACGGTCTCTCTCTACCGCATAATTTTATTTTCATATGTTGTGTTAAAATTATTTCTTATAGTTATTAACGAAGTTTCGAAATATTTTTTGTGCGATCCCTATCTACCGCACAAAAACAGATTTGACTGTACATATATATATTTTTTGAAGTATCATTAATAATGAATTCACTCATTCTATTTAATATTCCAATATAGAAATACTACAAGGTAGGCGTTTTGTGTTTGGTAAACGACTTACTTGATTATTTATGTTGACAAGTGGGATTAAATTCAAATTTACGCGAGGATCACTGTAGGCATCGGTACTTAAAGTGTTTTGAATATAAGGATTATATATAATAATATTTCATACTAAGATATTCTGTATTAATAAAAAAAACATATGTAACATTATTTTTTGTCAATGAGATCTAAAATTACAAGTTTTGTTCTAATAATATATATATATATATATATATATATATATATATATATATATATATATATATATATATATATATATATATATATATATATATATATATATATATATATATATATATATATATATATATATATATATACAATCAACTCTATTTTTATATGGTAGATGCATTCCTAATCAAACGTATAGAAAAAAAATCATGTAAATAAATACATTCGACATATGGCAAATTTGAAGATATATTCCACAACATTATAAAATCGTGTAAAATGGAAATACTACATATATTTTTCTAATAAAAAACGTAAAAAATGCGATTAGGTCGAAGGAAACGCGTTTAATTTTAAATATATTTATTCTTATTGGCGAACCGCGTTATCACAAAATCGTATATGTCATGTTAAAAAAGAATTAGCTGTACTGTGAAAGATTTAAGACTGAATTCCCATCAGAAATGTATATAGTGTTTTATTTTAATCCATGTTTCAATTCCTAACGGATACATCAACAGTGTGTAATATTTCACAAGGGGCATAAATGCGAAATAAAATTAAAATAAATTCCTTTTTCGGCCTGTTTTTATTCGAAAATAACGGCTTGCATCATCGCTTTTATTTTCTAATAAACAATGACTTTTACGAGCTTAACTTAATTGATTATTCTCGAACGCTTTCTGTGACCTCGCAATCGTATTAAAGCCTTTCAGGCGAAATTTTTCCATTGTCCAAGTTTTCAGTCAACGAAAATAGGCTACGGTGGATCAAATGAAAATTTGCCAAAATATTCTGGCAAATAAATAGCTTTCGAAAGTTATTTTTATTTTAACGTGATTTTGAACGATCAAAGTGGGAAATGAAATATTTTTACGCATTAAATTGATTTTAAACATTCATTTATTTTTAGTATGAAATCGTGATTTGTTTTTATTGTATTGAATTGTTTATTTAATAGCAAAATACACATTAACTAAACAGTAATAAAGACTAACTAAATAATCATTATGAACGCATAGTTTCTCATATACAGTATTTACATATGAATGTAAGATGAACAAAGTTGGTGTCGAGCAACGAAGATTAATTTTGAAGTAACTCACAAAAGTGACTCGTTCAAATATTTGAAGTAGGCCCACAATTTGCTCTTCACATCGGTAAATATGCAAAATCGCCACACTTTGTGAAGAATATATGCTCTGATGCCGGAGTCAAACAGGCGGTTCAAAATCCTTAGGTGCTTTGTTTTTAACCCTAGTGAGCACTTGTGTTGCTGCGGTGTTTATACAGACACTTGGAAACCTCTGGCGATGCTGCACGGTTCAGAGGTTTTCAATCTTCCTGCACCCTCGAGGGTAACAGGCGTGAATTCGCCAGTCACAATTTTCTTCAATAAAGCTTTACGACAGACGTGTCAAACTCGTAGCATATTGCGGGCCGCATGAGTTTTATATACAACTACTGCGATCAAAAAGTAATATGAAATTATCATTTAAAACTCCCGGGCATTAGGGAGGTATTTAAATTGAATTTTTTTTCCAGGTTTGTAGGATTGTCTATAACATTTGACAAGCGTCCGTTTGTAAAAGGTTTAATTATCTCCGAGTTACGCGTGTTTTTACAACTCTTTTTTTTTACAAAATTTACTTTTAAAAATTAATTTTAAAATATGTTATCAAAAACAGCGGACCGCAATTTTCGTATTGGTGGACCGCATGCGGCCCGCGGGCCTCGTGTTTGACATACCTACGTTACGAGTATGCAACATACCGATGCTACTAATAATATATATCTATTTAAAATTATTAAAATATAAAAGTTTTATTTACATTCATATTTGATAAAAATTATCAACATTAATTAATATTATATACTATATGATATATATCATAATATTAACGATTATGCAGTCATAATTAATTTTAATCAAGTTTTAATAGATGCCCATCGGATGAAGATTAATTAATCAAAACTGTATACGTTCCTTCATAAGCTAATATAAAACGTAATTTCTCAATTTATTTTTTCAAGAATATACGCCGATTTATTTTTAATTTAATCGAAAATCAAATAGTGGATTATTTTTATAAAAATATATTAATAACAATAATTTTGATAAAATAAATATTTATATACAGATATAGTCAGAAGGCCGCGGAAATTGTTAATATATACTTTTTAATAAGAAAAATTTATATATATATATATATATATATATATATATATATATATATATATATATATATTTTATCAAAATATTTTCCTTTAATTTTTTTTACATTACACTCGCGTAAAAATATATGTACTATTTGGCTATTCAAAGAATTTCGATCAATATTAAAAGGGCGTCAATATAAAAGATTGTGTACACAATTGATAAAAAGCCGAAATTTGTGTACGCGTCCTTAAGAAGAAAACCTTTTTCTTGTCGCTCTACAAATATTATCTATTAAAGATTTTTATGATTTTTTTTAATATATTTTAAACTATCAATTTTTATACTTGTACCGATAATTTTAATGTTATTTATATATTTTTTTTTATTATTTTATACTGTTTTCTATGCGTTTAAATAATACAAAATATATATAAATGGATAAAGACAATAAGGTGAATTTGTTTATAAAATGTTAATTCTTTATTTATACTTCCAAATCAATTTCATTCCCTTCAAAGTAATCCCCGTTCGATAAAATGCACTTTTACCAACACTTTTTCTAGTTTTCAAACCAGTAGGAATAGTCTTTTTCCAGTATATTCGAGACCTTCTTCAATTCAGTTTTTATTTTCTTGGTTGTGTTAAAATGGCGTCCCCGTATTGGCCTTTTGAATTTGTCGAATAGCCAGAAGTCACACGGAGCCAAATCAGGCAAATACGGTGGTTGCGGAACGATATAAATCGACTTTTTGGCAAAAATGTCAATACTGCATACCAATGCAGTATGACATGGTGCATTATCGTGATAAAGGAACCAAGAATTGTAAAAACACGTGTAAGTCGGAGATAATTAAAACTTTTGACAAACAGACGTTTGGCAAGTGTTATAGACAGTCCTACCAATCTAGGAGAAAAAATTACAATTTACCTGCCTTTCTAATATGCTTGGGAGTTTTAAATAACATTTTCACCTTATTTTTTGATCACAATAATAGATTGAAATAGACAAAGGAGACGGCTTTAGAAATCTTTAGCTATTAAGTTGATGCATGAAAAATAGAAAAAAAGAAAGAAAATAGTGAATGCACCGGAAGGAAATATAGCAAAAGTGTACCATCTGGTAAAAATCTCACGTGGCCGTCGGAAAACTTTTATATCCGTCGCATATATTACGAATAAAAGCCTTTTTTTCCCCGTTATACGTACGGTTCTTAAACTCTCTAAGCCTCGCTTAAACTTTATGTTTTTCTTTTTTTTTCTTTCTTTTTTTTCTATCGTTTTTATCCGTTAGCAAGCGTCTTAATTAAATTTTTGAATTTCCACGTTTTATAATAATAATGGCGCTTTGAAAGTTTTGATTTAATACTACGCTTTGATTTACACTGAAAGCACAGAGTGTACAGCTTTGTATTATGTAAAATTAACTTTTATACTTTAATTGGTTTTGTTCTTTTAAGTACTAAAGCGTTTATTGCTTTTCCTAATGTATTTTTCAAATTAAAAATCAAATTAACGCTATGACTAAAAAAAAGGCTATTCTAATTTTATACTCATACAATTTATTATAATATTGAATCTATTAAATAATATTAAAATAATTTAAATGTACCTGTTTTATCGTGTTAAATAAACAAAGCAAATGAAAGTTATCTAAATATTTAAGAAGATTAAATCATTTTTCTTGTGTAATCTACTGAAAAAAAATTAATTGTTTTCAAGTACAAAATTTATGATTTATAAGCGGTTTATATAAATCGATTTTTTTAATATATTTATTATACAAAATATTTTAATTTATTCGTATTTTTTTTTTGCTTCAAAATAATTTTATTAATAAGAAAAAAAAATCACTTTTAGTTATATATTATTTATAATTTGCAAATAATATATATATAATTCCTGTGAAATTTTTCACGTTAAATTAAACCAAAAGCTCCATTTTTCCCCCCCGTCAAAAAGCCAAATAAAAAGTATAAATCCACCACTTTTCAACGCCATTCGTTTTTAATAATCGAACCGAATCGATATTTTCCCCGGAGCGTTTTCTTTTAATTTATATTCTATACATGCACTGCGTTATTTATTTATTTTTAAATTGTTTACATTATATATATATATATATATATATATATATATATATATATATAGTTGCACTTTTTTATTATTCACTATGCGACAACTGCATCACAAAGGTCGCTCGAGGCTTTAACAATTTCTCTCTTTCGTCTTGTTTTTTTTTTATTTTTAAACATTTCACGGTGTCTTCTGGTCGCTTTTCACAAAGAGCAGTCTCGACGAATTTTCCTCGTCGTTTTTCTTTTTCGACCGTAGTAGATAACGGCCTCTTTTTTTTTGTCTTTCTATCCTCTCTACGTTACGATTGAAATACGCATCGCAGAATAATACATATATATATATATATATATATATATATATATATATATATATATATATATATATATATATATATATATATATATATATATATATATATATATATATATATATATATATATATATATATATTATGAAACGTTTAGCCCGGCGCGAAACGTGTTCAGATTTAATAAATTTTCCACGATTTTTTCCACCGCGAAATAGAATATAATAGTTTCTAGATATGTTTTTTTTTAACTTATTTATTATACGCTAGTAGATATAAAGTGTGTTATAAATATGGCATAAATATTCATAGAGTGCGGCGAATTTGTCGTCGGTCGATGTGACGCTTTTACCAATGGTAATTTTCAGTGGAGTTTAGTCGCGGTGCATAAATTTAATTCAAGTTTATTTCAAAAATTGACCAACTGTTACCGACACAAGTTCTATGTAAAATATACAATATGTTCTATTTGGTATTATATTATTGTTTTATTTTTTTGTTTTGCTCTCGCAATATCGAAATATCGGTTGGTACATTCTATTTTTACAATCCTACATCGATATGAAAAAAATGGCGACATAAAAATTTGTATTGAAAAAAATGTATATTGCAATATTTTAAAATACAAAACGTGTTGAAAAATCTGTGTAATATAGAAATACATATTTTATTTTTATAACCGCACAAGAAGCCAGTTTATAAATGTTCAAGAATGAAAAAAATATACTAATATATATATATATATATATATATATATATATATATATATATATATATATATATATATATATATATATATATATATATATATATATATATATATATATATATATATATAATAAATATAATTCATAAATATGTTTATTAATTTTTTTTGTACGCTATGAATTATTTTATTTTAAAAATGACCATTTTTTCTTATCAAAATTGTTAAAATCGAATCATTTAATACAAAAATTTTCATATCAAATATATTTTTCGAGTACTAATCGAAAATTCTAATATAAATGTATATAAAAGATTTTCATTCTGATTTTTAAAATACGATAATCTATTTAAATATATATATATGCTATAATTATAAATATATATATATATATATATATATATATATATATATATATATATATATATATATATATATAATTTGTAATAAGAACGATCAATGTTAAAAATGTTCAACATTCTTTAAAAAATATTTAATGCAATACATAGTAATTAGTAATCATAAATGAAAATTATAATAAATAATTTTAAAGTATTATATTTTTAAATAATCATGATTTGTAAACACTGCACGACAAAATAGAACACGTTTCGTTCAAAAAAATAGCAATAGCACAATTTTGGGTTCGTACCCTGATCGTCACATACGTCGATCGCACAACCGCAACGGACTTCCGATAAATAAATTACTTTTATACGTATATATATATAATATATAAGTAAAATATCGTCATTTCCTTTTCGATGTAACCATTAAATATTTGCGGTTCCGTGCATCGTTACGCAATGGCGGTCATCCGCGAATCCTATATCCAACGGTTAAATTGGCAATCAGATGTTATTGAACGCCAATATTTACTATTAAACCAATTGGACAATGGTTAATTGAACCGCTTGCGGTGTGCACTCATGTCAAATTACTATGGATAATGGTTAAACGAGTGTTCGATAAACGTTATCCGATATCGACTATTGCACCTATTACTATTAATTCTGTTTTTGATTTTACGCTAATTTAATAAATTATTTATAAAAAAAAATCTAGAACCCCCCACAGATATCGTAGACATCGAATTATTTTTTTTTTACATATATATTTCATAATCAAAATAATGAGTTCAAGCATTTGAACCATCGTGTCGACTTTCATCAATAGCCGCTTACTATTAAAATTATTTGTATTATTTTTTTTTAACATTCTTATTTACTTCAAAGCAAAGTACAGACCTTCGAGCTGACCCTAGCGCAGATGGAATAACTGCAGGTGGTTCAAGATATCATCATTCATTTAAAATTAAATGTTAGAATCATTAACTGCAACGTCTTCTGCCACCCACCATTTTGATTTCGTGTTATATTAATTCACGGAATATCATAATTTATTATACATACCAAATAATAATATACGATTACCAACAAGAATTATGTAATATATATTTTTGTGTTCGACAAAATGGCGGCATTAAATAAATTTCGTAAATGAGTAAAGTCGCCATTTTGATCCAGTTTTTCGGTCGTTAAATTTTAAACTGCCAATTGCGAAGAGATTAATCACTTTAATTGCACACTTATTAAGACCTATACAATTTGGAGAAATTAGAAAACTTTAAAACGACACCGTCATTCCTCTTTTTTAAGTGGAGGACTTAAAGGGTTTAAACTGATCTTGTTTACCAAAAGAGATCATATTTTCATATCGACATTGACAAAATGCAAACTTTCATATATTTTCTGCATATGCGTTTAACTCACCCATTGTTATGTATTTTTTCTTCTCAAATTTCATACATTTAAGTTAATATTTTATATCACAACTTTGCAGAATAAACTGCGATTAACTTGATATTTTGAAAGTTAACCATATAATGCCCACTATTCTACATTTCACTTTACTTTTCTGAAAAAACTTTATTTTCATTATGATTTTCATTATACGATTTTTCCCGTTAAGACATATCTGATTATATATCATTTTGTATAAATTCTCCGCAAATTGACCAGATATTTTCAAAGTTGTTCCGAATAAGGTATACTTTCCCACTTTTTCATTATTTTAAACGCTCATAATTTATCTTACTGAGTCAACTTAGAAAATATTTTTTATTCACTTATTATTCTATTTTTTGTATATTTTTCAATATACAGTCAAACTTGTTTTTGTGCGGTAGATAGGGACCGCATAAAAAAACGCAAAAAATAAATATTCAGAAACTTTGTAAATATTTATAAGAAATAATTTTAACACTACATATGTATTTTTATGCGGTAGAGGGGGACCGTATAAAAAAAGTCTAATAACAAAAAAAACACTGATAACAAAAAAGTTGTCACCACAATGAGTAGTATTAAAATTCATATACCGCACAAAAAAATGAATCACATATAAAAAGACCGCATTAAAACAAGTTTGACTGTATAATATAATTAAATTGTTTATTCGTTCTATTTCAAATTTTATTTTTCATATATTTCAATTTATGATATGTTATTCGTTTTAAAATGATTTTACATTTTATATATCATAATAAAAAGAAGTGACAAATTTACCGTAAACCAGAAAATCTTCAAGCGCAAAATGTAACCGTGAATTTTCACTCGTCGTCTGCACGATTTTTCACCCGTGCGTAAATTGCGAAAAATTCACGCGAAAAGTCCGACGCGGAAAAACTCACCCCTACCCCGCGCACACTTCAAAAACCCACCCTTCTTCAACGCATAATTTTCTCTCGATTTTTTTTTTATTACAACCACGCGTCGCATACATTTATTTCCGCGTTCCGATTTCTACGATTCTTATTTTGTTTTCTACCCCTTTTCCCGCGGGAATAAAACTTTTTCGCCGAATTCAAAAGTGGTGGACGCTTTATACGTCGTCGTCGACTTCAAATTAAAATTCCCCAGACGACGAAATGAAACATAAATGTCGTCCGCATAACGTCGTTATTCAACCGTTACGGTTGTTGGACTTCGCCGCGGTTGTTAACTTTGCGCCCGCTAAATTTTGAACCCGAAGAACAAAAAGCTTAAATCAAGTCGCTTCGTTCACTTTTTTCATTTCCATCTAACGGCTTCGAATTCGTTTTTCCACCTCGTTCACGGCGAGCCGATTTTGAACATTCTGTAATTCTCGAAAATTCAATTTTCCACCGCTTTTCCCGTATGAAAATTTATTATATGACAAAATTTTATTATCGTCTTAATACTGCTTCGTTTGAATAGCTAAAAATAAATCATTAGCATATTTTTTTTAGTATAGAAACAATATTATTACACACTTTTATACAAGTTTGTTTGTCTGGATGGAATTTTTTAATTGATTTTTGTAATACTTTCTGATATCTGATTGAGCTGAAACTTTTCATACTTGCTCTATCTCGATGACAATGCAATAATCAATTAACAGATTTACAAAATAATTCGCCGATTAATGGCTATTAATTATATCGCTTTTACGATATAATTGCCACTAATGATGCAATATGTCGAATAATAATACAATGGAACATTTATCGATAAATTTATATGATAACACAATAGTGATATTGTTATTAAATATATTTTTTTAATTTAAAAAATATACTAATGATAAAAATAATATTATTTCAACATATATAAATATCTATTATGAAAATAAAGTATCGAATTTTTGTACCAATATCATTTGTAATAAAATATTTTTTTTTAATATTTACAAACATAATTATCGATCGTTTATTATTTGCGTTTTGATATCATTAAAATTGTGAAAAGTGACAAAAACGATCGTCGTTGAAAAATAAGAAACGTTCTCCGGAAAAACGGATATCCTCAGGAGTAGTCTTCTTTCGAGAGGATACCTTACGAAAGTCAATTGTCACCTTTCAACCCTTATCCAACTTTTGGTTTGTTGCGAAAAACCTTTTAATGTTTCGCTCTCCCTTTTTTCGACGTGGACTCCTTGTGATATAAAAACGTGTCACGCAATATTTTATTCAAAAAAAAAAAAAAAATATATATATATATATATATATATATATATAGATTTTGTTTAAAAAAAATATTTAATAAAAAAATATTATACTTAAATAATTTAATTATATAATCACCGTAAGTAAAAAAGTTTATGGATTTAAATTTCCAATGAAAATTGACGTTAACCCTGCAATCAATCAATCACAAAAATCGACGTAATTTTTAAAGAATAAATTCATTTTCTCTACACCCAAAAAAAAAAAAATATATCAAATTAAAATATATTTACGGAGTGAAGTTTCAATTTTTTTTTCTCATCTCGAGCGAAATTCGAGTAAATTTAATAACTTTTATAAAACTTCGAAATTTGTTCATAGATTTGTTTCCAGTTTTATACATCGAAAACGTTTATATTAAACGCTCTTATTTTATTTTGAAATTGAAAGAAAAAAAAATTCTTTTTAAAAAGTTTATGATATGTTTAAAATATATAAATATATGAAAATCTAGATTTTGTTCAGAAAAAAATTTATATAAAAAAAATAAATTTAAATTATAATTCATCCAAAATTAAACGTGATTGTTCAAGTTACTTACTTAAAAGCAAAACTTTAAAACGTCCCGCATAAACGTGTATCGCGTTATTTTCGGCTCCCTGCTAACTTTTCCTTTGGTCTTTTTTCCCCATATTTCCCATTTTATTGCCCCCCCCCCCACTAACACGTAAAATGTACATTATCTTTTATATAACGTGCAGTTCGAGTTTAAACGTCGGAACTTTTCAGAAGAGTTCCGATTTTTTCAAGTAAATAACGAAACGTACTTACCGCTTATATCGCATGACTTATTATACAATAAAAATTATTTTATAATATAAAAAATATATTATATAATACTTATAATTGAAATAATTATATTCTAGGACATTTAAAAAATACAAATATTAATGTAGAATTTATATAAAATATTTAACGTTTATTAATTTACTCCATTTTCATTAGTGCAGTGTAAATTAAAGGGGCGATTTCCTTTGAACAAAATGAAAATTGTAAGCTAAAAAGAAAAATATCCGTGTAAAAGAAAATCCGACTAAGATTTATAACGCCGTAAACTATCTACGTTTTTACGTAATCGATACAATATTGAAATATTTTACTTCTATAAGAGCTTTCTTCTTCATTATTATTTTATATTTTATAATAACTTGAATATATGTGTGGTAAAAATTAAAATATCACACGAATGACGAATATTAATTACTGGAATTTTTTTTTTGTAATTTTCCAAAAATATATCGCATATAAATAGAATATTATTTATTTCATTCGGTATTATTGTTTGTCATTTGCGTGAAAATATATCGTGTTTATATAAAAACACGAAAAATTCGTTATCTGAATTTGACAGCCATATTTGTATAAAAATAATTTTGGCATTTCATTTTTATTTGATTGTTTAATATTCAGTTATGAATACGTTTTCACTAATTATTTTATCTGAAAATTACATTTCATTTCATTATTTAACAAGGATTTTCTTCGACAATTATTAATAAAATATATAATTATTATAATAAATATTTTTTTTTAATTTTAAAAATACCTTTTTAACCTTATATTTTCACTTCAGATTTTGCGTTTATTTTCACCGTTTTTTTTTTCGTTCACTTTTTCAGACGAAACGTGCGACGTCGAACATTTTTCTTTCATTTTCATCCGTTTCAATTCTATAAACGTTCACATCTTTGTAAGAAAAAACGATTTTAAAATATCTTTTTGGCACAATATTGATCTAGTCGAGCTATTATATATATTTTACAACGAAATTTATCTGAAATTATATTTTTTCCATTTTACAATAGTTTAGTTGTCATTGTTTTTCAGTATCTTTCATAAGTTCTCATAATTCGACTCTATAAACGTCGATATTTTTGCGGAAAATTCAAAATCATAACGAATTATTTTTTTGTGATTTTCAACCGATGTACGTAAATTTTAATATATTTAAATTATATTTTTAAAATATATATGGAATATTGTTAATTATTATTAATCGATATATAAATATTATCGATACAAATATATTTTTAGACATTTCAAGACCTGAAGGCACTTTAAAATTATTAACATTACCTTATAAAATACACGCAAACATTTTATTCGAATTTAATAAAAAATTCAAACGATTGAAAGTGCCGAAAATTGGTTCGAAAAGCCTTCGTTCTTTAAATGAAGACTGAAACTTTTTCATTATATATTAAAAACATGATTAAAAATCGACAATCTACACGATTCGAGTAGAATTACTTGTTTTTTTTATACATAGTTTCACATCGAAATTAATTAATGTTTACATAAAGTTAAAAATAGCCATCTAATATTTTGTATTTTCTCGGAAAAATCGGATCTGAACATGTAAAATATTTATTTTTTATTATATATACTTTAAAAAAATAATTTAAGCGCTTCATTTCTATATGAAAAATACAATTTTTGTAAAAAAAAAAAATAGAATGCGAACAAAACTTAAGGTGATTCGGTTGTTCGACGTCGAAATCAGATAATTTGACAGTTTTTTCATAGAGAAAAATCTGTTTGAATCACGACAAGAACATTCTTTTTTTTCCATTCTTTCATCTTTACATTTCTTTCTTTTCTTCTTCTTCTTCTATTTTATTCACGTCGTTACTTGTGCGTATTTGTCTTTTTTATTCCGAAAGAACGGATAGACATCCGTCGTTTCTTTACCGATCGTTTTCCATTGTTACCCCTCGCCCCCCTCGTCCCCCTCCCCCGTCCCGCGTGAAAAAGACAAAAAGAAAAAGAAAAGCTCGTGTAATATGTAAGAAAAACGAAACAAAAAAAGTATTCGTATATGTTATTCGTAAAGGTTAAAATTTTGGTCAACGTATCGATTTACAAGTTCGATAAGAATTCGTGATATATATAAAGTTTTATGGACTTGTTTCAAATATTAAAACATTTCAAATTGTGACTTTATATCACACAATATATACTAGTATTATTTTTGTGATATTAAAAATACACTGACACAATTTTTATTATTACGATATTTTTAATATTCAAACATTAACGATAACATATATATAAAAATAAATATCTAAAAACAAAAAGCGTACACTATAAAACAGCATGTAAAATTACGGTTGTTTTTTTTTTATTTTGTTCACGAAACTTGTTCATTGTCGGTTGTTTTCAGACGTTCATACGTCATGTTGAGCACGCAATTTTTTCAGGATCCAGATTTCGCTTTTCCCTCGATTTCCGACCGAACCCCTATTTTTTCAGTCATTTTTCCCCCTTTTTTTTCCAGAGACCCGACACACGCGATCTTCGAAAAATTATTTCAATTTTTTTTTACCCTACACGACGTACGTTTATATTAGGCCGCGATCACATCGAACGCGTATCGCATTATAGAAAATAAAAAATAGAACGCAAGGAAATTATTTAGGATTGCTACATTTTTTTTTATCGTACGATCTGAAGATTGTATAGGCGCGCTGAAAACGAAAAAGTCTACAAATTGTTACGTGTAAAATAATTTTCCATAGTTTACCGATAGTTATCGGAATACAATATATAAAACACATATGAAACTAAAAATATTATACATTTATATATAAAAACATTTTTTTCTCCATAATAATATTTATTATTCTAGTTTATATTCCTAATAATCATTTTTTCAATATTTTCTTGAATATTATATATATATATATATATATATATATATATATATCAAAGAAAAAGTGTCGTTTATTTCAAATCAATGATAAAAATACTGCACGACAGGTGTCGGAAACCTTTTAAGTCGGAAGAGTCAAAAATACAACATACAGAGCATAAGCAGTTTTTATGTCGTGTAGCGGTCTAAAGGTTAATTATTATCAATAATCAATTATATATACTATTATGAAATTTTTATGAGATATAATTTAAAATAATTTTCGTATAACACGTGCGATTATTATTTACTCGTCGTTAATGAAGTGAAAGATCGAATATGTGCGAATTTCGAACAAACATTCGCGAGCGTTACGCGCACACAAACGGACAAACTTGCGATTATTTAAATCCGCAGAGCGAAAATTGCGCTTTAAAAACACGTATGCGGCAAAAACGTGAATACATAATATTATTCGGCTGAAATATGAAATTTTATCGAAAAATGGCATCGCAACATAATATTAAAAGTTTCGACAAATATTCATTCGTAAGCTTGGTGCAATTTCGAATGGCCTAAGCGTCGAAATCGTTAAACTTTCGCTGTTAATCTTCGTATAATGCTAATGGTGCCGCAAATAACCATCGTTAAAATTCATCTGACACACCGTTATTAAAAACGATTAGAGCACAAAGGACATATGTGAATTGAAAATATTATCATACATACATAATAATACTAACGTACATCGAATATATCACTTGAATAAATAATTATATATAACACTGTGATCAAAAAGTAAGGTGAATTTGTTTATAAAATTTAAATTCTTTATTTATTCTTCCACATCAATTTTATTCCCGTCCGATAAAACGCACTTTTGCCAAGGTTTTTTTTTCAATTCTCGAAACAGTCGGGCCTTCTTCGATTTGGTTTTTATCTCCTAAAACGTATCAAAACGTCGTCCCCGCATTGGTCTTTTGAGTTTGCTGAATAGTCAAAAGTCGCACGGAACCAAATTAGGCGAATACGGTGTTTGCGGAACGATATGAATCGACTTTTTGGCAAAAAGACGCGAAAAACCAATGCAGTATGACATGATGAATTATCGTGATGAAGGAACCAAGAATTGTAAAAACACGCGTAACTCGGAGATAATTAAACCTTTTCACAAACAGACGCTTGGCAAATGTTATAGACAATCCTACAAACCTAGAAAAAAAAATACAATTTACCAGCTTTTTTATTGCCCGGGAGTTTTAAATGACAATTTCATCTTATTTTTTTATCACATTAGTATATATATTATAAATTTAATTAAAAATAATAATATATAAGAAAATAAAACGGAAATATAATATGACTTATTATTGCATAATAGAAATTCGTTATAATTAATTTGTTATAAGAAATATTGTTTATGAGTTTGACCGTTTTGAATGACATTAGAAAAAATCATGCATATTTTTTTTCATATAAAAATGTATAAATGAGAAAAAAATATTTTGTTAATATGTGAAATATAGAAAAAACATTATTTATATACATTTCATTTGCTTTAATTTATAAATCGACTCGGCTAAAAAAATAAAAAATTAATATAATCAGGTTATTTAAAATAATAAATAAATTGTGTAAACGTGATTCGCAAAGATTTACATTGATTTTTTTGGCTGAAAAAATATTTTTTTCCATTAACAAAATTTTTAATATGAAAAAAATATATATACAGATTAATGTTCGAAAAATCTAATATTTTTTTTTCCATTTTCATATTACAGAAAATTCTTACATATAGCAATTTTATTCTAAAACATAATAGCAATATATTTTTTTAATAATCTATCATTATTTACATCTTAATATATAAAAAATAAATTATGTTTATCCATTGTTGCATTTTCAGATTTTACATCTTTTTTTGCATACTCATCAAATTCGTATACAAATTTAATATGAAGCGATATCAAAGTAAACATCGTCGTTTCGTGTACACGCGGCTTTAGAATGAACAATTCGACACGATTTTGCTTAAGTTAAAACATAACGAAACCCACTAACAATTGAATGTTACACAGTTAAAGTTAAACGATATTTTAACTACAACGATGCTCAATGCTTCATCGTTTTACATATAAATTTACATAAAATATATATTAAATACATATTTCTTTTTTTTACTTAGAATTGATGTTTTTCATTTGATTGTTGCAATCATATTTTTTATAGAATATTATATTGTCATAATTTAATAAAATTAAATAAATACTAAATTCAGAAACATTCTGTAGTAATTTTATCTCATATTTCTAAGTGTTGAAAATTATTAACCTTCTCATTGATTGTTTCAAAATTGCACTCGTCAAATTATAATACGGTAGAAAATTATATTTCAATAATAATATAATATGATATAAGAATGTAATTGCATTTCAGTGTACTTTATATATAAAGGAACACACACACACATATGGAATCGGTAATGATATTCATTATTTTTACAATAACATCAATTTGAACGAAGATACGCCTTTACTTTTCGCAATCGAGGGGCAATTTTTCGATTTCACTCGACGCAGAAAAATAAAAAAAAGGATTGTTTGGTCATAAAAAACCGAAGGAATCAAATGATTAATATTTTCTAGATGCGTTCTAAAATTATCGATAATGATGAATCGCATTTATCTATTCTTTGAATTTTTAATTATTCTTAATAATACGTATTTATTATATACAATTTTGATTTATATTTTTCATAATTTTTAACACAATTAATTATGATTGCTATATAAAAATTAATATTAAACTCAAACGTGACACAAAATAATTTATGAAAAATGAACGAATAATGCAGACGTTCCTTTCGATATTCAATAAATGAAAATAATATTTCAATTTAATCGATCAAAAAGCAATTTATGCACTTGCAGCTTTCTTATTTCAATGTTCGCATAGCATGCAAAGTAAGTCTTGCAAAATTTGCACGTCAGGTGTGAAAGCCTTCGCAATTCACCGGTTAATTTATTCCACCAATACGAATGAATATATTCTCACATATATATATGTGTGTGTATATATATATATATATATATATATATATATACACATACATATATGTGTATGTGTGTTTGTTTCCGTTTTATAGTGGATTTCGAAGAAAACCCAGTGTTTATAACGAGAAAGATAACGCCTGGGGAATTTACTTTAGTCTTACTATTCAAACCAATTACGATACAAAGCTCGATGATATTTTTATTTATTTATTTATTTTTTTTTTGTATTCGTATTACCGACCGGCGATCGCCAACTGGCGGTTCTTGTCACTATGAGAAAATAATTTTTAAATATATGAACATATCTGAAAATTGTATAGAAGAATGTGTTAAAAAAACAACTTTTCTAAAACTAATACAACTTGTCATATGAAAAAGAATAAAATAACTTTAAATAAAAAAATATTTTTATGGAAATAAATCTTCATTAAATAAACAGTAATCCGTGTATAAAAATATTATGATAAATTGTCTTTTAACTAATGTCAAAATTGCATGTTTTACATTTTGACAAATTTATTACATGTTTTTCTACACATAATATATATATATATATATATATATATATATATATATATATATATATATATATATATCTATAATTTTTTCTTCTTCTTCCTTACGCCGTCTCCTTAAGAAGGTTGGCGATCCACACGGCCAAAGAAACCTATAATTTTTATAATCATAAAATTCAAATTAACCGAATAAAAATATATATTATTAAACGACCGACGAATCTATGAACATTTTCATTGATATTTGACTAAATATCGTTACGAATTTATAATAAAAAAAAATATTATAAAATATTAAAAATTCGTTATATATTATCCAAATATTACATACACACACACACATATGTTCGTAATTATTATGGAAGGCAGTCTGTTTGCAGATAGTATTGATCAAATATTAAAATCCACCTTCTATTCGCTCCTTGCACATAAACGATACAAAGATTTCCAAAACGTACATATTTTGTTTGTTTGTTTGTTTATTCTGGTCACGTAGAACTGTTTCGTCCTTGCCGTTTTTCTTCTTTTTTTTTTGTCCATAGTGTAGTAATTCACATCATTTTTATTATCTCCATTTTATCGAAGCTCATCCTTATCTGATTATATTCGACGTAACTTTATTCAGTTTTCGCTACATATATATATATATTTATATATAAATAAATATATTTTTTTATTTCATTTATCGTGACCTTATAGATTGAACGACTGTAAATAATCAAACTTCGTCCGCAATCGGAAACTATGATTTTTTTTTATATTTTCACACGAATAACATAACATGACCGGAAAATGTAAAAATCGATCGTCATTCTTTGTATGGTGTTACAATAAAAATTACAGCATTACTGTGTTATATTTATCAATATATAATTGAAAACCTATAAATAATAAAATTTAATTTTATTAATAAGATTATCACATTTTTTTAGTGGGTTAATAATATTTTTCAAAATCGGGCATGTCAAACTCGCTTTTATGTACTAGTTTAAAAAATTAATAAAAAACAATTATTAAAATGATTATATTATATTCATTAGTTTTTTTTACGTAGAAAGAATAATTATTCCACATTTATATAAATAATAATTAGTGTAAAAAAAAGTTCACACTTTTTAATTACAAGCGTTACAATCTTATTATACAAAACACAACAATTTTATTATACCGAAATTTTATATAAATAAAAACAAAATTTACTTTAATATATATTATCAAAAAACAGCACAACATCTTAGTGGGCCGCAATTTTCGTATTGACGCGCCACATGCGGTCCACGGGCCTCGTGCTTGACATGCCTGATAAAAATGCATAACAGTTTAGATTTACTTACAAATTATATTCATTTTAATGCGAAAAAATTATAATAAAGAATATCTTAAATTTCGATAATAAAAAGAGATCTATTATAATTATTAGTTTTTTTTTATTTTTCATAATTTGAATAAAATTTTTCATATGTACACACACACATTAATATATATATATATATATATGTGTGTGTGTGTGTGTGTGTGTATTTTTATTTCTTTCATACTGAATGGCAAACTAGTGAATACCAAGACTAAAATCGAGGATTCGTAATGTGAATTTTTTCCGCTCGATTTCCCGCTATAAATATAAATAATTTTTAGATTTTCGACGGAAAAACTTTGGATCGTATAAAACGAAAAATATAACAGAAAGAAAAACATAGAAACAAACCGTTTTCACGGCTACCACGGGGAAAAAATGCATAGAAACGGCGAATTTATACTTTATTCTTTTCTTTTTTTCGCATAAATATTATGTTTACATTTTCTTTAATCCCGCGGTGTCGTTTATATGCGTTCGGCCGCGAAATACTTTCAAATTCGACCCTGGCTGCCTTACAAATCTGAGGGTGGAAAAAAAATGAAAAATGCGATTTTCTAATGAAAATTTTCCGACGTATATACTTTAACATGTGCCTTACATTATTTTTTTTAATCAAATATATATTTTTATAAATATAATATTATATATATATATTTCATTAAAAATAATGTCATATTAAAAAAAACAATACAACATTGTCATAAATAATAAAATACAATATACTAATATCTCGCGTTTTGTATGACATCGATCGCCTTTTTTTACCGAAAATCGAACCCAGAATTCGTGTTTCTATCGTCACGAAATGTTCATATTTATATATAATTTATTTTTATATGAATATGTATATATATATATATATATATATATATATATATATATATATATATATATATATATATATATATATATATATATATATTAACACTTTTCCCATAAAAATAACGATCATATCAGTAAATAAAACTAGGTTTTAACACGGCGTGTAAATAATAAAGGCGGCGTGGAATTTTTAAATAGCCTTTAAAATTGCCACACTTATTCATCTTTTATTTTCGTTTTTTTTTTCACAATATATTTAAACTACATATGTATAAGTATATTTTAAAAATAATTGCAACACACATATATGTATATATAATAGTAAAATGGTGAATTTCTTCATTACGGTCTCGTGTTCGAAAAATGGGCACCGTTTTAAATTATTGGTTTCCAGTCGACGAATTGCGAATAAATATGAAAATTATGCTAATTTCGTTCGCAGAAATGATTAATATCATTTGAACCCTGTAAGAATTCATAATTCTATTATTATATTCCTATTGATGTTACATTTTTATTTTATTTTTAATATTGAAAAAAAAATACGGAAAAATAGAACGCTCATCGTACATTCATAATTATATTCAGAAATTTCATTCTAAAAATATAATTTAAAATACGCTAATAAAATATTACGCATAAAAAAAACCACTCGAGATCCTCTGATTAATCGAAAAGAAAATTGTAAGAGGAAGGGGGGGGGGTAAATTTTCGTTTTAATTTGATGCGTTCAAGTTTTAAGCGAGAATAATATAAGTACACCGAGACGGCAATAAAAATAAGACGATTTTAGTACTTGTCGTAATCTGGCCATTAAAACCGGGCGCACCTGGGCTTTGCCTCGAAGGTGGACCTCCGGAGTGGAACCTCAATTGATAAGCCTCATCGCTTATAATATATACAAGCGAACCGGCTGACTATTAACCGGAATATGTTTCACTTTTACGGCATATCTGTACGACTTATATTCAATAAATACGACCGTATAAAATATATAATAATATCCGACATACATTATTTATATCGGATATAGTTTAGTTTATTTATTTATATGATATATTTGATTTTAGACGTTTTATATATATATATATATATATATATATATATATATATATATATATATAATTTTGTTGTTAGTACAGTCAAACCTGTTTTGTGCGATTTCTTTTTTTGTGCGGTGTATATGACTGTATGTACATATAGTCAAACCTGTGTTTGTGCGGTAGATAGATGGGGACCGCAATAAAAAAAGCACAAAAAATATTCAAAAAAATCATACAAAAAATAATTTTAACACAACATATGAAATTTTTTATATGCTTTAAAGGAGGACCGTATAAAAAAAGTCAGCGGCAACAAATTGAAGTTATTAGATGGCGCATTATGTTTTGAAATTTACTAATGTAATATATGTTTAAGAATATTGAGCATGATTAATGAAATAGGCTGATGCAATATGTACATAAACACTGATAGCAAAAAATAAGTGATGCCAACACTTCTGTAATTCAATGAGTCATATTGTGATTCATATACCGCACAAAATAGGAATTGCACAAAAAAGAAACGCATACAAGAAGACCGCACAAAAACAGGTTTGGCTGTATATTGTTTTATTGTATTTTTTTTTATTTCGTTTCGCAATACCAGTTTTCCATATTTGAAAAAATGATAAATTGTGCTACGTTCGCCTTTCAACTGGTCTAGAAAATATATCGGATCTCATTCAATAGATTGTATTTTAAATCGATTCTATTTATTATGCATAAATGGATTCGATTTTCATTCTTTAAAGAATATATATATATATATATATATATATATATATATATATATATAACTACTTTACAGATACAAAGTAAAAAGCATGTTGTATACCATATATAAAATATTGTTAATTTATAATATGATTCTTATTTCAATTTACATCATAAGTGATATTTTTTTATACATTAAATATATTATTTTTAGCAATTTAAAAAAAATCACATTACCGAAATTATATTTATCGCGTTAGAGTGAATAAAAATCCCGTAAAAAAAGTTATTTTTCATATCTTAAAAATAAAATGATTTAAACCTATAAAAAACGAACGTAAAATTAAGAGAGAAAAAAACTTTTATGTATCGTTTTTATGTATGCAAACGACATTTTTGTTCATCGAACGGAAGTAGTTTTTTTTTGGCGTATAAAAGCAAATATTTCAAGTAAATGAATATATTTATATTCGAATCGATAGAATAGAATTGCTCTAATATCGATATTTCATCACACGAAACGATAAAATGTAGTGAATAATCCCCGGGGGTCAACTTTGACGATGATTTTATTTGATATGTACAACGTTTTCAGACTCGCATCGCCGTCCTGGGAATAACTAAACTATATAACAACGCTTTAAAATCTACAAAACTCGTACATAAACTAAGTATACACGTAATAAAAGTTAAAATATTATAATATATATATATATATATATATATATATATATATATATATACATTTAATTGACTTGTTTACATAATATAATAATGATTGACAAATAGTAAATATCAATTCGTACTTTTTCCAGTCCTCGAAAAAGTCGGAATAATCTTTTTCCGGTATATAGCCTTCGAGACCTTCTTCGTTTTGGTTTTTATTTTCACAATCGTGTCAAAACGGCGTCCCCGCGTTGACCTTTTAAGTTTGCTGAATAGCCAGAAGTCGCACGGAGCCAAATCATGCGAATACGGTGGTTGCGAAACGATATGAGTCGAGTTTTTGGCAATAAAAATCGCGAAGAACCAATACAATATGACATGGTGCATTATCGTGATGAAGCAACCAAGAATTGTAAAAACACGTGTAACTCGGTGATAATTATACCTTTTGACAAATAGACGCTTAGCAAGTGTTATAGACAGTCCTACCAATCTAGGGAAAAAATTTACAATTTACCTGCCTTCCAATAATGTCCAAGAGTTTTAATTTCACAGTAGTATGTATCGAATTTTTATACTTAATAAAATCTAAATGTATTATATTACACAAATAACTTCAGTAATATTTCAAAATTTTCGTTGAAAATAAATATCTTAAAATTAGACACAGATTAACTACTGAGAAGAGTGACCCAGTTTTTGCAAAAAATTCTGACATTTAATAAAAATATTAAAATATTTTTATAACATATCGATAAACGGAAGCGTTATTTTTATTTCTATAAATTTATACATTTTATATGATAATAGTATTATTTTTAATATTTTATTTTGTTAGAGAGTATTTTTTTATATATTAAAATTTTGTTCACTTTTATTTAATAGCGTTGATCAAAATTCAGATTTTCATATTTTAAAATACGATCGATTATAGTTTTATAATCACGATATAATAATATCTTTATCATATCGTAATTATTATTGTCGTTTTTTAAGGCTTCCGAGGACGTGTTTTAGATCGTTGATATGATGAATCGAACTTTTATACGCATTCGACGCGGATCGATCGTTATAAAAGAGCTTTTTGACGTACGCCATTATTTATATTTTTATAAATATTATTATTATTGCATTATCTCATATATATATATACACTACACGCTAATGTGCATTTTCTTTTTCTTTCTTCTTTCTAACATTATTTTTCTTTTTTTTTGTGCACAGCTTTTTCTTTTTTCTGAGCAACACGCAAAGATGGCGTCCGAAAATTACCAGAGATAATCCTCGAGGTAAACATTTGCAAAACCTGAATTTAATGTTGAAACATTCTCGAAATTCAAAAGGAAAATACTCCACATTAAGTTCTTATATATGTGTATGTAAATGAATAATATAAATATAATTAAAAGTGTATTAAGTGTATATGTATTGTATATTTGATATACCCAGTTTTATCTTAATTAACTCTAATTATTACTCGTTTGAAAATATGAAAGTATATATTTAAGATTAATATTTAAAAATAGCTAAAAATTAAAAAAAAAATATAATTAATAATTAAACATAATATTTTTTCAATATAAATATAATAATTTTATTTAATATAATAAATAAATCTTCATATTTTTTGTTTCCGTTCAGCTTAAATTATAAATAATAAAATAAATATTTTAAAATAACACATATATTTCTGTCACAAATAATAAAATTTTCTAAAAGGAATAATAAGTCTGAAAATTGAGAGGGCAAAATTGACGAGTTGGCCCTCATAAAAAGTGAATTAAATCTATGAATTTAAAAAAAAAAAGACCTTGACTTATTAAAATAAAATCAGAAGTAATCGTAAAGTTGCTTATTATTTTTTTTTAATTTTACAATCTTTAGCATTTATTCTAGATATGTGTTTATATTATTGACAATTGAATTGTTGTATTATTCGTGTCAAAGTACGATTATTACATCTTTTATTTTAATTTCAAGCAACAATTAACGCGATCACAAAATGTCGCCGTATTTTTATTTTAAATTCTTCGGTTTGTTTATTACGTTTCGTTTTGTTGCCACATAAAATAACATATATTTTAATATTGTATCGTTTTGTTCGAATGTAAGAGGAAAAACACGTTCATATCGTTAACACTATTAATCACGTCTTTGGGTTTCAAACAAAAAAAAAACAATATTCATACACGTATTCTTTAAACTAAACCATTTATTCGTTTATTTGTTTAACCGATGTTTATGATTTATATATGTTTTTGTCGATGATTCGCCGACGTGTCGAAACTTTTTATACTTTCAATTTATCTATGGTTTATACTTTATAAATATATATATATTTTTATTTTAGAAATTATTTTCCAACACATTAATCGATCAAGAATAATTCAATTTAAACCAGATTTTTCGATATTCAAATAGTCGACCGGCAATTTTTTCATTAATATTTTAATAATTTCGATATTTTATTAATCAATTTTAATGTTCGGGATTCGACGACTTGAAAGCACGCAAGGCAAGATTGCTGATCTTTTTTTTTTTTTGCTATCGCGAGAAAATAAATTATATGGAAAAAAATCGTCCAGCAATAAATCAAATTTGATCGCATCGACAAAAAATAATATAAAAAAAAATCGGTGTTCCGACGACAAATTGGGAATTTTCGAAATTGAATTCAAAATTTGCCCGTGTGTAAGTTTAGATATTTTTTTTTTCACGCTTAAATATTAAATTCTCTTACATTACAAAAATATATAAAATTAAAATATATAATAACAAAATTGTAAAAAGTATAAAAAGTGTGAATAATAAATTATCATAATGAAACATATAAGCGCAAAAAGATCATACATTTTCGTAGTTATTAAACGCTTATAATTTTTACGACAATTTTGATGGAATATTTATATATAAAAATAATATATATATATATATATATATATATATATATATATATATATATATATATATATATATATATATATATATTTACAATTATTTTACGGTTTTTTGGTATATGTTATAATTTGTAATTTTCTTGCATATATATGTATTTTATTATCTCAACTTTTTGCAATTTTTTTTCAGCAAAATACTGCTGGAAACAAACAAATATTATGATTATGAATTGCACTTTTTGGCACGAAACGGGAGAAAAAAAATGGTATATTGTTGGAAAAATATTAAATAATTTATATGGAAAACTTTGATTTCGCATATGCAGATAAATTTTACAAATATATATATATATATATATATATATATATATATATATATATATATATATATATATATAAATATGAAATGTAGTTCTAATATGATATATGTAAACATGATCTCAATATTCGACTCGTACTATGTTAATTAATAATAAAAAGAAATGTTTTATTATTATACAATATATTTTTAACATATTGCTATTTAACGGCGGTTTGTTCACCGATAAATATAAAATACACAGATATTATAAAATATATCGATGAAGATCTGATTGACAATATTTTGTAGAAGAAACTTCGAAAATGCAAATAAAATATTTTTTCTTTATGTTAAATTCAATTATCTTTGTAATATATTTATTATTATTAATATTACTTACAATTTAAATTTTGTTTTCAAAACGATTAATTTTAATTTTTATATATTATATTGGATTAATAAAAAATATTTTAAAAGCTAACAATTTAAATATAATATAATGAATATGATTCATACATTATTAAATATTTTTAAATATAATTTATGTTATACATATTGATGGAAATTTTTATATGAATTAATTGATATAAAACTTTATAGAAATTTAATTTTTAAATTTAAAAAAATAAGATATTGTCTAAATCATACTAAAATTTATTAGATAGTTATAGTCAGTGTTTCATCTAAATTTATTAAAATATTTACTTTATATGTATATTATATGAAGTGGCACGTGCATCGTGCAGATTGTAAGCGCCTATAACGTTGTTTGCATACACGTTAGCAAACAAGAGCGATAAAATAACCGGTTCGCAAGTTCCGAGTCTTTTCGTTTTCGACATTCGAATCACGATTTTCCAATAATACGTATGAAATGGAAAATTTCTACGAACCCGCAATCGGCCTTTAGTCGTCTGCGAAGTTCAATTTGCGAACGAAATATATAAATTAAATCAAATTCATTTCGATAGAGAATGAAAAACCGACCGAGCGAATTGATTCTTGTATTGGGAATTTATTCAAAATTTATAATCAAATGCACGATTTTTTTATTATAATTTTTTTTTTTTTTTTTTTTGATAATTTATTTCAATCATCTACACAGTATGGCTTCTTTTTATTTACATTCAAAGATGAATTGCTATATTATATATATTTATATATAATTCCCGAGTGTGACTCTTATAGCAATACTTTTCTCATTATAATTATAGTTGATCATGAAATTATTATGCAAATATAAATTAATTTAAAACTGAATCAGAAATATATATATAAAATATGTCGAAAAAAAAGTATTGAAAGTTTCTTTATCATTGTTAATATTAATTATCCAACTCTATTTTCCTTATATAAAATAATAATATAAATATTTTTATACTGAGTATTTATATTAATATCCTTAAAAATCCATTTATTTGCAATTTATACGATAAAATAGTATTTTTCGGTAATTTATCTTCATTTTTTCCATATATTTCGCGCAAATCTCCACGGTATTAAACTCGAAAACTCAATCAGACTTTTCCTCACTTTTATCAAAATAACATTTTAGTATACGAAATTTATTATAAATATATATATATATAAAATTTTCCTCAATTTTTTTTCTAGAAATTTTGCAATAAGTTTCAATTTTCTATACGCCATATTTTAATACAAATACGACTCTATGTCTAATATTATATAAAAAATTTGTACTAAAAAAAATGATAATATTTGAATCTTTGAAATAAAACGGAAAAGTTATGAAACTCTCCTCCAAGACGAAAATTAAAAAAGAAAAACATGTGCTCCCATCATTGATATTCCGTTTCGGCGGATGATTTCTCGAGGAAAAACGAGAAAAATCGCACCGGAGAAAAATACGAAAATCTCTTTTGAGCGCGACTTTATTTTCATCTTCGACACCCCTGCGGCATAAAATTTTTCCGGTCGTCATAAAAATATGCGAAAATTTTCACAGTTTTTCCTTCGAATGCTGCTGCAATGCAAACAAAGACGCCCGGCAGGACAATCGAGTACAACGTCTGAATACGTAAAAGGAGTGTCGCACTGATTTTTCCGACTTTTCCGTAATCCACTCCGGAAAAACGTTTCCTCGATAACATCCGACGCTTCAAATATACCATATGAACGTATACTATATATACAATATGGCCTAAAAATATGAAAATACCTTGAATCGCTGAACTTACAACGATAATCCGTAATATTTGTAAATAATTTATAAGGCAGACATTCTAATTAATAAAAATGATTTTGTAAATATTTAAATTCATATTGAATTTTTTTTTAATTTAATAGATTTTAATACACACTTCTTATAACAAATTTCTTGTGACATAGTGTATATGCTTAGTATATTAAATTTAAAAATTATATATATTAAAACAATCCTTATCAAATTCATTTACTTTAATTATCGCATAACAATCATTATGAATATTAAATGAATTTTTCGACATTTTTTTTGACTTAAAAAAAATGACAAAATATTATTTATAACTCTTCAAATTGTTTAAAAAATATTTTTTTAGTTAAAATTATAAAATAATACATACTTTTAGAATTATCTGTATGAGATGTAATATAAATTCTTTATATATATATATATATATATATATATATATATATATATATATATATTGTTCAGTATTCTTGGTTCAAAATTAATATTTGTAAACGTTTTAAGCAGCATCACGCCTGGGAAAATCTTCTGATAAAGAAACGATTTCCGCTTTTCACATTTGCTATATATATATATATATATATATATATATATATATATATATATATATATATATATATATATATGTATATTGTTTTTAGTAACGTATTGCTTATAGCAATTTATATTTAAATAAGTCATTACGAAATAATGCATAAATAATCCGATCCCTTTAACGATTCTAAATTTTAAATTATTTTGTATTTTAGGTTTCTTAACTTGAAAGCGATTTAAATTCTTTCGTTTATAATTATATATATATATATATATATATATATATATATATATATATATATATAATATTATAATAATATATAACAAAGAAAAATAAAATTATTTATATGTATAAATATATTATTTAAATGTCAACTTTCCATTTTAATTCACGATTAATGATAATATAATATAATAGATTTCAGAGACAAAGAAGGAAAGAAAGAAAAAAAATAAACGATTTCACTTTTTTTCAGAAAAAAAATAAAACCATTAATTAAAAGAGAACAGGAAGCCGGACAACGATCTGTTTCCTTTATTAAAAGGAAAATATACCTGGAAAAAGTACACGTGTTGAAAACGACAATAGCCGTAATAAAATATATAATAATAATAATAATACAAAAATCCAGTAAAAATATAATTCTTTATTTTTTTATTTCAATATATTTATCATTTACAACATAATATGGATTCACGTATAAAAATGTGATTGTCTCAATCTATACATTTTTCCTGATAAAATAAAATATATTTACATATAAAATAATAATAATAATGATACAAATATATTTAATAAAAATATTTTTACAATAATAATTATTGCTATACATATTTTATTTTTAATTTCAATTTAACACAAATATTTATTACTCTTTACTAATATTTTTTTGCTGAAAAAAAAAGAAAATTTTTATGATATTAATCTTTGTGCAATAAATTGTTAAAAATTTAATAACAATCAACAAATGTTAAATATTATTTTAATTATCGCAAGATCGTCAAGCATAGCGGACCGACAATTCATCGATATTATTAAATTATTATTTTTTTATACAATAATAATCGATTTTTTTATTATATTTACAAAATAATAATAATAATAGAAAAATCACAGCTTATTCAACAATAATTCAGTCGAACACTTTAATTTTTTTCTACTTCTGCGAAGGGAAGACAAAATGATGATGAGATGAGGTATATTCAATTATATAAAATTCAAATAATTATATTATAAAAATGATTTATATATTTTAATATGTTTTATCAATTCTATATTATCATTTTTTAACACAAATCGAGACATTAGCACTGCATCAAATCATTTTTTTTTAAGAATCTAAGTCATCAAATACGATCACGTTTCAAGGAATTAAAATAATGAATGATATATAATATTATAATATAAAGCACCATTTTAATTTTAAATCAAATATTTTCATATATATATTCAATATTATAGTTATATAATACATCATTTTAAAATACTGATAATATTGAATATTTACATTTTTTTTGTTTAATGGAAAATTTACATAATTTAAAACGACTACGGTTAAATCAATGGACATTTTCGCCCTTTTTCCACGAATAAAACATCAAATCTGAACAACATAAGAAATTCGTAGAAAAATATCAATTACAAATGTCATAACAAAAAAAATATCTTGTGAACAATGATGCGTTTAAAAATTATGATTTGTATTCAACAATAAAAACGCGTACCCTTTTATATATATATATATATATATATATGTATATATATATATATATATATATATATATATATATATATAATACGATTTTTTTCTTTTTCGAAAGTGAGAAGACCCCCCTTAGTGCGGTTAGACCATTAAATATTTGTCCGTGTAAATGTGAACAAAAATTATTATTATTATTATTATATATACTTATGTAGTAAGAAGTGAAAAGAAGATATGCGTTTAACTGTAAATAGATACAACTTATAAACTATCAATATAAAAATATATTTAATAGTATATAAGAATGTGGCCGACGGCTATTCAGTTGAATTTCGAAGGTGTTGTTTGTCGACAACAAAACATCACAACAACTTTAAAAACGAAACAAACAAACAAAACAACAAATAACTGTGACCGATTTCATTATTTTTCACTTATAAATACGAGTTAAAATTTGAAAATAGTGAAAATTCAACACTCATATTTTTCCAAATGCTCAAATTATATATTTGAAAAAAAACCATTAATTTTTCCAATAATCCATCTCTTGAGAACCACTGATATAAATTATTATCGTACAATATAAAAAAAATATTTAAATATGATTTTTACATAACAATATATTATTATAGAATGGCGTGTCGTTCAAAAATTAATATTTGTCGCTATTAATAAATTTTGATAATAAAGTATATAAAATATATGCAATATTTTTTTTGTAATTTTATTAAATTTTCTATTAAAAAAGTCCAAAATTTTTTACAACTGAGACGTTTAAAATTTTGACTAGGATAGCCTTTCATAATAAATATTTATACACAAATATTTACACATATTTTACACGTAAAATGTGATATATTCAACCTGTAATTATATTTGTTATATAATAATCAATTCATATATAAAATCTCATAATAATAATAATAATAAGTCACAGATTTCGACAAAAAAATAAACATTGAAATTATAAAAAAAAAATAATCGATCGCATTATATGAGATATTGTATAGAAATTGATTAATGCTAATTATTTTAATAAATTAAATCATTATTTATTGCTATGATTGTCGTTGAACGGATTCTACAAAAGAAAAATAAAATTTATTACAAATAATACATTCGACACAATATTTTATAGCTGATCGACTTTGTATAATTTTTCATTGAAACATATTTTTCCACAGCAAAATTAATAGTTTTAAAAACAATATATATTATTTATACGTACATTGGTTATGCGAATATATATTTTGCAAAATTTTAAGTAAACATATTTAAAAGTCTGGCATAATAATATATCTTTTTTTTGAAATATGTGTGATGAATAGATATCATGAAAATCACTGATTTACAATATATATATATATATATATATATATTACAAAAATTAACATATTTCTATCTTAAGAAATGATCTGTAACGGTTAACATTAACAGATTGGAATAATATAAATCAATAACGTGTCAATATCGTAGACTAGAATATATAATGTTTCTCATAAATATCAACATGTATATTAATATATTTTTAACAAGATGTGCACTTTTTTGTCCTTTTTCTGCAACAAATTTTCTCATAAAAAAAATACACACACACACACACACACGTCCGTTTTTTGTTCGTTTCAAACTTCTAAACGACACACGTGATTAATGTATAATAGTTTGGCGAAGTTTGTTCACGTTCTATTTTCCCATTTCTTTCTATCTGGGACAAAAACTGAAGTATGGAAATAGGAAACAGTGCAACGATAAAAATCTGCAAAAAAATAAAAATAATACAAAAATTAATTTAAAAATTTCTAAAATGTTTTCAAGTATATATATATATATATATATATATATATATATATATATATATATATATATATATATATATATATATATATATATATGAACAATGGAAACGATTGTGTTAATTGGTTTTATATAATAAATCGCGCAACATTTGAGAACCGACGCTATATAAAAAGGACCACACGTTTAGGGGGGTTGTGCCGAGTATTGGCCACGTAGCTGACAAACGACACAAGTCGCTATAAAACGAAAGGAAAGCTATAAAAAAATTAACAGGCGCTTATATATCTCTTTAATGGCCGCGGCAATTGAAAGCGGATAGTGCGTCGTTAAATTTTGATTAATAAGCACTTCGCTACACAACTTTGTGGGATAATCAAATTTCCAAAAAAAAAACATAAGGTATCTGACATACGTCTCATATATAAATATTATACAGTGGGTTCTCTCTATTACTATATATACTAAATTGTATTTTTTTAACCTTTAATCAACAATACAAAAGAAAATTTTGATATTTTAAAACATTCAATCACTAAACAGCGCCATCTATACGAACTGTTAGGAAATAAAATGCATTTTTTTAATTATCAAACATATTAAAAATAAATTTGAAAAAGGAGAATGTGTAAATCAAAGGCGATAACATTACAAAAAAATAGTATCAAATATAAGATCTAAAAATTAACATTATGAGCCAAATAAATATGCCGAATGAATGCGACTTTTATTGTGACAGTTTTTTTTCTGGTTATTTTTATAGAGCGATAAAATTTTGAAAGCGACTTTTATAAGAAATCGTTTAAAATTAAATATCGGTTCATGGTCGAAATCGGATTCATCGGTGAAAACCAATAAATTGACCGTAGCTCCATGCATTCGAATTATAAAAGGTCCTTTGTTAGTAATTCATTTATCGTAAAACTATATAAATCTTATTGAATTATCGTTTAACAATGAACATGTATAAAATATTACATAACATGAATTTTTTTTTTTGAAATTTATGTTAAAATAAATTCTAAAATTTGCAATATTAAAATGAAAAAACTAACTACGATACATATTATAAATGTTAGATAGTTTATTATCTAAAAGTGCAATTTTATAAATTCGAGCAAATTTTGCAAGTTTTCTTCGTGTTCACTCTGCGGCAAAACTTCGCAAACTTGCAATTTTTGATGCAGCTAATTAACTTGTATGACGAACTTTAATTAGAAACCTCTGTCTGCATATAAAATTCGAAACATATATAAAGCAACATATTTTTTCTCCTCAAAATTCGCATCGAGTAAAACTGGCAAGTAAGTAAGGAAGTAAAATAAATAATAACGATATACTGACCTGTTGGGATCGTAGTTGAGATCGAAGCCGTCAACGTTGACCACATTCCATTCGTCTTTGTGGTTCGAGAACGAGAAGGACACTTGGTCGTGCAACGTGTCCCTCCTGAGGAACTTCATTGACTCCAAATGGGAATGGAACTGTTCGACCACGGTGAGCGGTTTACCCAACAAATGTTCTGTAACAAATCAAACGCGTCACTGCGGTTTTCTGTTCGATACTGAAACACGAATTCGCATATTTTATATGTGGCGTATAAACGACAAGGTATGCCATTTGCATATTTCAAAAACCCCTCGGTCTAAAGCTTTAAAGCGAAAGCTCCCTTCACGGTAAGCCTTTTATTATATATACACACTGCTCGAGGTAACGAGAGTCACCTGTCAGTGTGTCAGACCTTGTCAACTGAAGGGCAACAAGGGGGAAGTCGGTCGAGGACGCTTTCGAGTTAAACTGTCACCGTTATGGATGGAGAACTCTCCGAGACACCATCTTCAAAACTTCAAAGTAAAACAAAAAAAAATCTCTTTACTTATTACATGTTTCATATTTAATAGTTTTGAAAGAAAACGAAAGTCTCTATTATTCCATTATATATAAAAAAATAAAATTTCATAATATTGAATAATTAAAAAATATTTAACCGTTGACTGCGGACCGATATTTGAAAGCCACTTGTATAATATGAATACAGGGAAAAACAACAGTAAAGTATTTTAACGTACAAGTTTCACGGGGAAAATGTACAATAAACTACTACAAAAATTAACTTAAAATAATGTTATTAAAATTTCAAAAATATAAATATAGATTGTTATAACAATAATTTTAGAATTGTTATTTTCTTATGCAAATAGATAATCATTTTAAAAGATCAAAACATTTTTTTTTCATTCAAAATGCCTTTTAAAAGAAAGCCGTTATTTTTAATCTTAGGAAAATTACGAAACCGTAAAATTAACCGTAGAATTGTTTCGTGTTAAATATTAATATAACATTTTTATGTATCATCAAAACTTCCAAATAAACATAAATAACATAATAAAATATATAAATTTGTGATTTTTTTTAATTAAATCCGTAAAAAAAGAAACGCCAACATACTAAACAAAAAATGTAAATATAAAGTTCAATAATTAACTTGAAAATTGATCGGCTGTTAATAAAATAAATTGTAAGCTTTCGAGATACGATTTTATTTTTTTTCTCCTGTTGGGATAAAAATTTATTTTTACGACCACTATTTCGAAAATGACATTGCATTCAATTTATATACGTATAAAAATATAGAATGCAATTAACGTGAATTATTCTAGCGAAGATAATAATAGTGAAACCGCAGACTCATTTTTTTTTTTTTTTTAGTAAAATATAATATCAAAGTTTGTCAGAAACCGAAGAGCATAAGTGATTTAAGTATATATATATATTTTTTTTTTTCATTTGAAAATCTCTGTATTGCAGTATAAATAGACTGCAGTATTTCGTGTAAATCAATTTTGTATAATTGTCGATGTTAAATTGAATTAAAACAATACTCGTAAAACGTTAACGAGTCAAATATTATTTATTAGTATATAAATTATATAATTTAATTTATATGTAATCCGGCTAAAACATTGAATAATTCATTATATATATATATATATATATATATATATATATATATATATATATATATATATATATATATAATACAATATAAAAGAGGAGTAAAAAACATTATTTAAAATCATTCAGAACTTAAAAGTAAGTATGACAGCTTTAACAGCATTGATCTTCACTTCCGGGAAAATGTACTGCACCCTTCGGCTTCCGACGATATATTTAGAAATATATATATATATATATATATATATATATATATATATATATATACACATACGAATAGGGAAAACTCTTCCCCATCGTATAAGCCGATTTTCACCGAGAGAGAATTTTTCACATTTATTTTTTTATGGAATTACCGTGTCGACTGAGGCAATCTCAATTTAACAGTTAAGTAGATTCGCATGTCTATATTCACACAGCATGTGGCGGAATATTTAAGGATTCGAAAGCGACTAAAGTTAAATTAACCAAAGCTGATTCTGGTCCGTTGTTTCGACGTAAAAATTACGTAAAATCTTACGTAAAAAAGAGAGAGAAGTTTAATACATTTATTAAATTTTTGATTTGTATCTACGACCTAAAGTAATCTACGACCCCAAGGAGATCCGTTATAGAACAAAACAAGCTAGAACTCAATTCGTGGCCATGGAAAAGTTTTTAACGTCATTAGAGTACAAGCATGGAATTAAAAATACGTAAGCTTAGATGTTACGTTTTTCCTGTTCTTCTATATAGTGCTGAATCATAGATACTAGATCCTGAAACCGAAAAACGTCCGGAAACCTTTAAAATGTGGTGCTACCGAAGAATGCTAAGTATATCTTGGACCGACCAAAAAAGTAGCAAATAAGGAAGTTTTGGAGAAATTTAAATAAACACCAGAAATTAAGAAAAATACAATACTTCATCCACATCTTAAGAAATGACAAATACAGGTTTTTCCAAATAAATTTGGAAACAAAAATTCAGGGGAAAAAATCAATAGGAAGACGTCAAAACTCATGGCTTAAAGATCTTCATCGTTGGTTCAACTGTTCGTCAATAGAACTCTTTCGAATGGCTGTGATTGAAGTTTCATTGGCCGTGTGGATCGCCAACCCTCTTTGAGGAGACGGCGTGAAGAAGACGAAGATAAATAACGTCATGATGAAGAAAGGAATTAAAAGAGAGATGTTACAACAGGATGCTAAGCAGTGGATACGTGTCAAAAATGCAACACTAACACGATTAGTTCAAGATAAAAAAGTTTTCAATAAGATTATCGTTAATCTCTTCTAATGATAGACAAGATAAGAAGTTTTGAGTTTTATTCTTATAATATTATATGACATATTTTCTTGAAAACATCTAAAGATAATCCAAATTTCAAATCTATTTACTGTTTATTTTACTATACCATTTCTTATCAAAATCCAGTATTGATTCACAAATTATAAAAACCTTAATTAAAACAGATAGTATAAAAATAACTCACCTATAATATAACCCATAGTTACATCGTCGGGTAATTTTATTTTATCACCGATGCTGATGAATTTTCCACCACTGCAACAAAAATACAAAAAAAAGTGAGTTAAAAAAAATAATAATTACAATCAGATCATATTGTCAACGAAAATATGACCGTTGCGCTGTAATTAAATAGCGCACAAACGACCAGAGTTTAAAATTAAATTTGCAATATAATTGTATTTATACGAGCCGAGACAAGCGGAAAAATATACCACAGATTCTCAAATGGACTCGTCGTCATATTAATTTTATCTATAAAAAAATACAAAAATATTTTAATTAATTTAAAATTCAGTTTCTAATATAATTGTTAATTATTATAATAACACCATAATCAAAAAGTAAGGTGAAATGGTTTATAAAATGTAAATTATTTATTTATTCTACCAAATTAATTTCATCCCCTTCAAAGTAATCCCCATCCGATAAAATGAACTATTGTTAAAAAAAAATTATCATCGAAACAGTCGTAATAGTCTTTTTCCAGAATAGCCCTAAAACACTTTCTTCGGTTCGGTTTTTATCTGCTCAATCGTGTCAAAACGGCATCCCCACAATGACCTTTTGAATTTGCTGAATAGCCAGAAGTCGCATGGAACAAAATCAGGCGAATACGGTGGTTGCGGAACGACATAAGTCGAGTTTGAAGCAAAAACTCGCGAAGAACCAATGCAATATAACACGGTGCATTATCGTGATGAAGGAAACGAAAGTTGTAAAAAACACTTGTAACTCGGAGATAATTAAATCTTTTGACAAACAGACGCTTGGCAAATGTTATAAACAGTCTACCAACTTAGGGAAAAAAATTTACAATTCACCTGCCTTCCTTAATGGCCGGGGGTTTTAAATGAAAATTTCACCTTACTTTTTTATCACAGTAGTAAATGTACGTTATAATATCACAGTGATATAATTGATTTTTTGATATATTATATTTATCTTTTCATTGTTTTTTTATTTTGTTTCCAATTTCAAAATAACAACTATTATTTGGAATATCGAAAAAATACACACACACACACACACACAATGAGTAATGATGCTAACTCATTTTTCATTTTTTTTTGTATACTCTTTCACAATTGCTACTATAATTCGTGTAATCAAAAGTTATTAAATACAAATTGTTTCGATTCGAACAGATCCAACCGTATTATTTGAACATGACTTGTAATAATTTTTTTCTACTGCACAACATCGCTTTGTGCGTTAATATATAATACAAAAAAAAATAAACGAATTATAGAACACTCCGTATAAACATTATAGATAAATAATATAATATCGCACTTTCAAATGAGTATCGTAAATAAAATAAAATGTATATTCGAATTTTTTCATATTGCTATTAGTTAATTGCAAAATATAAATCCGATGTATTATATTGCATAATGTATGATCAATTTTTAGTTAATTATTTCCTTATTACGCAATAATAATTACGACGTATCAAATTAAGTATATAAAAGAACAGCGTGTTTAAAATCAGTATAAAATTGTATTTAAAACTTGAAGATAACCAACAAAAAAAATCGGCAATTTTTTCCAATCTAGATAAATCTTCAAGAGATAAGTCGATCGGTGCTAAAACCGGATTATACGGTTGATATTTAATAATATTCCATTCAAAATTATCAATCGTTGATTAGACATAATTGAAACGGGTATTAGCAATTATTTTTGGAATTATAAAATTTAATAAGAAAAAACACCATAGTCGATTCAATAATACGATTTTTACGATAATAAAAAAATTACTATTTATTTGCGACGAAATTAAAAAAGGAGTAAAAATTGGTAGCAACTTTTCAAAAGTCGCCCAAGAGATTTAACAAAATTGTAAAATTTAATATTACTTAGTTTTACAATTTTTCCCATATAAAACTTCATCTTACTACTTCATGAAAAATTATAACTTTTTAAATAGTTAATCAACAATCTTTACACTTGTTATAAATTATATTATAAAAACATTAAATTTGAATTGATTTATGTACATTGAGTGATTTATAATTATCTTTATTATAATTTGATTAGTATTTAATGGCATTTATTGGCTGTTCGCTTTTAGTAGGTCAAAGATATATAATATATGCATCAGTTGTAAAATATGTATTGATCCGATTTGAATAGATATGTTTAGAATGGTTTTCCAAACGTTTTCGTTCTATTCGATTTCACATACCGCGAAATATGTAAATACACACACACACACACACACACACACACACATTCATATTTTAACGATCGAATTATCGCGTATTTGTAATTAAATGTGCTATTAATGCTCCTCAATAATGAACGTCGACATTGATGTGAAATGTGAAAATTATTACTCGCGTTTATGTCAAATTATCAATGTAATTGATTTATACAGAAGTGCAACTTTTGTAATCGCAAAAGTTAATTAATAAAATGTGTTACGTTAAAATATTTGTAAACTTTATGTAGAGTAATGATGATCGCAATTTTCAATTTTCATAATAAATAATCAATATTTTATAATCGAACGAATGTACAAATATCACATATCGAATATATTTAATAATATCATAAAATTGAATTTCATTCGAAGATGAACCGAAAGATACTTCGATAATATTAAAAAATCGAAACGTTATAATAAGTTTAACGGGTGCGATTTGTCCGAAATATCGCATCGAACGTGGCGTTTTACTCATATTAACTATACACCTTTCAACAGGTCAACATTTAGCCATTTATGACGCAATTAATCTTGCTTATATGACCGGGACCCTGACGGGGATCTCGCACATAAAATAACGACCTCGGGTGGGTTTACGCCCGTAGACGGTTATTAAAGCTCCGTTGCGAGCTTTTAGCGTCGCAAACTTGCGCAAGAGCGCCAAAAGATTATTTCGTTCGACCTCTGTCTCGCAGGACTTTATATAATAAACGTGTTATATATATATATATATATATATATATATATATATATATAACCGTGTTATGGGTGTAATCGAGTGTCCAGGTAAAGCTTGACGTATGAACGACATAAATTATGCATAGGTTGATAATCGTTACCGTATTTAAACCATAATGTGTATCGTATATTCTGCTATTTACACACCTCTAATTTCACATTCTATAATCTAATTTTACATTCTATATAAATAATCCGGCAGATTAAGACGTACCATTTGAATATTCAAAATGTAGATATTTAAACAAAGCGCATATTAATGTCAACAATTATGGAATAATAAGTTAATTTTACACATTAACACAGACAATAGGATTGCATTATGAAGAACAGTATAAAGTTCTTTTTGGTTCGTTTTACTGAATATAAACTGTGATCAAATCATCAACCGGAATTTTGCATTAAAATGTTTGATAATAAAATGTATCAAAATTGAGCGATTCTATCGAAAACCATTGGCTCTCGATAATGCGAATCAACAAATAAATAATATAAATAGATGGACGCGATAAAGAGAAAGAGATACGACGTGACGAAACTGTACATTGTTCAGAACGTAAACGTATCAAACGGAAAAAGCTCACGTGAAAATTGAGAAAAACCTCTAATGGCCCCTTTCTCCCCAGTAATAGTAAAACCCTTTGCGGCAAGTGGGTAAGTGCTTCGTGAACCGAGGTTCGAAGCCCCACGGGTGACCTCAGCCAAAGTGGATGGAACAAAGAGGTGTGAGAAATATATATATATATATATATATATATATATATATATATATATATATATATATATATATATATATATATATATATATATATATGCGTAAACGAGCACGTATTTGATACGAAATACTAAGAATGTGGTCCCAGTCGAAATTAAGGTCGCCATACTACTGAACTGTACCTGCCCTTTCGCCCTAATTTACGGGAAATCTTGGTGAAAAGCTCTCCCCCTCCCGATCGTAAATCAAAAAGTGCATAATTTATTCTGCTTCCCGTTTTCTTTTCACGCGAACCCCGGTAATATATTTTTGCTCAAGTATCGATAAATAATGTTAATTTAAAAAAATATATACAGTGAAAACCGCATAACTTGGAGGGAAGGTGATCAAAGATAATTTGCTTGTTTACGGCGGGTAATATATATATAAATTTTTAAATTCAACTTAATTTTTATCGATAATCATATTTTTCAATCGTGCTTTAAAATATTCTACGAGAAAACACCGCAGCCTAACGATGATTAAAAAAAAAACGATCGTGAAATATTCTAACAACCATTACGATGGGGGTTAAAATATAAAAGAAGATGAGTTATCTGTTTTTATATTAGATTAAATCATTTTAATATATATCAACATTTGGATGCACAAAATTAAAATTAAAATTAACGATCTCTTCATAAAGAAACAAAAAAGTGGAGACGCGAAATCATTATCAATGACGACCAGAAAGAAGAAACGAAAATAAAAATTAAGTATCGTAATAAAGTTCGATAAACGAAAAAGGGGAGAAAAAAAAAGAGAATAGATTTCGATTGTCGAAAATGCGGTGACACAAGTGGAATTTTGTCAATAAAGCTCGCGTTAATTCGATTAAGCAATTCGCGCACGCAAAGGCTTTTAATGCTCGTTAACACCGAAATAATCCTTTATACACATCGACGAACCCCTTCATTATAACTAAAACATTGATCAAATGAGTACGTGCTCAATTATTCAATTAACCGCTTGCACGATCGACGTAACAATTAAAAATATTGTTTCGACGATAAATAAATCACGTCCAGACGAGATGTATTATGAGACATTTACAGTAATCCCTCGATTATTGCGGGTGTCATGTTCCAAAATCCCCCGCGATAGGTGAAAATCCACGAAGTAAGATTGATATAATTATTTAAGTATTTATACACTATTTTAAAACTTTATCAATTCTCCTCAACACTTTTAAACTATATAAACCTTTCCCATTCCCCACATTTTTATACATTTTGTGATGTTTTCATATAAAAATCTATAAAATATATATATTTCCCGTCGATCGAGTCCGCAGAAAACCCGCGAAACCGTGAAAATCCGCAAAGTATTTTTACTAATAATATTTTTTAAAAACTCGCGATAGAGCGAAGGCGCGATAAGTGAAGCGCGAATTGGCAAAGGATTACTGTATCTCCTCTCTGGAAGAGGATTAAATATTATTAAAAATCAAAAAGAAAAATATCTTGTATTATTCATAAAAATATAATCACAATTTATAAAACTAAAATCAACACTATAATTCCATTAATTTAATTGTAACGTATATAAGATATAATATATAATATCGAAGCGATTCATTTTAATGTGTCACATTATCATATCACAAGAGTTGACGAATCACTTCGTCGCACTGGAATCTCATTCAATCTATAACAACCGGTATACGTTCTAATAATTCAAACGCATTCCTAAAATGACGACAAGAAAACGGATATAATTTTCATAAACGGTAATTAATTACGTCGTTATATTACAATGTGATTATAAGCGAAACGAGCTGACGATGATCCAAGCAACAACATGAAAGAGATCCCCATTACCGAGGCGTCGAGTGTAACGGAATATGAATTTAGTCATCGTTGCTTCGGGTCGAAAACGTATTTTGATATCAATGATAATAATATAATAATTACAATTCCTCGATTGTTACTCAGTTTCGGCGATAGTTCATTCGCTATCAATTATCCATAAAGCGAAACGACGTGTTTATTATGGGGTGTTATCGTTTAATTTATGTAGACAACGCTAATTCGATAAAATATGTATGTATTATTCAAATAGAACGTTATACTACTGTGATCAAAAAGTAAGGTGAAATTGTCATTTAAAAAGAAAGCAGATAAATTGAATGTTTTTCCTAGGCTGGTTGGACTGTCTATAACTGTCATACTGCATTAGTTCTTCGGGACTTTTTTGCCAAAAACTTGACTGATATCGTTCCGCAACCATCGTATTCGCCTAATTTGGCTCCGTGCAACTTTTGGCTATTCGGTTTTTATCTACTCCGTGCGACTTTTGGAGGAGATAAAAACCGAATCGAAGGTCTTGAAGGCTATACCGGAAAAAGACTATTCCGACTGATTTGAGGACTATAAAAAGCGTTTTATCGGACGGGGATTACTTTGAAGTGGATGAAATTGATTTGGAAGAATAAATAAAGAACTTACATTTTATAAACAAATTCACCTTTCTTTTTGATCAATGTTATACTAAGTGAAAAAAAAAAAGAATAAATCGCGATGTAAATTATGAAATGATTTTGATTCAAAAGTAATTACCGCGAATAAGCTGTGTATTATAAGATTTAAAGAATTTCATAACGAAATCAAAGGAATATAATTCAACACGTAAAATATACCTATGTATGCTAAAAAGCAAATCAGAGATATTGAAATTGTAAAAGTAAAATAAAACTGAAGTATTTCGGTCCAATTAGCGAAAGAAACCCTCGAAATACGATTCTATAAACTTGACTGACAAGCGACTGGATACGAAAAATGATAAGGAGAAGGAATAAAAAAAAAACAACAAAAATAAACGAACAAACAAATAACTTCTTAAAACATTAATGCTTTCGTCGCTTTTTTTTTACTTAGGAAAGTAAAAAAAAGAAAGAAGTGGAAAAGAAAAAACGTCGAGAGGAAAATGAAAAGAAAATTGGGGATTTTTTCCGAAATCAAAAAGGAAGACGCGATGGAATAAATTATAATATTATCCACCTGCAGTGGCGATGGGGATGAAAAAAAATCGCGGAAAATTGGTTTCTCCGTTTCGAAAGATAGAAAAGTAAAAAGAAAATTTATGGTATAATTCAATTTCTGGTAATTAATGATAATTTAATTTTAACCCTCATCAAATGTATTGTAATAAAATTTTCGTTTCAGATTTATTTAATATTATACTGAATAAAAATAATAGTTATTCGTTATTTTACAAATATATGTATGTTTGCTAAATAATATATCTAAAGTGAATTTAATTAAAGATGAAGCAATTGATAAGTTTTTGTTGAACATATATTAATTAATCTAATACGGAAATGTCCGAAAATTCGTAGTTAGGAAGGAAATATTTATTTCTATTGAATATCCAAAAGATCTAGAACTGCATAGTCGTGCATCAATGAAAATGTAATCGTTTCGAATAAATTTATATGTTCAAAAAAGGTCAGTTCATAGCGAATACGGTTAAGAATCGATCATCGAGAACACAGTCGGGGGTCCAACAAGAGCACAATGGTCAAAATCGAGGCGACCCTTATCTACGACGAATCGAATTCAATGAAAAACCAATTATATCACAATAATGATCCCGGTGTTCAATTAGAGATTGAAATCAACAATGATGAAAAGTTCAAAAAGGTTTTTTGGTGAAGGATCACGCGCGAGAGCACACGTCGACCTTTCTAAGCCCATTACCATCGTCATTGGTCACGTTTGAGCTGCTGTATAATATAAATATAATATTTATAAAAATATATCGTAATTTTTTCAATAATATTAATAATATGTTGACATTGGTATTATCTAATATAAACAAAATTTATTTTTGAAAATTGACCTGTTTTTTTTTTATAAATGTTGATAAATTTATCAGAAACAATCGAGAAGAATAAAATAAAAATTAACGCGTCACGTATACGTTCGACATTTTCCCAAAATCAGATTACATCATAGAATCCGTGAAAAATAGATACGACCGAAAAGAGCGACCGATTTCTTAAAAGACTAGATAAAACCGTGTTTTTTATCGGAGTGCACGTAGAAAGTTGAACAATAAAATGGCAGAGATAAGCATCCGAGTATGTGGAAGTCGATAGTTTTAGGACAATTGGAACGTTGAAGCGGACCCAAAAATGTGTAGGATAAATAAAAGGCGATGGTAACATTTTACTATACTTCGGTATGGTGGTTGAGGTTCGGTGATATCGTTAAAATATTTGCGGCGACATCAAGAATGTGTCTCGGTCGGACCGTGTTCCATTAATCTGCACTGAAAATCTCGTAGCACTTTCAAATACTATTCATCTCGTTATTGGATTCTTCGGATGGCTTCTGTCCGCCTTTAAATCAGCGGTGAGCTCAATTAACCGCGACCCAAACATACGACGTAAACATATAAAATCGAATCGCAAAAGGGTTACCGACTAGCAACCGAATAACTAAATTTACAATTATACTAACTTCTAGAAGCTATCTAATCTGGTTCGAGTGTGCGAATGTTATTTGTATCTTAGTTGAATATCTACGATTGTTCACGATCTACAAATAGATCATGTTTACTATTGATGAACCGGGAATTGCAACAAAGTTTGGTTCAACTCAATTATATACATCGAATTATTCAATATGCGAAACTTATATAATTTCAACATTACAACTTGTAATTGAATCGACAATTAAATTAAAATATAATAATAAAAAAAACTAATATTTAAAATACAGTAATCCCTCGATTATCGCGGGTGTTACGTACCAAGACTGCCCGCGATAAATGAAAAACCGCCAAGTAGGGTTCCTATAATTATTTAAGTATTTATATACTGTTTTAAGACTTTATAAATCCTCCCCAATACTTTTACGTTACATAAACCTTTCCAATTCTCTTAACAACCATTCCCCACATTTTTATTCCTTTTTTGATTTTTTCATGTAAAAATTAATAAAATAAATATATTTCCCGCCAATCGAGTTCCGCAGAAAACCTGCAAAAAACGAAAATCTGCAAAGTATTTTTTTTTATTAATATTTTTTAAAAACCCGCGATATGTGAAAGTGACGCGAAGTGGCGAGGGATTACTATAATACATTCAAATCTGTACATTATATTTAATTAAAAAACTGGTTCACTATTATAAGTTAAATTTTACGATAAAAAAATAAAATAAAACGTATAAAAGAAGCTTATTAATAGAATTCTAAGTCACTTTTGGGCGGCAAAGGGTTTAATAGCCACAACGAATGACGATAATGTCAAAAATGCGACGAAGAATATGTATATATAGGCGCATTAATACGTCTGATGCAAGGTAATAATGGCCCTTCGACTTTACGAGCAACCACAGATCTTATCCGATGGGTCTTTATAAGCGTTGCGACGATTATTCGGTGTAAAGAAAGATGTTTTCGGGCACACCGTAAATTAAACGGTGAATTAGCATAAATAACATTCCGCCCCCTCTCTAGAAAAAATATATTTATAAAACAAAAATAACAACCCTCGTTTCTTAGATAGTCATTAAGTTAAAATTTGAAAAAAATTAATTGAAAAATTATAAAATTTAAGACTTTTAAAGGTAAAGGAAAAATCAAATATTTTTGAGTATTCATTCTCTCATGAATATTTATCGTAACTTTATCACTTTGCTGACCAGAATACGGCGGTAGGAGAAAAAATGATAAGGATAAGTAAAATTTTTGCATTTGCGAAGCCTTCCAAATATTTGTCCTCATTAGTATCGAAGAAAATCCCCACGGGGTAAAGGAATGCGTCCGAATTAAAATTGCGAACCGAGAATCGAAAGAGAAAATTCTCCACAAACAAAACACGGACAGACTTTTCGATTACATTTTTTTAATGAACTTGTGTACATAACGTGAAATTTTTGAGTAAAAAGTATATTTTAATTAATTTCTTATTTTTCAAATCTTTTTAAAATATTATTCAATAATATTATGCCAGCAAAAATTAAGAGCCATAAAAAAATAGGCCAACTAAGAAAAAAAAATACTAAATGGTTACGATAGACGTTATAAACGCTGCTAATTTAAGGGTAAAAGTAAGGATAATGGGTTATAAAGAAAGAGTTAAGGAGTTCATTATAAGGCTTCCGTAGAATTTGTTATCTGAAAACAGTCCTTACACCAAATACTCTCGAATTCAAAGCGATAAAGGTCTTAAAATTTCCTGCTTAATACGGCTTAATTTCGATAATTCCCAAACTAACGACGACCAACGAGAATATAATAAAGAAAAATGTCACCAAAACAATTTTTTTTTGTATTTTTACCAACAGATAGGACATCAAAGCTTGACGACGCGCAGCTCGTTCAAAACGAGCACTTATTCCCTATTCGACCGCAAATATTATATAAAAATTAACGCAAACGTTGTACGAAGTAAAACCGAGCGCGCGAGGCGCACAAAGGGTTAAAAGTGCTAATCCAACGAAAACGCGGTTTTAAAACGAAATTTTGTAAACACATTCAAAAGTGTCCACTTGACCCGGGTAATTTTAAGGGGTTTAACCCTCGTCTGCCTCGCGCACACTCGAATCGCGATAAAAAATAACGACGGATAAACACGAGAGACACCTAGTTTGTTGTGTGCAAAAGTACAAAAACACGCATACAAACTCGTCAAAAAAACCAGGATCGGATTTAAGAACGTGACAATTCCTATTATGACTAATTAAAAGTATATTCGATATCATTAGAAGAAGAAAAAAGGAAATTTAGTATTATAACATAAGATATAATTAATCTTTATTTTAGAAATATTATATATACATTTTTATATACCATTGTTCATACATATTTTCGTAGTATGCCTCGGGGTATATGTCCCAATGAAACCTTCCCAAATATGACCCTGGAAGAAACGCATACATACATAATAATTATGATAGTAATTAGCCGCTAAAATTCTATTAAAAAATTTTTCATCGTTCAATATTACAATCTCTCGAAATTGTATTTATGGCACGTTGATGAAAACGAAAGTGTTGCAAAATTTCCACAATATAAAATCGTCGAAAAATCTCGATATTTCCATATGAAAGAAGATTATATAATAATCCATAAGAGCCTCCAGGCATGTAAAAGTAATCTCGCATCTGGCTTCTAGCAATTATAAATACTCGACCTCCATCCTTATGTGCCTTTCCAAAGCAGACTAAAGGTTTGGAACATACTATATAGTTTTGGGTGTATGTGTGTGTGTGTGTGTGTATGTTTATATATGTATATTATATTATTTGTGTACACAAAAGATTAATTATATAAAGGGAAAATTTTGTGGAGGCTGTGGACACAAAGCCCTTAATTTTTCATCTGCACACCGACGTGAAATTATTAATTATTAATTCCAGATTACGAACACGGAAACCTTTCACGAATCCTGATATATGAGATAGCTGCACGTTTCAACGATCAAACCAAAATACGATTTTAATATATATATATATTAAAAAAAATGTTTTTTGACGAAAGATTAAAAATCGTTTACAGCTTAATTAAATAAACACGTGTGTAAATATACATATAAAATGAGAAAGAAACCAATTTGACTACATAAATAAAATATTTTTATATATTATATTAAACAGTCGTGTATTTTTTTATATAAAATAAAATATTACTAATATTCGTATAATTACAATTTTAATTAATCTGAAACTGTCAAAGCCATAATTATAATACTCAAACTAAAGTTTCAAAAGGTCACATTTTCTATATAAAATTTAAACCTCGCATGTTAAAAATATAATAAGCTATCTTCTTTAATTTAATAAGCTCTAGTATATATGATAGTAACACAAGAATCTCATAATAAAATAATTAAAATTAATTTCTTTGATTATACACAGAGAACTTAATTACTATTATTAAATACCGCATAATATAATTAAAATATATATTTAATGTAAATTCCCAAGATGTCAGAAAAAAATATTTTACTTTGAATATTTCAGAATTTTTTAAATTAAATAAAAAATTAAACTAAAATATAATATTATAAATTACGATTTGATTTTTAAACATTCTCATATCATTCGACACCGCTCCACGAACATTGATAACAAATATATAGAATTCGAAGATCTTTTACATAATTTTAGCTATTTAGAGACGAAGCCGGTGATTCAATATCATGAATAAACAAACTGTAACCTCAAAGCAATTGTCGATTTTTCAATAATAAAAAATAACGAAAGAATTAAGACTGTAACAGATATGATAATGTCAAAATTGAACGAATTTTTTCGCTCGTTTTACCTGCCGACAAAGTAAAACATATATACGAGCGCTAATTAGACCGGTGAGCACCTGCTCGGTTATCAGCTAGAATCCAAGATTCAACTTTGGAAACCGAACGGAGACGCCCACATGCTCACTTTCCGACGATCTGAAGGTGCACGCCCACGTTCAAAACCTGACACATTTGAGCCGTCTTTAACTGTTAACTTCGAAATAACTATATCGGTTAGCGCGTATAAAACGATCACTTCCAATATACAACATACATGTGTGACTATATTTATTAACTCGTCTACATCAAATTATATATCGGTTATATAACAACAAAATTACAACGGCTATATCTTAACACTTCACCGTAGGGCACTGTTTGTCGCTGTCTACTACGTAAAAAGGGGTAATTTTGCAAGCATTTAGAAAACCACTCAGTAAATATTAAAAATCGAATAAATTGAGAATGAAAAATTTGATGTAATATTTTTTTTTCATATATAACAAATACGTATTCAATAGATGACATTATAATTTTAATTAAAATTCAATTGTATTACTACGTTACCACCGTTTACAATCAGATGACGCAAATCGTATTACTACGCTTCCCCTTGGTAATGTGTTAACTTTAAGCGTTCAATGTTATAAAAATGTGAATTCGAACTCAACTCCATTTTACTCTATATTATATCAATCAAAAATATTAATATTCAAACGTAAACGTAGCGTTACAAATTATACGATAAATTTTAACAACGATAATAAAATCTCGAAGAAAAATATTCGAGTTCATTCGGTTTAAGATATTCATGAACGAATAAAAGTCCGAAACAAAGCTCGACAAAGTACCGCGAAAGTTTTGTCACAAACTGCAATCATTTGTAGCTTAAATGCGAAAACAATTTAAAATTTTCGCCTAATATAAATTCAATACAAGATTGCTTTATAAATATCGTCGAAAATTGTAAAATTTCCAATTTCATATATTTATATTATGTAATAGTTTGTGTGTCGACGAACTTATTATAAATGCAACTAATTTATAAAATAAATTTAATTTAACGGCATTAGTAAAGTACATATTTTAACTTTATAGACAAAAGTTTTATAGTATTCAAATATTTCTGATTATATTTGTAACGGGAAAAAGTTTAAAATGATTTTTTTTCAAGCGCTAAGAAAAATAACATTGGATATGAAAGGGACTACTTTATAAAATCGAATAAACTTTTAAAAAGGGGGACATAAACCGACATAGAGAATATAGAAAGGGCAATAAAAATAAATAATAAAATAGCGTGCAATCGCGTCGTTTCGTACATTTTTACGAACCATTTCGAGTGCTGCGGTTAATGGTAATCGAAATGCCACCGCCAGTTCTTTATAAGATTTTTTTTTTTTTTTTTTTTGGAGAATGATTCTTGCGTTATTACGCTTTAATCGAAACATTTCGACGATTCAAGTTCTACCGGGGTTCAAAGGGTTAAGTGCGCGAAATTCGACTCACAAGTAAAAGTCACGTATATAAAGAAATAAAAACGATTATAATATTGTTTTTTTATATTAAATTACATGATATGAAATAATGTCGGATAGATGGAATGACAATTCTGTTAAATTCAAGTTCATCTTTCAAGTAAGAATAAAAAACAAAATTCGAGTTTATATGATATGATTTTTCCAAATTATAACATTATAAACTGAATATTTAGAAATAATAATATTTCAAATTAGAAATAATGTACAAACAATATCATTTGATTTGATTCCGCGACGTGTTTGCGTGACACAAACAACTTTTCAAACATATAGGCTATCATGTGTGTCAATAAATGACTAGAAACACATTTGGAACAAATCAATCATATAAATTAACGTTCCCGAAATATATCGAAAATTTAAATCCGTGACTCGTATTACCCAATTTAATACGTATTACCAAATAATCACTATGAAAATTATAAAATGGTGTATTGTTAAGAAATATTAGCAGGTTTTGATATTAATTAAAAAAAGGATTTTTTAATTTAAAATATGTACGTGGCTTATAATATTACATATTCATTGATTGTGATGGTGAGCTAATTCAAAATATCGATTGAACGAAATGTGATATTTCCATATTCAAATTTAGGAATATATATAATGGAGACAGTTGGCACTAGAAATTCAATCTCTATTTACTCAGTTCAGTAATAACATTACACCAACACGTCTTCCTCTAAATCGGCTCAGAATATTCAGAAATTATCTTTTACCAGTGAAATAATGTATTCGAATAAATTTAACTTGAATTAAATATAACAGTTATGATTTAGTTTAAATGGACAATTAAAAAAATAATGTTTTATTTCTATTATACGTAAGGTTATCGATATAACGTCGATTTTATTGTACAATAATATGTCACATGATGAATAATATTGTACTAAAAGTATTAGTATTTTAATAAAGGTCTTCAACAAAATTGTCATTGTGAATGTTAGAAATTATTAACGAAGCGGATCCTGTAATAAGAAGACACTGTCATTAAAGATAGGGTACTAATTGAAAATAGATTTTGGCACGTTGAGAAATTTAAGGATGGGACCTAATTATTTCCAACAAAAAGTAATTCGAGCTTCGTTAAGCCGCAACCGAAGTAAGAAAGGACCGAAAAGTGCGCGATAAAGCCATTCGGGAACAGTGAGCTTTTAATAATTCAATAACGGCCAACATAGCCTTTCAACCCCTAAAAAATGTCGACGAGGGCTTTTTTCAGCATCGCTAATTATAAATGTCGTTAATTCTCAAAATTGATAGAAGAAAATAAATAACATTGTATTCGTTTTATATTTAAACCAAAGGATAACTGATCCCAGATAAATAATCTGACATAAAGGATTCAATTTTAGAACATATATATATTATATATGCAATGATCGATACGTAACAATGATATAAATTTGATATTGAAATGCATCGTATGTCACTAATATTATATGTACAACGCACGTGTCATACCGGTCATCATAAAGTTTGTGACCTTACTAGAATATTAATCCAATTTTATTTACAAAATAATAAAATATATGGTAAATAACTATTTCATTCACGAATAATTTTATAATAAAAAAGTCATAAAGAAATAACGATCGACACATAAACAAAAAATATATAGGCTGTGACTGGTTTTTAGAATTTTAAAAAATTGTATATAAAAATAATTGAAAATCGGATATATAAGTGATAGTTTAAGAAATAATAACAATTTAAATAGTTTTATGATTCTCTTATAAAACTATATATTGTTTACACTTATCGTAAATACGTGTAGAAAGATATTAACACGTTGACTGTCACGGTAATTTTTATAAATCTAGCCAAAAATGACAGTGTGTGATTTAATCATATTATATAATTAAAAACTCTAATTCTAATGTATAATAATCAACAAAAAGTATAAAAAATGTTTTTTTTTTAAAAAAAGGTGCTATGAATTATCTCGTAATTGACTTTATAATTATATTTTTTGTTCGTTTTTCAATAAATTTTCTATTCGTGTAAGCCAACATTGATTTTTTTTCTTTTCTCAGAAGCCATATATAGATTATAGCACTGATGTATTCTGAGTTCGTAGAGAATCGTAGCTGCACAAAAATGGCAAGTAAACACAGTACGAGATAACTTTTAGTTGGTGTCCTGGAAAAGAACACAAACTACGAACTATCTCGTAGTCGGCAGTCAACGTGTTAAGAAAACTCATAACTTTCTAAAAGATTTTGATAACAGCGAAATTTAAAAGTTTGGTCGATATGTATTGAAAAAAAATAAGCGATATTAAGAAAATATTATACTATAATTTATATTCATGTCAATGTAATCAAATTTTAAACGAATTTAATTCAAAATATTAACAAAAAATTATCAAAAACAACCATCGTTCAATTAAAATATATGTATATGGTGTTAATTATATACTAATAAAAAAAATACGTACACCTAAAAAAATAATTAATAATTTAAACCCCCATTGTCACAAGAACAATCATTAATAAATGAAATTTAATAATAAATCAAATAACAACAACCCACCTGGCGACCGGTATCATTTTAGTTGCCAACGCTCGACTGAGACAGAATCCAGCACCTCCCGTTGCGAACCAGAAAGATATCTTTTGCTGCAACAATAAACCAAAAAAAAAAAGATGAACATTAAAACAAATCACCGCACATAAGCGTACAAAGACGCATAAATAATAAATAAATAAACATAAACGGTCTAAAAATCGATTAAATGCGACATACTAAGACACAGCGGGAAATCGTCCGCGTCTGTTGTTAATCGCTTGTGGATAATTTTAAAATTTAATTCGCGGAACAGTTTACGACGCCGTATTTCGCTTCGGTGTCATATATGCAACACAATGGCGGTCAAAGAAATTCCAATGTCGGAACAGGAACACTGTGAGATGCAGGGAATTCCTAGCAAACCGAGCCTTCGGCGACAAACCTCACTGAAACGATCCATTTCCAACATAATTGAATACCAACGCGACGTATATTGCATTAAAAATATAGCTATGCTACCATAGACAATAATGTGAAAAGTGCTCGTACTAAATAAAAAAAAATCGCTTAAATATGTGAAACTTGGATTTATAAACATGATGTATTTTATTATATGTATATAAAGGAAATATGTTTTGGGTCAAAGTATAGATATGGACGCATTTTAAAAAGGTGCAACGATGACTTGAAGGGCGGGTATGGCAACCGCTATGCAATCTAACCGTTTCATCGAGCTAAATTTGCTTGGCACCGGCGGGCATCATCGTCATGAGGAGCCAAGTCGTGACTTCCACCGGTGCTATCAAGATGGACTCGGAAGGAGAAGGAAAAAGGACGAGAGCCGGCAGCAAATTTGACCTCGGCCCGGCGCAGGCTACGACGACCCAGGAATAATATCAAAATCGAAGTATTTTTATACATATTAATGGTGGATGAAGACCGGGCACGAGATGCTAATCGTTCCGACGATCCAACCGTTGCAAAACTTTTACCCTTACCTATACACATCTACGGTACACATATTTATGTTTACGTTTGTTAAAATTATCTCTCCCTTCCGAACGACGATGGTGGATCGTTCAGATTAGATAAGGGAAACGGTTGTCGGCGATTCGATATACATGTACATATATATATATATATACGAGTGGTGTTCAGCAAAATCGGTGACCTCTCTCTCTCTCATGGAACGTGCTTTATATAATACTATCTTGATGACAGCTTTACGAGAGAAAGGCTACGTCGCCAACATAAATTTCATATTAATATTTTATTTTATTTTTCTTTTTTTTTTACGAAAGCGACTCCCTCGAAGATAACTTTTAAATCTCGTAAACCAGAAAGCGGTGATATGATTTACTTATCACGCAATATCACATTTAAAATAAAGTTCGAATATTGGATTATTCCTGCTGACCTCGAAATATTATTCAGTATTATAAAATTTAAATTTTGAAAATAAGAAATATCCAATTTTCTAAAATATTAATTTGAAAGTTCTACTCCAAAAATCATATCGTAAATCCAAACAAATCAAATGATTGATGGTCAGATTGTTGAATTTCAATTTATATATACATATATGTGATGAATTTTATGGTTTTTGAAGCCTTGCGACTTTCTCACATTAGTATACAGACATCCTAAATTTAATATCATTAAATCACATAGCATATAGTATCCGATCAAAATGAAATCAGTCGAATATCAATTAATCGTATTCTTTTTTTTTTTTTAATGGAAATCATCAAAAATGACCGCGGAATAAAAATTCAAAATCGTTACACAAGTTCACCACGCATTCACGAAAGACGTGCACAAGATTCATATCGATATCGATTCTGCCGAACGCAACTTTCAAAAACTTAATGGAGTGTCAGTCGTCATTCGATTTCCTCATGTATATATAAGAGAAGCACTTACACGGTCATTGTAATACGCGAGTCATTTATTAAAACACAAACACGAGAAGAACAAGAATCTGGAGTGACATATCTGGACATTAGATCTTCGAATGGTAAAAAATGAAAATGAAAAAAAAAACACTACACAACGAAGAAACAACGATGGCAAATGAATCGAATCGCGGCAAGGTACGAGAGAACATCTACGCGTTTCTTTTTATTATTATCGATATACATTTTTAATTATTATTCTTATCTGAATGACGAATGAAGTACCTTCGTGTTGTCCCTATTGATGATTTGAAGCGGTGCTTGAATCGAAGGCTTGCCCAAGTACCAATCTCGTTGTGGATTGTAATCTTGCAGAAGACGCACCAATCGAGGAACATTCACGTAGTTGTCGTCGTCAAAATGGCAAAACCATCTAAAACAAAAGCAATAAAAATATTAATTGAAGTATAAATATGTTGTCTTTTTATGCATTCAATTAATTTACAATATTGAAAAAATCTATGTACAATTCATTGGTCGAATAGCAAAACTTTACTATCTTCACGCGACAAAGTTACAATATACACAACATGCGGTATTAATATTGTTATGATAGTGAAAGCTCGATAGTGTTGACACGTTCGTGTTATAATTATGTCTAACGATACTCAACGGTGTCAATGGTCGGATTTGTGTGGCATTATACTAATAAAATCATAACTATCAATATAGCCAATTTTAAACTATAATAATATCGAATGTTAATTTAGTCGTAACAATTAAATCGGAAATGGTGTTAAGTTTTTATTCATCTCAAATGATCAGAGAAAATAAAAAACGAAACGTTTTACTATTATAAAATTTTTACGATAGTTCACGTCTCGATCGCTTAATCCGTTTTGATAAACTTTTTTATTGTAGATAAAAATGGTATCACTGCAAAGTTAAAATACTATATAATGCCTTTGTATACAATTTTTAAATTTAATTTTATGGTCTGCTCCTTTTTGTGCCACTTATCTAATATCGCTAATCTAAGGCTGTATTAGTCTGGATATCTTTCTCCTAATGTGTCTTTCATTCCATCATAGGATCAATCCAATGAGTCTTACTGTTTCACATATTTTCTTGAATAATCAGTTATACGAGTTTTAATTTCTAAAGATGCGATCAAAATATAAATCACTTAATTTTTTGACTTTATTGGCAGTTCTTTATATAATATAGTTTCACAATCTAATACAGTTTAATAGTTTCACTTTCACATATCGAATATGAAAAACATTTATACATATATTTCGAAGCAAGTGAAAATCCATAAAATTTTATACGGTTGAAAATACATAAGAAACGACAACCTGACCGTTTGAAACAATGAAAAATAGACACGTTTCGTTGAAGCTTGTAATTGAAAGTTGCATTTGCGCATATGCGTGACGGCTGCAGGTGTAGCAAAAGCATGGACAGGATGCAAAAGCTGTAGGTCATCGACGTCCGCAATTAACATTAAGGCAAAAAGCCGAACAGTTTTACGTAAAATCATCGTACCACAGTGAACTTTGCGCATATAAATTCTGCTATAACCACTCGAACAACAATAACAGTTACTGTCGATCTATTGAACCGTAACCGGCATTGCTTTTTTTTTTACTACCTCATAGTTTTACAAACCGAACGTTAACAACTTAATTGTTGCTTATTTAGTATGCGAAGCCTTACTTTTTTTTCCTTACCAACAAACAGTTCTATTGACGTTGTGATTGAAAGGTGGCTACTTAACAACGTGCCTGACGAGAATGATCCTATATATATTTTTTAAAAAAAAAAACGTCCATTGTTTCGAAGTTCTCAAATCCATCAAGATCTAATTACACATTAGAATTTCTAACGTGACTTCTAATGCAATGGAAAAAAAACTTCGCGAGAACTAATGTTCTCAAAGTTAATTATAAAACATGAACGGGTGTAAGATGAATTTAATACCGTTGTCGCACTATAATTACGACAAAAGCACGAAGGGGAATTTAGTGGTAACAATGAAAACTTGCTCTTGGTAATTCAATTCTATATATGTGTATGTATGTATGTATATTATCGCAAGAGTAAAGCAATTACTGTTCCTCCTGGGGAATGTAATCTAAAGGATACCATGCTATTAACACTGTCCGAGGAAAATCAAAATTAATTCTAAAGAAAATCAACGTGCTTTGAGTACATTATGATCGTAGTTAGATTTGAAATTGACAAATAGAATCTTATAAATGAGTTACTTTAACTTTCTCAAAGAAGATATTTTGGTCTATATAAAATCTAATTTACATAATACTATATAATACCGCCAAACACGTGTACTACATAAAAATAATAATTATTTTAATAACATACTAAAAAAAGGACCTGAAAATAACAATTATATAATTTAATTGCGGACATGAATATAAAAAGTTGTAAAAATGTAAACATTTAAAACAAAAGTTTAACCCTAACAAAAAAAAAGAAGTCTCAAAGTTCAACTCTGACGATGAGAAAACAATTCCACATAAAAAAATATAAATATTTCAGGTTTCACATGATGATAAAACTCGACGTTGAACTTTTATAATACAATTAAAAAGCGCTTTAAAAATTCGCAATGGCAACGAGATGGGTTTATGGAGAAAATGAGAGGAACAAACACACAAACGTAATTCGGAAGTCGCAAAATCAAAATTAACATTATTAACACGTATTTTTGCCATAATGAAACTAATCGACACGCAATTCGCACGTTAAAACAATATAACTATAAGAAATTGAAGAATTAATAAACAACACCATTAAATCACGCGAGATGTTTGTTATGGCTGTTATACATTTTCGATAGAAAAAATGTGAAAAATTCAGTCTTCTAAAAATTTCAAATTAACCATTAGTTTGCCAGATTCGGAATAACTTGATTTAATCATAAATATCAATTTATATCAGATGACAAATAGACCCAGACCCTAACCAAAAACCAAAAGAAATGTATCTGATGTGGAGAATTGTCATCAATAAAATAATATTAAATTGTATACAATTTTAATAACTTGTATATTTTAGATATAATTTAATAATTACTTTAATAAAATGTGTCACATATCAAAAGAGAAATGGTAAAATTTCTGAAAACACAACATCATCGGCAACTCGCGCGAGGCAAAAACGATCGATATTGAGACATAAATAAAATAAATGTCGACTCACAAAACTATAAGTGACAAAATAGTGGATTGCCAAAGCTATAAACATGTTATTTAACGTCAACAACAGCGGATGACACATCGGTAAAGGCGGCCGACTTATAGCAACAAAGTTTTCCTCTCGATTCAATCTCCAACTTCATTAACGTTTAACTGGTCGTTTACTGTTATAGAGTGATACAAAAAAGTGGCCTGTACAAAGTTTATAATTCTAATATAATGAAAACGTTTGAGAAACTGGTATCGTAATTAAATCAGATCATTAAGAACAAATTAAATTAGTGACAACGTACAAGTCTCTGTTATTGTATCGAGATCCTTTGCGCTGATTTAGTAGAATCGATTCAAAGTTGCATCTACATATTCAATAAAAATACATATATATTAATATTTTCCATTATAATTAAACTTCATAAAATAATTTATAGAAAATGCTCTCTCGTTAGTATGCAAATTACAATAAGTCATTCAGCACCCACACATAACTATATTGGAAATTCGAAAGAAAATAATTAATTACAATAAAAACAAATGGACAGAGCCAATAACAGTACTTCCATAATAGGATTTATGTATATAAAGAGAAATCTATAGTATCCATTTGTCACCGTTTTAGTCCTCTCTGTACACATAGCAGCGTCTCACAATCAGCTCGTAAAAAAAAGAAACGAGTGAATGAAGGGCCTTTTCGAAACGATAGACCACCGTTCGATGAATTGAGACGTACTTTATGGTGGACCCATAAAATAAAATGCGAACCACTCGTCGACGGATAAGGAAAGAGTTGCGGACCGAGCTTAGATGTGCTCGAAAGAGGTTCGTGATCGAAGCCACACGACTGCAACACGATATTGCAGTAAGTAAGTAAGCAAGTGGGTGGACTATGAATCTTATTTACCGTCACTTCTGATTTTACAGGTGTAAACGATGAAATACCTCGGGTTATAGCATCATAGAATTGTATATCAAAAACACCAGCAATTTTCACTTTAATTCTACTATACAAACGATTTTGTGTGTGTGTGTATGTAAATGTGTGTGTTCCATATTATTAAGCGTCATTATTATAATCAATCCGTATGGATATTATCTAGAGATCACGTGATTTTACATGTCGATCAAAATCTGTAACATTAGCGATATTATATATTGAAGCGTTTGGTCTGATAAGACCGGTCCATTAGGTTTGACCTATCTCATGATAGACCAATAAATACTACGTGTAATCCCTAGAACAGTTTTTTATAACAAAGTTTTTCAAACATATAGGTAAAATTTTTATGAATAATTGATATCAAGAAAACGATAAAAATGAATTGATTTATCGATAAATATTTAAAAAAATATATATGTGTAGGCTTGGTTTGAAAATTTAATTTAAATTTGATTTTAAATTACAGCTTAAGTTATAAAATACTTTAATGTGTGTCCAGCTTTGGGAAACTCTGTTTTATATTACATGAAATCTAAATGCAGTGCGAACTTCAGACCTGCAGCATCAAAGTTAGACACGCTAACTATACGTCAATTACGAACTGATATTAAATAAGCTCAAAATTATGAAATAACCGAAGGAAATATTTTTCACACAAGATCACGAAACATCAAGGGACGAAGGAAGTTTACCATTAAAATGATTTTATAACAGATTATAACGAGAAAATCGACCGATCACTATTCATTCCATCCATTCAAGTCCTGATTGCTTCGCAAAAAAAACATACACACACACACACATTCCTGGTATAAGAGTGAGGCTTTGTCGAAAGTCACGAAACGTCGAAGAACGGAAACGTATTTTGAACAAAATCCCGACTTTTTAATTGAAAAAAGGTTCTCCATTCTTTCGTGTGTGTGTGTCTTTTTTTACAGTAAAAAGTTGAAACATCACGCAAGAACGAAATTGAACTCATATATCACGAAACCGTAGAAAATGATATCAAGAATAAAATGGCATAGAAAAAAGATTACACATATCGTCTTATCAAATTACGCTTTTCATATATGAAAATAATGTCATTGTGATTAGAACTCAGGATCTACCACATATAAAACCGGCACACTATAAACATTTATTTTCTATATGCTAGAAATTAATCTAAGACCGTTTATAGCTTGCGAGCCTCGCGAACAATAATAAACTAAATAAAATAAACGCTATGAATAAAACATTCGTCTTTTACGATAAACTAAGATATACGTTTTGAGCAAAACATAACCGTAAAATCTAATACGACATAATAAAACTTAATATAAAATATATACCTAATATTTCATACGTTTCACAACGAGCCCATTTATATCGAAAAAGTGATAAATTTCGCGCAGAAAAGAGAACGAATTTCAATGAGAGCTCGCTAAATACGATTACCATTCGATTCACATTCGTAAACGTATTTTCCATACTAAGTATGTATAATATGTGTTAAAGGCAATCGCTGTGGATCAATTTTTTGATAATAATGAATGCATATTTAAAATCTATAATGGAATTTAACATGATATACTATTGTGATGAAAAAGTAAGGTGAAATTATCATTTAAAACTCCCGGGAAGGCAGGTAAATTGTATTTTTTTTCCTAGGTTGGTACGACTGTCTATAACATTTACTAAAGCGTCTGTTTGTCAAAAGGTTTAATTATCTCCAAGTAACACGTGTTTTTAAAACTCTTGGTTCATCATATCGTACTGCATTGGTTCTTTACGACAATTTTGCCAAAATTTCGACTCATACATATCGTTTCGCAACCACCGTATTCGCCTGATTTGGCTCTACTAATTAATAAGTATATAGTTCAAGCAGTCGCTCAGTTACGGTTGAATATGGGCCATATTATATGGCCATTGTTTTGTAATAACCAATCTTGTGTTAATAAACATTATAATATTTTCATATGTTTGAATAACTTATTGATAAAGAATATAAATGAAATACGCGTATCAAAATAAAATATTGAAACGGAAAAAGCGCATGATCGTTTTTTTTTAAGAAAATTAAACGAGATTCAAAATCGAAATTCGCTTCCATTTTTTTTTAGAGAACCGAAAGAAAGTTAAGATTAAGCCCTATGGAGAAAATGAGAAATTACCGTTTACAAAGAACCAACGAATTTATTAATTTAACGCCAGATTTAACCGGGCGAGTTTCAGTTGTACATATTAAAGTACATTAATAAGAATAAAAATATCCTCACCGACAAAAATTAATTATAATAAGATTGAAATAAAAAAAAATATTAAATATTTCTCTTTAATTAAGTTTTGATATTAAAATTATTATTAATTTTATTAAAAGATTGACTCGATTCTTTACAAAGCAAAATCGAATACAATCACATTTTTCAGGGAAATATTGATTAAAAAAAATATGCGTAACATATAAATATTAATAAATAACAGTAACCAACTAAAAAAATATATAGATTTCAATATTGAAACAGCTAAAAGGCAAAAATCCAATCGTCGAAGATTAAAAACTAGTGTCTCTAGAACGATTCGTAAATTTAACTGAAATGTCAAAAAAGTAAACGATCCGGAATTAAGTTTCGTACCGTTTCGAGTTTTCTTCAAGCTTCGATTACGCTTGAAAGTTTTGAAGCTTTCGGCGAAATTTAATATTCTAAATTTAATTCCCGAAGTGCTGCTTTTAATGCAGCATCCGAGTTTAACTGGAATCATCCCCCCCCCTCTCTCTCTCTCTTTCTCGTAAGGAAGTTCGGTTAAAATCTTCGCGGTTTCATTGCTATTTAGCGAAAAAGCTCTCAGATATGCGTTTATGTTAACGAGATTTTAACGTGTTCGCTAATTTCAAAAGGAAACTATATAACGAAGTATGAAAATAATTTACAGTTTCAAGCAGCTTATATAAATATTGCAACAAAATATAATTCATCCAAATTAAATTTAAGAAATGATAAAATAAAGCTTATGTGATATACTACACCATTTTACTTTACATATATATTTTTTTAAACTAAAAGTAGGATTATTCGAATATATAAATGAGTAAAACGAGCGAAAAAAGTAATAATAAAACCTTGAAACTAATAACCCACTCAGGATAAAACTCTAAATGTATTCGCACAATTTACGTTATACAAAATAGCAAAAGAATAAAAAAATAAAAAAAACTTATCGCAAAAACGTAGCTACAAATAAGGGTTAAAAAAGGTGTACCATTATTGCAGACAACTGCGAAGGGATGAAATGTAACTATAAATTTGGTTTCTATCAAGATTTCTCGTCTGAAATTGTAATTTTACGAGTGTTTTCACAAAAAATATTACGATTTCTTATATCATCCAATATACGTTATAATATATATATATATATATATATATATATATATATATATATATATATATATATATAGTATTTAAATAAAAATAAGATTAAAAGTAATTTAGATACTATCAATAATTATAGAAAAAAAATGTATTTCAACGTGAGAATTGTGTTAAAATTTACATACTCGTTAATAAATGGTGTAAAAAATGCAAAAATTCGTTAATTTTGCAAATAATGCAAAATTTCTACGCCATATAATTGATGTGATTGCGTACAGTTTTTATTCAAATAGAAATTTTACGAAAAATATAATTAATTTCGAGCGGCTTTTTCAAATGAAATCCGCAATTATTTATTATTAAATTTATGTGAAAATTATAAAAATATCTTTCAGTTTGACTTCGATGTTTAAAAAAAATACAAAATATTCATAAAATCGCGTTATTTATTTTGTTTAAAAATATTTTATCTGTATATATTTTGAAAATTTATAATAAAAAATGCATAAATAAAGCAAACGGTCAATTTAAAAAATAATATGTCAATTTTAAATATTACAATTTAATATATACGAATATAAATATATATTATATTTTTACGAATAATCCATAAATTATCATATGTAATAATTTTTGCTAAATAACATATTTTTATTTATATAATATTCGATTTATATTTCCGCTCAATCTTTAAATAATGATGAATTGATTTGGATCAACCTAATATTAAATCGAATAAAATAAAACAAATATTATACAATAGTTTTTTTTGACATGAATACAAAATCACGAAACAGGATCTATTTATAATATTATGCAATATATTACAAAAAAAATACAATATATTTGAAATTAAAAATATAAATATATGTATATTGTTACAAAAAATAAATTATTATTAAATTTTCATTAAACTGTAATCATTTTAAATGGATGGATGAAAATTAATATCGAATAAAAATCCACTCAAATCTGCAAGAAGAAAAAAATAATAAAAGTAAAAGCAAAAAAAAATGAATTGAAAGAGAGAAATTCGTCTGAAAGCAAACGAAATATAAAACGTGAAAATTTCTCTCTCATCACGTAAAAACCGTCATCCCTTATTGTACTTTCGACCGTTTTTAACGTAACACGTAAAACGTATTCCGAAATGCTTATTGCGAATTCGCAAACGTATCACATTTCGCTTTCTATAACTACATACGACAAAATATACACTTTTATATATACATTGAAAAGAAAGGAAATAATATATAAACCTTTTGGTAAAAAATAAATAAAAAAAATAAAAACGGTAGGAAATCGCTTTCGATACTTTTTATTTTGTAAATTTAAACGTTCTCTCTAATAAAATAGTGAAATAGAAAAATATTATGTATTTGTTTGATGTATACTAAAATTTATATTAATGTTCTATTCTGATATAAAACAATCAAAATCAAAACAAAAAAATATAAAAATATTTTTTAATTTAATATACACGAAAAAAATCTTAAAAATAAACAAACCGTCACATTTTTATATTTATAATCAATAACTTATTACAGTGTTTTCCAAAGTGTGGGTCGCGACTTTGAAAAATTTCAGAAAATTCAGAAAAATTCAGTTGGGTCATGGCAAAAGTTATAAAAACACAAAAAATCTACAACATTTTGCTCTAAATTTAATATTATACAAAACTTTTTCAAGCACTACAGGTGGCAACCCTTTACCACCGTTTTTCTTATATAATTATTTTTGCAATTTTTTTATAAATTAATGTTTTTTTTTTATAAAATGTCACAATCAAAAAAGTTTGAGAAACGCTGAATTATCAGATCAAAATGTCTAGTTAAAATATAAATGATTGATCTGACAGAATAAAATATCCTATACGAGATTAATAATAGTTAAAAGAAATAAATTTTTCAAGTGAACTTAGATTGATACAAAAACAAAGATAAATAGAGATCTCGTTTTATAATAAGAATGACCGCAATGAAATTCTAAATATTTTTCTTCAATACAAACGTGATCCCACTGTTCATTGTAAGAAATATCGCATTTTTATTGTAAAATAAATTGAATGGATCGAACGGAAGGTTAAAAACTAATCTGACATTCAATAGTGACGGTGAGCTTAAACGAATGATCGGGCAACGCCCATAAATATTATTTATAAAAGGAAAAAAACTGTATTCTCGGATAATAAACGTACAGAATGTGAATGAAGCTTTCACTTTTTTTACGAACGAATTCGTTTCAAAAAAATAAATAAAAATAAGACAAAAACAATGACCATAATTGGATTCGTAATATAAAATAAATATATGTACCGATCGTACTGTGTTACATGTATCGTACACATGTAGATCATTTCTGACTAATGTTATATATGCACAACACGATACATAAAATGCGATAATTTATATAGAAAAACCCACGCCCATGAAAATAATACGTGGGCAGAGAACAAGGAATACCAGTTACAGTTCTAATAAGTTCGATAATTAAAACAACTTTCATGTCGGACTTTTCGAAATGCGTATTATAATATATAATACATGTGTTGTTGTTATAATTTACTGCTTGTATAAAATTATTATTGGCAGCGGTCAAATCTTGGATAAATTTATTTCATTTAACAGTAATAAATATACAATATAATATAAATTGACTTACTGCAAAAAAAATAAAAAAATAAATTGTCTGTGCAACGTTTGTTATATAAGATTTTTTGAATATACTGAAAAACGTATTATTTCAAAATAAATTTTACAATATAATTCAGACAATATTTTAGTAAAAAAAATCCAATTGCAAATATATTAGTAAAAAATAAAAACAGATATTAATTGGTCAATTTCAAACAAAAAATAGAAACGGCACGATTAATTGGTCAATTATTAAATCAAAAAATTTCACTTTCAAATCACGACTTTGAATATATATCAATGTAAAAAGGTGATCAAAAAGTAAGGTGAATTTGTTTATAAAATTTAAATTTGTGTCAAAACAGTGTCCCCGCGTTGGCCTTTTAAGTTTGCTGAATAGCCAGAAGTCGCACGGACCCAAATCATGCGAATACGGTGGTTGCGAAACGATATGAGTCGAGTTTTTGGCAAAAATATCGGGAAGAACCAATGCAGTATGACATGGTGCATTATCGTGATGAAGGAACCGAAAGTTATAAAAACACATGCAACTCGGATATAATTAAACCTTTTGACAAACAGACGCTTGGCAAATGTTATAGACAATCCTACCAACCTAAAAAAAAAAATACAATTTATCTGCCTTCCTGGAATTTAATTTAATGCCTGGAAGTTTAAAATGACAATTTCACCTTACTTTTTGATCACAATAGTATATATTGTATTATTATTATAAAGAACGATTATAAATTAAATTAAATTATCCATTTGATTTAAGAACAATATTTACATATTAATTTTTTATAATTTTCACACAGCGTATGTTTTTATGCATCATGCGTCGAACGTATTCGAATTAATTAAAAATAAAAAGATCATAAATTGTCATAATTGCTTACGTTGAAAATATAAATGGCGTCGTTAACCCTTTGTATGCCGAGAAAAAAAAATTCCCGTCGAATTTAAATTAGACATATTGAAAATGCAAGTTTGCGTGTAAGAAAAAAATGTATGCATATTTAGTATATAATAACCGAACGTTTTATAAAATTGATTTATATTTTATGCAACTACATCATCACATCAAACGCAAAAACTTTTAATTTGTACTTTACAAGTTGGGCACGGAAAAAGTCAGGTCGGTATCGAATTATAGCGCTGCAGTTTTATATATAATATAATATCGAGTTCCTATTTTTATGAAATTTTCGTGACATTATTTAGGGAAAAGTTAAAAAGAAAACACTCGTACATTACGAAATGAACGTACAATTTGTACCAATTTACCGAAATACATGCAGGTATTACTTTGAATCGTTATTATTTTTCCGTATAAATAATTCCGTTTTTATTTCGACGATTATTCGAGTTCACTCGTTACGATTTATTTATTTTTATTTTTATTTTTTTTCTTCCATTCTTCTTTTCGAGAATTATGTAAACATTTTTGTTCTGTTTGCGTACGTAAACGGAATCGATTTTATTGTAATTGGATTTTCTTTTCTTGCTTCCACGTGTTTCATTTTATATCATTTTATTTTATTTTATTTCGTCTTTGATGTCAAAATATTTTCTTTCGGTGAAAGTGCGCGATAAAGTATAATACGACATGCTCATACGTAAGCGCATGAAAAAATTCGCATGACAATGGGGAACAAATACTGATTCGAGTAAACGTGCTCTTTTTCATTCGCTTGCAGATTACACGTAAGAATAGAAAAAAATATTCACATTTAAGAGTTAGATATTTTTATATTTATTTATTTCGGAAATGATTCTGTTTATGCATATATTCAGATAATGCGTATTATTTCTATCAACAATTTATATATAGAAGAAAAATTAATTTAAAGACACATTTATACAAAATAATCACTGAAAAGTTTGAAAAAAATATAAAAGATTGATGATATCCATTTTCGTTAAAAAAGATCCAAAACTAGTATAAATTATATCCTAATCCATTACTAACCCTATTTTGGAAATAAATAAATTCAATTAGAAAGAGTTGCATTTAAATTTGTATACTCACTGCTTAAAGATAATTAGGAGATAATATATAAATCTAATAGATTAAAAACTCTGGACATTAATGGATCTCATATATCATTCAATTTTTCAGCGACCAACTTTCCTGAAATTACCAATTTTATTAATATCCAATTCTTAAAACAACCGTTCAGTGACAACAACGGTTTGAAACGTTTCCCTCAAATCCGACAATTAAATAAAAATAAAAATAGTAATAATTCAATACATCACTCGGATCCAATGAATAGTGATAGGTTCAGATACGAAAATCGATCTATGATGACAACGCTCGTAAGTATAAAATTATACGTTTACATGAACGCTCGTTCAAGAAAAGATACTAAGAGGTAGAAGTAAAATAATAAAAAAAGAAGAGAAAATAAATGCCGGTTCAAAACCGATACTCATGGACTACTGCCGATATTAAAACCGGCGCGATAACAGTAATCAACGATCACATAAAACGGAACAAAATGACAGACGGCTCGCGCTCTCGAACAGGAGAAGGCTTCGGAGTAATTGCGCGTGTAATTCGAAATGAACGCCGTTCCAACGCGGACAACATAAAAAAATGTATATATAAAATACCGCTTATATTTATATACCAAAAGTATATTATTATAATAAAAATGTAAGTATGTATATCGAAAAATTGCTCATGTCGATAAAAAAATAATGATTTCATTTTGAAATATTAACGATATCGGATACGGTCTCGCAAATCACAATCTCAAAAAATGTCATATGTTGATGACTAAAAAGTAAATACAGTCAAATCTATTTTTGTGCGGTCTTTTTGTATACGTTTTTTTTGTGCGGTATATGAATCACAATACGACTCATTATGAATATAATGCATTAGCCTATTTCATTAGTCATGCTCAATATTCTTACGCATATATTGTATCAGCCAATTTCAATACATAATGCGCCACTTCAATTAGTTGCCGCTGACCTTTTTTATACGGTACATCTCTACCGCATATTTTTTTTATATGTTGTGTTAAAATTATTTGTTATAAATATTTACCAAGTTTCTGAATATTTATTGTGCGATTTTTTTTCTGCGGTCCCTATATCTACCGCATAAAAACAGATTTAACAGTATAAACGGTTTGTTATTCGCAACAACAAAAAATGTCTTCTTTCGAGTAGTCAGTCGAGTCGAGTTTCACGCGCGCGAGTTCTCTTCGAAGCCTCGCCGTAACAAAATATAATTTGATTCTGGATTATTATAAAGGAGCGGATTAAAATTATGCATGAGTGCGTTTTCGAGTCGTATTTGACCCATTATTCGTGCCAGAAATGAACTCGCGTAACAGGGAAAAAAACAGAAAGGGTTATCTGGTTTTCAACGCACGCTCGCGAAAACCCTTCGCATGCAAATTCTATTTGCGTCGTTAAAGAAAAATTAAAAAGAATATGTCAAATGCCATATTTTATATAAGTATGGAGCCGCATAACAAAAACCGTGTACATTTATTTACACACACACACAAAAAGCACATTGTGTACAATATATATAATATAAGTATATATATAATATAAGTATTATATATAATATTTATTAAATATCATACAATAAAAATTCTAATTCTAATTGATATACTTTAATTATCTACTAAGCTTATTGAATTAAATAATATTTAACACTACAAATAAATAAAAGTAGTACAAATTAGATATTATATATATATATATATATATATATATATATATATATATATATATATATATATATATATATCATATTATTCTGAATCATGGCACCATAAATCTGAATTCTCTCGCAGAATACTAATAATATGTAGATTTACGAAACACTAGAATCCCGGAAAACACCGATTATGAACTACCCTCATATTATAAAAGGGTAGATATATAAATAGGCATTTCATATTATAAAATATAACGTTTTATATACACGCACTATATTTTACAATAGTAAATAACAATTAAGACAAAAACATTTTGGGAAACATACGAAGATCTTCTCATCAATGGGAGTACATTCGCAGATTCAACGCATTCGCTATATAATATATAATAAATATACTTTGATAGCATGATAAAGGGACAATTTCCTAAGGGAAACGTAGACAAAATCCAGTAATTAATTAGTCGGACATATTATAACATCTGTCGAACCTTCGCCGAGTCTAATTTAACACGACGCTAAATTAAAAGGGTACACCGCAGACGTTTTCATCCCTTCAATTATAAAATATATGTACACGCAAACCGGTTTTTCATCATATCTTCTGTTGCAGAAGACAATATTTCATGTTACTCCAGCACAAGATTCGACATCCCCTACGATCTTTCTTTACATAATTTTTAATTAAAAATATTTTACCGTATTATTAACATTAAAAACATTTCAAATTAAATGAAAGATCCTAAATATAGTCAGAAGGTTTAGTTAGAAATACAACGTGATAGTGCGGCGTTCTGCATTAATTGTAACCGCCCGTAATCCGATTAAAATTCAATTAATACAATTAACAATAATAAAACGAATCGTAACAAGGGTCAGAGATCACGGGAGGTTAATTAAAATAGGCGACGATAAAAAGAAACCGTCGATTAGAATAATAATAACCGATTCAAATGTCGGATTAATGTCAATCACGTATGAGGGGAGTCGTTGCGCTTGTTCAAACTGCCTTTTTACACGTAGATACTGCGATAATGTCCGTTCAACACGCAAACTAAAACAAAGTGGTTGTGCACAATCCGAAAGTCTCGAGACAATAAATCCACGTCTCTCAAACTTTTTCAATATATACTTAAACAGATGCAATCGTTAGAGAACTTTTTAAGCTCCGCTATCCAGTTTTAGGAAACTATTTCGTTTTAATGTTTGGTGAATGCCGATCATCGTTATGAAACCAGATTAATGAGATCGTGTTAATAAATAGATTCACACATAAGTCATATTCGACATTGATATCTCATTTTATACGTAAATATTCTTGTTTCTGGACAAACTTTATCTGATCTCGACTGGTTCCGATCCGTGAAGATATTGTGGACGAGACTCTTCGATGAAATCGCGTGGGAAGACAGACGTAAATGGATCCGTGAAAGAGCGACAAAAAGACTCTGATGACGATAATTTTCGGTCATAATTGCCCTTTTATTTTTTCGGTCGGACGGGTCGGGGTCTAAGTGCTTTGTGTCGCCAACCAGTAGCCAGAACAAATGTTCCAGGACCGTAATTGAAATAAACTTATATGTACAACTATTATAAACCATTACATCAATAAACAATAAAAAAAAGAGTCTATATCTGAATTAATATCTCAAGATTCTAAATATTATTCACTTTAAAATTAGCTACGTCATAATGTGTGTATGTATTGAAAATTACACTAGCCTTGAAAAATACTTAAAGAAATACATATATACTATATAAAATAAAGCTTCTTAGTATGCTTTCTTATAACTGAAAATAGTGAATTTCCGGACGACCACATGACCGTAGTAATTCTATAGGAAATTGTATTTCAAAGGATAATAGTTTTCCGATTTTCCGGCTAAAAAAATATTATATGAAGTCGAACCGCTAGTTTCACATCTCATTTCCATAATTTTCGCCGAAATTTTGATGGCTATAATATCAGATTTGGCAGACAACCACGATATACCAGTGATTCTCAAAGTGAAAATATTTTACAAATTACGAAATTTTAAAAACGCTTCAAAACGTCCGTTGTTCGTTGTTAAAATTTTACGAAATGCACTTTGAAGTTTATTGTTACACTTATGCAATATTTCTTTTACTTTTTACTAATATAAAATAAATCATAAATTTTAACATAAAAAAATATAATTAATAAAAAAACATAAACGCAACCGTTCGTTCTTATTAATCAATAATTTATTATAATAATAAATACGATTTTTAGTATATTATGCAACAATTATTTCGAGCACACAATTATTCCACATTTGCAGTTACTTTCACTTGAACCATTCCGCAATGTTGACTTTTTATAACGGATCTGAATCACATTATTAGATCACCAGTGTTAAATTAAAATTCATCACATGAGTCATTCAAGTTCATTATAAAATGCAAGACGATATATGTATGTAATATATTTTTTTACATTATACATATTAGTAAAATTGCAACGAAACCGAGTAATATGTAATAATAATAAAAAAAAAACTTTTTCATTATCTTAAGTGAAGTAAAAAAACATGAAAAAGAAAACAATATCCCTGAAACGGTTTCATCAGCAATATGGGGTCATATTAAATTAATACTACGTTGCAGTTTTTTGCGTAATAAATATTAATAGTAAATTCAATTACTGAAATAAAACCAATTTTTCATATTTCATCGCAAAATCGTGTGAATAAAACTATAACTATATTATAAAATAAAGTATATAGAAATATTATTATAATAATCATTTGAAGAAATATAAAATAAATAAATATATTAACAATGAAAAATAAAATTTAAAAAAAATATCGTATGAACTAAGCACACCAAATTATACGGTGGCTATTTGCAGTGATTCAAAAAAATTATAATAATTTGTCGACATGGTAATTCTGAAAATGGAGAGGAAGGAAAACGAAAAAATACAACGAATCAACTTGAAAATTGTATGCGGTACCAGAAAAAAAAACGCAATAAGTTCTACCATACAATTACTTTGCGAATGAACTTATGGTAAAAAAAAATAAGTACGCGTGCACCGTTTCAATGCGGACCTGGCAATCATGTAATTACCCATGACATTATGCAGAATATTTTCTTTCGACGCAACCGCAAGTGGCTCACCTATAAGAACACACGCACATCTCGAAAAGACATCTGGTTTTCGTTTTTTTTCCCCATCGGACAGACAACTTCTGATGGAAGTCTCTGAAGACGATAGCCGGTCGTACTACTTTTGTGCAAAACCGCTGAGACGAACTATTATATATCAACTTTTAATAGCGAAACTTTAACATCGATTAAGACTTCACTAGTTAAATCGATCATTCTCAATCGAAGCTCGGGGATTCGCAATGCAGTTATATGAAAATACAGATTTAATTAAAAAGTTTTTCCTAGATTTTTCATTATCAATTGATTTGAGTTGGATATATATATATATATATATATATATATATATATATATATATATATATATATATATATATATATATATATAATCGATCATAAAATATGGTTGAGTACTTGAATCAACGTTAGAGAGAAAAAAAGTGGTCCTACTCAGTGATGGGTGAGTATCAGAAGACTTGCTTACTTAGCCATCATAAGCTGTGTATATGTGTGTTCTATGTAAAATAAATATTTTGTATTTAAAAACCCATTACGTTCTAAACACAACATGCCAACCAATTTTACGAGTGTCTTCAAGACAAACATCTACCGATGCTTGAAAAAATATTGGTTTTTATGACGGTAATGTGCTTTCATAGTTTGAAAAAATAAAAACCTCGCCGTCTTTATTTGCATTATCGTGTGAGCGATCACGAATAATAACCGTCCTATTGATTTTTCTCAGATCAAAAGAACAAACATCGCGATAATTAAAAACGAATCACGATTGAAAAATAATGCGGAAAAAATATCTAAATCGCTACTGAAAAACAGATGAGCCAAGATTAAAGTCACGCGAACGGTTGTTCGCGTGCTCTGTATAAAATAAAAAGAAGGTATTCAACAGTTAAACCACCCTAAACAATGTTGTTGGTGTCTAGTTCAAATATTTAACGACATACCATCTTCTACTATGTCCTCGGATACTATTTCCTCATCATCGTCATAGTCGGCATTATAGTCAGACACGCGAGAAGTTGGTCTTGTAAAAACAATCTGGCTCAAAAGTTTAAAACGTTTTTGTTATTCTTGCAACTCTTGTATGTTTACACATGTGGTTCTCGTCTTCTAGTGGCCGCACATTTCGTTATGAAACGCTTCAACTATGCAAACGGCACTTCAAATAAATTCTAATAAGAAGATATCACTAATGACAATATTCCAACGATGTCTAGAGTCCGGTTTTATATCAGAGATACCCAAACTTATAAATATGGTATGAAGATTTCGTATGAAAAATAAAACGGCTCGCTGACTTTACAAATCTCTGATTAAGATTGTGATGTAAAATGCGAGTAAACAAACGAAAATATACGCTGATGAACCGACAATGAAGAATCTTTTGAATGAGGGAAAAAATACGAACACTCGTTCGACAAAAGGACAACGAACCAACATAAGACGTCTCCATATCGAATTAACCCGCATCCAGATCCTACAGTAACTCGACGTATAAAAGGCTACGCTTTCAAAGACCAAAAGGGTGGATTTCATTATAAGAGCATCTTCATCTTTGTCTTTAATCAAAATGAGACAAACGTTCGTTTCATTCATTCACGATATATAATAATTCTCTATAATGAAAAGACGACGGCTATAAATCACTTTCAATATACAAACAATAATGACAAGCGTGCAGAAAAGACATCATAAATCCAATGATTCGACGAACGGTGACAAAAATTGATCCTTCGGGGCTACTTCTTCGCCTCGTCGCCAATGGCGGACAAACACTATTTGCATAAAATGAGATTGATAAACCTGTAAATTGACCAATCGAATGACACTCGCTGTCACCGCAAGGAGACACGTAGAAATTACTTGTCCTCTCAACCCATAATACGTAACAAAAGTGACGGTAATTATGTCCATTTATAATTTAATTATACCCTTTCTCCGGTCGGTTTCAAAACTCGAGGGCGTATATTTATTTTTTTTTCCAATCACAAAAGTGACGAGAAATTTTCGCACGGCACAATTGATAGCAAATAATAAAAAGGCATTATTAAAAATTTATAGCGGCACATTCGTCGATAACGTGTAATAGAATACGGTTCGAATGCCGAAATGTGTAATTCAATATTAAGACTGCTCGCTCCCATCGAAGGTTACGTTCACCTCCCTAAAGGTTATATTATTGTTGCTCTCCGATGCTCAAACACTCAACACTGAAGAACAAATATTTGAGAAGGACATTCAGAAAACGCTTTTTTGATCCTTTCGAATGCGATGTGAACGTTACGATTCTTCCCCAATCTTCAAAGATAATATTTAACACCATACTCGACGATCGATGATATTCATGTTATGCGAAAACCTCAGATTTTTAACGACTATTGCTTATTTTAACGTGGCATGTAATCAAGTTGATACGCCCGCATATAAGGCAACCTTTTAGAGAATTTTTGTTAAAAGAGAAAGACAAAAATCCTTATTATCGAATAACATATATGCTTAAAAATATACGTATCCACAATATGTTTAAGTACGCCATGACATCTTACGATTTTAATATAATATTTGAGCACACATTCAACAAAGCAATGATATATTTCATGCATCAAAAATATCTCGTTTCGTTACGGCATCACGTAAAAGCCTCTTATTATCCGCGTTGATATCGCACTACCCCGTATTAATATGCTGTAAAAATATATGTAAAATATACGATGACACGGGGAATGGAAACTGCAAAGTGCAATCCGTTGTCGCGACCGGCGATCTCATTGGCACCGGTGGCACGTAAAGTGACAACGCACCTTTATCTTGGCACAACTTGTAATGCCAAACGTGCCACATAAAACGGTGACAAAAACCACTAATGCACACGACAAACGAATCTCGACATGCAGATTTGCACACCGTTTGCCGCATAATGTCTCACTTGATATATTCACCAAATGTCGTTTCTGCCCCCAAAACGAACGATAACATATTACTTTTATATGTATAAAGTAAAGTTATAAGCATTACTTGTGTATTTGTGTATAAGCAAAAAAAAAAGATTTGCTAATAGAAAATATACTCAATACATCACTGATTGTATATGCGTTGTATTGAAATGGAAAATTGTTTCAATCTAAAATAATTTATAATGAAATTTATTAAATAATATTAATAACTGAAGCAAAATGATGAAAGACTTTTTTTAATTTTTACAAAAATCAAGTCGCCAGTTTTATATATAAATTTTGGATCATTTATCAATTATTATAATCGTGTAAAATTAATGATTATATTAAATTAATATAACATATTCGAGTTCTGAAAACAACATATATTATCATAAAGTATATTTATACAATATAACGTGTTCATTAACCATGTAATAAGTCAATAAATTATTATAGGTTACTAAATTATATTTAAGTTTCGTTCGATTAATTAGTAACAACAACAATAGAATCAATATTATTCGGTGACATTTCCGCTACATAATTCAATTTGACCTCTCTTACCACCCGACAATAAATAAATATAATAAACGGCTCCATCGTTTGCAAAATAATAGCCAAATAAACGTTTTACTTTACAATTTCAACAAATTTTCCAAATTAAACGGAAACAACCCGAGACGAGAGAGAGAAGAACAATAAATACAGTTTAATTTAGAGCGGTCTTTCCACTTTAATTAAAAACAAACACAAATAAAAAATAATAATAATAACGAACGGAAGTTTCCTACGAAAGAAAAGCAGTAGATGGAAATATTTAAAAAAAATACACAATAATATTATATTAAAAACGTCATAACGGAAAAACGCAGCGCTGGAAAAAAGACCGACGGTCAAATGACTCTGAAGGGGAGAAGAGAAAAAATAAGGAAAACGGTCGTCGAAGGTTGTATTAAATTTCAGAACGTATAGTGGAATATTTTTCATGCGAGGACGCTTTTTTGCATTTGTCGGATTACGGAGAGCGACGTCTGAAAAATGGAAATGGTCGTATTTTGTGCGGTCGGTCAAACGCTTGTGCGCTTTTCAAACTTTCGAAACGATCCCCACGATTGCTTCGATGCGGAACATTCCTACGAGAACAGCGTTTGTGAATTTGAGAAACGCTGGTACATATATATATATATATATATATATATATATATATATATATATATAATCAAATAATAAGCTCATGTGTGGCGATTGACCTCTGACCCCTTTTGATTCATATGTAAATGTTCAGAATATAAAAGAAAATCTACATAACATAAAACATTAAAATATGGTCATTTATAAACTATTTACTATTTTAGAAGATTTTTTATTTTGTGAGTTCTCACCGTGCACGAATTACTTACGTCGGGTGCACTTTACGCGTCTACAACCGAAAACCACAAACTAAAATGCTAAATATTAGATCAGAGGAAAATTTTCATTTTACATATTAAATTATATACACACACACACACAAACACACGTGTATTGTGAAATTATTCATCCGTAGGTGTACTGTGCGATCTAAAAATAAATCAATATTTTAATTATTTTACTACAATAAAATATAAAAAATAATATGAAAAGAAATAAATGTAATATTGATTACGTCTATTTATTTCTATCAATATTTTAGAAAGGCTAATAATATATTCACAATTTTAAAAAATCATAGCTTTATAAAAATCAAAATCTATAGAGAAGCGCTTGTTAATCCTCATAGAAGATTAAAATTTGAATGTACCCGCAGATTGTCTAGATAAACGGGAAATAAAACAGATTTTAACACTTTGAGAGCTATATATAGCATATTATCAAATTTAGATCGTATTCTTGGAATATTCCACTCCAATTGTACAAAATTAAAAATATAACAGATCACAAGTTATTAAATTTATATAAACTGTACAAATTATACTAATACGTGAAAAATATATAATATAATAAATATTATAACAATTTAACATCATTAATTCAATAATCCACACAATTCTAAGCGTACAATATAAAACGCAACAGGATGAAACCAATAAAACTCAATTCACTAAAAATTATATTGTCGCACACGTGAAATTGACTCATCCGGGGGGACTTTATTCTACCACAAACTGTTAAATGTGGCAGGAATTAAGATTTAGAAATGCTTTAATTTCATATATTAATACAATTTATTGCCGTAAGGTGAAATCCGATTAGTTTTACATTTCTTTCTATTATCGAAAAGATCTTCTTAGCTTTTATATAATATATAACTAATACAGTCGAACCTGCTTTTGTGCAGACTTTTTATGAGATTTTTTTTGTGCGGTATATGAATCACTTTTTTGCTATCAGTGTCCCCCTCTACCGCATAAAAAAAATCATGTTTTGTTAAAATTATTTTTTATAACTAAAGTTCTGGATATTTTTTGTACGATTTTTTTTATGCGGTCCCTATTTACCGCACAAAAACAGGTTTGACTGTATATATAATTGAACATGATAACTTCAATTTTGTAAATTATAATAAATAGTATATAGTACTATATATTCATATAACTGGATAAAGTTTCATATATTCATCGAACAATTTAATATTCACAAGGGTGCTCGATATGAAAACTCTTATCTAAGGTCGATCTGCGGTTGGAAATCGACCTGAAAGTGTTCTTGAACGTTGCAATCTCGTAATTAAAAACGGTATTTTGAACAATATATGTTATATATAGATATATAAATGTATGAAGGGTTAGATTTTAGTGTTAATTCACCTTTATTAAAATTAACCGAGATCGCCGCATGTCGGCTTTGCGTACATTGCGTTCAATTAAAAACGCGACGCCTACGCGATAATAATAATACGGTTCAACGGCACCCTCATTAAATTATTTGTAGAGATTAAATTCTATCAACGGATAGATCGTCGCGAAAGCTTTGAAAAGCGACTCGCTTCCGGTCATTCGGAAACTAAATATAATAATGTAATAACGTAGTTCCAATCTATAATTTCGCTTTTGATAAGTGCTATACGGGATACATGATCGAATTAATATTGCAAATTCCCATCAAGCGGTTATGCAGCATATTGTGTGAGGTAATTTTCGACTGACAACAACACAATATTGGACATATATACTCAATGTAAACGCGTTGCTTGGTTAAGCTGATTGGATATCATCGTCGACATCTTCATCGCTCTCAAGAGTATTCAGATATTCGATTCTTTCACTCAACCATCCGCTATAACTTTATTGCACTGATATAATATTTCAAGTCATAGTAATTTTGAGAATTAATAAATTTAAATTAGAAATAAAATAAATCATAACTCTTGAACGACTTCATTTTTTTTTATGTTCATTAACTTTTCATTACTGCGAAAGAATTTGCAGACATTTTTACCATAATTCAGTCCGTGTATATATGTATATATATATATGTACGGAATATTTTAAGCTTTGATTTATATAACGTTTAATAAAGCATGCCTTTCTAATAAATCACAAAACTTAAACGGTGTAGTGGACGTTCGGCGAATTCTTGAGCTCGAAGAATTTTCGCAATAAGTTCTAACAAATCGTAAGTCGGAAATGTGCGAGTGTTCTGAAAGTATACGGATAACATTTTCGATTCATGAAAATGCACAAGTTAAACACTACAAAGTGCTGAATGGATATTAGGATTGAAAAGCGAATTTTGATCACAATAGACGCTATCCGGTCCGCAGCATTCAACGCACGACCAGACGACTACAATAGACCAACGATCAAACCATGCTTAGAACTGAGTGTGTTTTGTGCACCCAGACCATTTAATGGGTATATCAGTGGTGAAATGCATAGCAATCTTACATATAAAATTTAAATCTAACGTAGAAGTTGTAATACCTAGTAACTTTTCCTTTAAATCTATATAAAAAGTCTAAAATATTAAAATAATTTATATATACATCGAGTGTGAAAATTTGAATTTTTTTATAAAAAAAACTAATCTCGAGAGTACTATAAAAATCTGGAAATGTACAGAACTTTTCTTAAAAAAAAACTCAAGTTTCAAAACTGACGGTTATAAAACCTTCAAAAATAAGGAAAATATTGAAAAAAAACACACTAACATGAAAAATGGATTAGAAAAAAAATGAAAACTTTTTACGAGAATATCAAAAATATATCTTGTAATACAAAGAAAAGATAAATAATTTATCAATTAAATTATATCGTAAATTATCGATATTTTAGAATAATAATATAATTAAAATGATGATTAGAAAACGTAAATATAATTCTATGATTTTCTTCGAATTACAAGAATAAAAACGAAACCAATTTTTAAACACATATCGATAAAATAACACTCCACCACTGGTACAATTTAACATTATATATATATATATATATATATATATATATATATATATATATATATATATATTTATATATATATATATATATATATATATATATATATATATATATAAATATATAAGACGAAAAAAGAAGGTATCATCACGACACATTACATATGAAAAAGTATGCTCTTGGACCAGATACAAGCGTAGTCCCATCATCTACACGTGTAAGTTTATTCAAAACGCCTATTCAATCACGGTTCTATTCAGCCGATATATATATATATATATATATATATATATATATATATATTCATACGTATGCGTAAAAGCACACACACACACACACACACATATATATATATATATATATATATATATATATACATACATATGTATAATATAACATATTCGTACAAATTTACTTGACTGATCGATTTTTAACCCTTTGAATGCCGAGCTGGCTAAAAGTTAATAGCGTCGGCGAAACGACTGGGTATCGAATTAGCATATTACGGTAAACGTTCGGGATTGTGAATAATCCCCAGACAAAACAGTACTTTCGACGACGTATACTCGGGCAGAACAAACACAGAATTATATTTTGGGCGAAAACCGATGATGTATATATATGTATATATATATATATATATATATATATATATATATATATATATGGTATATATATATATATATATATGGTATATATATATATATATATGTGTGTGTGTGTGTGTGTGTGTGTGCGTGTGTGTGTATGTGTGTTTATGAAAAAAATATGGTATTGTAGGTTAAAATTCGCTTCGAATAATCCAATGAATATTTTTTACGAAACAGGATGCAAGTAAAATCATTCGTTATTTTTACAATGCGCAAAAAAAAATATTATAAAAATGGAAGTAAAGTGTATACAAATAGAATTTAAAGCTCGAATCAACTTTTGGGAAAATTTTTTGAAGTTTTTGAGATATGAAATAAAAAAAATGAAATTTAAATACATAAAATATAAATATAAATATATATATATATATATATATATATATATATATATATATACGTATTTTTTGCAAAAGAACTAAAATATAGTAAAAAAATATTTTTGGGATGGCGTTGTGACGCATCGAGGCGTAAATATAAGGTAACCCGGTGTCCCACTTCAGCTCGTTGTCCCACTTTAACTTTTCTCCTCTTTTTATATATATACGGTATATCCTCCTTTCGACGGGTTTCCGATTCAGTTTTTCCTTTATATAAATGAAAACTTCGTTTTTTTTCCTATCGTCTCTCCTTCTTTCAGCACGCGTCGAAAAGAAAATGTTTACCTTAGTAAATACTTATATTTCTGGTCTACACGCGAACGTATACAAAGTCAATCGCATAATAAATTTCTCAATCTTTTCAGGCAAATCGAGCTTTTTTTTTCATTTTCTACACACGATGTATACAGAAGGATACTAAAGATATCCTGGTTAGATCGAATGATCAATGTAGCTTTCTCCGAGAGAGTGAAAAATGGAATTGAATTCGTGTTTAATAAAAAATAGAATCTATAGTGTTTTAGACGTATTGTTTGATAACTATAGAAATTGTGAGATCGAAATCGAAAAAAATAAAATACATCGAAAAAAGTTATCTTTTGGTTGTTGCAAAATTAGAAATTTAAATGTGGAAAGAAAAGCAGAATCGTTGTTCCAAAAATAGTCCCAAAAACTGAAATATTCATGATGATTGAAGATCTTTTTACATGAAAAATACGTCGGTGGATTCACAGTGCGTGTCTACATATGAATTAATTTTAGATAAATAACGAATTACGTTTGAAGAAACGCTTTTTTTTTCAATCTTTTCAAACGTTCTTCCCTTTGACGGCTAGGATACTAACATTTTTGGTCGGCATCTTTGAGCTAAAGCAGCACAAATTATGTCGTTTATCTTTCGTTTTTGACTGACAGAGTAAAATGTAATGTTTTTATGACGAATATCTTCCATTTTTAAAGTAAAGTGTTCTGATTACATATAACGGAATTGAATAATAATAGTCGGCATAAATGATTAAAACTAAACATTTTCACTGACATTTAAAATTAATTATAGTGGCTATTATTGATTGTGTATAAGAAATATATATTGCATTTTAATTAATATTTTCATCAATAAAAATTAACGAAAATAGCGAATCATATATACATGATATAGAAACTATTTCGTTATACTTATTACAATTTAAAAATAACTAGTAAGATTTCCATAAGCAGACAAAACTATTAATAATTTCGTTATATAAAGTTGAAAATATTGTAATCCTAAGAAATAAATCAAAGATATACTGCAGACATGATGTATTGTAACTTATAACTAACCTAAAATATTAATTTATTTTTTTGGTATTGACAAAAATTAAACTCTCTCTCCCATAACGAGCCAGCATCTCCGATTCATTGTGATAGGCTTCGAATTATAATTAATAACATTAGTTACGGTGGTAGCAGCTTCCGCTCGATGCCAACACAAAAAAGTCGTCATCAATCCAACGGAGGCATGCGGCTTTTTTTGACAATTACTGTCCATTGTAAAATGAGCCAAAAAGGCCGAAACAACCGACACCCAAAAGCAATCATCGCTATTCAATAACCGTCTGACCGTACTAGTTCGTAAAATTAGAAATAAAAAAAAAGATTCATACACTTAATTTCATAATTCATCTTCGCTACGAACATACATGGGTACAAATATATATGTAAATATACTAGTGAAAAAAAAATGATATTCCATACAAAAAGGTTTCATATATTATATTATAATGTATGAAAATCAAACGTCAATGCAAATTTGATTTGTTGTAAAAAAATCTATAACAATATTTACTAATCACGCAAAAACAGTGATGTATAGACATGGGAATATCTTGAAACCTATAATAGTTTTTCATTACGTCTTAAAAAGTAATGTTCCAAATTGAAGTCGTAAACAGCACATACAACGTATGAAGTAATTGTCCCGAAATGAAATACTTCCATATATAAGTCAGTCACATAGGTAGACTTTCTTCATCTTGTTCATTTATTACGTGAGTGACATGTGTTGAACTGTAATCTTGTACGTCGCATCTGGTATCGTCAGAAAGGCGCCAATAGCCCCCGGGTTGTCGCTTCGGAAGAGAGTGGAAGTGTGCTGTTAAGTCGCACAATTTCTTCGACGGGAAAGAAAATCCCCGACGAAATCTTCACGAAAATATTTTGCCGGAAAGTAAATATTTTGCACGCTCCGTCACGTTGAAAAAACACAGGCCTAAACGCTCCCGAAATGACACTAGATGGATCGTAAACGAAGAAAAATCTCCGAACACCGAAGCTATCAACGTCAATAATGGAAAGACGTTCCCGGATTAAAGGAATAACGAAAGCGTATTTTGAACGATACCTATATTATGTCATTATTTAGATGTATAAATATCAAATTGATGAATATAACGTTAATATTTTAAAGCTAATTAAATAATTTTATAAAATTAATCAAACGATTGTAAAATCTCCCCAAACTGATCTATAATAAGTGAAACGGTTAAATAGCATCTAAATCACTATCTCACCCCATAATGGTGCATTAACTAGAACGAGCAATTAGCATAAACATAGATTACTATCGTTGGGGAGTTTTGGTGAGCATCGACTAGTCGACGATACCGAATCTCCAGAGATCGAACGCGATTACGTGACCTGACTGGCCCCAATTTGGACCCAATTTCAAACGACGTCGTCAAAAACTGGGAACGTGCCGCAACCGACTTATCGAAAATGTTTCGAACTATCGATAGATGCGAACATAGAAAAAGATGGAATAAAATAGAACATTTACTTTTTTTTTTCTATTGTCGACACCCTATTGAATTGTTTGAAATTTAATGAAAATTGAAATATATTGGTAAAATTTATATTATTTTTTATTTTTTTTATAAATGAATTTACGTTAGTATACGGATCAAAATTAAAAATAAATTAATAAAAAATATAAATTTGTGACTATTATTTTAAACGGACAGTTGCTTTATTTTCTTATCTTGGTATTATGCGTAGAAATTTTCTACGATCCCTTTGGGAGTCACGACCCACCGTTTGGAAAACAGTTGATTATATTGTTATTTTATAGACGTTTACTAGATAATGGGATTCGTACACTAGTTCCAACATACTTTGTTCCTCATATATAACCGACTCTCCCTTCAATATAATACAGTTTCTATCGAAAGTCGTAGAGCTATGTCACGGACTCTTCGAAAATCTAACGGCAACAAAATGAACGGAATCGCATTGTGAGAGAGCGGATAAGAAATTCCTACATATTAAAATCAGGGCAAGTGGAAAGAGCAGTTAGTTATCTGGAGTACACACCAGACAGGCGCAATCTGGACCCCAGATGGTGTTACGATACGAGAAAACAAGCTAAGGGGAATGAATGGGGAAGAGACATTATATATATATATATATATATGTACATGCACTAAATATTACAACACAAAGCAAAAACGGAGGACGTCGACGACGAATGAAGAGCAATGAACAACCATAGCATACTGTGACAATTCATATGAGAACTTTTCGACCATGTTATTCAGAATATAGTCAATGTTTTAATATTAAATACAAGCTCATGCAGTAGAAATCTATAAGTTAATATAATACTCGTAAGATTTAAATCACACACTACTTACTTTATAACAAAAATAAATACTAATACACAGTTATGATTCAAGATCATATTCTAGAATGAGATATTATTCTTACATGTATTCTTAAGGAATTTCGCATAAAACTTCCTTTAAATACAGCATATGCGAAACGTACAAGATACAACTTCCTGTTATACACCGGTTATCCTGTTGGATAATTACGATCGAACAAGATCAACCCGGTTAAACGTCCTCACGTCTTATATATTATATACATAATAATAATAATTGTGTCGATTTAAAAGATTCGCGTGCGAAGTCGAAAAACTTTACACTAGAACAATGAGATAATATTCGATTAAGGAAATTTCATAAATCAAAATGAACTAGTTTGTATTGTTATCGAGAGAGCGGAGAACTCGTGTGAGATCTACACGACTATTATTCTTCATCAGAAAACGATGAAAAAGAAGGAAGTCTCGACTCGACTTTCGTCGTAAAAATTTCTCATTCTCTTCTGCATTGTGTGGCAAAGATTTCAATCGAGAAATATAACGACGAGCTCATTTTGCAACGTTTCTTTTTCTTTTTTTTTGTTCCTTCGAGCTCCAATTGCAATTGTTCGACTTTCAAAACTGGCCAGTGTAAAAAAAACCGAGACTGATTATTAAATTACTATTATTACTCGGCGGCAATAGCCAATAAGAATAACGCGAATTATAAAATAAAAAAAAATCATTATATCGATGTCTATTATTTCATTGTAATTGCGCGTATCGTCTGGTTTCAAGTTGAGAAAAATAAAAATATATATGTATATGGTATAGTGCAGATGTCTGATAAAATGTAATGTATGCAAAAGAATTCATTAAAACGCAAAGAACGCTCCGAACAGATGCAACCGAGTTTCCTTTGAGAATGCAGTCTTTAAACAAAACAATGATAAATTTATTAATCAGAATAAAAAGATATATAATTTAATTTTCAAGTCCTAGAATATTAATTCAATTAGAATAGTTTTTGATAAAATACGATGAAGTTACGGTCTCGCAATAATTCCGATTTCAAGCTATATTTATAAGAAAAAAATCCAATTAACACCACAAAAAAATACCAATTTACAATCAAATCGTTATCACGGTGATATTGACACGTATAAAATATAAATAATAAACAGAACACATGTGTTGTATCTAAAAGGAATGCGATCTAAAATACTAAAAATAAAAAAAAACTTACATATACTCGGGTGACCGCGTAAAATTTACGACGGTTAAATAAAAATTTTTTCACCTTACAAGTAATACAGACTATATGATAATGGTGCTGAGTTTATAGCAATATAGCTATATTGTTTTATATGCGAACCGGCTCCAAACAAAGTTTTTAATTAACGAACGATAATGAACTACACGAATTAATGCCCGGTTTTATTGCGATTACACATTGATTACTATGGCGCGTATGCGACGAGTTTCGAAACATAGTTATCTCGTATCCGATTCAAAATCATAATAATAATGAATATAAAATATTTACAACTATTTTGTGATACATAAAACGGTCGTCGACCGACGGCGTAGTAGAACCGGAGCGCACCGGAACGCCGCTCCGACACTTTAATTTAGCGCACCGACGCTATTTAGTACGAAAATACAAGTGCACGATACACGTTTGAGAAAATAACCATTTTAATTTAGAGCAAGTGAAGATGAAAAAAAAATATTGGAAAATTTTCGTGTTAAAAACATTATATTCTTAATGGAAATACGCGTTTAAATACAGTTCCTCGTTAGACAAATTTAAAAATATATATTGAAAGAGTGTTAGAAGATATTTATCTATAGACAGGTATTTAATTAATATGATAACTTTTGGTTTATTCCAAAAATCAGAATATAAAGAAGAAATTTTAATATTGATAGGAGCAAATTTCTTTTTTCAGTTGATGTTTAAAATAGGCAAAAAAATAATGTAAAAAATTGAACCTCAGTGCAAAAAAATATATTAGGTAATATAAAAAGGTTTAAAACAATAACTATATTTTGGAAATTAATAAATAAATATGATTAAAATTAAAAAAAAACGATTTTTATTACTATAATTTTATCTAATAAAAATGCAGATTATAGACTTTAATGCAGTCATTTAATTATAACAAAAAGGCTGTTATTTTCATTAAAAAAAAAACGGTAAAACAACTTCACGAATAAAAACATAGTGTTATAATTTAAGAAAGAAATTGTCAGATTAAGCGCACATCAACTCGACTTAAAAGCTCAAAGCGACGATTATTAAGATTTATCTCGATCAAAATTCCACACGGACAATTTAACCCGTCGACCGCAAAGAGTGTAAAACTGTGTTATTTCTCTTTTATTTTACGATCACGATGACGAGGACATCTTAATCCAATTTCTGGTGACAATCGCGATGCTTAACCCGAACATGTTTCGTGATTAATTGCGCTCGACGGATGGTACAGAAAAATAAATATAATAAAATAAAATAACGATTTGAGATATCATAAATAAAAACAATTATCACTCACTTTTTGTTGCTTTCCAGAAAAACGTCGAATTCAACGGACATTTTGCAGCACAAAGCCTTGCGACTGTGAGACGACGAACAGTTGGTGTTTATCATGTGGCCATCTGGAAAAATAAATTCAAGTATATATAAGTGTTATTATAATAAATAAATACGTCATTATTGAATAAATTACGAGTGAGAAACGAAAAATTCCCAAGAATATTTTCCTATAATTATAACGAGTCCAAATATTACACTTACAAAAAAAAATCAGAAGTTTTATAATTATCGTTTTTATTATTTCACTGAAAAAAAAAACATAAATGTAAGTAATATTTAAAAATGAATTTTATCACTTTTTTATAACACTAAACGATTTATTTAAATTAATTATAATATGTTGTTAACGTAGACAAAACGATTAACGTGTATTAAAATGCGAAATATTTTTAAAATTTTGTTTAATGCAATAAAAGTAATAATTCAAATTAATAGATAAAAGCAGTTAATAATTTCAGCATTAAAAATATCAAATTACATTTTCTATTTTCAAATTCCAAAGCTTTCTAAATTTTATTTTCAGAAGCATAAAAATCGATTCGATTCAGTTTCAATATTTTAAAATATAACGATAATAAATAGAAGAAAAAAACCTGAGAGAAATTTGTGATTTTTTTTTATTCAAAAAAATACTTTCCTTATATTCTTGATCACATTATTTTAATCGAGAAATAATTTTCACTTAATTGTAAAAAAAAAATATTATGTTACAGTAACATGGAAAACATTTAATAAAACTTGTTGAACGAAAAAAAATAGCAGTGAAAACGCAAAATTTAAAAAAAACTGTGGCATTTTAAACGTTTTACATAACAATGTAAATTTTCAACACAACTTTAATTTGGATCGAATTTAATCGACTCCATATAAGTGGACGAAAGATTGACACCTTAACGGGAAGAAAATTGGAGTGCAAAAAAAAAAAAATAAAATCGTATTTTAAAAGCGTAAAAATTGATCTTTTCTCTGTCTTCAACGTTCGTGCGTGCGTTCGTGTACAATGCAAACAGCCTTCTTCGGTCGTCGTAACAATTAAGGAAAGACCGGTGAACGAATGTGCGGTTCGAGTTTCCCATCAAGAAGTGTCACTATTTAACGACACCGCACACCGAATGAAGTGTCCATCTTGATGAAAGACGAAAGAGGTAAGAAAAAGAAAAAAGAAGAATAATTGGCATAATTCTCGAATCTCGAGAGTATTGACACTTTTAGCACCGGAAATAATCGTGCCAAACTTACTACCAGCGCCAAAATATCAATCAACCTAATAAAAACTACATTCAAATATATTTATCTTGCATAACACTATGATCAAAAAGTAAGGTAAATTTGTTTATAAAATGTGGATTCTTTATTTATTCTTCAAAAACGCATTTTTGGCAACGCTTTTTCCAGTCCTCGAAACAGTCGAAATAGTCTTTTTCCCGTATAGCTTTCAAGATCTTCTTTGATTCGAATTTTATCCGCTCAATCGTGTCAAAATAGAGTCCCCGCATTAGCCTTTTGAGTTTTCTGAATAGCCAGAAGTCGCACGGAACCAAATCAGGTGAATATGGTGGTTGCGGAACGATATGAATAGAATTTTTGGCAAAAAAGTCGCGAAGAACCAATGCAGTAAGACATGGTAACCTTTTGACAAACAAACGCTTGACAAATGTTAAAGACAGTACTACCAACCTAGGAAAAAAAATACAATTCAACTGCTTTCTTAATGCCCGAGAGTTTTAAACGACAATTTCACCTTACTTTTTTTTAACACAGTAGTATATTGAAACAATATTTTCAAAATAAAAATGAATATTATATGAAACTCAATAATTGCAATCGAAATATAAACATTTTGGGCGTTGAAACATGTAGTGTACTTTATACGATGACGCTAGTTAAACCATTGAATACAATTAAATGATTGTCCATCATTGTCACAATATTCGGTGAAATTTCGACGAATGGTTATGCTAACAAGTCGAGAGAGACGATGTACATCCGTATATTTCTGTAATTAATTGCGTTGGTAAAGTGTGGGAATGGGAATGGCAATGGGAACCAACTCTATCTCATTCACATGCGAGATAATCAACACCAGTGAAAATCACTGCTTTAATTTTCGCATTCTGTGCACTTAATTAATATGAAATTTATTGCAGTGTCACGAATAATTAACTGAAGATCTCGCTATAAACTTCAACAATTCCAATTTGGATTCACAATCCGCTCGAATATAATTGTCACAGTAGTCTTTCCGAGCAGACTAACCGAATGCAATTTCAAATATTAAAATAAAATATTCAATTTCTCATAAAAATATTTTTTTTTATAATTGATCCAAATATTGACCTTTTTCATACACAACCGTAATCTCATTCTTAATTCATGCCTAATAAACAAAAAATATATAAAATTCGATTAAACGAATAAAAAAATATATAATATATTAATGTCTAATATACCGAAAGTAATAAAAAGCAATTAAGCTCCAATTACAAGAAATCGGAACGGAAATAAACAGCACACAAGGTGTGAAATTTTACATGCTCAATTTTTATAAGCGAAAAGGTTTCCGTTCAACTGACCGATTTTAATTTAAAATATATAATGAACTTTTATATATATATATATATATATATATATATATATATATATATATATTATTAATATTAAATACTTAATACAACTGTATATTTGAGATATTGGGTACAGCTTAGTAACTTTCTTTTTCTTTTTTTTTGACGCAAGATCAACGAATATGACTAGCTAAATTTATTACAGTAGTTAATATATTAGCAAAAAAAAAGTGAAACAATTTAGCAATTAACCGACGTCGTAAGATTCTAAATAAAAATCATCAACTCAATTTATTAAATGACGAAATAAATAATTCTGAGAAATAATATTACTAATTACCAGATATATGGACTGATTATATATCTGATAATTTTGTTTGATTAACATAAAAATGTTGAATAATTATTCAAATATTATCCATTATATTAAAAAAAAATTTAACGTAGAAAATCATATATGTATAAGCATAATTTATTTTTCAATTCGAGTCAAAATTTTAAATATAAATGATTTCTACAAAATAATATACATTTTTAATAAGACTTTATTTTAGTAAACGTTTTGAATACATCAGGAAATGACTGTCAATACGTTGTTATTTATAATAATATGTTGTTCCTTTTCCTAAATTTACTGTTTAATAATATATGCTTTCGTTATTCTCAAAGTTTATATACAGAATTAATAATTAGTTCAGTGCCAGTACTAGAAACAATCTTGACAAAAGTGGAAAATAAACAAAATGGAATTGACAAACTTGCTAAGAGTTTTAAAAAGAAAATTAATATAACAAGTAAACTAAGTATAATAGAAATTTTATATATTTTATATGTTCACATTGATGCAAAAATGTAAAGTATAATAGTAAATTTTATTAATAATCTCAAAACGGTTGTTAAAAAGATTTTCGAATTAATTAAGAAGAAAAAAGATCGCGAATAAAAATTGAAGAAATACGAATGAGTGTTCTTATCTTAAAAATAACTTTGATACAAAATAAACGATAAGAGAAGTCAAAACTGTAAAATGCAGAAGTTTGAAAAAAACGGCTCGACTGCAGCATTTCATTCGAAATTCCAGTTTGCATCCGCCCCGTTGGGTAAATGGCCCGAAGCGGAACACTTTTCATTTTTTCCATCGTTATTTTTATTATTTCTTTAATGTATTCAAAGGGAGAGGAGATTGCTACTGTGCCCAATCTGGTGCAAGCATCGACGAAGACACATCGCCGAACAGGTTCCAGGGCAGATAACCAAATTAAACGAAATTACCGACGACTATCCGTCCTACCGACCGAAGCTCAATTAACGCCCGAGCGAGGGTTGAACGACTTCTCGAGACACCACCTGCCCCGTTTTGAACTCATTTTCAAGTCTGTTCATAATATAATCAAGAGATATACGGTTCAGAACAATCGCAAGAGTCAAAACGTAAAATTAAACGCTCCGCTGACGGTGATTCGCATAGGAGATAGAACGCTGTCGAGAAAGCAAGTCGAGAAAATGTTCGAGTTTATCAAAGACACATTCTCCAAACTCCGATACAAACGAGATTTTGCTCAGACTGAAGGAACTTCGTCAATTTGTAAACATTCGTTCAATCTCGGATGCGTTCATCACGCACGAATTAATCTTGTACAACTTCTGCGGAAAGCGAGGAAAACCACCCTCATTAGTACATAGTAGATTTTCGGGAATATCATAGCTGATCTTAATGTATACAAAATGAAAATATTTTATATATTTTCATAATATGTGAGTTTTTTTACCAATTTAAAACGAATTGAGAAACTAAATCTACGATCAAGAAATATACATAAAAATATGTTAAAATAAAATATCAGAGATGAAACTACTTTATTAAACATACTTGTAGTAGAAGGCAGATAAGTTCGTATGGCAAGCCAATAACACCACACTCTAGACAAACTTTCATAATTTCGTTGCCGAAGGGGTTGTGAATGAGAAAAGTTTAAAAAACTCTGTATTCAAATATCTATGATAGTTTTTAACTTCTGATATAAAATTAATAAAAGGATACCAGTGGAATTAAAAAAGTTCTTCGTATTTTTTAAAATTATATCCAAATATAAAATTAATTAAAATTAAATATCATCTATGAATAATTAGTTCTATAGAGGCAATTGAAAAATTACATCTTATTAGTAAATTAATTTTCTTTACAACATCAAAAATTGTAAATTTATTTCGTGGTAAAAATCGAAACATTACTATCGATAGCGGCATTCATAGAAATTTTTGAAGTCATAACAGTGAGCGATTGCTCTTGAAATCTAAGACATTTTCCTTTATCGGAAAAGCGTTTTCGATAAAAAATCGCAACGATCAGTCAAATGTGAACATTGCATATAGATGAGGGTGAAAATTCGACGTTGAAATTCATCCGCACAATCGCCTTTAGAATATAACAATTTCTATGTAAAAACGTTGATATATGAAGATGCCGAACAAATATGTTTCATGATGAAATACGAATATTTATAATTTTTTAGAAAACGAAATGCTCCTATTAGGCTTATTTACCAAAAATATACAAAATATGAAAAATAATATAATTTCATGCAAAAAAAAAAAATCTAAAAATTAAGCCGATTTACATCAAAATATAACAATATTTCAGTTTCCATGGAAAATAATAAAATTCGATAAGTTATTTATAAAATACGAAATATAAAAGAAAAATATCTGAATATTCAAATCGAAATAAAAAATATTTCAAAATCTGGATACATCTGAGATATTTTTGATATGAACGAAGTAGTTTAATCGCATTGATCGGATTAATTGACAGAATATTTCGACATTCGAAGTAATTTTCAATTATCATGCCATCAATTTCATATTATTCAGGTTTTATTTCAAAATCTCATTTATAATTACTATTATTACTATACTATAGACACACATAAATAAAATTAAAAAATATATATTAAAGATATAAAAGGATAAAAATAAATGATTTATATGTCGAATGCCAGAGTTTTAAATGTTGACAAAAACGTGACCTTTTATAGAACATAAGGTTATCATCATATTTTATATAGAATGTGGAGCAAAACTGAAGTCCGATCCTTTTATAACAACAAACATAATTCACTATTATATCGGAAATTTCCTAAATAATAAACGATATTTTCGAATAATCGCGAGTCGATTACAAAAAGTAAAAAAAAATTCCGATTTGTTACCGGTCAAAATTCAACCTTCCACCTTTGCGGTGTGCGCGCGTACACGAAATTACACAAAATCCCGATACGAGACCAATTTCAATTAAGAACAGGCAAATGAACCCGTCGGCCCATAAAGTGATTCAATGGCGACGAGGGCGATGGCAATCCGGGACGACTACGTTGACGACCCGTCGCGAACAATGAGTGCCACATCACAAATGCGAATACGGTACCATCGGCACAGGATATTGCACGAGCAATGGAAGACAAAAGACCATCGTCGCACAATACCTTCTACTCGTTTCCAATAATACGCTATCCAGGTTCATTTTCTTTAAATGAACGGAATTTGTTGACAAAAACGTCTACGTAATTGAATAAGTAGCGTAAAATGAAACATAAGCGAATTAACACGTATTTGTCGGAAAACGTTATTATTAACTCGACAGGAAATGCGGGATATGTATTACTATGGATCATTTTCGTTTGATGTAGAATTTGGAATAAAATATTTTATAAAAATATTAAGTAATTTTGAAATTAAATCGATTTTTGTACGAAAGCATTTTTTTGAGCGTGTTACAAAAAAAGAAATCGCCGCTATACCGTCAATGTTCGCACGTGTAATACCCGAAGAACGTGTGTTAAGATAAATATATCAATTGAAAAACATCTTCAAATCATTTTATAATACAAATACATTTTTATTATTCTGGAAATCGACATAAAAGATTGATTCATTAAAAATTGATATATTGATATCTTGAATATTTACAACTGAAAGAAAATGAGAAAATACAAGTAAAAGTATAAGAAAATAAATTGAGTCATATTCGTAACACTAAAGAATCACACTTTTAACAATATTGTAAATTGACTATCCGTGTTCACATCTCTTAGATTAATATTTTATAAACATTTTCTTATAAATAACATTTTGCTTTGTCTCGTATTAAATTTATTACGTCCTACAAGCAAAGCGCTTTCTCCATATTTTTTTATTGTGGTGATTCATTTTCGGTGGCAGAATTTCGATCAAGAAAGTTGATTTAAAAAAACAACAACAAAAACAATAAATCTTCGAGAATAGCAATTTACGAAAGTCGAATATGGCAGTGTATATGATTACGTTTTAGCAGTATAAATTTAACCATCAAAAATACTATTACAGCTATCGACTAGTACAATTATCATATTACTAATTTAAAATCCTTCAGATTATAATGGAAAAAATAAATACATTTTTCATTAAATTTATTGCATAATTCTATGTACAAATTAATCATTATTTTTATATTTATTTTAAATAAAAAAATCGCATGATTTTTCATATAAAAAATACATTATTTTCAAAAAAAACAAAATAATGGAACATTATAATTACAATCACAATTAACAGAAAACAATAACAAAATTTACATACAAATTATTCTCGATTTAAATTCGAAGCAATTTAATCGAAAATCGAATTCAATTTCCTAGAACAATAAAACGTCAACGTTTATGGAAATATGAAAAGCGTGTGATTATTTCCAAAAATCCGATCAATCCTTTTGATCCACTAAAATATGCGTAAATATACGTTTTATTTAGATATTAAAAAAAATACATCCCGATTTCAAATATCTATAAACGACGTAGATTTTATTAATATTTAAAACGCAATAACAATATTACGAGATAATATTTACTCATTAAAAAAAAATTATACAATTGCAGGTCGAGACCCGTTTTAACATACTTTTATTATTATTTTCACTGAATTATTTTTTTTACGTGTCTCAATTATATCCAATTATCTGCTGCGATTCGCACGCGAACGATTTAACCGCGAAATCGAATCGAAACGTGATGGCATCAATCGAAATACTCTTAGTTTTTAAATCGACCAAAAAAAAAGACTATGAATAAAACGTTAAAAACAGAAGAGGTCCAACCGAACACTATTAAATTTACACGCTAAGAATCAAAATGAAAATAATAATAATAATAAAGATAGTTAATCAATCGTTGCGCATACTGAAAGATTCAAATGAAGGAAACATTAAAAATCTAAACCGGTATCTTGAGATCCGATCGGGAAGACAAAAAAAACCGACTTTAGAAAAAAAAGTAGTTGATCTCGAAACAGGGCCTATTTGGACACTTATTAATAATTTATTCGAAAACTGGATCGTTTAGAGCCGCACTTGTCAAAGTTTCGTCGGCCAATTTTTTTTTCAATAACATTTTCAGTTTTAGTTAACATTATATTAGAGAATAGCATATTATTGTATATACAAATCAATTCATGAAAACGAAAATATAAAAATTATCATAATTATTATAATACAATAAAAATATTTTTAAAATTGTTTAAAATGTATTTACTTCAAAAAATATTTTTTTTATAATTATAACAATTAGTGACTTGCAAAAGTTAAAACTTCATAATTTAGTTCAATTATATAATTTATGAAATATAGAAAAATACAACCCTTATAATATGAAATATATGTATTGCCATCAAAAGGGATAGAATTAAATCAATATAAAAACAAAAATAAACAATATTTTTACTGCAACACACCCCCAACCCTTTGTGAGTCAAAATCAACATTAGCTTCGACCATCCCATATATACATGGTCCCAATTTTTCAATTTGAAGCCCCTATCTAAACGATAATGTTAATTCAATATTTGAAAATATTCGATTTGGAAATGAAACGTGAATATTTATGTACACATATATATAACTAGTTTAATTCATCTAGTCAACACGTCTCGTTATCAAAACGTTCGCGCACATTCACGCACAAAATATACAAAACACATACATACACACTTAATCCACCCACGGAGACAGAAAAATGACCATGGCCACTGAACACATCTATCTTTAAGTTCGCAAGTTGTAATCGTAACGACAACCAAAAACAAAACAACAACATTAACATCGTCTAAAATAGCAAAAGAAAAAAATAGTTGCCAAACGTGTTATAATTTACGATTCGATCTACATATTAAAATTTATTACGACGTTGTATAGCAATCGATAACTCTCCCTCGGTCTCTCTAGAAGCGGTGAACACCGATTATCCCTCTGAATCCGTGTATTTTTTTTCTGTTACTATTATTATTTATTATTGTTTCGCTTTGTATTTTATTATTATTGCAACGGTCAATTTGTTCATAAAGTCGGACAGGTATTGGGCCAATAAAAAAATATGAGATCGATTCCGAAGATTGTTAAACATTAGTTTTTGGTTCTATTCCAGAGTGCAATCGCACAACATTCATACAATATATAATATATATGGCAAACTCAATTTATAAAATAATATTCATATAAAATCGTGAAATTTATTTAACATGATGTTTCAACATTTTTTTTGTTATGGATCAAAAAAAATATTAGAAACAGTAAAGATTTAAAAGCGTTTAAAAATTAATAATTAGATACGGGTAGTTCAGGAATTGAAATGTATGGACAAGATTTTGTCGTTTTGTTTTTATGTTATTTTTTAAAAATTAAACGAAAAAAATATATTTCTATCAATCAAAATATAAACAATAAAAGCAGCAGTTGAAAAAAAATATAATATAAAATAAAATATCTGACGTTTTTACGGTTGAAATTAGATTTAAAACGAGAAAATTGCCGCTGAATTAATCGACGTCAATCCAATGCGGTCGTATCGAAATTGATTATTTCAACACAAAATAATAATAATAATAACACTTTGCACGTCTCGTACGCGATTTTTTCCCTTTCGTTTCAATCGTCATCATAACCACGGACCGCGTAAAGTAACTTCAATGAACTACATAAAACCGTTATCTTTTGAGCACAAATGAAATAATCGTTGAAATGTAAAAAAAAAGTGTATCGCTGCGTACCTTTAAACACATATAGGCATACATATATATATATATATATATATATATATATATATATATATATATATATATATGGTATACAAGCCTTCAGACATAATCGCCGTGGCGAGGTTAAAAGTTTAAATTAACCTTTGACAGTGTTGCGCAAGGAGGTTAATTTAACCGAGCGTCGGTGAAAGCGGGGGCTTAATGAGACTCTTTTAAACGATAGACGGCGTTCAAAATAATGGATCACGTTTAATCTCGTCAAATCCGCAACGTTATCTCCTCGACGAAGATATTATTATATTATATGTCTTACATGCTCCCGGCATATATACAGCGACGTAACTAGGATTGGCATTATCCAGTACCACGACACGTTAAATTTATAAAAAAATCTCATATAAAAATATTTATAATATATCCATCTCATCATTTTTTTCCAATAATTAGTTATCTAATTTTTTTTTATTATTTTCGTATAAACGTAAAATATGTTATATAACGCGTATAAATAATTACAATGTAACAGAAACTTAATGTTTAAATAAATTATTTTCTAATCTTTGGGGACGCGTCTTTCGACATAATGAATCGAATGCAGACTCTCTTCCCTAAAGGGTTAAAATACGATCGTTTTAATCCCGAATAAAACAAGCATTACACAATAAAACACAGTAATTAATCTATTAAGGACAATCAAATTACTCACTTGTCTTTTCTTGATAGAGCTGACTGTCTGTGTCTGTGAAAAACCATATCTGCAACAAGAAAACATCATTATTTAATATTAAAACTGCTATAATTCATAAAATAATAATAAATATTTAAATGAACGAAGTTTAATTAGTGAAAAAAAACGGTAAAATGGTCGCCGTGTGACTTCTTTCAAATGGTAATAAAATTATCATATTAAATACCATTTTTTATACAATTTATTTATGTTGTCGTTCATTGAAAATACCCAAAAAAACCCGAACTGCGTCGATTAAAATATATGAAAAACGGATATATATAACGTCAACAATATGCAAATAATTATTAATTATTTAATTCAAAAAACAGCTCGAAATTCGCTTAAATTAAATAGCTATTTTAGTCGCGACAAAAATTTTTTTTATTGATTTATACAAAGTGGTTCCCTACTGTGACTTGTAAAATAGCGACAAATATAAATTTTAATAATTGTCGAATAAAAAACAATAAAATCTAAAAGAATTTGAAATAATTGGAAAAAAGTATTTAAAAGCAGCATTTTTTTTATATTTTTGTCTTAATTAAATAAAAATAATAATAAAATAATGTATTTAACATTATTTTTCAATTTTTTATATCATATTGAATTCAAAATATTAACTATTCATCATCGTTCATATGTTTTCGCCTCTCCTAACTTTAGGTAGCAGTTATAAAAGAGCATTCTCCGATTACATTAGAACAAACAAATAAATCTGCTATCGAAAGATAAAGTGCTAAAGCGGCGAAACTGCAGTATTTCCCTTATGGAATTGATCGAAGATTAAACTGGTAGCAATAATAGTGCAATTAGACGATGGAAAAACCGTTCTGCAACCATAAAACTGGTCCAAGAACGATAAATTCTATATAGAAAGATACTTAGTCCGAGATAGGCAAAGTGCGACAGAACCATAGGCGCCTATTAAAACTTAACACCATTACGAACGTGTAAATAAATAATAATAAGAAAAAGACTCAATTCAATGGTCAATAATTCAATGTCGCCGTTTTACACGCGATTTATATTCATAAATTACACGTGTCGTACATTGACATGAAGGAGATCACAGCTGAAAAAATATACTACGATGTAAGGGAACATATATCATGTCTCCTCTTCAATAAGGGTGACAACTAACGCAAAACGAATGAATATGTCCATAGTTTATTATAAGCACTTAATCGCTATTATTTATTCGTTTTTGCGTTGGAAATTAATCCGTGTTTCGTTCGACTAACTGGTTTTTGTGTTATTATTAAAGTCGATACTTGAAAATATTCGATTATTGCTCCATATATAATCTTAAGAGTGTTTTTTTTTTAATCATAAAAAAAATGTAATGTAAAACGTGTTTACGAAGTTGGAGACTATAAACGTTGCAAACGCGGATTGTAATTACGAAGCACTTTAATTTATCTTATATATTTTCGTACTGGTTCTTATTAATAACATACTATATTATAATGTTGTTTCTGTTTTAATTACGATTGCAACACGGATACAAGTTAACGATCTATATAGGAAAGAGCTTTGTATTTAATATGAAGCTTATTAAGAGTTCGTTAAGCCGATGAAAATCCTTTATCGATAAAACTTTTTTTATCAAATTATTCTACTGATATCGAATCGTTTCAGTATCTAAAAAAATACTAAAAACTATCTCGAATTTAAGATTCTAATCCTTGGATTTTTCAATATTATGTATAATTTAATGCATATTTTACTGAAGTCTGTATTTAAATATATAAATTGTAAAAAATGTGTGTATTAAAAGAAAATGTTTCAAAACATTTATTAATGACGTTGATCTTTAATATTTTGATAGCACTTTTAAATAGATATAATAACAAAGATTATACATTAGCTACATAGTAAAAAAAAAAGATATTTATAATGTTCTATTAGACAAACATATATCTTGTTTATTGCATTACTGATAACAAAAGAAAAAAATAACACTACAAGATTTGAAAGTTAGATCCAACAGAATGCTAAGAACCGTAATGTTATTATTATTATTATTGAATCATATATTATTATTAACAAAATAAAAATTATATTCGATAATAAGCAGATATTAACGGAACGAGTCGTTAATATCTTTCGAATGTTAACATGTGTGTGTCGTTTTGCTCGACATAAGCAAGTATTTAGATTAATTGTTCGTATTGATCAAAACTAGTTTTATTCGTAACGACGTTAGATCTGAAAAAAATATATATATATAAATAAAACGAACGAGACATAAATTAAAAAGGCGTACCGATTTGCATATTTTAATTATGTACTGGCGTATATGTGTAACAGTTAATATATTATGATCACAATAAATTTCGATCGAGCGGAAAAAAGGTGACTTAGAAAAATTTGTATATATATATATATCCTTCAACTGGAAAATACGCTATCTAATAATAAAACAAACACAAATGATTCGATAAATCTGACGCCCTATTATTATACGACATGTCACGAGAAATACTACTGTAATCAAAAAGTAAGGTGAAATTGTCATTTAAAACTCCCGGGTATTAGGGAGGCAGGTAAATTAATTTCATCACGACAATACACCATGTCATACTGCATTGATTCTTCGAGACTTTTTTGCCAAAAATTCTACTCATATCGTTCTGCAACCACCGTATTCGCCTGATTTGGAGATCACTTTGAAGGGAATGAAATTGATTTGAAAGATTAAATAAAAAATTTACATTTTATAAACAAATTTACCTTACTTTTTAATCACAGCGTTATATTGAAATAAATCCGATCCAGATTTACTTACTCAATTTATGTGGCAAAATTTAAATTTTGACCGTTTCAAATCGATATTTCGTAATTGTTTCTACCGAAAGAAAACTATGAAAACGTGAACATAATGAAGCTACTTCAGTAGCACGCGCTAGCTTCCGTAAGACGTGTCCGAAATTTATTTGAAAAAAAAAATAAAGCGTAAGGGAAAATTATTAGTGAGAATATTTGATAAGTCAGTGAATTCCAACGGGTGGCCACCGAAATCGGAGCATTATAATTAATTGAGCATCAAAAACCCAAAGAGGATAATTCAATGAAGATCCGACAATTAATGTTCGGTACAACCGACCTGTCCGAGACTCCGACAAAAACCCGGTTAATTGACGGCGACCCACGAACACCCACTGCAGTGTAATCCCTCAACGAAATACGTTAAACCATTAAAAAGTCAATTTAAATACAGAATCGAAAATAACGACAAAAAAAGCCTCCAAAGACCGAAAAAAAAAGCGTGTTACAAAGCTCCGAAGTCCATTGCGCCGCCGTACATCCTTATTAAACTGTATACCCTCATCTGAATACTGATGAATACATTGATTTTGGGCAAAACCGATTTTAGTTTTTCATCACAGATTAAATCAAATTTATTTTTTAGATGTTTTTCAAATATTTTTATATTATTAATGCCTGTTCTAAGTATTGTAATACTGCTGTATTCTAAAATTTAAACGAAAATCTGCTAAAATTTTCAATTAAATGAAAAATAATAATTAGTCATACAATATATATATTTTGAACTTTAAAAATTTGGATAATTCTAGATCTCTCGAAAACAACACAAGACAACTAGTTATTATACCGTGAAATCCGTTCGGATACAATATATGATATTTAAAACGGGTAAAGAAAAACAAGGGGCGGGTTTTATATGGACAGAAATATACGTGCGTTAATTAAACCCTTGAATCAAAGAATAAGAAATTTTATATAAAAAATAAATATGTTTGTTGAATGTTATTATGAGAATATTACAAATATTTTAATATCAGTAATCAGATAAAAATCAAATACGTGCACTTGTGGGAAGTTAAATCTGAGGACATCTGACAAACAATGCATATATATTATATAATACAATTTCCGATACATGACTCTGCAAGAAAGACCAAGAGTTTATCCAAACGATGACACAGCTACTGGTACGTTCCAACAAATTTGTTAATTAACAAATTCGAAATAAAAAAATAAATACATTCGAATACGTCATTGTTTTTCACGTGAGAACTTTTTCAAATATTTCAATGTTTAATATGAATATTTTGGATCAAAACAAACCTCGTTAATTTATATAGGATAACTGATAAATTTATGAATGATGTGAAATAAAATCGCATTGTCTGTTTCTCACAACCTCTCATACACTAAACACATATCACGGATATAATGAAAGAAACGCATAATAAATATATACATGAATAAAAAAAACGTTCGATTCGCACTTAGAGAGTTATGCGTGTCGAATTCGGGTCGTATCTGAAACGGCACGCAAGCAATCAAATCTCACAAGAGAACCAAGATCAAAACATGGGACAAAAGAGAATGTTCAGCATGTGAGCTAACCTGACGAAATAAACTATCGACAGTCACGTCTAGGGTGAATAAAGTCTGAGGCCCTTTTTTTTCAATATCGCAAAGAACATAAATGCGGCACCTCACGCTGCGAATCAGATTAAAAATATAAATTAAAATGCATGACACACCTTAAACATCGTACGCAATCGACGTTAAACGCTACCACATCGATAGGAAGCATATCAAATCTGTTTCTTATACATGAATGAAAGAGTATCGGAAACGCAATTCGAACCGAAAGAACTCTTGAATGTTAGTAAAATCGCAAAAGTCCAATGCTGCACTGGATGGAAGCAAAAAGAACGTCGCACGGCAGAAAGAATTCAATCACGTATCGTCGTAATGTTCGATTCGGATTTCGGTAACAAAAAGAAAAAAAACACTTGAAAATTGTCTTCGAAAGTTTTCAGGTCAAAAAAGTAAACGACAAGTGCATGTTACAAGAATTTACTGAAATGAAGGATTTTTTACATTACAATTGAAGGTCAACTAACAGTTGAAACAGTTAGAAAACAAAAAATGAACATCAGTTGAAAAGACGTTTATGACATTAAATCTTTAAGAGAATTTGTGATTATATGTACAAGAAAAACGTTTGATATATATAGTATATGAAAACCAAATATCCTAAAACCCAAAACCTACATCCTTAACAAACGATAAATTCATAAGAAAGTCTTCTTGTCATCATATCTGCAATATCGTGCCCGGTAACTTTTACAGTGGTCATATCCTGTTTTAACCTGTCGAGCCACCGTTTTTTTAATGTTCCTCGAAGTCTGGGTCTTCCTTAAGGGTTTCAATATAAAATCTATTTAAACAACAAAATATCTTTCCTTTTTTTAATACAAAAAAAAAGCTTTTTTCTAAACAATAAAAATAAAATATATCTCAAATACGACACATTAAAATAATTTAAATGGATATATACGACGGTTATATTCAGTCTTGTAACGACCGAGTCTCACGACATCCAAAAATCGCATTAATTGCTCGTAATAATAACGAGCAGAAGCCAGAAATAGTAAATTAGAATGATTCGCGTGCCTCGAATTTCAACAAATTGATGATACGCGAATAATTAGCGCGTCGAACAATTAAACGCGTTAAACGAAATGCGACCTCAGCACCCATTAAACGACCGCACAATACAAATATACGAGTAAAATATAATATACGAATTCAGCTTAGTAACAACAGTTCGAAATGAAATAAGGTGATCCAAATCACGGACGAAATCGTGACTGACGGTGTGTAGCAGTCAGCCGACAAGAAGAGAAAATGATAGGAGCTAAACAACTGTTAAACGTAATAAAGTAGAATGATTGATGCGAGAGGAAGTAATAAAATGATAATGCTACGAAGCAAGACCGTTTGAAATAAATCTTTCGTCTGCTGAACACGAACGAATTGATAATTCAAAATGAATTCGAAGATTTACAAAGCATCAAATTTGTATGTCTATTCAAAAAAAAATTGAATAGTTCACCAAATATAATATCGAGGCTCTCTTGAAAACCTCAAATTTGAGTAATCTACGTCTATCTGTAAAGACTCACAAAGACTATCACTTTAGTGCGATGATTAAACAAAAAGAAGGTAAGTCGGTTTTATCAATTGTCGAATCAATTACAGGTCTTTTGTGGTAAAAGAATAATCGAAACGTAAAACGAGGAGGACCACCCCGAAATTTTAAGACGATTTTGGGGTATATTTTTTTTTGTTCTCTTTTTAGTACCTCTTTATACACTAAATTATAAAATACGTGACGGTCGATTTAAGCGAGTCAAATTCATTGGCTGCGTGGTGACGATAAACCGTCAACGATGTCGAATCGACAAATTCGATTAAAATGGGAAATGTACAGCTGTGTAATTTTCAGTAAAACAGCACATGAATCAAGTTCAATTTTTATCTACTATATCTGATTATACACAAATATTAAAATTTTTCATTTGATGTTGGTTTCTAGGACTTTCTCTGTTATATAGATAACAATTTTCTATATTATATAACCATGTAATCGAAGGCGATTTCACAAAGACATGTTTATTTCGTTTCTTATGTAGTAAAATAACATTTTCCACCAACAATTTTTGTTCATTTATTTAAAAGTTTAATTCGCTAACATTCTGGAAAAAACAAAGCGCAATAAAAGGCGAACACAACAAGTACCCACAGTGAAACTGTTATATTGTTAAAAGTAAATCTACAAAATGGGCAATGTTCATGTTAAATCTGTCGTTGCTTCAACACATTCGTATTCTATTGACCATTATATATAATAATAACCATTAGATGTTTGTGTCGAGCTCGTGAGTTAACGGTCTAAGGAAATTCGCTGCACTATTCATTCGATTTGAACGGAAGTTAAATACACGTTTCAAAAATTTTGAAACCGATAAATCACGTGGTAGAGCATTAGGCAGTTTTTTTTCCGAGTCCGAAACCCTCCGACCCAGAATGGCAGGTGTCGTTCTGCATTCTATGAAACGCAACAATCCATTTTAACCACCTGCCTCGCGCGGTGTTTACCTTTTTTTTAGGGTTCCCCAAGATTTCTGGAGGTCGTCGTTTGGAATATCCACGAATTCTTTGTCATTCGGTTAAAAGCTTCAGCGACAGGTGAGCCTGAATAATTCCTATAACCTTTTTTTTCACTTTGCACAATTCGTGGGTACACGTGTGCGCAAATTCCCATATGCGTGTACATTTAATGTGACGCACACACGCACAAACATATTTATAACGCGCACGCTGAAGATTAATGGGAGAACGTAGAAAATATATATCACGGGTTAAGCTCGAGTTACGTTGATGAGAAAAATCCACAATTTAAAAAGGATGGAAACGGATATGTGTTGGATAAAAAGCTAATGTAACTTGCGCACATCCAATGCAATTTAAATATCAAAATAGCAATATTTATCATAAAAAAAACACATGCATATGACACATAAATTCTATTATGTGAGACGATAAAGGCACAAATATAAGTGAATATATAAAAATAATGTCTCAAATGATGATCATTATTCCTATTAAAAGACACTTATGTTTATATTCTGTTATTCATAACGTAGATTTTTCGATAAAAATAATATAATAATACACGAATCCCATAGTAAAAAAATAAACATTTACGGATATATAATGTTAACGATTTTTATTTTACTCCTATTCTTATTCAAATGTGAGGCCTTTGAATTATCCTTTTATTCGCGTCTAAGTGCGATATGCTAAAACCGGGGAGAAAAAATGTAATATGGATATAAAGTTACAAATTTATCCGGAACGTATAAAAATGAAACCGTATTACTTTGGATGAACTTAATATTTTTATGTAAGTATTTCGCTCGTATATTTTCAGAGAAAAATAATAAAAAAAAACGTGAAAAGCGCAATCCGAGTTTGAGACGTAAGATTTTTAGAATCGCACAAAAGAATCCAATTTAAAAAAAAACCTCCAACACATCCAAAAAGCAGATGTTCTTTTGTACGAACGGCAAAGCGGAGATTGGGGGGGGGCTGAAAAAAAATGTAAAAATAAAATAATTAAGCCAGTTTAAAAACTCGAACTCTCGGAAAAACTTCGAACTCGCAAATTGTACTTTAAACTTTCGAACGGTCGAGAAAACATGAAGATACACACAATATAAAATAAAGAAAAGGAAAAAAACGAGCAACGTATACGAAAACATTATTCCCCAACGGAACAATTTCAATCTAACGTTTTTAACGTTGAAAATAACGAGAGGAAAAAAATCGCTAGGAAATAAAAACGAATGAACGCCGACAAAGAAACGGTAAAAACTAACGTACGCCTTCTGTCACCAAAATGCGAGATGACTTGCGAGTTTTTCTCTCCATTTTTTCAATCAAGATTAAAAAAAAGATAATAAAAATAAATTGTAAAAATACAGCGCAATACAAAAAAAAAACGGAAAACGGTCAACAATGGATATTTTGTCGGTAACACGTAATGAAAACGGTCAAAAACCCTCAAGAGAGCAAATGGTTAGCTACCGCATTATTTTATAAAAATCTGCTAAAACTAAGGAAAAAATATAAGTAAATACATTTCAACCTTCTAGAATATAAAATGTATGAAATGCAATTAATACATTTGTATAAAGCCTATTGTATAAAATAGTTTTCAATAAATTTATTAACGAAATCATAACTAAAAAATAAAAATACAAGCAGATTTGTTTACTTGTGTTTATTGATAATTTGACGTATAATTATGATTCAGAATCAGTACAAAAAAAAATTGATTCGAACACGCGATATCAATTTGATATTGTAAAACGGTTTCCTGTTTTGCACGTCAAAATATACTTTACAGAATCGAATCAGAAAAAGAATACAGATGAAAATTTAATATAATTACTAAAATGACTCATTTTAATTCAAAAATAATTTTATCATGTTTAAAATAACACGATATAATGTTTATATGTTGTATAATATTTTAGAAATTAACTATCGAAAAACGCACACACAAAAAATGAGATCACGGATGATTAGTGAAAATATAAATATTAAAAACAATGAAAAATATTTTTAAAGGTAGCCAAAATACCACAGACTTGAATAAAATCTGTTACATATTGGAGAAAAATAGAAGATATGAAAAACACGACGATGACAATATTGATATTTGCTTTCGATGCATACATATGATCTTATATTTGAGTTTATTATTAAATCCATATATTCGCTTGATTCATCGTGACATAAACGTGTCACTTCAATAGAAATTTAACAATACCGGTTTCCGTTTCATTAAAAAATGTAATCGGTTCGCGGCACAATACATTTTGAAATTCGATCATATCAAGTCCCCAAATTTAAACTCGCTTATTGTGAACGAAACAGTTCTGTTTGTCGTAACAACAATGATATCGAATAAACTCATATCCAATGATTTGCAATACACATTCAAAACCACACCACACCCGGCTACTTCTTATAAATGTCCAAACTTTAGATATGTATCAATATTGACATGATATATAATGCCACAACAATAACCAGATCTCTAAGTCATTTTTAACAGTGATTACGAATTATTTGATTTTGAATTTTTAAACGGACTTTCTATAAATCATTGATCTAGAGCTTCGATTGTATCAATAGTTTTTACAATCGCCAATTTGATATAGAGTACAAAAAAAATTAAATTTATATATTTAGATATAATTTATATGTCTCGAATTCTAAATATTCTAATAAACAAGGTTATATAAACAAAAAAAATCAGGCATTAATAATACAATTTAATGCAAAATATTATATATGAAAAAATATCATAAAAACATTATAAATATCGAAGTTCAACGACATTATAAAAAATAAACGCATAAAACTGCATATTAAATTTTGATGACTCTATAAGAATAAGAATTCGAAACGACGTTCAGGTATTTAACTCTCATTTTTTCAATCCACAATCACCAAAACAAGTCACCCGCCCGCCCACAACATCCAACAAATAATAAAAAAAAATAAGTATTAAAGTCGTTTTGTCGGCAAAACATTTATGCAGATGACCAATTGGTAACGTTCGAAGAAATAATGGCGTTCGGTTTAATCGACCGTCGTAATTGACGATGCGACCGATTAATTCGAACGAATTGAAAACGACCGATTCCGAGGTCGCAGCTATAATCAAAATTCGTAAAATAAAGCAGTAATATAATAGATTAGAGGCATCCACAAAATCGGCAAAAATATTTTGAAGATTCCACGATAGTAATATTTATTAATTATGAAAATTCTGTCGTCAGCTTTCAATGCTATTTAATTTTATAATAACAGTCGGAATTTTTTGATATCAACAACGAAAAATTTATTTTATGACATATAAATATTACACATTTATTTTTATAAATATTTTCCTATTTTGGATACCGTTTTGCAAAAGAAAAAAAATAGTTTTTTGTCCCAACTATAAATTAACAGTGTGACGTTCACAAAAACCGCACTATTCCTATGCGATTACCTTTCGACATTTCATAGATAAGAAGACAAAAAATATAGGGACAAACATCACATTAATGGATCTTGTAACCGCAAAGTTTCCAATTCCCATAACATTTATCACGAACGACCAAAGATAAATATAAAATAAAATCGTGTACATCCACAATTGATCAATGAACATTTCGAAAAGTTTAGAACCATATTTTTATACATATTTTAAAACATATCAGTGTTTTACAATATGCAGACACAAAATATTAAAATAACAGTTTGAATACTACAACATTTTGACTTTCGACGGTCAAATTCCGATCGGATTATGTAACGAATACATCTCAAAGTGGCAATATTGTAAACTCATGCGTACTTAATGTGCATTGAAAGTGTAGTTGGAACAAAATTAAACTTTTCCCAAGTGCACGTAGACCAATAACACGTACTGTAAAGAAGAGGAACACATTTCACAAGAACACTATAAGTCGAATAAAACATGACGATATAGCAATTACATTACGGAACGTGGCGCTTAACTGCCAATAAACGACGCTTTACAATGCGAAGATGGATAAATTGATATCCACAATTACATTTTGGACATCGCATTAATAAAACGAGTGTGAACAGAAAAAAAATAAATAAAAAGAACACACGATCGTGACATGGCCATGTTTACATTCCCAAATTACATTCATTACGTTAATTTCTAACACCGCATTGTTCTAAAGTCTAATTTTCGATACGCATGACAGACAATTTAATAATTTATTATTGACTCGATATCCCCAGTCATTGTTAATTTAAATCAGGCGTGTCAAACTCATAGCATATTGCGGGCCACATGAGTTTTGTGTACTAAGCCGTGGGCCGCAAGTTTCAACTAAAAGCGTTACAAGCCTGATAATCAAAATATCACTTTTAATTTATTTAAACTGCACACTACAACTTTATTAAATGGAACTACATTCAATTAAAAAAAAAACAAAACACACTTTTAAATATCAATTTTATATATGTTATTAAAAATAGCGCATCTCGGCTATTTTATAATTAAAGCATAATTATTTATATAAAAAAATATCGTTTAAATTTTCACGTTTTTACTATTATTTTGATAATAGAGAATAAAAATGCTGGTTGAACATTTCAAAAACAGACCATGTCGTGAATGAGTGAATTGGAGTCAACAATTGAAAAATAAAAACTACAAATAGTCTCCAAGTGTCTTTAAAAAAAAAGCTGAAAAGGCTATCATTCTTGAATTTGTATTTGAATTTTCATAATAAAAATTTTACTTGTTTAAAAAATATTACGCAAAAAAATAAAAAATAAATAATATAATTTCTTATAAAACAAAAATTTAAATGCAGAAAATAATTACTTCATAGATTTATAAAAATATATATATACCACATATATATTCTAAAGTTGGTCTACGGCTTATGATGTTTAAAAGTGATTAGAGGTAACAATAAACACAAAGGTTTTAATATAACGTTAAAAAAAGCAAACAAGTTGCAAACAACATGTACACATAATATAGATTTTTTTGCGTCAATTTGTCTTCATTAAGACGCGGTTTTTGAATCCACGGTCTCCGTTTTTCAATAGACGCTGCCGCGACAATAGACAATGTCCTGGGCGTTTTTTTTTCCTTTTAGATATCTTTTTATTTTCATTATAACGCCTCCTTGTACGCCTTGATAATTCTTCTCGGTAGACAATTATACTAAGCTCGTGGATAGGAAAAGAGAGACAGAAAAAAAGAGTTCCTCTTTTACGATAGAAGAAATTGTCAGACGGACGGACAGACATACGAAAGGACGGATTGCTCGATAAAAACTTTTAAGAGCGAAAAACGCCCGAGAAAAAGTTAAGCAGAATTTAATTTCGATTAGCTTCGTCACCCTCGGATTTTCTATAGAATAACGGCTCGACAACAATAACGTCGAAAAAATAAGCGCGAGAAGACAGAAGAAAAAAAAGCGCGAAAAAAGAACGCTTATCTCTCCGTAAGCACGATGCGAGAATAAAAGATACTTTTGTATCGGACGAGACAACGTCGTTTCTATTATATATAACATGAAATAAATTGGGAAGTGTAAGGATTTTTTTAATATAATTCACTTTTTAATACAATTTGTATAAAATAAATTCTTATAGGAACCTTTCAAATTTCAAAACGCCATTTTAATTTCTAATTTAAATTGTTAACTTTACATCCAATAAAAATCATATATTTCTCTAATAATCTAATTACATGAATCTCATGCTTCACATTCTGATATTACAAAATCAGAGTCGTATTTTTGTCAATTATGTTTTTTTAGAAGCTAGATAACTTTAATGAAACCCTTAATAAATACAAGTATGGTATATATTAATATTGTACCATAGTCTTCAAATCTTTTGAAAATATCCCTTTACCAATGTCTTTCCAAGATCCTGTTTATAGCATCAAAATTTCACACGCATACATTATGATTCTGATATTTTTAAAATAAATATTAAAATAAAGAAACGTTAAAAAAATCATAATTACTAATTCATTGACGTCATTGTCTCGATTTCTTTTTTATTCGTCTGTTGAGTTTTTTTTCTGTATATAAAAATTCTTAAATATTATTACGGGATACGAGAGCGAGGAAAGCATCTCATCTGATATTCAAAACACATATGAAAAGTTAAACAGAAATATTTCACAAGAGTTACAGAAAATAATAAGGCTTCATTCTACCGAATAATAAATATAAACGGCAAAAACTAGTTTAGAAAATGCCGACTCGCGAATATATTTTCAGAAGCATTCGACGCCGATGCATGTGCGTGCATTCGAAAGTAAAAAAAAAAAAAAAAGAAAAGAAAGAAAGAAAGAAACGACGGGTTAATAGAAGCGATTGAATCGAAAGACCGATCGAACCGGTTCGATTCCACCGACACGAACCGATGAAAAATAAACAAGTGATAATAATAAAAAGCGTCCTTTCTGCACTGTCAAATGAGCCGCTTACAATTAAACGGATATAAATGCAGTGCAAGAAATAAAACTAAGTACTGTAAGGTCTCTTTTTATACGATTTTGAAGTTGTGCGGTTTGAATTTCATCCAAAATTTTCATGGACAAACATATATATATATAGGTTTGTTTAGGAAGCCCATACATATAATTACTTAGTACTTTAAATAATTAAACTGATTTCCCTTTTTCCAAAAGTGTAAAACAAAGTAAACAGAATTATATTTCATAAAATTATCATGATTAATCTTTTTGGGGTCATTGGAAAATGATGACTTTGTTTTTACACTCATATTAAATATTCGTTATAAATATTACTAATAAAAATATGTTAAATTCACACATAAAAAAATAACAAATTATCCAATAAATTAAATTGAAAATGGAAATAAAGTCGTTAATGCCTACTGAATTTGAACGCATCGAACGTGAACTCGCTCATCATTGGAAATGCGAAAGTCTCGTCAGAAGAAAAAGATAAGAGCCGACTTCAAACTGGATGAAGATGGTCAAACACAAAGACAGATGTTGATATACAAACACACCACACACCATTCGACAGACCAAGATCGGACGGGGTAGATAAAAGAATAACACGGCGTTGAATGCTCATCCAGAGGAGGTGACCGAGGATAAAGATTGATAACGAGAACGACCACCGTTGAAGTTTTTTCAATGTTCCTAACTCGTCCTCTTGTTCGACAAAGGGACTTTTTTTTTCTTTTCGACGAGTTCGGGGTCGAACTTCTTGATAAGGGAAATCATGTATCGTCCTCTTGGATGCGCTCTGATGGAAAAAAGGAAACGTCATTATACGCGAGCAGGGTTAATGATATCTTAAAACGGATAAAGTCAAATGACTCAGAAAAAAGGATCGCTTTATCTTAACGATTAAAATGTGACGAATCTTTTTTTATGTTTGAGTTCAAAAGGATTTTATATTATTTATTTTCAATGTATTTTCCTAACCGTATATACTGATATAAAATTGAATTTTCAAACCATAAAATTTAAGTGTACGGTTAAAAATGATTTGCTTCAGCTGAGGTACAGAAATAATGATTACGATGTAAATTTATAAAGATATACATAATAATGGAAAATTTAATATGTTTACCTATTATACAGGTGGGTTTAAAGTTCAAATGCTATTATTAAGCTAAGAGTTACATTTACTTTTTTAAAGAGACAAAATTAAATTGAAACAGCACAAATAACGGAATGTTTTATGCAAGTCGAAATTTTAAAAATCATCATAATCAATTGAACTAATGAAACAAAAATTGGAATTAGTCAGGATAGGTTTACTTAAATTAGACTTGCGAATATATTTATTAAAACGTCATTACATTTAAAATCGCTTAAGCTAAAAACACATAATGTACTTTTAATGCCTTTCACCCCGACATGGGGAGATTTCACATTATAGGTGGATATATATTATATATAATATATATATGCATGTAAAACCATAATAAAACGATATATACATTTAAAGGCGCACCTGAACGATACAACGACGATAAAAGCTAGTCCTATTTTATATAGCAAGGTGTCATAACACGTTTCATCTTATTTACTGCGGGTATGATATGTCGTGATAAAACCAAGCAAGTTGCACCCTATCAATTTTATCACGCGCCATATACGGAACAAAGAAAATATATACATCGTTCCTCTGGTATGCGGTATAAAATAAAAACGCGAAACTATCGTAAATATACTATTGTATACGTAAATAGGCGCTTTTCCTTTAATGTAGCGAAGTGTATTTATAAAATTAACCTTTATTTATGTGCATATAATGGATTTTGTTGCTCTTAATTGCGTTCAGGTCAATGCACATGATTGAATATTGCTAACAAAGCAAGATAAATCAATGTGTATTTTAATCAAGATTAATTAATAAATTCATTAATGTATGGGAAATTAATGGATGGGAAAATTATGTCGTTCAATTTTATGTAACCGATGTCATATCATAATAGTTTAAAAAATACAGTATGTGATTTGTTTATTTAAGATTTCAAATGTGATGTTGAAATAAAATTAAGAATCAGAATAAAAATCAAACTGTTTACAATGAAATCAAAGTTTTCAATTTTTTGCACACAATTCGTGATGAACAGAACAGGAGTAAATATTTATAGATTTCTAATAAAAAGATTAATCTAATATATAAAAAATATACCTAATTGTGAACACATCAATTAAAATAACTACAATAAGGAAAAATGAAAAGAGCAGTTCAAAGTATTGATGATCAAGCCGTATAACTGATAAGAATATATATTTTGAAAACATCGGTTAAATTACCTGCTGTTAGATGAAATCATGATAGCATTTCAATATTCATGAACACAAAATGCAACATGAAAAAGGTATAAAAGTAGATATACAAAGCAACATAGACAAAAAACATCAGAATGAGCAAACACACAAGGAGTCAAATAATATTCTGAAAGTTTGATTTTTTTTTCAGAATTCCAAAGAACAATTTACAATTTTAACTCAGGTACGTGCAGAAAAAAAGGAAAACATGAAAAAAAATCCCCTTACCACGTAATAATACTAAAAAAAAACGAGAGGAAAAACGCCACACTTATCTGCATTCTGCGTGCGTTCGTCGTAAAATTGGTCTTTCAGCACGCAAGACATTGCATATTTTGTACGTGCAATAACAATGAAAGTAAACGTTTTATGTTCCAAAAATAAACTCCACGTACGATTGAGTCATAAAAATATACACGATAAATATTAAAATTGAACAATTACTATGATAGCGTTTCTCTAAACAAATTTATACTAACATATATCGAGGTTTTATGAAATGACAAAGAAAGCTTGGAAAGGAGTACTGAAATGAAATTATAATAACAGGGTTGCAATTGTTAAAATATGTATAAATAATAATTGCAGAAATCTTAAATCTAAAAATTTAATGAAAATATTAATTTTAAATTAATACTGAATCGATAATTACTTTTTCGATTTTTTTCAAGGAAAACTAGATTATTATTTCTTTTAAACACAAAAAAAATTAATGAATATTAAAATATAATCTAGACGACGATTTTCAAAGACTAAAATTTTACTAGCATACAATACCACCTGTCTTAATTAAATTTTATAAAAAATTCAAATCTAGAAATAAAAGTTGTAATACAAAAAAAAAACTTTTTGTGACAATTTATTTTTAAAAGGAATCAACTGTTCATTTGGCATTTTGAACATAAATTAAAATAAAAACAGGTATTACGAGTATTATTAAAATATAAATACTATTTTTTTACCTGCTTAACGTTAAAATAGATAAATAAACCTTGGATGTATTGTGTACTGTTAAGAATTTTTATCTATACTGAGAAAAATATTCTATTTTTTTTTTCAAATACTGATAATACTTAAAACAAGACTAAACGTAAGCTTTATTGAATACCAATTGTATACATAGAATTTGAATGGTTCTCATAATCACAAAATTAAATTCCAGTCAAAAATGTTACATAATATGAATCGGCTCATTATTGCGAGAAATTCACAGAAGATGAACGGTGTTTGCCGAGGAAAAAGAGCGCTCATCAAAAACTATTATTATATACTCTCTATAATGGATAAGTGCCATCATGATGATGAGCATCCAATTAAAAAGAAAAAAATAATAATAATATAAAGAAAAGAATACAAAAAGCGACCCAGTGAATAATCGTATTATGTTCGTCCCACATGTCGTGTCCGTTGAACCGCATCTCCTGACTACAACAGCATCAAGCTATTGATTGACACGGGCTTGAAAAATCCGCCTCAGGGTGCGATTATTCAAATCTCAACACTAAAAATAGATATAAAAGTAGTATCGGAAAAGAAAATAAAAGGTACATCTGATATGTCGAGCGCGGGCTTTCAGATTTGTCGCTCAAAGGTTGGATCGCCGAAACGGAGAAGAATAAGGAAATCACCTAAATTTAGGCAGATACAAATATTCATCTAGGAAAAAAAACAATATCGTTCAAAATTACCAAAATGATTGTCGATTTTGTAAAATACGAAGGTTTTTTTCTTTATAATCTATAATTTTATATATATTTTAGTAACTTATTGTCGATAGTTACATAAAAAATACTATACTTCCGAACGAATGAATAAAAAAATATCAAAAGTAAAAGACGAAAGAAACCGAAGCCGGACATCGAAAGATAACTTCAAAAGATAATTTCACGCCGTTTTAACATTCCGAGATGTACTAAAAAAAATCGCAGTAAACCTAATGCAACCGACGAATTTAATCAGTCTCATGTATACAAACTGCTCAAGTTGCACTACGATTGGGTTTCTGAAAAAAAGAAGCTAATAAAATCTCTTGAAAGACGAAGAAAAACACGATTGCCTCTTATACAGATTATATTACATTTCTGTATAAATAACACCGCAGCTTTACCGCAAAATATAAAAGAACATGGAAACAGTTGCGATGTCCACGAAGTGACGCACTATAATATTAATATTTTATAAAAATAATAATAATAATTTTGAGTCGTCGTTGTCAACGTATCAAATATTTACTTATGATGTTATCGACAGAAACAGGCAGACCAAAGTGTTGTGTGTATAGTTGCATTTTTATCATATAAGGGACGACGCCTACAAAACCCATGGAAACCTTTTTTCACCGTTGTCGATTGTTAGCATGTGAATGTAAACTGCATTCAGTTAAAAAAAACTATATATAAACCAAACACGTATCCACCATAAAGGAGAATCAACACAAAACCGATTTTAAACAAGTTTAAGGCAACGCGAAAAACCATTTAAATGCATCGATAGTCAAAATCTATCCGATAAGCAAATGTTCCAAATTAATATAAGTGAATAGGAATCGATTAAAATCATTTGTTCTTTAAACTGAAAAGTTTAACAAGTAGAACTTCTCAACATTCAAAAAATCGAATCAATTTGAGGAAAATACGGAATTTAAAAAATCTACGATTTTCTAGATGATCTAATTTATTAGATAACAAGGCATTACGCGCACCTGAAAGTATTGGTTAGTCGTAACGATTAATTATATGGCGAAGGTTCATTTTATAATCGACATCATAAACAACAACGCTTAAGATAACATTATATTAAAGTCGTCACGTAGAAAACTTTCATGTTAATCGGTAATAACTCTTGTCATTGGATAAAATGAAATAAATTAACCGTGAACGATTATAGATATTAAAGGTGTGAAAAGAAAAAAAAAACAAAATTTAACAATATATCAAAATTAATACGACACATTACCAAGGAATCGATTAAAACTATTCTGTCGTCTGAACATAGAAGATTAATGCAAGTTTATGGATAATACAAGAGTAGCTCTCGACTCAATGACACCACCTTAATGATAATAAACGACTCAAATTCGCATTGTAACAGAGGATAAATCGATGCAAATTAAAGACACCATAATTGAAATTGATGTGCTTTAAGTTTTTCCTGGCTGGTGTGCGATTCCGCATAACCGAACGAAACGGCCGAGGCAAATAAAACGTTTCTAAGGCACTTTCTTTGGGTCAACGCGCTTTACGTGATCTTGCAACGGGAATATCAGTCGTCGAGATCAGAACTGGGTTGAGTGGGTCACGTGCGGAACGGCTGCAGCACGCGAGATCATCCGGCTACACTCTTCAACACCCGAAACCTGAGGGGGAATCGACTGATTTAATAATGTAGGGACACGATTTGAGCTCCCTACAATCGACCCGAGTGCCCTCATCTTAAAATTCCTCGTTCGAATACGTCTCAAGTATACCTTTCGAAGTGAACGTTTTACAAAATAACATTATAAACGTGCTCCCCATAATTATACGGTAACAAATAAAATACAAGAGTGACATTAAATTTGAATATGAACAAAATGTTATTTTTTTAAATAACGATATGAGAAAAAGAAAAAAAAACTATAGAATTAATTGAAGCGTAAAAAAGCAAGATTCCGTAGATTGAACGGGCTTGAAAATTAAATAATACTATTTAATAATAAGACGTCACAAACTAACATTGCAAAAACGATGTAGTATAAAATAAATTTCATACAAAAAAAAAAAAAACTTAACGTTGCACCGTTCGTCGGCAATTTAAAACAATGACCCAAACACCCACGAATTTCGGCGAACAAAAGATTCGTTTCTTTGTTTCGACTGCGTGATTATGAACTTTAGACATAAATTGACAGCTGAGGTCGAATCGGCTAACTTTGAATCAACCCGTGTTTATTCTTTAATAGAGACGATCCATAGAAATAGAGTATAAAAAGGTACCATTTAATTTTATTATCATTCTCAAATTTCTCGTTTGACAGAAGACAGGATTTAAACCATACAAGAGTAGGTGAAAACCCCTAAACTAAACACGTGGCAATCGAACAAAACACAATATTTGTTTACAACTACTTTATGTATAAATATAGGGGAAGCGTAAACTTGAAAAGGGAAGAGAAAGTTCCCACGATTAGGGTCTCGTTGGCTACAATTAGAGGGTGAACCAGATTTATGAATGTGGAAAAAGTCAGCAATTTTCCCTCCCCCAGCTAAACTTCCCATTCTTTGAATTGTTGGCAATAATGCATTCGGTATTTTATGAGAATTTGCCGCACCCACTTAATTGCAAATATCCACCAACAATATACCAACATGAATTTATCACTAGAAATTTTAAGTAGATACATTTCCCCACAGTAATAAAATTACATTCATTCGTTTTCAAGTATTTTATGTTATCTATAAAGACTTTAGAGTGTATTGTTTAAGTTTACGACTTTATTTCGCACAACAGAAACAGATGTTATATTTGAGAATCAGTAAAAAGTTTTGCCTTATCGACAAAATTTCGAATTGCCCTAATTAAACACTTAAAAACAATAGTAAATATAAACTTGAAAAAAGGAAATCGAACGAATCTCATGATAAAAATATAGTTATTTATTAGTATATTGAATTTAAAAATCAATTAAAAATATAATAATTTTCAAATACGTTTATAGTATAAAAAAACACATATTTTTCATTGGATTTATACAAACGACGGAAAATGCAAAGTATATAGCGAAAATATGTATTACGGGCTAAAGGGATATTTTCCATTTTTTCTTTGAAAATTACTTTTACAAAAAAAAAAAAAAAAATACTTGATAAAGCGAGCACGCTAAAATGGAAGTAATGAAAAAAGGTAAAATGAACCGAACGAGGGAAAAAAGTGTACACACTTGGAATTTTATGTTTCGTGCAGAATTCTAATGTTAGTAAAGCTGAAAAGAAGTGGAAAAGAGCCTTTTAATACAAGGGGGGAAGGTAAAAAAAAAAAAAAAACACTTATTCACATCGATAATGGTACACGCTCATTGCGTGTGAGTGGAATCAAAACCGAGCAAACAAGAGAGAACGGAATTCTTTTTTCAATCAGATTTAAAAACATCCCATTTTCGAATTAAATTTAAAATTTTAATGGACATCGTCACGTTTGCGAGCAATCGGCGCTTTCCACAACACGAATGACAAACGAAACGTCAATATCTACCGTATACGCTTTTTCCACAATTTATTATTGTATTCTAAATAATAAAAAATGTAAAAAAAATAACAACAAAGCCATTTCCGAATATGGCGTACGTCAAAGTGTCATTGTTTGCATGCGTGTTTATATTTATCTCTTTTTTCAAAACGCGTGCCCAGCATAAATGAAATTCAAATGACATTGATGACACTCAACAACACAACTAATATTCTCATATAAACATTTAACAAGCGTATTCTAAATAATATTATATAATAAGTAAATATACTTACAATCGATATGCACAATTGAAATATTAAATTTTATATGACAATATATTACGGATTCGGCTTTACAAAATGAAAAATACCAGCGCCATCAGACTTCAGGGAGAGGCCAAGGTCTCTGCAGACCGAAGCATCGTCGGTTTTAATAAATAAATGCAAAGTTGTGTTGCATTTACTCGAATGCATTATATGCTTTGGACAATTGAACACGCGAACGACACGCGACCTGTTTGTATGCCGTGAACGTGATTCGCATGACCCCAATGTAAAAGAAAAACTATATTTTATTAAAAATAATCTAAATACATCCCTAAAAGTCAATATATTCAACAAAAACACGCGAATATGAAAACGTGATTCAATATCGGAAAAAAAATTTTGAATAGAAATTGCCACAAAATATTACGATTTGCAGATCTGAAGAACTTGAAATAAATCTTATCGATATATATAATAACAAAACGATACATCACCGACGATTAATTATTCGGTGTTAATAAAACGCGATAATGTTTATTTTTAGAAACGATCGTTTAACGAAAGCGCTAAAGTAATTGTTCGAAGAATCGTTACACAATTAAATTCCGTTCGGTTTTAATACGATTAACATTAGAAAGTAATTTACATTCAGACGACATAAAAGCAAATTAACAGTCACCGTCGACTATGCATAGAAAAATATAAACTAGTTTTGCTTTTATAGCCGTTTTAATGTTTACTTTAAATTACATTTACGCTCTCTATGGTTAAAGTGAATATTTCCAAAAACTGCGCAAGCATGAAATCTTTAAAACAATGTTACACATTAAAGTCTTAAGAAAAGTTTACAAATAAAGAACGAACAATGTTTTATAGAAAGCTTAGTGAAAGTAGTTACTTATAAGGCACAAAATAATAAATTTATAAAATTAGATAAATAGAAAACAAGATCTTCAATGATCAATAGATATCGGTTAAAAATTCTTGGGTCTTAAATATAGAATAGAGTTGATCGAAAAATGAATTGATCTCAGTGTTGACACAAAGGCTTCATATTTTCGGTTTATTAAAAGCGTTCGCCGACCACAAAGGATCAAAGGGAGGTCATCGCCGATGAGGTTGACAATGGAGGTGGCCCAACAGTGGCTCTTGTTCGGGCTCAATTAAGAAAGAGCATTCGTGGTTGGTTGATGACCAAGACGATAGCCATCGCGAAGTGTACTTTTTCACGGTCATGCTTTTCCCACGCACACGCTCCACGTCCGATTTGGACCTGGTTGGTGATGGCGATGATGGTACGGTTCGTTGGTGACGAACTTGCACCATCAACACGCACGCGCACACACACACACACACGTGCATCATTAAATATAACAAAAAGCGAACGAAACAATAGACGTAATTCCACGCTCAGAAAATTGTATGGTAAATAAAATGCATTCGCCAAGAAAAGAAGGCATCGTTGGCTGGTGATTCTTACGGTGCCTAGAGCCATTGTATATTTGTTCGACGAGAGACCGCATTCAGATTTATCGTATACAATAGCGAATCGTCGTTTTTATCATTATGTATCGATATAAAAATAAGTAAAAGATGACTTTTTTAAGATAAAGGTTATAAATAATCGAAACTAGAACGATTAAATGCCCTCGGACTAACTAATTCATTATGTAAATTGACCTCAAAAACTCACACAAATTGAAAAATAATTGTTACTTAATAACACCAACTATTAATTCGACATTGAGAATACACCGCAAATGTTTCAGGTATAAATGTCATGTCAATGAAAACAAGTGAAGCATATCAAAGTGTGGACCGATTATTAAACGCGTGCTGTTCTTTCAACTGTGACAAAACTTCCTTTGTAAATATAAAAAAAAACACTAAATATATATAAATATACTTATAGAACTTGCATCGCATAGAATGAATAATTCTTATATATAATATAAATCATTTAATCTAATTCAAATACATATATTGTAGTATTTCAATATTTTCTCAATGCAATAGATTCTTTGTATTCTAATTGAATTAATTATGCTATATAATAACAAAAAAAATAAAAAATAAAAGGGGTCGTCGACCAGCGATTTGGAAATAATACCAACTTGAAAACAACGCGTGTACAAATTTTGCTGTGTAATTAAAAATCGTATCACGTAATTTATTCGGGCGTCCAATTACATGTAATTACACTTTTTTTCAATAATAACATTTTTTTAGATAAATTCGCAAAAAAAAATACAAATAATGTTTTTTTTCAATATTCGTATGATTGCATATTTATTAAATTCTACATTTCAATGACAAAATTGTTATGATGAAATTCGACACACAATTATCCAAATGTGCGGTTTTTAAAATGTCAAAAACCCGTCTAAACTACGATATAATGAATATGACACGTCGAGTGACGATGAAATGACACGTGACACACACATGGATCGCAAACGATTTAACTAGTACATTAAAACGTACATACGAGATGTAGTTTCATATTTAGAAGATAGAAATTCGAAACCGCAACAAATGATGACAAATATATGAAGAACGTCATAGAAATCTATTTTTATGCATTTTTTCTTATTTCGAGACAATTAAAAACATAATATTTACTATATTTCAATAAATGACAATAAAATAATAAGAATAATTTAATATTCTAGAAGTATTCAAAAGCACTTTTCGATTATTTAATAATCAAATTCTTCAACTGAATCAAGAATAGTTGTGTGAAAATATACATTTCGATCATTTAAGTACTGATTAAGATATTTAATTTACATTAATAATATTCACAACAGTGAGAATTTCATCGATCATCAAAATAAAACATAAACGTAAAATTTTCAATTTGCATAAAACGGACGTACGTCAAAAAAAGACAATGAAATTAAATACAAAACGAGGTAACTAATTATCATCGACATTATCATTTTTGAACGTTGCTCGTTTGGCGACATGTGTCTTTTGACAAACGCTCAGTTTCTACATATACACAAAAAAAAAGGGAAAAGAACGAACAAAAACCAGATTCTTTTCTTTAAATCCATTTATATATATGGTATATATAGTTTTAAGTGTGTATTTAAAAAGATAATAGCCTTTACAAAAGAATTCACATATATGCTACAGTAAATAATGGTACCTATTTTAAGTATTATATAAAAATTAATATTTAGTATGCTGCTATACTTACAATATTCTATTTTAGAATATTTTTAAAGTAGCAAAATGTTTAGGAATATACAGAGAAAAATTGGTAGCTTCAACATTATATATCTAAAAAAGAAGAATTCATATCCGTAATGTTGTATAATCACTTATTCAAAAAAAAATATTATTTGGGAAATCACAATCGATGACACCAATTTTAACAATAAAAAATCAACATTTGTATTCGCTTGCATATTCTCAAAACTTGTATAAATCCATTTAACGTCATTTATTAAAATCGCAGCGTAAAATCCGAGATTGGCAAAAAATTCTTGCTTTTACGGTAACATATGCAAATTTTTATTTCTGTTTTGCATTTTGATTATCGCAATCGTGCGACAAAAACAGGCGACACAAACCTGATTTTTTTCTAATATACGTCCCTGAGACGTTATCTTCGTACATTTTAACATTAATTTCCATAGACATGAAATTGTTTTTACAAATGTACATATAGAAAAAACAACAAACTTATACATATACAGTACATAAATATCGTATTTAATCTTCTAAAATCGCTTGATAAAAAAATCTTTCAAGTTATAACGAATATGGAAAAAAAACCGACTAATCTTTCCGTAATGTCAACTGTAATACGAGTTATTATTATACAGAAGAAACATATCTCATGCGTAGTTCTTTTATTTATTTTATTAAGTAAATATCCTGAAGAAACATTCAACATAACTATCTTTTATTTGATATTGCAGGAGATAAACTACATATTTATTTATTATATTATATATGCTGACATCATTCAAAGCACATTTTCAATGTGCAACAATATTATAATTTCAATCATTTATTATTTATATTTATGCCTATATATTGTAATTTATAAATGGATCTGAATGAATAATTATTTATAACTCATATTGAATACGCTATCCGTGAATAGAATTAATAAAATTAACAAAAAGATAAAATATATTATAAAATAATTATATAAATATATTTTAATCATTATTAAATAATCGTTTATTCTTAATGATTATATCGAAAATGAATTTATTACTATTGTTGTAATAAGAGTATTCGTTTTTCATGAAATTTAAAAGCAAATATATATTTAACAACTTGCTAAACGTGTTTATAATATAAGACATAAAATTATATCGGTTTTAAATTGTTAACAATAAAACTATTAATGTTACTTTATAAAGTAATAATAATAATAAAATAAAGTACATAAAATATTATGATAACGTATTTAAATATTTTTCTTCAACGGACGAGAGACGAATATTCAAACTTAAAATATTAATTTCCGGCCATAATCTACGCGTCGAGATGCGCACGCACACTCGTGTTTACGGAGACGCGTCACCATGGAGACGGGATGAACCGCCAAAATGCATACGTCAAACAATATTCAAACTTTTTGTTTACGTTCCAATACAAAAGTATTATACCATATATAAGTTTTTAAACTGACATTATCGATTAAATAAAAAAGAAGTTTGTTAAATATACCTGATTTTTAGCGAGCTGAAACCAAGTTTTGAGTATGATCGGGAGTCTGAGATCGTGATAGTGTCCGGTGGTTTTAACGCTGATGAAGAGATCGTCGAGTCCGGACGAGGGTTTCGGTGTGGCCGCCGGTTTGGCGGTTTCCGGCGGCGGGGGCGGCGGTCGCGACGACGGTCGTTTTTCCGCGCCCTTTTCCGAAGGGGTGATCGGCGACGGGGGCGCCTGCTGCTGAGGCTGCGCCGACTGTTGCGGACCGCCCGCCTGGTAAATGAGAAGGGTGACATAGAGGAGCGCGACGCCGGCGGCTGCGCCCTGCGCCCCTCGACGCCAGCCGCGCGTCACCATCGCGACCGCGACGATCACATGCCGCACGGCCGCCACTCGCACGTGCACTGCACGCGCAGCTTTACACTTCACGCCATAATCCGAACCGATTCCCCCCCTCTTCCCGTCCGCGCGTCGACACACCTCCCACCCCACTCTCGGTCCGTCTCGCTCGCGCACGCTCGTCAATCGCGTAGCGTCGTCTCGCTCGGAATTTGTTGAGCGCGCGCCGCACAACGTAATCGCGCCCGTAATTGGCAGGTACGGCCCGTTCGTTGTGCGTGCACCATTATTTCCGCGGACAGCGATAACCCACCTTTGCATTATTACAAATTTACACTATTTTCAAAAATAAACATGTATTTCATAATATATACCGCTCGTTTTATTTCAAATACTATTATAATAAGTTATAATATTTTACTTTTTTTTAATGACGCGTTAACCCCGGTGACGTAGCGAGGGTATCACAAAGTTGGCGCAAAATAAAACATTGCCGGATAATAAGCAGAGGTGGGCTGCCAAATTTTGAACAGACTGTTATTTTAGTATCAAAAAAAAAACAGAATAAGGAGCAAAAAAAAGAGATATGTTCGCATTTTGCGGTTCTTGGTTTTTTTTGCTCCTTATCCTGATTTTTAATACCAAAAAAATAAAACAGTCACCGTTATTATATATTTTATACTATATATAAAAAATACAGACAATGCACTCCATAAGGTTTCCACAATAGGAGTGGCAGAAACCAGGGTTCCACAATAAAAGTGACCACTAAAAAATGTGTGCAATGGATGATATTGAAATATTGAGATTATCAAACAGAAAATTTCACGATTATGTAGACTGAAAAAATATAAGGATGCAGAACTAGAATTTTATGAGCGTCACTAATAAAAATCTATATTCGAATATAAATTAATCATAATAAAATCTTGATTTACTTTAAATAATTCGTCAGACAAGTTTAGTGCGATTAATCAAAACATTTGAAAGAAAAATAAATGAAACGTTCGTTGGTGATGACGATGATGATGATGAAACTCTATTCGTAAATTAGCGCAATTTAGTTGGATCCAAAACATTTTAATGAATAACATCGCCATGTACGCCAATTACCGAGAATTTTGGATATGGATACAATTTATTTTAATTAAAAAAAAAACTTAATCATTTCTAAAACGACAAAAAATAACATCCCAATTTGCTGACCCTCAGACGGGCTAAATAAAGTGTATCGCCGAAGGAGATCACTTCCGAAAGCATTTTAACGTGATCGAGCCCCATTTATTCAAAAATGAGGAATTTTTTTACAACCAAAATCAAAATTTAAAAAAGAATGACGAAAATTTACATATGTTTTAATGATTTCGAAACGCTAAAAATAAATGAATGAATAATCGTATTATTGGTCCATGAAATCTTAAACAAAATTAAGAACGTACTTTTATCCATCATCATATGTATTATTAAGAACAATATAAATAAAAGTCCGTACTATTAATTTTCTGACAAAATTGTGAAGTGAGAGTGTATTTTAGTTTGAAATACTATGAAAAGATTGAAATAGCTAAGCTTTATATACTATTCCAGTCGATGAAAAGTTGATTAAAATAATTTAATATAGTATTATTAAAAAAATCTATGATGATCTAAAAAACGTTTTTTTAATGAATGGCAATTATAGAATAATTTTGAAATTTGTTAGTATATTCTTACATGTCTTATAGACGTGTTTAATATTCTCACAGCATCCGTTTCTAGATCAAATTGAAATAAATTAGTATACATAAAAACCTATACAAAACTATAACTGGAACCACATTCAAAACCGATCAGTCTGTCGTTTCGAAGTAAAACATACTCGACAAGACGATTCGAAATCGATTCCCGTAACCGGCAATTAAAGATCTGGCCCGCGGGTACGGCTACTCATTACAGATCTCCCAAAAAAGCATCAAAAGAGAGGCTCCTTTTCAAAAAAAAAAAAAAAAGAAAAGAAACCGAAACGAAAAAGCAAAAAGTTCAAATCCGACGATCCAATTTACATACATACCAAATTGAATAGCCCGCCTCTCTACCAGTCTAAAATGCTCGATAATCGCAAAAGGCTAACGACGAATTCGATACCGAATCGTTAACCATTAATCATCCGCATTGCAATATTTACAAATGAGCTGAGCTAGCAAATGGAACCATTAAAATAAAAAATAAATCGTTTCTATCCATGTAATAAGTACTCCACATTCAAATTTATCTCGCATCCATTGTAATGATTTAGCTTTATGTCATGTAACGCGTATACAGCGATGAAAATTTATGAATCATGTAATAACAATGTTTTAATACTTATTGCATATATAAAGATGGCATCAAACATGCTTTAATTTTTTTTTAATATTATTACGAAAATTTTTAGTCAACTATTGACATTATAAATTCTTTATATTAAAATTTTATTAATCAACATGACACAAATCATTAATATTATAACGTTTCAATGTTTAATATATTTCGATCGATTTTAATAATCATTTCATTTATATTCATAAATTTCATTCGATGAAGAAAAAATCAAAAATATGCGTCCGACATCTTTTCAAAATTAAGAGCACGTGCAGCGCGCCTTCGAATATGAAATCTTATAGGCGACTAAAAAAAAATAAGGTTCTTTGAAAAAGAACAACATCTTGCCAACAGCCAGGAGGGATGAAACTGGGTAGAAGTAATATGAAAAGCATTTTTTACATCTATAAAACAAGTCGCATAAATTTTAACGTTCCACATATAATCGTAACATTAACAACATGCAAGACCGAAAAGTTTTGCTAAAAATGAATAACAAAAAGTGTGATATTTTCTTTTGTAAAATCTACTCTATACTCTAGAGCATACTTCAATTAAAATATTTATCAATGGATAAAAAAATAACTATTGACACATTACCGGGGGGAAAGAGTAATAATACGACTGACGCCTGATATCTGTTAAAAAGGGGAAACGTAGTAATACGCTTTGCGTCGTCTGATTATAAACAGTGGTAACGTTAAGTAATATGATTGAATTTTACATAGAATTATGATGTCATCTGTTGAATAAATATTTGGTCAGTATGAAAAAAATATTACATAATACTTTTCATTCTTAATTTATTCGATTTTTAATATTGACACACTGGATAGCGAAATGCTTGCAAAATTACCCCCTTTTACGTAGTAGACAGCGACAAATTGAGCCCCATGGTATAGTATTAATATCTATTAATAAACTGAATAAAAATTCTAGATATATTTTTCGAAATATCATGTACATAACTCTCATCAGCCAGCACAATGCTTAAACTACAATTAGTTAATAATAATAATAATAATACTAAATAATAGAAGGTAAGCCATAAATTTTGAAGCACGCACACATCGATAGAGAAAGTTACAAAGCGCTGGAACTTATGAAGTGTAAGAACTTTTCGAAACGCGTCGACTGCATACCAATCATTTGCGGTCGTACACTAATTTAACGTTTAACTATATGAAAAGGTAACTAACATGTTGCGATTATAAGACTGAAACGTTTTTCATTCGACTCCTTGTAAGTCGGTAATTTACAACTGTCGGAACGTGTACTCGATCGTACAGAATCGATAATTATTATATACAAGAGAGCGAGTCGTGCGGACGGCACGCGAATCGGTGCCTTATCTATCATATTTCGAAACGATTAAAATTTTAATTATATTATCTAAAAATATGTATATTATATTATATAATAATATGATATGTGGAGATATAATATTTCAAATTGAATCGCACTTTTTCATAATACAAATATATCATTGTTATTATGCAAGTAATAGACATCTTTTATTTGCGTACATCAAATATCAAAAATGTTTTAAAATATTTTATGAATCATATTTTATTATTTGATGTTTTTTAACAACAATCAATGAAATTCTTACAGTTAAAGATAAAATTTTGATCACTCTCCCAAATTTAAGGACACGTTTCCGCAATTCGATATTTTGAAATGGGGATTGTTCGAGCACGTGAGAAAACGGTTTTCTTTTCAACGCCGTAATTAAGTTATCGCTGTAATGGTTCTCTGAAAGCACTTAGCTTCAATTAAAATTCTCGACGATAATTATTGTTCAGTCGTCGCTAGAACGTTCGCTCACGACAACAAACTATTATATAAAAGTATCGCAATCGATTATTATTGAAGATTTTTTTGTTTTTTTTTTTCATTTCATTAATCAATGACACAGAAAATGATCGTAAAGATAACAATTAATTGTAAAGAAAAAAATATATACTATAGATAGTTATATTCAAGTATGAATTGCTTCATTGTGTGGTAAAGGGTAATCGATTTTAAAATATTTACATAGCGATTTATATGCAAACATTATTAATATTTAAATTGATCGATTTATAATAAAATTTTTATCGTTCATCTTACAAAAACTACTCAAAAAAAATTTTATAATTTTTTCTATACTCATTTATATTTATATATATATATATATATATATATATATATATATATATATATATATATATTATACTCACTATCTAGTCATTTCTATAATTCATTTAAATTAAATTATTTTGATTAATATAATATATATATATATATATATATATATATATATATATATATATATATATATAATAAATCATACCTCATAAGAACATAAAAGATCACAATCAATACTCAAAAGGTCATATGCATCCTTAAGGCTTCAGGTTCCCCATTCCTGAACTAGTGTTTTATGAGTTACCAAAAAATTGTGACTGTTTGCTATAGTCAAATATTATTATTTTGCAAAACAAACAAATCCAAATGTCACAAAGCACACACAAACAGATCCGAAATTATGATATCAAACATTACATATTTACGGATCACATTAAGATGTTTTTTCGAGCCGACATAATGCGAGCAAACAAAAAGCCGTATTAAATATTAAAATTCAATCAACTTTTGCCGACGATTCGTGTTTATTTTATGTCAAGTGTGTAAGAGGCCGTGCAAAATTCGATGTCGGCATTAAGTTGTGTGTGTGTGTGTGTGTGTGTGTGTGTGTGTGCGTGTGTGTGTCGGTAAACCGAGAATTCATTTAAAAATTTTCGAAATAAATAACGATAGCTCATTCTATCTAAATCAAACTGTTTGTCAACACGGATCAGATGAGGATTTATAATAGTGAAAGTTTTCTATTTTTAGTAGAAACGAATTTAGGTTAATTACAGCCAAAGGTTTAATTGGATGTCCAAACCGAACGTCCAATCAATCTACGACCAGCTGCCCAGTTTTAGCTTACACTCTATTCTTCAAATTAGAGTGTAATCTCTTGGATTGAAATTGTTGTAAATAATTTTAAAAGTTTTTTTTTGTAGAAAGTTAATTACAAATGATAGTTATTGTTATAATTGACAAACTAAAAATTTAAAATCGGATTAAAAAAGCGTCTAAAAAAATAAACATTTCGACTTTAATTATACTATTCAATGGATTTAATTTCACGGAGTGAACGGAATTAATTAGTGGTTCAAAATGCTTCATAAGCGCGTGGCCCACCTGCGCGTGAAAGGGATAATTGAAAAGGTTCAAAGGGTTCAACAACAATTGTACGCGTGTATTTCGTACACCTCGATGATTTTACAAAATCATCGTTGCCCCGTTTGAAAAGGACAGGCACATGATGATCGTTGGGTCATCTTCGTCGTTTTTTGAAGACGTCTTCGGCGCTCGGTAGCTGGAGGGATGGGACGAAAACGCCTCATCATCATAACGACCACATAATCCTTATCTCGAAGCCTTAATTCGGTGACATCAGTCAGAAATAAACTGGGAGCAATTTAACCGCGAGTTCATTTACATAAACTGAAAACGTTCTCATACCAAAAGCGTCTTTCGTCCTGATGGTTGTCACGGGACTATTTGTCAAAAGGCTCATCTCATATAACAAATACAATGTTACTAACGTGAATTTATAGCGCTTTTTTCTGCTTTAGCATTTCTTTTTCTAAATAAAATATTAAAATAAAAATATGACTTAATACATCTCATTCCAGCTTATTTTTGATTCGTTTATCAAAGGAAATTCAGCAATAACTACTAACATTATTTCGATCGATTAAATTGAATAATCTGTACTCAAAAAAGTCTATCCAATTTGTCAACGACGTGTTGGAAACGCACCAATTTTCCAATACCTCATTTAGAACCATGACTGTGCCTTTTAAGAGGAACTCACTAACGAGAATGCAGTTTATTCGCATCCGACATCAAATTATGTTATCCAAATCTTTCTCCACAGATTCTGATCCATTTTATATATATATATATTTTTTTTTTGGATACGACAGGTGCGTTCATCAGCCAACCCGTAGATTTGGATGTAATGTTTGCTCTTAATCATCCACGATCTCCAGCGGAGATCCTTAAATATGAGCACGCTTACTAAAAAAAAGTGAAAAAATCGAAATCAAATTGGAAACCTCAAATTATATCGATGATGTCAGCCTAATATATGGAAACGGCGAATGGACGAGACGAATTTAATTTATTTCCACGTGCTTTGATTAATTCCTCAACGCTACAATCATGCATTATTCTAAACGGTAGCCGATGGAGTGTGCATCTCCATTCGTATATCTGGTAATTATATGTAAATTTATACGAACAGAAAAAATATTAGTCTGACTCTGGACGTGAATTATTCTTGTTTTTTCTCTGCTATATATCCACGTACATATATTTTAAATTGTTTATTACCTCAATTTATAGCACACTTCTTGTCGCGTCAATAAATTAATATTAAAATTTATTGAATTAAAATTATTTATTATATTATGTATTTTTTTGCTATTATATTCTAGCTGTTATCTAGATTTTTAACTTTTGATTACATACTTTGAAAATCTTTAACAGAAATTTGTTAAATTTAGCTAAAAACTGGCAATATCTAAAAAGTTCTATTAAAATCTAACTAAGAATTTCAAAGATAAAGTTTTATATATTTTTCAATTATATTGGTTAATTTAAAATTTGAAAATCAATTACATAACTTATTTTGATTCTACTCGTTAATAATTGAGGCATCTTTTTTACATTGTTTTTCTTATATAATTTAAAATATATCGAGTCATCTGCTATACTTTAAATTTCTAAACTTAAAAAAAAATAATTATTTTAATCATTTTTTTCGACCAAACATATTAATGCGCAATAGTGATTTTATTGTAAAAAAAGACTAAATTTAATGTTAAAAGTAAGACTGCGAACTTATGCATCAACATATCTGAACTCGACCTTAGAAATAAAATAAATTATCACACGAATAAAAAAAATAAATTAATTAATGTACAAATCGTCGAAACATCAACGCATTAGCACCCGTATTAAATAAATATACAATTTTTCACGCTAGACGCATAGAGAAATCGTCGTAAATTAAGTCTCTAAAATACAATGACGACTATCGGACTTTCGATACTTTATTAGCGGATCGTCTATAATAAATTTGTGCAAACGAACCGAAAATAAAATAAAAAAATACAGGAAAATCCAAAGCGATTTTTTGATATTTCTATTCGTTAGCTCGTTTATAATCATTAGTTGACTTAATTAACTTTTTCAAAGCGGTACGCTTCTAAACGAATCGAATACTATTTATTCATTTTATTGTTAGACGAAAAAAAAAAACAAGACGATAAAATAAAACAGTTCAAATAACGTAAACGGGATCTAATTAGCGCAAAAATGTCGATTTTGAATCGTTTAATACGTTTGTAAAAAAAAATTGACATTTTCCACGTATAGCGATTCGCATATAAATTCTTCATTAACGAACCGCAAAAATGGATTGATTTAAACGCTTTTATTGTATATTAGACGTATAAATTCACTTATAATGGTGAGCGCTTACTGTGCGCAAACGGAACGGAAAAGTTTTGAAATAATTAATAGGAACGCTAATGAAGCATTTAAAAGTCAAAGGGTACAAACGAACGTAATATATTACGATTTCAAGAATATAATTTCCAAAATCCCAAACGTATTAAACGTCGACTTTCATTATTATATCTACGGAAAAATATGATTTTTTTGATATTTAAAAATTTAATGATTCGTTAATTTTCGAAAAAAAATAGATTTTATTATAAAATTATCAAATTAAATGACATAACAAACATCAATACATTCAAACCTGTTTTTATGTGGTCTTTTTGTATGCGTTTTTTGTGATTTTTTTGTGCAGTATATGAAAATCACATTTTTTTGTTATCATTTTTATAACTATTTACAAAGTTTCCGAATATTTTTTGTACGATTCCTATTATTGAAATTTCCGTTTTCGTTTGAAAATTGCGATTTTTGAACCGAAAAATCCTCATAATTTTACTGAAAAAAGTGCGTTTTTCAAATGATTTTCAGCGATCGATTCATCTCGTCGATTCGCATCCGACGATGTGCGACTCTTTATAAATTTAAAACTAATGGCCGGTTAATATGAAAATTCGTTTTCGTACAAATTTTGTGTTGAAGATCATTATAATCGTAAAAAAATGTCAAAATTATGTCAAAAAAAAATTAGAAATTATCGTCTAAATATGAAAATTCCTCGCGGCAGGCGTTTCAAATTCTTTTTACTTTATCACTTTTAAATAATTTTCAACTGCACACTACAACTTTATTAAACGAAAGTACATACAAATTCAAAAAATCGAAATTTAGTTTTAAGTGTTAATTTTATATATTTTCTAAAACAGCGCAAAATCTCAATGAGTCTCAATTTTCGTATTGAAGGACCGTATGCGACCCGCGTGTTTCGTGTTTTACATGCCTGCCATATATAGATTCAATGAATTATTTCCGCTCAAAAAAAACATACTTTTTGTAACAAATAAACCGTTACAAACCTCTAAATCCTTTTCAAAATTGTTTCAATGACATAATGAAATAAAATTATGATTAATAAAAAATATACGATACTGAAAAAAATGTAAATACATCGACGAATATATAATAAATCGAACACGATTATTGATCGATTCCTGAACATTCATATTAATATATTTATATAAATAATTCATAGTTGAAAATTAATTTGAGCACCTGCAAATAATACACATACGGAATATTTAATGATACATTTAAAAGTGTACCATAGTTTCAAACTAGTCGTATCATAAAAACGCCAGGTGCAAAACTAAGCAAAACACCTTTTTTTATTAAAACGAAAAGGTTATCGAACTAGTTTTATATAACGTTGCTTAGTTATTTGAATGACTTTTTGAGATACAATAATTACATTTTTGTTAATTTAAACGCGAACAATATATTATTGCAATGATATGAAAATCTGTTATTAATAATAAAATAACATAATTATCAAACGTTCTACGATTTAAACGTTACGAACGTGAAATAAAAAATACTGAAATTTGTCTGTATTTTAAATAAGCGATTGAAAAATTAATATAATTCAAGCGATAATAATAAATCCAGATTTGGAGTCTTTAGAATTTTTTACGGTCGCGTCTGACTGACTCCGAAATAGTCGAAAAATGGCTTTTAATTAAATAATGCTTGGACATTTTTTCCGAGCTAATGAAACGTAAAAGTCATCGTATTCAAAGACCGCTGCGTTCGGAAAAAAATAAAAAAAAAATAACAAGAAATGTGTATGTCGTTGAATTCGGTATTAAAAAATAAGATAAATGATACGAAAGTGGAAAAAAAATTAAGGGTCACCGAATGAATCCGTTGTGTGGAAAGAACGGATTATACGCATTTTACTATGATTTTATACGTTAATATTTCGGAACTGATGGGATTTAAAAATAGAAACAGGTATTATAAACATGCACAGCTGTTGATAATATTAATTATTTAATGATGCTTTTTTATCAGATAATAAATGCTAATAATATTATTTTATATGAACGGTATAATTGTTGCAAAATAGTTGGTAAAAATATATTTGTTTTTTAACATGAAAAATATGCGAGAAAAAAAGTATGACGAAAGTCTATTGAATTGATAAGAAATCATTATTGTTTCGTGTGACTTTTTATATAAGAAAATGCTATTCTTCTAAAACAGGGGTAGTCAAGTTGTGCATATTAATAATAAGAAAATAAATGATAATTTATTTTAAATAAAATTAAATTATATATAAAATTATTACATACCATATTTCTTTGTCCTATTTTTATTATTAATCTATAATTAATACAATAGGTAGATTTTTTTAAATTGTTTTACTTAAATAAGCCAATAAATAGAGCACAAGTTGGGAGTTTTATCGTGAACCTATCTTCGGTGTAAAACATATATTTTTTTCATACTTTCTAAAGTATTTGACATATTACATTAAATTGAACCAACATTTTTAACTTTGTTCCTATATGTGCTAACAATAAATAAGTCGATCAATACTTTCATATATCAGAATATTGATAATAGAAAAAAAAACGATAATTTTCCCGCGAATCGATTGCGGAAAATCTGAAAAACGTATGCCTGTCCGATTTGTCATTCTTCGGTATATAACGCTATCCGGTATTCCCTAATTGGACCAGAAAGTCGACCGACTATGTTTTTCCCTCAATTTTTTTAGTCTCGTGTATTTGTTTATTTATTTGTTTTGGGTCTCCACCTAATCCAGGTCTCGAGCTGTCCCCGAGTTATTTATTCCCAATTAAAAACGCTCTTTGTGTTTACGAATTGTGCCGCCGCCGCTAATTGAATATTTAATTAAAAATAATAAATTTATATGCACGACAATTATTGAAAGTGCGTTTCTTTCGTAATCATATTTTTTTAATACTAATAAAAAAAATATATTATTATATAAGAAAAATAATACTATTCATAAAAATGGTTATACAAGGTCTCTACTAGAATCGATTATTAAAATTTTATTCGCTATACTACATTGAAAAATAATTTGTACTCTATTCACATACATAATTTAACATTTGATAAAAAATAGTTATTTAAGGTTAAAGAAGCAGATTTTTATATACTACTGTGATCAAAAAATAAGATGAAATTTTCATTTAAAACTCCCGGACAAGGAAGGCAAATAAATTGTATTTTTTTTCCTAAGTTGATAGGACAGTCTATAACATCTGTTTGTCAAAAAGTTTAATTATCTCCGAATTATACGCATTTTTACAACTCTTGGTTCCTTCATCATGACAATTTATTTGCCTTCCTTGTCATGCTGTATTGATTCTTCACAACCACCGAATTCACCTGATTTGGCTCCGTGCGACTTCTAACTATTTACAAACACAAAAGGCCAATGCGGGGACATCATTTTGATAAGATTGAGGAGATAAAAACCAAATTGAAGAAGGACTTGAAGGCTATACCGGAAAAAAGACTATTCTAACTGTTTCGAGAACTGGAAAAAGCGTTGGCAAAAGTGCGTTTTATCGAACGGGGAATACTTTAAAGGGTATGAAATAGATTTGGAACAATAAATAAAGAATTTACATTTTGTAAACAAATTCACCTTACTTTTTGATCACATAGTTATACCTAATTTTTTCATGAATTTATAGATTAAAAATATAGGGAAAAAGCTATAAAATGTACAATAATTATTTTTATAAAATACGAAATATAGATAGTTTATAGTCAACACGTAAAACTTTTATATTTTACATTTTATTTACGAGTAATAAAATACAAATAACAATATATACAAAAAAATTAACCAACGGATGCAATAAATATTACTATTGTTGAAATAAAAAAAAATATATTATATATACTATTTCCCTTTTCTTCTAAAATTTATAATCGTGTAAAAAATGGAAAATGAGTAAAAGCGCAAATAATGATTTATGCATAAAAATATAAATTATATAATTTTAAAAGAGCGCGCCTATTAAAAAAGCACGGTCGAAAGGTTACAGTTGTAAAAAAATAAATAAAAAAATAATTTAATAGAACATACATCAAAAAATTGGACTCGTAAAAATAAATACTATAAACATTCGAAATGTCAAGACTTATTACAAAATCGTTTCGTGGATAATTTATTATTTCGCTGACGATTTATTCGATTTAACGTACAATTAAATAAATACAATAGATTTTGCGAGACGGCAGGGTGTGGTCAAACCATTGTTAATATTATTATTATTATTATTTTATAATAATAAATGTTGAAAAATAATAAAATATATCGTATCGGTCAATAGATATTATATGTTATTCGAATATATTTTTTTAATTCAATGCCAAATATATATAACGAAACGCAATGATTTCTTTGATATTTATGCTATTAAAATAAAAAATATTATATTATAAGATTTAAAAAAAAATGTAATAAAAAATAAATCTAGTATTTAAGCTGAAAAAGATTGAGAACTATCGTTATATTTCTTATTAAATAAAATGTAACGCAAGTCAGTGATTTTCAAACTTATCTGAATTGCTGAATAGTTTTTAGATTGAGCGATAAAATTGTACATGATTTTGATTTTCAACTTTTTTTAATGTTAAATGTTGTAAAAATAAATTATGTTTATTACAAATTAGATAACTTGATTTTAAATTTTCACACTGATTAAGATTTTTATTAGTACAATAATTACATATTTACTTTTTATAAATAATTACTAAACTAAATAAAATATTTTTTAAACAGTATATAATCAAAGAAATCTTTTATGGCTAAAAGCTGCCGTGTTTCAATATATCAAAAGGCTTCGAATGAAAAGAAATCATTGATATCATAACAATTGAAAATCTTCTCAGTCATTTTTATCGTTAATAATTCATTATATATAATATTATAAGAATAAGCAATAGTTTTCACGGCTGTGAAGAGGGATTCTTTCACGGGGAATTTGTCAATTTGTCCGAATATCTGACAGAAATGATTTTTACACGCCCGATGATTTATCTGTGGGCTGTTAAGCGATTTTATCGCCATGTTTATTGTTTACCAAGTCGTGACTTATTCGCTTTTATATCCGAGACCGATTTTTCGAAAGGCGTGTACACGCGGAATCACACCGTTCAGTTTCATATCAATTCGAAACGATCGGCTCCTTGTACAAAACGTTTACTTTGCTTTTACAATACGACGAAACTTGCCGTGATGTAATAATAAAATAACACCAATGTATTCACGGTACGAATTATTTCTAGAGAGTAGTGAAATGAAATTTACAAAAAAAAAATTGCGATAGATAGGACCGCAGAAAAAAATATTCAGAAACTTCGTAAATAGCCATAAGAAATAATTTTAACACAACATATGAATGAAAAAAAATATGCTGTAGAGGAGACCGTATAAAAAAAGGTCGGCAACAACTAATTGAAATTATTAGATGGCGCATTTTGTATTGAAATTGACTATGCAATATATGCGTAAGAATATTGGGCATGACTAATTCAATATGTACATACACATTGATGGCAAAAAAAGTGATACCAACACTTTTTTATTTCAATGAGTCTATTGTAATTCATATTCCGCACAAAAAAAAAAACGCATACAAAAAGATCTCACAAACACAAATTTGACTATATACCATATATAGATAATTTAAAATTTTTGTCTATGTTTTTTTTCAAAGGGATGTGAAAGTTGGTTTTCAGATTTAAATAATTGCCATGCGGTTTCCAATCATTATTATATCCGCATCATTTCAAAAATTGCGGATGTTTTATTACAATATACATTGGACTAATTAATTATAAAATGATCTAGTCGGTTAGTTGAAAATTTTCCCATTTAATCTCTCGTTTCCTACTGTCAAGAGCGAAAATTGTAACGTTTCATTCGAAATCCAGCACCAGCGCTAATTTATTCCGTCGTGCTTCTGTCCAGGAAGAGAATGCGGCTAGCCGAGCTAGAATAAATATAAATGTACAATCATATCATTATTTATATATTGTAACGAGTACGTATAGTATTTATTTGTGTATGTGATCCGCGAAAGATCGGTACAGACAACCGGATCAGGCTAAAGCCGATGTGGCCACACCCAGCTCTAACCGGTGGACGAGTTTTGCTGCAGCACCAGCACCAGCATCAGCACCAACAGCTCAACCTCTGGGTCACTTATCATTGCACAACACGTTCATATTCAGCTCATTTACGATTGGCACTTGAAGCGAATTTTAAAAGTTAGAATAAAATATATAACAGAAATAATATAATAATTAATATGGGACTTATTGCAATAATATAGTGGGAAAGTTGTACGAGATTTTTTTAAAAACCTCACATAAATTTATTTTTAATAAATTTAATATAGGTTTTAGTCAAATTTTTAATAGGTATTGAACTTTCGTCAAATTCTAACAAAAATGTATAATAAAATATTTTTTTTATTCTACAATAAAATAAAATTTCCCAGAATACTCGAATGAAAATTCAAATATGCAATATGTAATATTTTTTTTTACAAATATGTAGACATATAATACATATTTTTTTTTGTTTTTCTCCAAAAAATGACAACGTTTTCGTTGTATTTTTAGTTTATATCTTCACAAATCAACAACGGTTAGCGATTGTTTAGTGTACCATATACTTGAAAAAAAAGTAAAATTTTAGTTTGATATTTTTAGTACATAATATATATTTAAGCTCGTGTATCAGCTTATTCTAAAGGGATTTAACGTGAAAGTTTCACGTGAAAACACAAAAACATATTGTCTGAATAAAGCCCTGGGCAATTTTGCCTACGTTTTCAAATTTTATGTATACAACATTGCAGAAACACCGGAGGGAATTATTCGGATGTAAAATAAATATTCGATAATTCGAAATAAATCGATTATTTCGATGTCGACGTAATGAAGTATGTCACGTTCTTTTCAACTCACATATAGATAAAAAACTTATTCTCATTATAATAATATTAATAATTTTTATTAATTAAAAATATCGATAAAAAACGATTTATATATTGTCATTAGAAATGTTCAAATTTCATATATACATATATAAATAAATAAATATTAGATAAAGTCATAAATTATATTAATAGTTAAATAGTCGACTTTCACCTGCCAGATTGCACGAACGCACTATACTTTTATAGTTATATAGCTGAGCAATTGCGGCAGTAAATGAGATCACCGTCCTTAACAATCTGTACGTAAATAAATAACTGTCATGGACTCAACTCAGTGAATTATGTCGGTTCATTTGTGCCTTAGCAATAATAATAATATATATATATAAATAAATAAATAAATTAAATCGAATAAGTATTTCGTCGAAATTGCGTTCATTTTAATTCAACTTCTAAAAGCGAAGCGTCAACTTATTTTAATCCGCCTTTTTTTCGATCGCATTTTCCTAGAATGAAGATTGAATGATATCGCAGAATTAATAGTTTTGACTGGTCATCGATGAAACGATTATGAAACTCAATAAGCTTTACAATATCTTAAATTATTTTTTATTTCAAAAAAATACATCTTTGACGTATGAATGATTAATTGTAAAAATCGTTAAATAATGATTGGTAATTAGACTTGAGACATTCACACTTTAATTGTTGTCTCTGTGAAAATATAAAGATATAATGTTATTAAATATTACGTATATGAAATTTTGAAGATATAAGCTTTAAGCTCACATATAATTATTTCATACATGGATGGATATGTGAGAAATAATTAGAAAAACATTTAAAAAGAACTTCTAATTCTTTAAAGGCATCAAGCAAGCTCGATTATGGGCGCATCTTATACTTTCCAAAAGCAATTATTCAAATCTTTTATTCTTAATAAATGATGTCATTATACTATATTAATATATATATATATATATATATATATATATATATATATATATATATATATATATATATATATATATATATGAGTGCGATTAAAAATTTTATGTATTTATATTATTTATCAGTTTAATATGTATATATTAAATTTATGTTTCATTGTGGAATATAGATTTTAAAATAGATTTGCGAAAAGTTTAAAGCGAGACTCGTGCCGAGGTCAAAATGTCAAAAACGAAACCATTAAAGCCTTTCGCCTACATGTACTGAAAACAAACGGTATATAACAGATAAAGCGAGCAAAATAAATTATATTCAGTTATATTTCATACAAAAGTTTAATAATACTTTATAATTACCGCTACTCGTGCAATTTCAAGTTTACTTATAAGCGGTTCTTAAACTATAATATAAAATCCTTAATAATCTGTCTAATATATAATTAAAAAATAATGATTACTCAATGTGTACGATTGAAAATTTTGTTAAATTATATATATATATATATATATATATATATATATATATATATATATATATATATATATATATATATATATATATATATATATATATATAGGTAAAATTGTCATTTAAAACTCTCGGGCATTAGGAAAGCAGGTAAATTGTATTTTTTTTCTCCTAGGTTTAATTATCTCCCAGTTACAACTCTTTATGTTTTAACAATTCTTGTTCGTTAATACATTATTGTTCCTTCTTCACAATAACGTAACATGTCATACTGCATTGGTTCTTCGCAATTTTTTTGCCAAAAATTCGACTCATATCGTTCCGCAACCACTGTATTCTCCTGATTTGGCTCCGTGCGACTTCTGACTATTCAGCAAACGCCGTTTTGACACGATTGAAGAGATAAAACCGAATCGAAGAAGGTCTTGAAGGCTATACCGAAAAAATACTATTCCGACTGTTTCAAGGATTGGAAAAAGCGTTGGTAAAAGTGTGTTTTATCAGATGGGGATTACTTTGAAAGGAATGAAATTGATTTAGAATTCACCATACTTTTTGATCACAGTGTTATATATTTTGTGTTTTGAAAATATTGTTTATATTCTGAAATATAAACCACTTGAATGGAATTTAACGTGATGCACTATATTATTCGTCAGCAATTCTTCTCTCGATTTTGCATAATTGTCTATTATTTATATTAAATTTAGAAGCAAAAAAAAAAAGCTTGTATACACATAAATAAACAAGCAACCCGGTCTATAATTGACTACTCAATAATTTACGTGGTAACCTTCATACTTTCTTACGTCGTAAAGTTGTGATATAGTAATAAAAACGAAAAACGAGTTCTGCTCACTCGTTCAATTATTTAAATATATGGCACATTCAAGTCTACATCGACGATAAATAAATAAATAAAATTCTGGATTACAAGTGAAAAAAATAACGATTTATATTATAATTAGAACCGTAAAAAAGTAGTAAAAAGTTTTCTAATGGCAATTTTGTTTCAAACAATATTTTATTTTTATACTTTTGAAATAAAAAATATTTTTAAATAAATATTTTCATATTTCTAAATAAAAGGTTCTTGATTAATTTCAGATACAAAATGATACTAATCGGTATAATGATTAATTCTGATTTTTATCTTATTAATCTTTTAAATTCATAACTATGCCAACAGCAAATTGAATAACATGTAATCGCTTCAATTTAAAAACAGTAATTAAAAAGTAATATATAGCTCGCGGCTATTTTATTCATCGATACGCGACTCGATTATTTTATCCATCAGTTAAATAAAAAATTATAAATAAAAAATAACTTTATAGAAAGTTATTTTTTATTTATTGAAATCCAAATTTATTTTTTTTATATTTCATCATATTTATTACATTTCAAAGGTAAACTAATTTATAAATTGAAAAAATTAAAAATAGAATAAACATAAAACATAGGGGGCGCTTTAAAATTATAAAAAATAATTGTCACTAATTTACCAATTAATCGATAAATCTATTGTCATTGAGAATGAGTAATTATAAAAAAAACAACTCCATTGGATATTTAAAAGTAATCCAAAAATCGTTTATAAAAATCAATTCGCACAAACAAACAAGCAGTGCAAGTTAAATAAAAGTCTAAAAAAAATATCAATGAATTAGAATTATTCGTAAATTTATATATTATATTTGAAATCAAAAAGTGTTATTAGATAATGAATTTATTATTTTTTAATATATGTATATAGGTAGTATTTTTTGGCATAAAAATATATATTAAAAATGTGTAATATAATAAATAATTCATTAAATATAAATAAAAAAGCAAGATGTAATATTTTTAATTTTAATGTTATTTTTTATTTTATTTTTTCATTGAACTACATATTTCAAAATGAGAATTATAAAATGATAAACGATGAAAATATTTGTTTATATACGTATGGCAACACTGAAATCAAATGTCAAAACGACCGGGTCCGATGACGGGCCCCAGCGGCGGGGGCGGCGGTGGCGGAGGCGGGGGCGGAGGCTCCGGGGGTGGAGGTGGCGGAGGAGGAGCTCGACAAAGACGAGAAAGAACTGCGGATAACAGTCGTCCTTTTAAATTATAAGTATTCTTTGTTTGATTTATTTAGCGCGCTTTTAAACTCAACCTAACCTAAAAATTCACTGTTTACAGCCCATCAAATTCTCAGTCTGACCGGCATCAGCTTTGAAAGAAAAGTCATCATTGTAAGTGTAGCTGAATATAATTTTGTCTCGTGCTATACTTATAATTAGTTCTTGCTTAAAATTAATTATTAATATTTGTATCTTTTCTAATTATGAGTTTGATAAATATTAATGAAAACTATTGCTAATATATACGTAGTTTTAAAATTAACTGCGTAATAATTCTACAAGGCATTTTTACTAAATAACTTAATAATCACTTTTCTTGAATGTAAAAATACTGACGCATTTTTCAATATTGTGGAATTGCCCCCATGATTTGCCAATTATAAGTAAACAAGTAAGCACGCATGATTGTTTTCATTAAACCTTCAAAAATATCTTTAATATTTAAAAATAATATCTGTTTGAATTTTTTAATGAAATTTTATTTCAAATTATTAATAATTTAATAATATTTTGTTTTTAAAATCTTATTGTAAATATAATGAAAATTGGCAATATAATATACAATTATTTTATTCTAGGGTTTTGTTGAACTAACTATAGTTCCGTTGAGAGATACGTTACGTTTTATCAGATTGAATGCTAAACAATGTCGCATATATAGAGTGTCTCTTAATGATCAATATGAAGCATCATTTCAATATTGTGACCCATTTTTAGACATCTGTCAATCGCATCCCACAACGTAAGTATTAATAATTAAAGTTTACAATTTTGTGTGTCGTATTTTTATTAATAATGCGTGAAATACTTTAGCCGTTCTTTGGAGGTGTTCTCAAATTGTCATTTAGTAGCCGCCCAAAAAATAGATCCCGATCATGATTCTGGAGAACTTCACATTCAAGTACCGCCAGAAGCACAACATTTAATAGGCGAAGGGAAGGGTTTACGTATTGGTATCGAATTTTCTTTAGAGAATCCACAATCGGGCATCCATTTCGTAGTTCCCGAAGGAGAGGGAACTTTAGCAGAAGTATTTAATATTATTTGTTTTATATTTTAATATTGTATTTTTTTTTAATAATTAATTTATTAAAATTGACAGAGATCTGCTCATATGTATACATATGGTCATTCGGCAAGATTGTGGTTCCCTTGTGTGGATAGTTTTGCTGAACCGTGTACATGGAAATTAGAATTCACTGTTGACGAAAGTTTAACTGCAATTTCTTGTGGTGAATTAGTTGATACTGTAAATCTGTTAAATCACCGGCAAAAAGTTTTTCATTATGCTCTCAACACTCCTGCATGCGCTCCAAATATTGCACTTGCCATTGGGTATGTTATTTATATTTAATTATGTAATATTTAATTTCTGTAATATTACATTTATTATATCGCTTTTAATCAGCCCATTTGATTCATATGTGGATCCTTTTATGAATGAAGTTACACATTATTGTCTTCCACAACTGTTACCTAATTTAAAAAATTCTGTTCGATATTTACATGAAGCATTTGAATTCTATGAAGAAACTTTATCAACTAGATATCCTTATTCATGTTATAAACAAGTTTTCGTAGACGAGGTATGGCTTACTATTTTCTAGTCATTTTACAATTGTTTTTATTGTATTTTATTTGAAAAATTTGAAATTTTAGGTTGAGCAAGATGTAAATGCTTACACCACAATTTCTATTATGAGTACGCATTTATTACATTCGATAGCTATAATTGATCAAACATATGTAACAAGAAAAGCTATGGCTCAAGCTGTGGCCGAGCAGTTCTTTGGTTGTTTCATAACGATGCAAAATTGGTCAGATTTGTGGTTAGCTAAGGGCATTGCAGAATACTTATCCGGATTATATGCTAAAAAATGTTTTGGAAATAATGAATACCGTGATTGGATTCAACATGAGTTAGCTGAAGTAAATAATTTTATAGTTTCTAAATATAAAAGTATATATAAGGTTTAAAATTAAAAAGAAGTATAATTTTTAGGTTGTGGCTTATGAAGAACAATATGGTGGAATAGTTTTAGATCCATGGCAACCACCAGCAGTTGGAACATCGGGATCCTCTCGAGATCCGTTTTATTTTCCCTTAAGAAATATTCATACCATTTCTCCTCGTTACTTAGAAGTACTTATTTATTTATATAAGTAATTTAAAATTATTATGGCACTTTATAATATGTTTTTTATTACATTCAAAGGTTATGAGAAAAAAATCCCATTTAGTGTTAAGAATGTTAGAACAACGTATTGGTCAAGAATTGCTTTTACAAGTATTTAACAAACAATTATCGTTAGCATCTAATGCTGCATCATCTAAAATTAGTGGTGGTCTCTGGGGACATCTTTTATTATCTACAAATTTATTTGTAAAAGCTATTTTTACAGTTACTGGAAAAAATATGGCAGTTTTCGTTGATGAATGGGTGAGAACAGGTGGTCATGCAAAATTTTCTCTAAGTTCTGTATTTAATAGGAAAAGGTATGTGAGATGTTTAACAAATATTTCAACATTTGTAACTATATTAAAAATAAGGATTTACTCAATATGTTATCTTTTAGAAATACAGTAGAATTAGAAATCAGACAAGACTGCGTATCCCAAAAAGGTATTCGTAAATATGTAGGCCCTTTATTATTAACTATTCAAGAATTGGATGGTACATTTAAACACACTATTCAAATAGAAAATACTGTTGTTAAACACGATATTACCTGTCATTCTAAAAGCAGAAGAAATAAGAAAAGAAAAATTCCCTTGTGCACTGGGGAAGAAGTCGATATGGACTTATCCGCTATGGAGTTAGTAAAATATGATTATTTTAAAAGTGTGGTTAATATAATTGATGAACCTATATTATTTTGTTGATATTTTTAGTGATTCTCCTGTTTTATGGATTCGTTTAGATCCAGAAATGTCTCTTTTACGAAGTGTTACTATTGTACAGCCAGATTACCAATGGCAATATCAATTAAGACACGAAAGAGACGTTACAGCACAGAATGAAGCCATTTATGCTTTAGATAAATATGCGACTCCAGCAACTCGAATGGCTCTTACAGACACCATTGAAAATGAGCAGACATTTTATAAAGTGCGATGTAAAGCTGCACACTGTTTAACTAAAGTAAATTTTATTGTTATTTACATTGCTATATTATTTAAAACACTTTTTTTTATCTTTGATATTTTACAAAATAGGTAGCAAATTCAATGGTAAGTACATGGGCAGGTCCTCCAGCTATGTTAACGATATTCCGGAAAATGTTTGGTTCTTTTTCTGCACCACATATTGTACGCCAAAATAATTTTGATAATTTCCAACACTATTTTCTTCAGAAAACTATTCCAGTAGCAATGGCCGGTTAATGAATTATTATTTTATTTATGACCAAATACATAATGATAATAAAAATATTTACAAGTTCATTTTCTACAGGATTAAGAAATCAACATGGAATTTGTCCACCAGAAGTTATTCGATTTTTATTGGATCTTTTTAAATACAATGATAATTCCAAAAATCATTATTCAGATAATTATTACAGAGCATCGTTAATAGATGCTCTTACAGCAACGATTACTCCAGTTATTTCAGTAGTGCATCAAGTAGGTTATATTTTATTTTAAATATAAATATCTATAATTCGCATTTATATTGAAAAATTCTTTTTGTTACCTATTTTATAGGGTGCACCAATAACAGCGGAATCTTTATCAGCTGATACTCGTTTAGTGTTAGAGGAAATCACTAGAGTGCTTAACTTAGAGAAAGTATTACCTTGTTATAAGAACACTGCCACTGTAAGTTGTCTTCGTGCTATTAGAAGATTGCAACAATGTGGTCACTTGCCAAGCACACCTACATTGTTCAGAAGTTATTCTGAATATGGACAGTATGTTGGTAAGATTAATCTTTATAAATAATTAATTTATTAAAAATTATTTTCGTCTGAATTAAAAATATAAGTCTGTTTAATTTTTAGACGTTCGCTTAGCCGCTTTTGAATGTTTAGTGGATTACGTTAGAGTAGATGGGCGGACAGATGATCTCAATTTATTATTGACAGTTATAGAAAACGATTCTGATCCAGCTATTCGACATGGACTCGTGAGGCTATTAGTAAAAATGCCGCCATTCCAGAAAGCAATAAAACATCGATTAGACACTGAAAGTTTAGTTCACAGATTGTGGAACAACATAAATAGCCATCTTTCGAACGATTCCAGACTTCGTTGCGATCTTGTAGATTTGTATTTCACATTATATGGTACCAGAGTACCATTATGTTTACCAATTCCAGAATTGCAAGGCGTTTTAAGACCAGGACATCATAGAGATCATAGAGAAAGAGAAAAAGAAAGACAGCGTGAAAAAGAATTGGAAAAAGAAAGGGAACGAGAAAGAGAACAAGAAATAGCTATGATGAAATCGTACAATGTAAATTTTTGACAATTTTTATTTTTTTTCTATTTTTTTTCTTTTTCAATATGTTTTTTATTTAAGGCAAAACTACCAACTATGATAAAAACAGAAGGTGGAACTTTGAAACGAAAGGCAGATTCTCCACCTCCAATACCAAAACCATTATTCCAAAATCCACCTTTGCCACCAAATTCTTTACCAGGACCAAATCCTCTTATACTAGAAAATATTAAAAAAGAACCAATTGAAATTAAAACTGAAATGCCTGATTATGTCGAACATCCAGATTTACCTTTACCTCACGAATCATTACCTAAAGTAAGTGAGATATTTAACTAAAAGATTTATATGTATGTATAAAACTTATTTTATTAAATGATATTATAGGAAGATTTGAAACATCGTGAATATTTATCAGAAAATTCAGTTTCATTACCTGGACTTCAGGGTCCTCCTGGACCTGTTGGTTTTGAACCTGGTATGTTCCAATCGAAAACTGATGGACATACATCATCAAAAGTACGTAAAAAAACTATTCAGTAATTTAAAATTATTATATTAATTAGTAGTTGTTAATTAAAATATTAATTAATAATTTCAGTCTAAAAAGAAGAAGAAGGAGAAAAAAAGACACAAGCATAAACATAAACATAAACATAGCAGTAAAGGACGTTCTTCGTCGAAAGATAAAGATAGAAGTCAGAGTACATCGCGAGATAAAGACAAGGATAAATCTCAACATGTTTCCAAAACACCATCAGATCATACCAAAATCAAAGAGGACACACGAGAAACTTTGAGTTCCTATAGTTCGAGTCCAAGTCCGCCACCTGATAGTGTATCTGCATCGAATTCAACGCATGTTATAATAGATTAAGCATTATTTTTGACATATAATTTAAAAGACGACGAAATTTTTAATAATATGTTTAATTCGGTATATTTTTATTTGTCAATTCAGAACATTTTATTTAATAAAATAATATATATGTAAAGCTCTTCTACATTTTATACATATAAATAATTAATAAATATTTTTACATTACAAAATATTGTACATTGTACATTGGCAATTCAAATAAACTACCTGCATAATAAAAATAAATGTATCAATAAATATTTATTTATATTAGCGATCAGTAATTTTGTAAGTTGTTATATTTCTATATCTCCTAGTTTTTTTTCATTACTTTAGTCAAATTTTGTTCGCAATAATATTGTTTTTTTTTTAGTGTTTATTACTAACATGATTTTTTTTTATTTCATCAATTTGACGAAATTCTTTTACTATTTGAAGTACAGCACGAAATATTAGGTTGATGCAAAAGTTTTGACGTTTATTTATGATCCCAACCAAAAAATAAAATTCTCGGAACTGATGAATAACATCTGTTTTGAAACGATTTCATTGTATAAAGGATGCTTCCCTTCCACTTTCTATTCAGTTTTGACCCAGCCAGGGTAGAGCGAACAACCCTTAATTTTTTTCGAAATGTCGGTCGATAAAGTGCATTTACGTCACTGTTTATTGTATGAATTCCATAAAAACAATAGTGCAACTGTGGCAACCAAAAACATTTGCGATGTGTATGGTACAGATGTTATCAAAGTTCGGCTAACACAAAGATGGTTCACAAAATTCCGTTCTGGGGATTTTTCATTAATCGATAAACCACGTGCCGGGCGGCCTTTGGGGCTTAGTGACGATATTTTAAAAGGCATAATTGACACTGATCCACGTCAAACAACCAGGGAGATCGCGTTGAAGATGGGAGTCAACCAATCAACTGCATTGAGACATTTGAAACGCATGGGGATGGTTTCGCGGTACGACGTTTGGATTCCACATCAATTATCGACCGCCAATTTAATGGATCGCGTCTCAACGTGTGTTTCTCTAAGTGCTAGACAAAAACACGAACCGTTTTTGCACCGCTTGGTAACGGGAGATGAGAAATGGGTTGTGTACAACAATGTCATAAGAAAAAAACATTGGGCTTCACCTGGACAAGCCCCATTAACGACTTCCAAGGCCGAAATCCATCAACAGAAAGTATTGCTTTGTGTTTGGTGGGATTGTAAGGGTATTGTCTATTTTGAACTCTTAGAACGCAATCAAACAATTACAGCAGAGCGATATTGTCAACAGTTGGTGAAATTAAACATTGCCCTTGAAAAAAATAGGCCAGAATTAATAAACAGAAAAGGGGTAGTGTTCCATCATGACAACGCGCGACCACATGTGGCAATGATCACCCAACATAAATTAAATGAGTTAAATTGGGATGTAATTAAGCACCCACCATATTCTCCAGATCTAGCTCCTACAGATTTTCATTTATTTAGATCGCTACAAAATTATTTAAATGATAAAAAATTTAATACAATAGAGCAGGTTAAATCATCCCTTAATGCATTTTTCGCATCAAAATCAACAGAATTTTATTCCAGTGGTATTAACAAATTAATAGAAAGGTGGGAGAAGGTTATAAGAAACGATGGAAATTATATTATTGATTAAAATAATAATAAAAACCGAAAAAAAAAATTTGTTTTATTTTAAAAAATACGTCAAAACTTTTGCATCAACCTAATAAATCTACAAAATGAGTACATCGAGCAGCAACCTTGAATTTCCAAATCCATTCTTATTATAAGTATTCCAATTATTTGTTACTAATTCAAAGACTGAAGATACAGTTCGAATTAAAACTTATTTATATAATTAAGTATCTCATTTTTCTAAAATGTTTCTAATATTTTATATAGAAATCTTCAGCAGTATAATAATAATTCATAATTCTAAAGTGATAAATTTTCAAAATTGTTTTTTCTGAAGATAATATGATTTTATATATATATATATATATATATATATATATATATATATATATATATGTGTGTGTGTGTGTGTGTGTGTATATATATATATATATATATTTCATGTTTACAGTTCATCAAAATGTATACTACCACACCATTAATATACCAGAAAAACGTCTTTTTGTATGTTAAAATTTTCAACGTATATAAATTTAATGATAAATATACTAATTTACTAATAATTTTAGGCTTATACGGAATTGGTGTTTTCACCATCAGATTTGTCGTGGCCTCACATATCATTGAATGCAAGACAATGTAAAATCATACAGATTTTACTAAATGGAGATCATGAATTGCCTTTCCTTTACGATAACCCCTTCGAGGACGTTTGCCGCAGTTGTCCTGAAAAGTGATTACTTTTATTCAATAACGATATACAGCAATTTACGTAATAAATTATATATTTGTTTTGTAGTCGAAATTTGGATAAATATCTTGAACAAAATTCTTTCGCCATTGAAAACAGTGAACACGATTGGAGGGGAGGTGAACTTTTAGTTGAAATACCGAGAGATAAAATGTCATTATTAAAGGTTAACGAAATGTTCAAAATCAAAATTACTTATACCATAGAAAATCCTGAAACTGGAATGCAATTTGTTAGCACTGGCAATGAAGTAAATAATATATTTAATAAGTGTTAATCTAAATATTAAGAGTGTATGTGTTAAGATCTGTATTATTTTAGAATACTGATTATTTCTTTACATATGGATATAGTGCTAGATTATGGTTTCCATGCGTCGACAGTTTTTCTGCAATATGTTCATGGAATATTTTGTGTACTGTACCTAAAAATTACTTGGCCTTATGTTCCGGCGATCTTGTAAGAGTTTATAATTTATATACTAAAAAACATAAAGTATATACTTACAGAATAAATACTCCAACTTGTGCGTCAAATATTGGGATAGTAGTTGGGTAACATTTTTTTTTATCATAATCGATATTTGTCGCAGTGATCTCTAGAATCATTAATCGTCTTCTAATATTAAAATTTTAAATTATATTTTTAGAAATTTTTCAATGTATATAGATCCTTATTCTCGTATTGCCACACATTATTCCTTAGAAGAATTGATGATACACGTGAAGCATACAACTTTACATACTCAAGAAATAATTCAATTTTTTCAAGAAATACTGTCCCAAGATTTTCCATATTCGACATACAAACAAGTTTTTGTAGATCATGTAAATACAATTTTGAACTTAAACGCGTTGATTGGGAAAAAGTTGTACACTTTTTGTTCATGTTTTCACTTCAGATTGATTGCAATTTCTACTCGTACAGTTCTCTGACAATTTACAGCACTCGTATATTTCATTTGATATCGGAAATCGGTAAACATTATGAGATTAGAAGAATAATGGCAAACGCGATTGCTAAACAGTATTTTGGATGTTATATGATATGCATCAGCTGGGAAGATATGTGGTTAGCTTGGGGTCTTCCAAAGTATTTAGCCTCATTATATGTTGAGAAATTTTTTGGAAGTATTGAATATGAGAAATTGATTCATTTTCTGACGCAACAAGTAAATTTTAATTTTATTTTTTATTTTTTCATAAAAATTTATATTCACATCATCATTTGTAAATTAGGTAACATTATACGAGCGGGAATATGGTGGCATTTCTTTAGATTCGTCTATAAATACCCATTCTTCACTATCATTTGATGATGTATTTTTCCCTATATTGTATTATAATGTACCAAGCCCCAAATTCTTTGAGGTATATATAATTTATTAAATTGTTATTTAAAAAACTTTATTTTAGCATAATGAGATAAAAAATCAATACGAAAATCATAAAAATATATCATCAGTATTGTATTAAATATTTCATTTTTTTACAGATTGCAGCTAAAAAATCACATCTAGTCATTAGAACAGTTGAAAACCGCATCACTAGACAAAATTTTTTAGAAACATTGAGAGCAATTATATCGATATCTAATTTTACAAAAAATATGTATCTAACTACTACTAAATTGGTGAACTATGTCTTTGACTTAATTTCGATTAATTTAAATCCACTGTTAGGAAATTGGTTACTATCAACCGGTCATCCAGTGTTCACATTAAGCTATACATACAATGAAAGGTTTAAATATAAACTATAAAATAAAATTCTTCATTTTCATTAAATTTAGCAAATATATATTTTACATTTACAGTAATAATATGGCATTTGTGTCAATTGAACAAAAGTATTTACATGCAAGAGGAGTCCGTTTATACACAGGCACCTTAAAGTTATTAATTCAGGAAGTAAATGGATCATATGAAAAGTTTATTCATATTGATAGTGGCCTAGTGAGATTAAATTTTAAATTACGTTCAGAATATGAAAAACGAAAATTTCATCACGTTCGACTTTGTAATAATGAAAAAACAATTATTAATTTATCCAACGTTGTGTAAGATATTTTATTTTGAACATATACACGATAATATATTGATAATGTAATATTTATACGTTCACAGTAATAATTGTAACATTCTTTGGATGTCTCTGGATCCCGACTTTACTATAATCCGTACGGTAAAGACGGTACAGGCTAATTATCAGCATGCTTATCAACTGAGACACGATCCTTATATTGGAGGAAAATATCAATGTATATCATCTTTGCTGGCTTTTCCAACAGAAATAACTGAAATGGCTTATTTAGATGTCATAAATGACGAAAAGTGTCATTATTCAATTCGTAGCCTTGCTTTTTTGTGTTTGGATAATGTTAAGGATAAATATAACATTATTAATTTTAAAAACATTACATATATATATATATATATATATATATATATATATATATATATATATATATATATATATATATATATATATTATATGCATATATATTTTTAGATCATTAACACAAGATCGAAAGAAACACCGCAGCATATAGATATAATAAATTTAGTCCGCAAAATGTTCCATATAGATCAAAACAGTACTAAAATGACATTAACTACGTTCAACTGCTTTCAACAAAATTTTCTCTGTTACACAGTTCCATCAGTCATAGCAAGTTAGACATTTAATTTAAAATTTAACGCGACTATTAATTTGAACTTATGATAACTTTAAGTAGCTTATTTTTTTCCATAGTTCTAATTATTAATTTATTTATTTATATTACTATGCGTATTATTAACCCCTAAACAAAATGATACTTTTACGCAGACTTTGTTATGTATATTTTTATACCTTTACTGAAAAAATATATACTTCAAAGATTTACGATTTATTGAGTCTATTTAATCATTTTTTTTTATCATAAGATCGAATATTTAGTTATAGTAAAATATAATATATACTTATACGATATCAAATAATTTAGTTATTTTTTAATTCTGAGAAAAATATTATTTACAGGAATGAAACACAATAATTTTCCCTTAAAAGACGTTGCACATTTTTTTATTGATCTAATTCGAAACAGTGGCCCAACTGATAATTATTTCATAGGAAACTTTTATAAATCATATTTGTTAAAAAGTCTTGCAGAAACAATCACTTCTGTGTTTATCTATATTTTATCATATCTTATAATTTTTTTTTTGAACATTAATAAAATAGTGAAAAAATATTTACAGTTTCAAAAAGACACGAGTAGCTATTTTGCATACATTGTAAAGTTGGCGGGTTTTATATTAAATAGAGAGTCATCAAAACCGATAGCCGTTCAGTCATATTATACAATTATAAGTTGTTTAGAAATCTTTAAACAACTCAGATGCAACAACTACTCGTTTCGATCGACTTTATATCATTCTTTCATTAAACCAAATAGACATATTGGTAAGATAAGACTAACAAAATGTTCCATATTTCGTATTTATTTCATAATTCCCTTTTTATACATTGCAGAAGTACGAATATATGCATACAAGTGCATTGTTGATTTTATATATTTTCAAAAAGATTTTTCTGATTTCAATATGATCCTCAAGACTATGGAAAAAGATCCGGATCCGATTATTCGTAAAGAAGTTGCGAAAATGTTAATTAATTATCCACCATTTACAGATAACGAAAATCACCCTTTGAACACGCCCCAACTTTTCGATCAATTGTGGAGTAATATTAATATAAATTTTTGCAATGATCCACTGAAAAGAAGACGTTTTGTTGATCTTTTTTTTGTATTGTACGGTTTAAATAATATAATTACTGAAAATAATCGAGTTGCCGAAATTGATAACAATGATTTAAATAAAAATATTATTCCAAATGAAAATGTACGTATTTTTTTTATTTTAAATAATATTATAATTTTATAACTGCACAATATATAATCTAAAAAAAAAATTACATAGTTTCAAAGTATAAATCCAGATCCTCAACAGAAAGATGTAGCGCAATGTCAAACATCAAATGATATATTAAGAGAAGAAAATGGTAATCTTAGAAAAACTGTTATATGTTTTGCAACTTCCGTAAGAATTTATTATTATTATTATTATTATTGTTTTTTTTCTTGACACAAAATACAAAAAAAAATTCATTTAAAATATTCTCTAATTAGGCCTCAAAATCAAATATTGTGCAAACGTTGAATCCTTTCAAAATGCCTTATGTAAAACATTATTGGAAAAAAGCTAAAATAATGCAATATGAAAGTGAAGAAAAGATATCTCTAGTAAGTTTTTTTTTAATTAATTATATTTTCAGTTGTAACATATTATATTTTAAGTGTTAAAAATATGTTATTCTGTGTAATTATATTAGACACCCATGGAACAAAATTCATCTAAAAATATAAATACAATTTCTTTAACATCTATTTTGGAGAACAAAGATCAAAAGCCCGAAGAGAAAAATTCAAATGCATCAGACACGATTAGCCAATATTTTTATCGAAACTCAATTTTAGTGAGTAAAAATTTGAGATAAACACAAAACATTATTATTTTTTTATTATTTGTCATTTGAAACTTTTCAGATGTGTACTGACTATGATGACATATCCAGTCCAAGTGATGAATAGGGTGCATTTTTATAAGATCTTTAGATTAATATCTATTAATATAATAATTACAAATTAAGTATTTTATCTAATTATTTAATATTATAATTTTTCTTATTAATATATTTAGTAAAAATTTAACAATTGTTAAAACTCATAATAATTTATTTTACTTAATAAAATTTAAATAAACATAATACAGCGAGAACAATATAGGTTTTTAGAGATGTATATTATTTTAATAATTACGACTAACCTTTAAGCAAAAGACATGAATATTTAATAATTATAATTATATCGTATCATTTTTTTTTATTACTGAATATTTTATATAATATATTTTAAATAAAATATATGAAATGACATCGTTTATTCTATTTTTAATTAATAAAATTGATTGCAATTCAACTTTGTAAAAAAAAAAATAGAAATACCGTTGCCCTTTATTTTAATTAATTTACCTCAATTAAAAATTTACAACTTGTATTATATATTGAGCGAATAAAGATTGGCAAGACTGTATTTCGTTCGGTCATTAAATGCAGAAGTGTGTTGGTATGAATGCATCAGCTGTCAACTGTCAGTGTGTTATGTTCCGGTGACGGCCGTTCTCATAATGTGGGTTCGCCCGGAACAAGTTCTCTTAGTCTCCGCACTCTGGTAAGTCTTCGATTTATTCCCCCCTAATTGGATCGCTTAAGATCGAAAGATAAAATCCTTCGCGTCCATATTTCGAAAAATCCATTTTGAATCTGCGCATTCTAATCAATTTCGTATAATTTACGAAAAGATACGATTACGATATTTAGTTACGTTTATTTATGTTTTCGTTAATGTTGTTCGATTCATTTCCGTGATTTGACAAGTTATCGCTTATCGGCAATTTATTTAATTGTTTGTTTATTCTAATTGGATTCTACGGTCGGTGTCTCTCAAACGTCATAATAATAATTGCGATTTATTTTTGTTTCTTTTCTTACGCAAATAAAGTAATTACAACGCAAATGTTATATTTTATACGAAATGGACAAATTATCTATGAGGGAACTGCGAAGAACACGTTAAGCTTTGTACCCAGTAATGAGTTTTAAAGTAGCTATAGAAGTAAACGACCGAAATGATTGAAAATACAAAACCAATTAATTTCTCGACAAAACAACACTTGACAATATACTGCAAAAGTCGTGAAAACAGTTTTAAATCGGTAGAACTGGTAAGTTATTTGTATAAGCTATATTCGCTAGCCATAACTACTTCAGATTATCACTTATTCCAAACGATGCAGTTGAATCTTGCATGAAATCAATTTATTGAATTTATTCAAAAAAAATAAGGATTTCTTCAGTCAAAATATCCATAAATTACCTAAAAGATGGGCAAAGATTGTAGAAATACATGGAGCATATTTTGAAAAAAATAATGATTACTTTATTTTCTAAACAAGCAAATGTGTTTTGTTTTCTCAGAAAAAGGCGAAATCATATTCATTCTCAATATTATTTTTTTATTGTTAAAATATGTTATATATATATATATATATATATATATATATATATATATATATATATATATGTGTGTGTGTGTGTGTGTGTGTGCGCGCGTGTGATATCATTTTTTACTATAAACAAAATATTGATTTAATTCCAGCTACTGTGTAATTATTAAATTAAACATCTAGTAAATAAATTATGTTTTATAACTGTAAGTAATTGTTTCTAATCTCTCTTAAGATATATAATTACATTAGTATTGTGGTAGAGTACATAATAAATAGAACAGTAATTATATATCATATTTCGATTGACAATACATATATCGTAATGTATATTCTAGATTAATTATTAATATTTTATATTATAAAACAATTCATCAATTTTGTTGAAAGAATAAATACAGATATAAATTTAATATTATATTTAGGATGTTTCCAATTCTTTTTATAATTTAAATTAATCGCTTTTTCTCTTTTATGATTCAAATGTTTATAATATTTGTATCTTTTTGCACTACTATTTCTATAAATAATTGTTTTTTTTTGTTTTTCATTAGTATTTTTATTTTATCTTTTTACCATACTTTTCACATGCACTATTTTAAATATATTTTAATTGCCAAAATCTTACATTGAAAATTCTTAAAAAAAATCACGAAATATTTAATACTCTTATTTTATAGGGAGACGGATCAAACCAATTTATATTTTGTACAACAACGAAGAAAAGGACATGGTAAAAGCAAAGGTCTATCTTCATTATTCGTGGGAACTTTAGACAGTGTTTTCGATACTAAGCCTGCCCCATTCAGAATATTACATCAAACTCCCAATTCGGATATTTTTTATGGCATGTTATAAATTTTAAAATATGTAATTGTTTTTATTTTATATTTTGAAATATCTTGTACCTTAATTTAAAATATATATTTTAGAAATTGCCAGCGCGTTAACTCTTGAAGAAATAGAAAGAGATTGGAAATGGTTGATAGATAACGTGAGTCCAATTTTGCATTCAATTGAAGCTGAAGATGAAATTACAAAGTTTGTCTGCGGTAAAATCAGATCCGTCATTGCCACTAACCAAGAAAGCATTACTGAAGGTTAATATATCGACTTCACTGTTTTTATTTTATTTAATAATTTTGTAATATAATTAATAATCATTTTTTTCGATTTCAGATGAAGATACTTCAAGTTTTAGAAACGTGTTTCACAAGTTTCAGAAACTATTCAATATGCCTAAAGATGAAAAATTGGTGAATTATTATTCATGCAGGTAAGTGTGAACTTATTGTTTCTTTTTTAATGTTGACTAATAACTTCGAAATGTTTTATTAATGTAATTATTTCAATTTCACTATTTTTTTTAATTGCAGTTATTGGAGTAAAAGAATACCTCGTCAAGGATGGATATATCTCTCGGTCAATCATCTCTGTTTTTATACATATATTTTGGGGAGCGAAACAACTTTAGTACTTCGTTGGGCCGACATCACTGAGCTCAACAAAACAAACAATTGGCTAATGTCAAATTCAATTAAAATCGCCACCAGAGACAAAGAATATTATTTTTCAATGTTTTTACATATTTCCGAAACATTTGCTTTAATGCAACAACTTACAAATATGGCTATTAAAGGGTAATTTATATATATGTAATATATATATATATATATATATATATATATATATATATATATATATATATATGCTTTTTTATTTAATTTTAATCATTTTTATTTTTGTCTCAAGACTTATTGATGATAAAGCACATGGTTTCAACGAAGATAAAGATTTGTTAAATAAATTATGTAAAAATGTGCAAAAACAACCCTCATTTTTAAAGAGAGATCTAGATGCTCGTTATCATTCTGCTGCCTATACTCGTAAATTCAGATTGCCTCAATCGGAAAAACTTGATGGAATCGTTGAATGTAAATTGTGGACTCCATATAATAAAACTCAAAATTGGGGTTGTCTATATTTGTCACAAAATTACCTATGCTTTGATAGCAAAGTAAAGTATTTTAGTTTTGATAGCAAAGTAATATTTTTTTTCTATTTAATTCAGTATAAATATCATATTTTATGTGTATTCAGATACCTCATCTTGTATGGTTAATACTTCCACTTTACACTCTTCATCAAGTGGAAAAAGCGGATAGTTCGGATAGCAATTCCAGTAGATCAAGCAGTGGTAATAAATCATCTATACTAATAACAACATCTCATCATACCGCATTTTTATTTTCACATTTACGAGACCGAGATTTTGTTATCGAAAAATTATCTGAACTCTTGGCAAAGCTTCCTAAGTAAGTATAATTAAATTGTTGTATTGCATTGAAATAAAGTTGATTATTATTTCATAAATTTGATTATTATTTCAGAGACAGACCGACTAAAGTGTTTAATAATGATGATTCTGACAATAGCACCTGGACACCGCAACCGCCTCTATCCACTTTATTCAAATCAAACACATCAGCGAGTATAAAAGAAAAACAAGAAACAAAAGTATTGATATATTTTTTTATTCAATTCCGACATTTCTGTAAGCAAATTACATTTTTATTATTTTATAAAATTTAAGGAAAAATTATGGGAACAACACATGGCAGAAGTAGGTCGAGGCATTAGTATGTATCGCACTACAAATGGTAGTAACTTAGTTGTGAATGGTATACCGGAATCATTGCGCGGCGAACTATGGGGTGTATTTTCCGGTTCTGTAGTTGGAAGAGCTCAGAATCATGGACTGTATAAAAAATTAGTTGATGAAGCAATATCAAAACGCAGTCATGCAAATGATGAAATAGAAAGAGATTTACACAGATCCTTACCTGAGCATCCTGCTTTTCAAAATGAAATCGGTATATTTTTTCAATAAACAACATTTGTATATTTCGTTTCTATCAATGTGTTTATTAGTAGTATCGTTTTTAGGAAGAAAAAAATGCCTTTTACATCTTTTGTATTTTCAATAGTATTTATTTTTTTTATTTTATAGGGATTTCGGCTTTACGTAGAGTGTTATGTGCATACGCTTTACGGAATCCTCAAATTGGTTATTGTCAAGCAATGAATATTGTCACATCTGTGCTGTTAATCTATTGCCCAGAAGAACAAGCTTTTTGGCTTTTGACCACTATTTGTGAAACTTTATTAACTGATTATTATAATACTAGAGTCATAGGAGCATTGGTATATATTTTCTTTTTATTAGTATTATATATATATATATATATATATATATATGTATATATATATATATATATATATATATATATATATATATATATATATATATATATATATATATATATGGTATTATGTAAATATACTTAAAAATATTTTCGATTATATTCTCTAAAATTAGGTTGATCAAGGTGTTCTCGATGATCTCATTCAAGAACATTTACCAGATTTGTATGCAAAATTGTCTCAGCTTGGCATGATGAAAATGATTTCGCTTTCTTGGTTTTTAACTATATTCATCAGCGTTATGCCTTATGAAAGTGCGGTTCATATAATGGATTGTTTCTTTTATGATGGTGCTAAAGTGATATTTCAAGTAATTTGTTTTCATTAAAAGAAAAAAAAAGTATATTATTTATTTTATATATTTATAATAATTTATTTTTAGGTTGCTTTAACTATTCTCGAATGGAACAAAGAAAAATTGATTGAATGTCGAGATGATGGTGAAGCTATGCAAATTCTTGGATCATATTTGGAAGGTGTATATAATGACGAAGCTGTTGCTATTACAACAGAACCGCGAACTACAGAAAAAGTATTATTTAAAATTACATTTCTTATTGTATAAAAATGAATAAATTTTTAATGAAATATTTATTATCAAATTCTTGTAGGCCGTACGCGTTCAAACTTTAGTATACGAATCATATAGACGATATGGTGGTATGAGCAGTGAATCAATTGAAGAACGTCGATTAAAACATAGACTTCGTGTTATTAGACAATTGGAAAAGGGATTGGAAAAAAATGCAATACGATGTATGGTGCAAGATGATTACTATACTGCTGAAGAATTACAAGTATACTAAAAAAAAAATAGTTTATGACATTGCATTTAGGTCTTACACTATGTTTATGTATTTAAATTAATCAAATTAAATTTGTAGGAAATTATATCATTGGTTCGTGAAGTGTTATTAAGTTCAAAATGGGCACCTTATGAAAAAGTTGATAGTGCAAATGGTAGTCCGTGTGATGCCTACATGCTAGATTTTGAGCAATTTAAAAATATAATTACAGCAATTTCACCATGGGCACGTGGACATTCAGCTGAAAGTATTGCTGCAAGAATGTTCAGGGTATTTATTTTATTACATTTCAACATATTCATCAGAATTATTTTTTATATTTGTACTATTCATATCCATTTTTATTTTAGCTATCTGATAAAAATGATACAGGAAATATAAATATACAATCTCTTGTATCATGGTTAGGTAGAAGTTGTCGTGCTCCAGCAATTGTTCGTCTCCGTGCACTTTTCTGTTTGCATGCTCCGCCGCTGTTATCTGCAACTGAACTTCGTGTACAGCCAACACTACCGACTGGCGAAGAAGTAGCCACAGATGCCGTAGACTTTTTCGATAGGTAAGAAACACTGTAATGAGTGTATAATTTTTATTATTACTAATTTTGATATTAACAGCATCGAGACGCCAGGCACACCTTTAGAATCTCCTCTAATTGATGGCTTAAGTGGACCTTCATTTCAAAGATCTATCAGTTTTTCTGGTTTACAAATACCAGGTTCTGAAAACAATACAGATATGGAGAAATCAATGGAAAGTGGAAACAGTCAAACGGGTAATTTACCAAATAAATACTTATTTTATAAATATATTTTTTTTATTTAAAATATTTGTTAAATTTTTAGGTATAAGTGAATGTTGGGAAGTTCGAAGCATGTCATCCTTGCGCTCTATTGCTCTTGGATCCGATACAAACACCACTATTTCAGGTCCGTCCTCAAAAACAACGCCTAGCTCCATAACAATTCCAAAGAAATCGCTTATACTTCCTAAACTACATTTTCTTGAATTATGGACTTTAATGCAAAATTTAGTTCAAAATCAATCAAATCCACTCGACCAAGAGTTATATGATAGCATTGTCATTACTGGTAAAAAAATTATCTTATTTATGAAAATAGAAGAAAAATATGAATATTTATTTGTAATTTTATATTTAAAGGTACCAGACTTTTACAAATTGGTGATATGAAACGTAATAGATGGTCGTTTGATCGAGAAGAATCCATCGATAGTCTTGCCCTCGAATCTAATAATGAAGCTGCAACTCCTGTAATTATTATATAAGTCTTTTGAAACGTGTAATTTTGCTCTTTATTTCAATTGTTTTCATTTTCAGATGTCCGATTGTAATGGTAATCCATTTCGACCTTCTCTAGAATGGGGAATATCTTTGGATCAGTTTCTGGAAGAAATTTTAGCGTCCGAGTCAATTATAAGATTTTTCTCAACTAAAGAACCTCTAAATTTGTCTTCCCTACGATCTAGAGGCAGATTGCAATCTATATCTTAGATTTTAATTACGAACAATTGCTGATAGTTTTTCTACATATCGTTGTTTTAAATTTATAAAAAATTGTTATAACTTTTATCATTTTAACATTTATAAAAAGTGGTGCTAATAATTTGAGCGATGCGGATTTAGAAAATGAGGAAATGTAAATATTCATATAACTGTAAATTCCAGCATTATGCATTTATAGTTTGTAATCTGCTCTTATTTATGTGAATAAGGGAATGAATCTCGTTTTTTATAATGCAATAATGAATAAAATCATGTTTTATTTTTTTTAATCAATCCGAATTTGTATTCAATCAATAGATAAAGAATTTTCAATTTGTATAAAAAAATCGTTCAACATAGTCTTATAATATTATATATATATATATATATATATATATATATATATATATATATATATATATATATATATATATATATATATATATATATATATATATATATATATATATATATATATATATTTCAAGTTAATTTTATAGCAGTAGAAATAGAAACAAGTGATGCTAGAAATATCTATTCTTAATAAAATATTTCTTCTAAAATTGCAGACAATTGATGAATAGTTTTGAAACAATTACTAAATATAATGGTAACAATTTTAAATATGACAATTCTATTGAAGTATGAAATTTATCTTATTATCTCAAAGCTATATTCTAGAAAAATTTTATTACAGGACTAATTATGTATATTTCTTTCTAAAGAAATTTTTAATAATTCTTCAATATGAAGAACTTTCTAATCCATTATTATTTTTCTATATATATTACACGTGTTTACCTTTTTTTTTGTTTTAATATATATTTTTAACTCTTTTAATAAACGAATATTTCCATCTGATTTTTGTATTTGTTTGAGCTCAAAAATTTCTTATTAATAATAGTCGTTCTAAATCATTTTGTAGTGATATTTTTAGGTAAATTCGAAGTGAAATATATAGTTGTAGTACAAATATTATCATTTATATGCATTACTTATAATATTAATATTCTTATCATCAATTGTAACAGCATTAACATTTGTACATCAAATTGCATATTTTATAATTATTGTAGTTTAGATATTGCATTTTGATATATATATATATATATATATATATATATATATATATATATATATATATATATATATATATATATATATATATATATATATATATATAATAGCTAATTTTTATTTTTCCATGATAACATTCTAATATAAATATTTATATAGAAAGTTAAATCAAACAGAATCTCATTGTATATATTATATTAAATGCTGTGACTTTTTTTATAATGTCAAAAATATGTTTATTTTTCAAATACGATTTTGTAGCTCTGTTGCTGTCATTTTTTTATAAATATATATATATATATATATATATTTATTTATAAAAAAAATTTATAGTTAACCATAAATTTTAATAAATCGGCCTTCAAGACTGAATAAAATGAAAAAATGTTAAAATACATTGCAAACAAACGCAATAAAATTGTGATGCTTTTGCTTAGCTTTAATAACAAATAATGATATAGAAATATATAAAAGCGTATGCAAAATTATTTAATTCTAAAAATCAATACTTATAATATTTTGTCTAAAATAAACAAGTTTGTTTTTTTACATAAAATATATCAAAAAACTTGTGTGAAACCTAATTTATTAATTTCACACTTTTTCTAATTTTTTAAAACACATTTAATTTACTGATTACATTTTTTTTTCAAAATATAAATTTAGCGTTCGTATCTTGAATATTTATTCGCTTTTTTCTACATTAGACCATTTATTTTCAAGCATTTAAAAATATGTACTATACTTTCCTACATCAAACTGTGAAATAAACTGTGTTTGTAAATAAAAAAAAATAACAATTTATTTTCTTGAAAAACGACAATGATTCTAATAATTATTCAATACTTAATTTTAGTAATATATTGTAACTTTAATGTGTTAGAGTTTTATTATAATATATATCAAAACTTTACTATTTAACAATTACATTATTTTATTCACCATTTCATATATTATGTTTTGCACACAAAATTATTATTAAATATATTGAAAAAAACATATATACTTTAAATAATCTCTAAACTTATGGAAAATTGTAATCGTTTAAAATTTTAATTGAAATTTATATCATGCAAGATATTATTGTGTGTTATATTCATATAACCATGTATTATACAATACCAAAATAATTATCATTCCAATTTTCAAATCCGAAATGTAATTATAAAAATCATTGAAGTTGAAAAAAATCTTTAGTACAAAATATATTTTCTTATTTATAATAACGATTGGCTTAATATAATTAATTATGATGATATAAAGCAGTCCATCCGGAAATTGATTATATTCCACTATTTATATGTATATATATATATATATATATATATATATATATATATATATATATATATATATATATATATATATATATATATATATATATGATGTATAGATTAAAATGTGTATTATTGTTATGATCGTGACATGTTTGAAATATTAGAATTGAACTATTGTCCATATTTAATCGTTAAAGACCAATATTATATTTAAGCTTTTGACTTGTATGTCAATCAATATACATACGTACTTTGTAAGCTTGCAATACATTTATATGCTTAATGAAATATTTTTGAATAGAGCAGCTTCTATAATAATAGTTATTATTATAATATATTAATATATATATCTTGGCCATATGTGTATATTTAAACACGCATTGATTTAATAGTATAAATTGTAATTATTTTAGAAAATAAGAAGTCATTATGTGAAAATAAAATATATATTTTACAAAAATTATATTGTTCAGTTTAAATATACTGTTTAGTTATCAATATTCCGTTATGACTCCAGTCACTTTGAAGACCCATGCTTCACTAGATTTTGCCAAAGCTTTATCTGGGAATTGAATAGTCACTCCATTTTCACTCTGTGTCCACTGAAATTTGAAATGATAATTATGTCGATTATAAAAATTTGTAACGGTTTTGTGTTTGAGTTTTCTATTTATATATTTTATTTTAAATGGCCTCCAAATGACAGTCAATAAAATACCTTACCTTATATTTAGGCGTTCAAAACGCGCTAGTTAAAACTCGCATTGTTATTTTTACATTTAATATATTATGAATTCAACAAAAATAAACAAATTTAATAAAAAATGTTTTACTATATATTTACCTCTACTTCCAAATCTGGATTATTCAACAAAACAATGTTTGAAATGCCAGTCTGCAATTTATTTGCTAATGCTCCCAACAATATCTGATTATCGGTTGGCCAGTAGAGTACTATAGCGTAAACAACTTCGCTATTTGGATCCTTGGTAAATCTAAACGTTTCTTTAGATGCCGTATACCAAACATCAGAACTTTCAGTATCGTTCTGATATAACCAAGGTTTGGTTTTATAAATTGCTTCACCGTTGATTTTCAACCATTCTCCCATTGCTTTCAGACGATCTTGGAATATTGGAGCTATCGTACCGTCTTTAGTCGGTCCAACGTTCATAAGTAAATTACCTAATAACAATAATATTAAATTCACACGTCTGATTCACAATAATTAGCAAAAAGTTAAAATTATTACTAACCTCCGCAACTCACTGTGCTAGCTAGTTCAGTTATCAATTCGTGACTTGTCATGAATTCTGATATATGAGCATTTCTTCTGAAACCCCAAGATTTTTTGTCGATTGTCATGCAATTTTCCCATTTATGTGGTTGAAGGATACCTTGATTATGAAAATAATGAGTTTATAATATAACTAAATTATTTTTTTCCATTCTTAAAATGATGTTTACCCGGATTATATCTATCAGCACAAGTGTAGAATCCGCCATGATTACAAGGAATATTTCTTCCCCATCTGTCATTAGCAACTACAGTATCTTTCACAGGACTTTCATTGTACAACCAAGCCAGAAATTCTGTTGATTTCCAATATTCATGCTCCGCTTCCCAATCGCCATCAGTCCAAATAATTTCAGGATGATATAAGTTTACGAGTTCGAGCAGTTCAGGCCACATTTTTTCGTTGACGTATGTCTGATTAGTAAAACCAGTTATACTATCTAATCGATATATTGGATTGAACCATTCATACAATGAATAATATACACCAAAGTGCATTCCAGATTTTTTTCTAATTTCCGATGACAAGAGCTGTATTATATCTTTACGAGGACCCAAATCCTTGGCATTCCAGCTGAACGCTCGAGACGATGGCCATAAAGTAAATCCTTCATGATGTTTACTGGTCAATACTACATATCTAGAAATAACAAATTGAATTTAATATATATATTTTGCTTTTTAAATATTATTAAATTACACTTACTTTGCTCCAGAATTATAAAAAATGTCAGCCCACTCGGTTGCATTGAAGAATTCTGCTTTAAATTCTGGAGCAAACTCTTGATAGGTAAATCCGGGTGGATAATTTTTTTCCATAAATTCAACATAAGCAGGCACTTTTTCTATAAAATGATAAATTTATGATCAAATTAATTAAGTTCATTTACATCGTGATTTTAAAAATTTAATTATTTATTTTTTCTCGACAAAAATTTTAAATTTATACTTTCATGATGATTGTCAAGACACATTTCAAATCACAAAATAATAAATCATATTCAATTTAAATACAGAAAAATCCGACAATTACCATTCCAATTTGACCAAAACCATTCACTTCCAAAACCTGGAACCGCATAAACACCCCAGTGCAGGAAAATTCCAAACTTCACATCATCATACCAATTAGGCAACGGTCTTGAGTCCAAACTTTCCCATGTTGGATCGTATCTTACAGTTTCCTTATTTCTTTTAGCATGCGAGTCAACTATCTGATTTTGTTGCTTCTTTCCCAAGATCCCAAGAGGCATAATTAATAGCGTAAAAAACAAGACTTGATTTAATCTCATATTGATTGATTATATCTAAAAATTAATCTTCATATGATAAATCGAAAAAAAAATATTAACATACACAATATTCATTTTATCTTATATATAAAATATACTTTATAGGGAAATAATATAGTATATAATATTATAATTTCCATATGTAAAGGACTTAATCAGTGCGACACAAATCCCTATTGAATAACACATACAAAATTATCAATTATACGTGAGATAATAATTAAAAACATATCTTTATCAATAAAATACAAAATTGCAGCTTTAATATAATATTATATATAAGTATAGTGAAAATTCTTTGTAAACATAATATTTTTAGTATATTTATAATTTTGTATAACCCTTTAGTTGCCCGTTGTTTGTTACTACACATTATAAACAATTAATATTTCAAATATTACTCCTTAACAATATATGACTATCAAAAATATACCATAATGATCACATTTTTTTCATATTTACAATTATTAATTAAAAAGTTAACAACACAAAAATCTATTGTTAACATCAAAATAATGGTGACTCGACAAAGGTGTCGAAAAACTAATGCAGGTAAAACAAAATTTAAATATCCACATACCAAATTACTCACTGTTAAGATTGAATTATATAAAAGATACATGTATTTAATGATACAATACCGTTATCAAATATATTAAATATATTAAAATATTAATCCGATAAAATGTAAAATATATTTGCAAATAAACGTATAAAATCAAATTTTATATGAAATTTCCAAAACTTTATTTTTATTATTATATATGCGACTCCGGTTCATAAATGTTAAATTAAGATTTAATTTTTCAAATTTTAAAATTCAAAAAAAAAACCGAATGAATTTCACAAAAAAATCAATGAACAAATAAAAACAAATTATTTTGATAAGATTAAATATCAAAACATCGATTTAAATAAATCAAGAATGAACTCAATAAGTGTTAAAAATTAACATTTATATTAATATAATTTATTCATCGATTGTTTTTCGAATTATATTACGATTTATATTCATAGCGCATGTATTTATTATAAATATATAAAAAGTGCGATAAACTATTACAAAAACATGACCCCTTAAATCGTTCACTAATTTTATAGTGAAAAATGTATTTTTTTTTATTGCGTTATTCAAATAGATTAGTATAAATTAGCTAATAAAATATAACGTTACTATGATAGAATTTTAAATGTAGAAAAAAAAAATAAAATTATTACCAATGCGTGCTCACAGCAAGAATTCCAGAACAGAACTGATCAATTGTCAACAATCTATGAACGTTCTTTGGGTACAACAATATCTACTAAAACTTCAATTCGCTTTATAAAGCGTTACACGCACACAAAACGACTAACACACATACTGATCAATTTCAAACATGTATATTAAAAATTATGGTTTCTGTAATCTCATCGATCGATATTGTGAAATGATTAATTACTTTTAATGACATAGAAATGAACTTAAAAAAAACCTACATGCACTCAATCAAATCAAAACAACCGCGTTCTATAATTAGTATTAAATTACGATATTTGAAATAAATTTTAATGATTAAAAATTTTATATATCTGTCAAAAAAATTAATCCCATAAAATATCATTCATTTACCATTGAAACAACAAAACAATTGATATATTGTTTAATTTAAATTTATTATTGTAAACAACTTTGATGTATTGAAAGGATTAAAAATTTCGCGTAAACAAATATTTTTGTTCTGAAATAGATTTCCAAAAATAATGAATCAATTTTCGTTCAAATCTAGATTGAAATTTCTTTTCTTACCTGTGCCATGTTAAATCACCCTAAAATTGGTTGTTATCTATTAGAAAACTTTCTATTTCAATATCTGAATATCAGGTATAATTTGCTGAGGGATATTGTATTCAACAGAAACATCATTCTTTTTGTCCATACAAATATTCTTAACATTTTTCTTTGAATCATTTGTTATAATTGTCGACATTTATTCAATATCGTATATAAAATCTTATGAATTCCAATAGTTTATATTGTTTATTTTCAAAATCGGACAGTTATTCACAATATTCGAAATATTATTCTATGAAACCAACTATATATTTATATTCGCGTCTTTGAATCGTACAACAAAAATGACTAAAAATTTGACCCACAATTAATAATATACAAATATAATTAAAAATTTACATTACCTAGATTATTTAGTATAGCAGACTTATAAAACACATCACTTTAAATAAAACATGATTTCTTACAATTTATTAATGAAAAAAAAACAAATATTTTGTTTGGCAATATATTATATTTTACATCTTTTATTTTTACTACTATACAGATTTAACGAGTTTATTTTATTTACTTATACACAGATTCACCGTTATCATCTAAAAACATACAATATGTACATGTAAAAAAAATATTCTTATAATTATAGTAATTACTATTACATCAGTTGTTATTTATTACAATATTAATAGATGAAACGACGTACTACAAAATTGTTTCTCCATTTATATTTATTTTGGTTGATTTAAATCTAATATTGGAATAAACATCACCCTAGGAACAACAGAAACTAATAGATTCTAATTTCTAAATAACTTATATCAATTCTTGTTATGCTATTTCGTTTCATACGTATAAAAGCAATTATAATCACAGCGGATATAATGATGTATTTTTTGTAATCCAACTACATTATTTATTGCATAAAATAGCATAACATCAGACTTAAGACCCAAAAATTAGGCCTGCACATTTAAAAGTCAACGTCAACACATCAAGAAAAATGTAAAATTTCAGAAAAAATATCATTAGTATTGTATTTTTGAAAATTAATTACTGGTCCGTTCATACAAATTGACTATTCAAAACATTTATATATATATATATATATATATATATATATATATATATATTAATTAAGAAAAATCATACAACATTTATTTGTATTTTTTTTAATATAATAATTCGAAATTTGACACATTTCATATATTAGATACTAAAACCTGTTTTATACATATTAAAACTTTGTTATACAAGACAATTTATTTCATAATAGATTTAAAATTTCATAACAAAGTTTGAAAATTGTATTCAGCACTTATTTTTAAGTTATGAAATGTGATTGATTCAATATCTATATCAAAATATAAATATGTTTCATTAACAGCACTCTCTTGAAATTAAATTCCTAATTGAAACATATCCTAGAATAAGAAATATTCAATTAAAAGATTTGATAAAATATAGAAGAAAAAAATAAGTGTAATATTTACCACAAATGGCCTACATTTTTAATTATTAAGTAAATAAAAATGTTTAGTACTTTAAAATATTGTATTTCATAGTATTGATTGATATTTTCGAAATGTATTCCACTTAATTATTACACTACTTGATGTAAAATAATGTTACACACATTTTTCATTATAAAAAAAATATAGATGTTATTTAACACAACACTTCTCGCAGATAAAAGAAAAAACTCAAAATGCAGATCTATTTATCACAAATGAATAAAATCTAATTTGAAATACAACATACAACAAAATTTCGTTTTTCACAAATATTATATATTATTTTAAAAAAATCTATTATGATATAAAATTTTGAAAACCATAATTCGTTAATGAAAATAAAAAAAGTGTAACACAATGAGTTATATAAATCGTCAACGATATACAATTTATCTAATAATTCTATAACGATACAATTAACAATAATTAAGAGTTTACAATAAAAACACATAATACACAAAATCAGACAATATTTACACAATACTATATTAAAATACCAAATAAAGGAACTTGAAATATACAAAAAAAAATAAATATAATGAAGTAATTATAAACAATTTTAAATTAATGAGACAACTTATTATTATTATTATTTTATATATTACAATTTTTGTCATAATACTTAAAATATTTAACTACAACAACGCATTACAAACAGTTCATTTTAATAAATTTCATATTTATAGAATACTCTAATTTTAACCTTTTGAGCGCTTCGTCCATCCATTGATGAAAAAATACAGACATTCTATTATTTTAATGATAATGGGGAAAAAATGTTTCATTCATCTTATAACAACGTTTTTTTTATATCTATTTTATAAATTATAATTTGTTTTAACCGCTTTCAAATTAAATATCAGCATTCAATAGGCTAAAATTTACATATCGAAAAAATCTATTTGAATTTTTCTATAATTATACGCCAATATTATATTATATTATAATATAATTTCGTGAATAAATCGGTAAAATAATATTTATTTATTCAAACACTGATAGGCATTAAAATAATTACAGAATTATATTTATTATTAACAAGAAACATAATGAATAATTAATAACAACAATTAAAATTTCTCAGTAATAAATAATTGATATCAACATGTTCGTTAAGTAAAGAAAATAAAAGCGATAAAAAGAATAAGATGAATATGACTATTTTATAGATTTAAAGATATAAATGCATTAAATATGAAAAAGAACATATTCTTCATTAATTTTTGTAAGGGAATCGAAATTGAGTGAAAATTTAAATACACTCATAGTATAAACAATTTAAGCTTTTATATATATATATATATATATATATATATATATATATATATATATATATATATATATATATATATATATATATATATATATATATATATATATATATATATATATATATATATATATATATATATATATATATATATACAACATAATTACTGCTTATGGATTAGGAATTTATAAATTTATATTAAAATTTTTATATGGGGCTTTTTACTTACTAATTTAAAAACGATATCGTTAATTTCAGTGCACTTGAATTTGTACAAATTTCATTTAATCAGGATACATGTATAAAAAAGCACCAGTAGCACAACTGGCATAATTTTACGTATATGAATGAAAATCTTTTTCACATAAAAGTTACATAAAAGACAATTGGACACGTTCACATTGTAACTTCGCAAATGAAAGTCTACGTATTAAATATATAAACAAATTCACTTATGTTCAATATTTACAGATCGAGCTGATCGTTGAACCACTAAAGCGGAGAATCTGGCGGAGAATTGTATATATTACAATCATGTCATGTGACGTCGCTCAGTTTCTGTATGGAATCATCTCTCGATTTAAAGAAACCTTGTTCGGATCGACACTCGCGAATGGTGACAGTTTGAAGATTCACCGTAACGTCGGTGATAAAGATTTCGTTGGCTATGGCGCTTCGCGCTAACCAAAACGCTGCGGAATATCTTGGATTCGGAGGCGGCAACGGAGCGGAAGTTTCAACGATCGAAGGCGACGGAGTTACCGTTTTCAGTAATAGGGGTGTTGCAGTTTGCGTTTCGGTAGTTATTGGCGTCGGAGACGAGCCCGGTGGAGGGTCGGCCGGACCCGACGATTGCGGACGCGATGCCGGAGTTTGGGTCTCCGCTTCCGGCGAATGAGGCGGCCTTCTGTTAGCGCCGGAACGCGGTGCTGAAGGTGCTACAGGTTGAGGTAAGTTTTTTAAATCGGACGGCGGTTGATGCGAAGATAAGATACCGTTTGATTTCGGCGATTCTATCGGTCGGTGCCTGCCGTTTACTTTGTGTTCAAAACGATTCTGCTTGAAAGAAGGACTCGTCGGACTCGTAGTAATCGTGACTCCTATTTTGCCAGACTCGCGCAAAACTTCGGCTTTTCGTTTCGTGCCCGCCGGTAATATGGGCCTGTCTTCGGAGCTGGAGCTCGACGGAGAGGGCGGCGAGGGTGGCGACCGTCGTCTCGGCCCGCGCCGCCCGCCACCCTCACCGCGCGTCATCAAGAAGCTTTGAATGAGACGTGCGTCTAAAATGTTCTCCTCCGGCTCCCATGTGTTGTACTTAGGACTCCATCCCTTCCACTTCACAAAGTATTCGACTTTACTCTGGAATTAAATTTAAATAACGTTAATAACGTTAGTTATTTTATTGAAACACGGCAAATAATAATATATGTATATGCGAATAAAAAATATTACAACTAAAAGTAATTTGAGATGAGAATCTATTTCCTACATTTTGTATGAAGGCACTTAGGTACACACTTATAACAATCGGTTGTGTAAAGAAAGGATAGACGCGTTCATTCTGTTAACATTCCCCACTCGCTCCTCTATTTCAACCCTTAAAAGCGAAAGTCTAAGATTCCTCGCAACTATACAAATATTTTTATTACATTCAAGTGACGAAAATTTTAGGACGAAATCAATACAACATTAAAAATATATATGTAAAAAAATATTATATACATATTTCATACTCAAACATGCAAGATAAAATGTAATATTGGAGACAAATAACGGTAATAAAGCAGACTTTTTTTTCAGTATTTCTCAGAAATCTGCTAATATGTACGAAGGCTTCAGTTATTGCATACAAATTTTTAAATAACCAGTGTTGTTAAAATATTCCAAAAAAAGTTCCTTTTTCTAAAAATTGAAAATATTATTTGTTATATATATATATATATATATATATATATATATATATATATATATATATATATATATATATATATATATAATACATAACAAATTCTTCAATGCACGCACATCATTATTTGGTCGCAAATAACGGAAAAAAGGGGGGAAGTCGCAAGTTGTGGGGTCTCGAAGACCCCTTCACGTTTATGGCAAAAAAAGAGGGTTCCACTACACGTCAGACATATTTATATATAAGTACACCAATCAACAATATATATATGAGGCGATAGCACAATACTTTTGTACTTGTACGTATATATATATATAACATACGAATGTTTCGAGCAATTATAACGTACACTTTCGCTATTACGAATAATATAATATCCCGTATGATGCGATGAATTTGAACTCGAAAAGTCACATACCAATTAAATATTAAAAATCAATAAATATAATTAACCACTATATTCATATTATAATATAATAAATAAAATTTAAGTTTATTAATTTTGAGAATCGCTGTATTAACGAAAAATACAACATGTGTTTGACGGGCGCGGCTACACGCAAATATATACAAGTATACATTATATACTTGAAACACACAATATACGTTAAAAATCAATTAAATTGCATGCAAATTAGTCCAATTATATATAAATATACTCGGGTTAAAATAACCGACTATACTTTTTTAAAATCTTTAAAAAAAAAGTTAAACAAGTAATTTTCAACAAAAATAAAAAATATATATTTTGTATGATAAAAAAAAGTAAACGTATGTGCAGATGTGTATAGAATAATAATTAGAACCAAATAATAATAATAATAATAATAATAATAACGTTATACGCGAATAAACATACAGACTAAATTCAATGTGGCGATAATAAAAACAGTGACGAAAACGTTCATCCGTTCGCACGAAACGCATCAAACGAAAGTTTGAGAAGTGCGAATAGAAAAAAAAATAGGGAATATTTAGTAAAAGTTAAAGGAGCCGACGAGACGACCGCAACAGCACATCAGTGAACAAACACTGCAGTTGCGTGTCGGAACGAGGTGCAGCTGCAGTGTTATATTGCAGGCGCAGGCGCAGTGGCGCCGCCCCTCCCCTCTGCACGCAAAAGCACAAACCATTGGTGTGCGACCGCACAGTGTTCTGTTATAATATTATGCATACAAATTATGTTACTAATATAAATCGGTGGCGTGACGGTCTATATAATAAATCTGATTTTTTTTATCGAGTATTGCCAGAAAGTAATATAATACTGTGATCAAAAAGAAAGGTGAACTTGTTTTTAAAATGTTGATTCTTTCTTTATTTATTCTTCCAAACCAATTTCATTCCAGTCGTGGAAATAGTCGGAATATTTTTTTTCGGTGTAGCCTTCAAACCTTCTTCGATTCGGTTTTTATATCCACAATCGTGTTAAAACGGCGTCCCCGCATTTAACACGAAGTCGCACGGAGCCAAATCAAGCGATCACGACGGTTGTGGAACGATACGAGTCGAATTTTTGGCAAAAAAGTCGCGAAGAACCAATGCGGTAACTAAAAACACTTGTAACTAGATAATAATTAAACCTTTTGACAAATGTTATACAAGGTCCTATCAATCTAGGAATAAAAAATTATAATTCACCTGTCTTCCTTAATGGCCGGGAGTTTTTAAAGACAGTTTCACCTTACTTCTTGATTACAGTAATATGTATATTTGTATTAATTTAAAATTACTAATAAAAATTAAAAAATATTTCATCATATATATATCTTGACACTATTTTTAATATATTTAATATTTTCTGAAATTTTAATTTTCAAAATTTAAATTGATCTTTTTTGATAATTAGTAAATATATAATTCCGCCCGATGACCGATATTATAGAGCCGTCAATTAAAATATTAATTAAAAATATGAATACTGAAAATTTATTATACCATAGTATTACAAAATCGTTTAGAAAGTAAAATATAAAATAAAAAAATGCGGCAGATTCTTGAGTCAACGATTACAAACACCTGCTTATTACACGGTAGATTTTTTTTAGACCTGGGGCTAAAATACGGATAGTTTGAATGTCCTCTCTTTCTTAAAAGAATAAAGCCCTTGAAATTTTTCACAATGCAAAAAAATGTACTGTCAATAACCAATGTTTTTAAAATATTCCTAGATATAAATTAATAAAATTAAAAAAAAACTGTTTAGCCGAAATTTAATAAAGTTTCATACAAATTTCTTAAACAAAACAAAATAAATAAAATGTTTTTGCTTTTTTGCATATTTGTATTAATAAATATTATGTATATAAATAAAATTTTGATAAAAGAAAAAGGTGATTAAAATTAATAATAAAACTATAGTATGAAAATTTTAAAATAGAAAATCTTATTTCTTTATTATTTAGGAATAATAGATTATTTTATACTTTTACCTCTTAAATAATAATACCAAAATATGAACTAAAAACTTTCTAATGTTTATTTATTAAAAACCACAATTACTATCTTTGTTAGATAAATTTTGTTCAGATGCAGATTTTAAAAATTTCAGAAAAAATCAAAAAAGTTTTTACATAAACACATACATCATACGCGCGTGTGTATTTGTGTGTTGTATGCGTATATGCATGCGCGCATTAATTATTATTCACGAACTTGTAAAAGAAAAGAAGTCTATCAATATTTTTATACTTTTAAAAAAAGAAAACTCTCATTCTTTATTTTTGAATAAAAAACTTTATATAGGTGATAAAAAAATTAACGATGTAAAATTTAATTAATTGTCAATGCCGATCACGAAAATCTGCGACAAGACCAGCTCTCCACTCTCGAATCACGTATTTCAGTGTACCAAGAGATAAAGAGAAACCAGCTCACGTCTCGCAGTCGCAAACCTACCATCGATCCTCTTTCGTTTCACCCTGACCGGACAAATACACGCACATACCGGCAAATTTTATAGACACAAAGAGAGAGAGAGAGAGAGAGAGAGAGAGAGAGAGAAAGGGAGTAAATAAAGCGTTTCTGTATTTATCCCCTTTTAACGGATTTCAATGAAAATATTTTTTCATTATTTCTAGAGTAGACAGGATCCCCGTTTATCCTATCGATGAACGCGACCTACTTATTCTTAGCATTGTTGCGAATCCAAGGCGAGATTTCTTGTTTTAGAAGTGAAGTTTCTTGTCGTGTGTAAAGTTTTCAAATGTACTTTGAGAGTTTGAACCATTTCAAACTGCGAAAAGTTACAAAAGAAAGTTCGGTCGGTTTCACCCCCTTATCCGCGAGAGTTTAGTGAGCTTGAAATTTATGTGACAAACTTTTTTATTAATTCGTCTATATATCTTTATATGACACATCATTAATAAAACAAGTGTTTTGAAAACATATTACATATATAAAACATTCTACACTTTTTCATTATTTTACAAGAGTTTTACGGCACCCAATGTAATATTAGAAAACATATTACACACACACACACACACACACACACACACACATATATATATATATATATATATATATATATATATATCACAAATTCTCATTAATTACCAAATTTTATCAAATTACTATCTAAATTCATTGTTGAAAAGTAATTACATTTAAAGTCATAAAAAGCATCTTTAACATAAATTACAAATAATAATAATAAGAACGTATAAATAGCATATCTAACATAAAAATTAATAATGTTATAAATTTTTATAATAAATTAATACCGACAGCAACTAATTATAAAAATATATCAAAATATCAATAAAAAAAACAAATTAATGAAATTATACAATAACGAAATAGGTAATGTATAAAAATCTACAATAATAATAGTAATAAGATGGCAACATAATATTTTAAAGTCCTAAAGAAATTCAACTAGTTTGCTTCCGTTCAAAAGAATAGGATAAAAGAAAAAAATAAGAGTAAATAGCAAAATGTCTTACAAATATTGAAAGAAAGCAGACATCCAATTCAATGAAATATACTCATACACAAATAAATGTCATCTAAAACCTTGAACACAGTATATTTGAACATTAGAAAAAAGCGCCAATACTATGAGGAAATAATATGTTTGTACATACTTTGAAGAGTACTAAAATACATTTGAAAAATGTGTAATCATTTTTTTTTACTTGTAATTAATCCGAAATACCTAATTCTAAAATTAAGAATTTTAAAAATAATTCATCAAATTCAAATTTTATTTTTTTTTTATAAGACAGGTAAAAAAATATAACTTAAGTTATATAAACATTATTGTTTCGTTGATAACATGAATCGGTGAAAAATTTTAAATATAACGATATTTTTTTCAAATATATATATATATATATATATATATATATATGTGTGTGTGTGTGTGTGTGCGTGCGTGCGTGTGTGTGTGTGTGAAACTTTTTAAAATAAAAAATAAAGGAAATGAATTAATGTATAAAAAATTCTAGATGAAAATTAACCTGTAGGTAACATATCAATATAATTTATTTAAAAAAGGTTTGGAGTATCTGAAATGTATTCATAATTGGACGTAAGTAAAGATAAAATATCAAAAACATATGGGCGAACGAAACGATAGATAGAAACCGTGAAAACGTTAGTTATGGATGTATGTGTAATATATAGAGAAATTGCGGTCATCAATATGCAGTGCAGAAAGAAAGCACTATATTAAAAATATATAAATATATGTATGCGCGTGTGGGTTTTTTGCATGCATAAACGCATGTGCAATCACACGTGTATTTTCCGTCAGTTATTCTCAAAATATACATTTTTAAATATATAAATTAACAGTCAAATGCGCCGTTACTAGAGGCGATGCGCAGCGGAACCAATTTAGGCCTAAATTCACGTAACGGCTATAGACGAACGCTAGATTTACTATAATAAATAAATAAATTTATATATACATATATTATAGAAAATTATTTATTTAATTATAACTATAATATAATTTAAAAAAATATTCATACATGCATATAAAAAAAAGTTAATCAAACGAGCGAAATACTTCTTTCACTAAGCAGTACGACTTTTATATATTTTATGCTCAAGTTGCGACTAATTTTGATTTTATAAAATATAACAAAATTCGCAATTTTTATTTTCATCATATTTCTTGTTCTATATTACAAATATTGTATTTATATTTTATCGAATAGCATTTTAACAATTAAATTTAGAAAAATACTTCATTTCACACCATATTAAATTTTACTATTATTAGTCGAATAATATTCATTGCCGTATAATAAATATATAAAATAAAAAAAATGTTTAAAACTCATAAAATAGTTCATTTAACACTTATAAATTGATTATTATTACATAATGCATTAGTGCTGGATGAATAAAGTGGAAACGAGACAATGAATATATATATATATATATATATATATATATATATATATATATATATATATATATATATATATATATATATATATATATATATATATATATATATATATATATTCGTTTATTTGTATATAGGTATGCGCCAGATTTATTCTGTTCCCTTGAACGTTCGCAAGTGATAATGGACGGGGATCTGACAACCCTCGCGCGTTCTTGAACACTGCCTATAAAACTGCGAAATGCAAACCGTGGGGATTTATATAATATGTTTTGAAAAAATAACATAAAATATTATTTTATTCATTTAATGTGAAATCGATTAAACTGATAATAAAAAGGAAGTAATAATTAAAAAATATTTGTACATTATATTATAAAACTAAATATTAAAGTAAGTATACAATTACAAAAGTTTGTTATGAGAATTTTTTTTTTTTTTGGTTATATGTAAAATGTATTTAAAATTTTTTTGGATAATATTAAAGAAAAAAATAGAAATAAAGACTTAAAAAGGGTAAACCGATAATTTTTCTTTTGTATATAAAAATTATAAATTGAAAGGGTAAATTATAAGAAACACAATTTTATGCCAAAATATAACTAGAACCATTACTTCGATTTTTTTAACCCATTTTTTTCCAAAAAAAAAAATATATTTGTGACACGTCCACATAATACTATTAATAAATAATATAATTTAAAAAAAATGGTAAACGTTATTACTTTAATTTTTAAAGTTGTATCATCATTGTATAAGTGAAAATATTTTATTGAAATATCAACGTGTAAATGAATAAAGTATACGAAAGAACAAAAACAATGTATCGATAAATAAATAGAAAAGAATAAATAAATGGGCGTAGTGATATGCGTTCGTACGCGTGTTAGCCGCGTCCCACAGTTGTGATAGCGGACTCGGAAGGGGGGGTGTTGCGGAGAGCGGATAGCGAGGAGGGGCGGACACAAACGTTCATCCCCTCCAATCAGAGAACGATACTAATTCAGTTCGGCCTTCGTTGCCGGTTTGTTTTGTCGTGCGGCGGACGAAGTTTGTCGAGTTCACCCATAGATGTCACGTGCTTCATCACGCGCTTCCGAATAATGTCAAAAGACGTATCATGCCGTTCCGTATGAATAATGTCGCATATTTATCTGTTGTCCGCTGTACGCGTTGACGTTTTATTTCTTTATATATCGCGTTATGCTTCGACACAAATATGTTTTATATGAAAAACGTATTAATTACGTACTTATAAAAGTCATTAAAAGAAAAATATGAAATAACAGATTATTTTTGACAGTAAATCAAAATTTACTTTAAATATATCTTTTTTGTACTCCATTTTGTTTTTCAAATTTAATTTTGAAATATGAATCGTTAATTTTTTCGAGTACTATCATACATAACACACTATCACAATTTGGCAAAATTTTCATTAGAACAAAAATATATATACTATAAATACCAATATTTTGCGTTTGACATTATGATCAAATAAATATATAAAAAAATAAGAATATAAATCTAAAGTGGAAATCTTTACAAACATATTTTGATAGAAAATCGAGTTTCGAGATCTAAACTTTTAAAATATAACTATATAAATTTGAAAATTTGGCAGCCACAATCAAAATTTTAAAACAAACAGAACATTCAATACATATTATAATAATTGTTTTTTATATATTACTGAAAAATATATTTTAAAAGCTATGTAGTTTCAAATCTACGAAGATGTAAATAATAAACGTAACGATTAAAGTACAACTTCATTAATATTTTTATATAATATTATCAAATTTACCATATATTGTTAAAATAACATATAATTAACATCAAAAATAATTCCTAAAGATTCTCAACCATTATAGTAGGAAAAAAATAAAGTTGAAAATCTACAAAGTCGTAAAAAATTAACATAAAAATCAGACTATAATATAGGGTGTCGAAAAAAACAATTCGACAGCTGACAGTTTGGGGTTAGTAAAAATGGTACGTTACACTATAGAATATAATCTTCTTTCATTATTGAACAATATTTCAAAAATAATGAAAGTTTAATACAACTTCGTCAACTGTGAAGATATTAATTGAAAATTTCAGGGAGATTGAATTCGTTGGAGACGCCAAACATACTGGTTGTCCAACATCAAGCCGTTCAAATGTCAATATCGAAGCAGTGCGTGAGTGTCGGTGACAATCCAGGAACTTCAATTCGACATCGTGGACAAGAATTGCAAATTTCAAGAAGCTCTCTACAGCGTATATTCCACTAAAGATATATGTCATCATGCTTACAAAATTCAGTTAACACAAAAACTAAAGCTTAATGACCATGCACAGCGGAGAGTTTGTTAAATGGATTATTGAACATCAACAAATGGATGCTGATATTTCGAGCAAAATCATCCTAAGCGATGTAGCACATTTTCATCCTGATGGCTTTGTTAATCGCCAAAATTGCCGCTTTTTGGGTTTTAAAAAGTCACATGTGATTGTTGAAAAACAAATGTATCCACAATGTGTCACTGTTTGGTGTGGATTTTGAGCTGGAGGCATAATTGAACTGTACTTTTTTTGAAAATGAGGCTGGTCGAGCAGTGACTGTTACTGGTTCTCAATATCGCAACGTGATAATACTACAGTTCTTTCTGCCGAAATTGGATAATAGTAATGTGGCCAATTTGTGGTTTCAACAAGATGGTACATCATACTATACAGCCCGTGAAACAATTCAATTACTGCATGAAACATTTCCAGGTTATGTATGCTCTGACCAGAATTGGCCCACTAGATCGTGCAATTTAACACTATCAGATTTCTTTTTATGGGGTTATTTGAAATCACAAGTCTATGTCAACAAGTCCATAGCCATCCTTGCCTTAAAGGAGATTCAACGTTGCATTAACAAAATTAAGACACATTTATGCAAAATGGTCATGGAAAATTTCGATAAACGAGTGCGAATGTTCATGCAAAGCCGTGGAGGCCATTTGCCCGATGTGTTATTCCATAAATAACCCTATCCTATGTACTTTACGATTCAATAAAAAATAACAATCAAAAGACTAAAAGCTATGTTATTTAATTCAAATTTTGCGTTAATTTTAAGACACCTTTATTATACTCAATGTATAGTATGTATAGTCTATTTTAAAAGTATAGAAATACTTTTATATCAACATTTTGACAGAATGAAAAAATGCAACCATAGAAATATTTCAAGAAAGTCATTCGAATCATTTCTATTTAAAAAATTCACTCGAGTGTGTGTAAAAAAAGTTACATTTTAAATTAAACATTTCAATTTATATTTTAGATTTTGAAAATGTTTTTTAACAAAAAAATTAATTTGTAATAGAAAAATTAAATCGCAATCGACATGACGGTCAATCGCGATTAATATAAATACATTTTAGTACTTCATATATTTATAAAATAAGACAATACATGAAAATATTTATATTTTAAATGTTTTCAACTATAATATATTGAACTAAAACATAAACAACAGCTACAAAATCAATGCATATAATAAAAAAAACAATATACAAAATAATAAAGAATTAAAAAATAAGTACTATTAAGCAGAATGCTATATATAAAAGTAACTTTAATATTTCAATGAATAACAAAAATCATCTCAGGAGTAAATGAGACATTTATAGTTAGTAAACCATGTGTATAAATTCACAATGCACAAAAACAATGTTTTTAGTTCAATTTTAATATTTCAACCAAAAGAACGAATTCTGTTATTATTAAAATCATTCATTATGTTTAAAAATCAATTCGAAACAAAATGTTAGTATATTTTTTATATGCACTACTTATTACTGACTTACTATTGTTCTATAATATAAAAATATTAGATATTTTTCATAGTAGAATTTTGTAAGTGATATTTTAATTAATAATGAAAAGATTATATTGACCACACAAGTTGTCAATATAATCTTTTATATATATTTCATAAAAACATAATAGTTTCAAATAATGAATAAATTATTAATAATCATAATGATATTTATTAATTCCCATGGTAAACAATACTTTAGTTAATTCATCAGCACATATATATAAAATCAATGTAGTTTATTATTTAAACATCATAAAAAATGCGATGTTAAAAATAAATAAAATATTATAAAATTATCATAAAATATCAACAATAAAAACCCCAAATTTAAAAATTGTGAAATACACACACACACACACACACACATATATATATATATATATATATATATATATATATATATATATATATATATATATGCACACAAAATACGTGGCTATAGCAACGATATTTTATGTGAGGGGATGAAACTGGGGAAAGTCGAAGAATTCATAATTGATAAAGGGAAGAATATGTAAAATGAATGCAAGGAATTACAATGTACGTCTAAATATCAACTTTTTGTTAATCAATATTAAAAATGACTAAATTTTATCAAATAATAAGCTCTATTTAAATACAAAATAAAAGTTATATTTAAAAATAGTTTTTATTATGAAAATATCTCGTTAATGAAAAGTAGATAAGAAAAATGAATGTATTTAAATTTTCTTACTGAAATAATACATGCATGATCAATGAATGATAAATGACACGTATCACAATCGTATGTGAGAAGAAAATAATTTGAACATAATATGCTTTTGTATATTTATACGTAACGAATCTTTATAGTATTACGCGGTGAAACATAACCTGAATCTTGTTTGTATAAATTATGACAGTAGTTTACAAACACAACTGTTGTCTTTTTTTCTGTTGATCTCTTGTGATACTGTAATCGATTTCTTCTTAAATGCATAGTAATCAAATCTATAAAAATATTTTTAATGTTCTTGGTAGATTTTAGAAATTTAATTAGATTATTTTAATAGAAGAAAACATTAATAAGAAATAAAGTAACAAAATAATATTTTAAAAGCAGTTTTTCATATTTGAATACTTTTCTAAAATATCAATAAGATATGTAATAACGAAACCGATTACGAATACAATAACAACACAAATGAATATTTTGAAATTAATAAAATAAATAATATAAAATCAATAATTTTAAAAAGTAATGCAAGTATAAAAATACTAAGATAAGAGAATAAGGATATTTGGTATCTTACAAATATCACATGCAATACTAAGGATCCCGAAAAAACATTATTTGTTTTACAAGAAACAATTTCATAACATAAAAAAGAAACTAAGGTCATATTCTTTAGAATAAAGAAAAAATATCGTGTCACAAAAAAGGCACAATTGTATATTAAACATATAATAAAATATTCATATATGTATTTTTACAACAAAGTTGTATATGACATTAAGGATTATTAATAAAAAATACAATAAGAGAATTATTAATATACCTTTCTAATTCTTTTCTTGATAATTTTTTCGGCGGCGTAAACCCTATCGCCCGCTATTCCTAATTCCATGTTTGTAAATCCTCACTGCAATCCGATACGGTGAAAAGTTTCAAAGTGCGCGACGCGTCAATGAAATTCGTTGTCTTTTGCGCACATGGCGCGCGCAGTTTGAAAAGCGCGCCAAACGTCAACGAAAAAACGACACGACGAGAAACCTCCCACCACGACGTCAGCGGCAAGACTGAACGCGAGGACGCGTGACGTCACGACCCCCACTCCAACTGCCGCTTAGCAAAGCGTCCGCCAGATGTCACCACACACAAACACAAACAATATCCTGAAATATTATTAAGAAAAAAATTAAAATCATTATTTTTTATAATTTCTCATATCATAATATGCATATTTTTTCGAAATAATTGATCGAATCGATCTTGATTACGGTAAAAGTTCGATACGCTAAGGTCGTGTTTACGATGTTTACGACATTACCATTATGATACTAAGGTAAGTCACTTTATATTATAAATATAATTATAGATACGTTTACATCCAAAACACATTAATAAACGTAATAAATTACCCGTTTAAATCAAGCCAGTGTTTTTATAACGCATATTTATGTAACGATTGAATTTGTTTCAAAAATGTTTTGGCATTTTGAGCAATGCTATATCTTAGTAAATGCGTTGCGCATTTCACCTCCCGCCAACAATGGACTCGTCCGACTCGAGAACGAGACGGCGTCGCAGGAGCGCGCGGAAACGAAAGAGATAGCGGCCCCACCCCGCATTGGACGCGTAGCACCGTTGCCGAATCGACACACTTCGCGATATAATAGTAAAAAATGAAAAGACGAACCGAAGAAAAACGAACTCGTAACTAAATGTGCAAACGCAATAATAAGACACAACGTACGATACAGAAACGATATAAATGCACAGTGTACTTACCGTAAAAAAATAAAAAAAATTAGTTCAATATAATGTTTCACAATTATCAATAATAGTAGTATTCCTTAATTAATTTGAATATTGAATTAACGATAAGAACGCACAACACACAACATACGCCGACGAAAGCCGGCGTACACTACCGAGTCGACAGCCGCTCACCCCCCACCGAGATGTACCGCTACGAACAATTATATAGCGCAGAAGATGTGCGATTGGTCGAAAGCGTCCCCACTCTTCGGGCGTCGCCTTGTCGGCCAATCGCGCGAGAGTGATTCGATGCTCGCCCCACCCCCGCGACTCGACTGGAAACCCAAAGAAAGAAAAAAAAACGAGACCGCTTCTACCGGGCTACCTGCAAAGTGCCGCCGTATAAAAAGGGCGTTATATTTTTTTATATATGGCGGCAACGTCGCATTTTTGAAACGAAATTTTCGCTTCCGGCCGCCGCCGTTTATCGACAGGCATCTGCCGCTGACGCTTCTCCTTCTCGTTTCGCCGCGGCGGCTTCGTTGTGTCCTCTCACTCGTTTGTTTTTTTTTTCTTTTTAGTCGTTTAACATTGGCACGATTGTGCAAAATGACACTCGTGTCTCGTATAACAAAAGATGGCGAATTCGATGCCACCATTATCTACTTTCGTTCCAATTGACGATCCGTCATCTTGTTAATGAAAACAATTATGGAAGCATCATTGCGAAAAGTTGCTCTTACCGAGCTATCTTTCTAATGATGTTCACATTTTAGATTAATATTATTTCTACATTTGAAATAAAAAAATAAACTAGTAAGCTTTACATGTTTCTTTATTCAATGATACATTCTTTGTCGAAAATATAAAAAAAATATACCATACGAAAGATATTTTTTCCCAAAATGTTATCTTATAATTAAAAGTAAGACTAAATTTAATAATATTGGTAATTTTTCTTTTGCTTCAAATTGTATATTTGAAGTTCATCTTAGAATGAATCAGTAATGATATTGATAAGGCAACAAATGCTTACTAAAAAAATCAAATTCAGAATACACGTATCTGTAAAATAAAATGATTATTATTTTAATGATCCTATTGTATCTCGTTAATTTAAATTTTTTGTCTTTATTTTAATAAATCGATATATCATCAGTTATTGAAATATTTGCGATGAATTTTTCTACTCAAGCATCTTTTTATTCTCGTTCTTTGCCGATACGTTGTTGGGTTCAGTTTTGATAATTTTTCATCATTTCTACAATAAAAGCGATAATTGATTCATAGTATCAGGAATTTTGAAAAATTTCTAATAAAAGTATTTATCGTACTAAAGGAATTGTTATAATTATATATTGTAAATATAACAAATAGTCTCTCTTCCATCACATACAGTCCCGCTTCTATGTGGGGTCCGCGTATATGCAGGCTCTCATCTGACCTAGTATGATTAGTAGCGTCCTCCGAGGTGACGCCAATCACACGTATATCTTCATTTATGCGGTCCCTCCATTTTCTCCTCGGACGTCTCCAAGGGGTCCAAAAAGTAATGTCGATTTCGCGACTAAATATTCGTCACTTCGCGCTATATGATCATACCATCATATTTTTATTTCTCAGCGATCAACGCTTCTCATGATTCTCCGTACGTCTTCATTCGAGACATAATAGAGACGTATGAGCTCTAGGCTCGACTTGAGCATCTTCATCTCCATTACGTGGAAAGTTTGCTTTGTGTCAAACTCTTGCTGGCCAGTATTTGGCGTCGTAAAGGGCAATCGTGCGTATAACATAACAGATTTTTCAGGTTTTCTAGAGATTACATAATTTAATGCGTCCGAAAGTACTCCAACCGGCACATCGTTTCGTCTGACGTTGTAGATTGCCAACGTTAATCAGCCTTTCTGGAGTTGTTACTGCGAGGAGGTGTTAAATGGATTTTGCCGGCAACTGTAAAAAATAGCAATAACTCTGAATATAATTTCCAATGCATTATTTTTAATAATGTAGAGAATCGTGTAAAATATAATATATTCCTACATTTATTATTAAAATATAATATATTCCTACATTTAGTATTTGCGGGCAACATTTTTTTTATTATTATCGTGTAACAGCAACGTATGTATATATTTTTACTGAAAAAATATAAAAATTAAACTACTTGTTAGAAATCTCTAACAGTTTTATTCTAATAGTATAGACTGAATATATATTTAATAAAAAAATAAATAAAAAAGAAAGACTGACCTGTATTCCAGTCAAATTAATTATTTGCAGCGTTTTTTTAACATATTTCTCATAATAAATTGAATGATGAATTGTAAAGTTCTAACCTAATAGATTACCGCCATTATATTATAAATATGAAGAATCGATTGCCGTATAATCGACTGATCCCCTTATTAACAACTGTAGCGCAAGGATTCCATTGCAACAAAATAGGCGATTTCGTATAGACCAGTGGTCAGAAATGGCGGCTCTTCCATGAAATTCAAATTTTTATGCAAACTGAGCCGCCCCTCATATTTTTATCGTCGCTTTGTTGATTATCGAAAAGAACGTAATTACGGTAATTGTTATTTTAGCATTATAAAAAACAGGGCAAGGACAAAAAACGAGAACCGTTAGTATTTCACCGACGTTTCTCGTTTTTTTTTTGGTCCTCTTTCTATACAAATAAATATTTAATTATTCTTCATTATTTTGCTAATAGTGTGCGGATTTCTGAACTTTGTAATTAATAAGTTATAAAAAAAAAACATGCAATCCACATCTTACGCGAACCCCGGACCCCCTAAACGATACTAGGGACCACTTTGGAAACTAATTATTTCTGTAATTATTGTGATTTCTTTTGAATGAATTTCTATTGTTTATCGCCTACATTTGGCTCTTTTGGATGACAAGGTTGCCGACTACTGGCATAGACGAATGCAACAAAAACTGAGTCTTTAATACTATTGAAGAACTGCCGATACATATATATAATTCTCGATTGAGCTCTGTTTCCAAGCAAAATCCATTAGGACATATTATTCTGATCACGTTTTATTTACAGCGATTCAGGACCATTCTAAACAAACGATTTTTTCAATACAATTATAATACTGTTATGAACAAAAAAGATAAAACAGGTAATGAAGTGTAAATTTTTTACCAACAAATATCTCGAAACAGGTTGATTTTTCAAAGAATTTTTTAAGAAAATGAAGATCAAAGCCCATTATATAATAAACCCTTTTAATATTCTGCGTAAATTGTTTTTCAAAAATAAAAATATATGAATTTAATTCGGCGTCGACACACGGTAATTAAGTTGTCAAATGTATTATTTTAAAGATTTAAAAATAACAAAATATTAACATTTTGTATATATATATATATATATATATATATATATATATATATATATATATATATATATATATATATATATATATAGATATATATTACATAACAAATTAAATAAGTATCCAAAGTCATACACTCGAGAGGCAGTTTTCATCCACATTCATCAGGAATCACTCCATTTTTTTTTCAATTCTCCAGTTATATCCCCGAAACTATTAATCAATGATAAAAAAGATCCTTATAAAATTATATTTTTGATTTCGATACATATAAAAATTTAATCTATCGATTAGCAATAGTTTACTACAGGAGTATTCAAACTTTTGACCATCAAGAGCGCCTTCTCCTCCTCTATATACCAACTTATATAGAGGATATAACTTCTATATATAACTTCGAGGAAGTAATCATTGAAAGAAAGTTGAATAAAAAAAATATAAAAAACGGCGCTGGACCTTAAATTTTAAAGAATATAAGTGAACGAGCTTATTCATTGAATGGGAATGATATGAATATTATTACATTTCTTATTTTGAGATACCCTTAAATATACTCACAAATATTTTTTTCTCAACAATACTTATCAAATTTATAAGACTTCTTATCATCAAAAACTATAATATTTTTAAACTGTCGTAATTCTCTTTTTCTCAATTGTTACTTCGATAACTTGTTTTAAATGTATTTATATTACTGTCCACATCGATGACTATTTGGTTTTTTCCGTACAGTTGCAAATTTAATACATTTAGTTTTCCTGTGACATTGATAAGAAAAACTAAACCACTCACCCACTTGTGAGTTTCCAATTTAGAATATAATTTATCATTAGTATTCAAAATTACTTTCTTTCAATTTCAAAATCGGCTGATGATCAAGCTGGCGACCTGACAGGTGACTGAATAGTCTCGCGGGCATCCGTAAATACAAAGATTTGGATACCCCTGATTTAGGGTAAATATTTAAAAATAAAGAATGATTTTTTACGCGAAGTATATGCTGTTATTTATTTAATCTCAAACTTACCATGTGTTTTCTGTGTTTAACCCTTTACATTTGGAAAGTCATAATATTAATTCGTAGGTATTTTAGCTAATTCTGAAAACCATAACATTTCGTAGATAGTAATTTTGAAGCTTAATTTCTCATATTTCCTAATAATATTTTAATGTTATTCTTTTACGAAAATATACTCAAAAGATTAAACTATTCATAAAATAAATAATTAATTGAACACTCATTTTTTTAATATTTTTTAAAACTAGGGATCGGTTTAACAAAAGTTTTTCAGAGTGGTGGATGATATCATAAATAAAATTTTTAATAATATAGAAATTTCGTCATATACCATATATAAAACGCTAGCGCCGCCGCGCATCGATGGTGTCACACTCGAATGCCACCTTATTTGCATGATTAAATATTTAAATGATCTTTTCAACTCAAAATATACATTATCGTTTTGTCGGCGTTCAATTTATTACTATATGTTTTCGTGTAAAATATTTCAGTATTTTACGATTCAATTTTGATTCGATTTTCATTGATTTGACAAATACGGCTGTAAACGCAAATATAGTACTTTTCGTCCGTTCTACTTTTATGCAACATAACGATATTTTCGTGACCATAATTTTATATATTTTATTACATATGATTCTTAATTTTAATATTTTTTTTAATAATGTCGATAGAATTGTAACTAAATACACTAATTTTTATTTTAACGAACACAAAATTGTTCAAAGTATTATCGAAAGCGGAAAAAAAGAAATAAAATCGAAAACAAATATAATTTTCAATTATATAAAACTCATAGAAGAAGTAGGTTACTCATTTCTTACATGGAGATTAAACGATAGCGCATTTTTTTTTGTGAGGACGATTACTAGCATCTATTATTAATTCTTATATAGTATATAAGCAAAATCAAAAAAATATCCTATAAAACATAAAATTCTACAATTTGAATTTGTTGACAAATTAATTATTTAGGTGATCGGGAATTTTAGAGGTGGAATAAAACATTTAAAAGGAAGATATTTACTCAAGTATTTGTCATGTTACTTCATACGCATATTTTTTGTGCACACAATATCTATATACTAAAATGTATATATATATATATATATATATATATATATATATATATATATATCGTGCTTCACAGTTTATGTGTTTAATGTCAAAGATGACGTCATATTCATATGAAATGCGCAACATTCTAAAAAACAATAAAAAATGAAATGTTTTAATGCTGTTTATGTTTTACTAGTGAAACATATTTATATATTTTATAAAAAAAAAATAAATATGAACGAAATTATCCTTGTGTTTTGAAATTATAGTTTGAGAAAAAATAACATATTCGTCTACCTGTTTCTATTCGTCCAATCAGGTTAACCTTTTATTTACTTTTTTTTTATTTTATTTTAATTTGTTGTAATTGCGTGTTTGTATATTATTATTATTATTATTTATTGTATATTACAAGTGTTATTTTTTATTTCATAAATAACTTTGATAATATTTACTCGATTGACCGAATAGGGGTTTTGAACTGCTCGTTGAACGCTTTGTCCCGCGACGAATTTAATGACATGGCCCGAGGAATAGCCAGCTATTTTGAGGGATAGTAAAAAATGGTTGTGCTTTATCAAATTCGTGACCGACTAAGGAATTTTTTGTGTTGGAATGTTCAACAGTTAACAACGTAATTATACTTGTATTCCTATTAAACATTTTTAAGATGTTTAAATAAATTTAAGATTGAAAATATTTATATAGAAGTATACGTGAATAATGCAATAAAAATATTTCAACGAATGAATATTAGAAATTTCAAGTTAAATGTTAGAAAATTATGACTTTCTCCCTCTCTCTCTCTCTCTCTCGCTAATATTAAAATGTCTATATTACAATTCATATGAAAAAAAAGAATTTATTTCTTTTGAATCGTTTAATATGGGTATGTTAAACATTGCGGCCTTCCAAGATGCGCTGTTTTTGATAATATACCATGTATATAAAATTAATATTTAAAAGTAATTTTTTTATTTATATGTAGTTCCGTTTAATAAAGTTGTAGTGCGCAGTTTAAATAAATTAAAAGGGATGTTTTGATTATAAATTTTGCAACGCTTTTAGTTGAAACTTGCGACACGCAACTTCAATGAAAATGAAAACTGCGACCCACGACTTAGCACACAAAACTCGTGTAACCCGCAATATGCTATGAGTTTAACACGCCTGGTTTAATATATATAATCGTCATAATAATAACAAGACCTATTTGATATTTTTAAACTGTGGTAACTAACTTTAATTTTCGACAATAACCGTTCGACAATATTATTGAAAAGTTTATTACGAAAGATTTTTTTTTCATTTCGGATCAAAAAAATATTTTTTGAATTTAAAACGAATCACAAAGTTTAATTTTCAAAGAAAACTTGCAGTATAAAATATTTATAAATACTAAAAACTGAGTTGATTTCAAGGAAAAAAAAACTTTTTTAAATTTATTTTGAAACAAAACAATTTCGCATTCAATTTATTAACCACAAATATTATAAAATTTTCAATTATCAACAATTTGAATAATTAGTAAATCATCATATAAGAAAAGAAAATTTTCGTATTATTTTATTATAATACCAACATTACATCGATTATAGATTTTTCATAAATAAAATCGATTGTAAAAGTAATAGAATGTTCACCATCTATAAAATAATTAAATCAAAGTAATGATGATAAAAATTTTATTCTTAAAATAATTCGTCAAATTATTTATTATATATAAATTGTATGAAGGCTGTGTGTATTTTTTGAGTCGTTCGTTTGCTGTGACGGATCGATTGTATTCCAGAGGCCGGATTACGCTAGATGCCGACAGCGAAACTTTCTCATTGGAATTAAATAAAACCGGTCGCGTCGAACGTATAAATTTACTATTCAGTTGATAACTCCATTATCATTATAATATACTTTTAGGCATTAAATAATTTAATTATTCGAAAAAACAAATCTTTCGCCACAATTTTGCGTATTAAAAATAAGTGAAAACTAATATATTATAAAATAAATAGTATCTACTTACTACAAATATGTTTTTGAAATTATAAGCTAATTATATAAAATCTAAACTATCAGTCGAAATTAATTAATTTAGAAAATTTTGTAACGCGGTTTTATTATGATTATATTTTGTTCTTTTTAAAAAATAGCGATGAAGTCTTTGAAGATGAACGTCATTTTACATTTCAAATAACAGATACAATATGAAAACTAAATTTTTCATCAAAAAAATACAATATTTTGAAAATGTAACTACGTAATTTTTTTCGCATTTATATCTAATTTAATAAAAGTATTTACATCGTTTGGAAAAAATTAAAGAATATGTATTATCTATAAAAAACTAATTGGATCGTATATTTATCGTTTTTAAACTATGGTACGAAATAAATTTCGAAATATATCGTAATTCTTGCAGATTAATAAGAATATACGATGCATATTTAAATTGAGTATTTCTTATAATAAAATTTCTAAAATATTTTTCATATAAATATGATAAGGTTCGAGTAATATAAATTACATAACTTTATAAAATCTTTTTTAATAACTATGAATACCTTTTCAGAGTTGGAATACGGAAATTATTTTCGATCTATATTGATATTAAAAAGAAAATAGATCGATAAATCTTTTTGATTTTCAATATAAAAACGATCGTTACTATAAAAGTACAATAAATAGTGTGAGCATCTTAAGAGTAGATATATATATATATATATATATATATATATATATATATATATATATATATATATATATATATATATATTAAAAATAAAAAAATAGACGTTTTATCCGTATATAATTTGATATCTATTGTGTTTGAAAATAGTATAGAAATTAATATAAAATATATATATGATAGAGCAGATTTTGTTCGGTATTGTGTGCAACAGTTGTTCGACGGGGATGATATTTGTTATACATGCGGGAAGAAGATTCGAACAACGCAAGAGGCGAAAAAGACGCGAGAACGCGGGAGAAATAGCCGTTGTGCGTGTACGTGCGTGTGTATGTGTGTGTGCGCAATTGTGTTTCTCGTCATGTTGTGTGTTTTGTCGTTTCGTTCTTTGACGGTATGTGTGCTGTGTTGTGTTGTGTTGTGTTGTGTTGTGTTGTGTGGCGTTGCGTGCGCGCGCTGTACAAAAGCGGCAACGTCGCACGCGGCGCTACTAGCGACGATGACGCTAATCTTCTACCCCGCTCTCCCCCGTCCGTTGCGATCCCCGCCGTCCCCTTCTCCCCTTCCGTTTTGTGTCCCCGCGTCGCATCCCCGTCCCGCTGCGGCGAACGTGCTAGACGGGCCGCAATGGCCGTTCCACGTGGCTCAGTTTGCTTTCTACGACGTGCGCTTTTTTTTCCCCTCTTTCTTCTGGCCCGCTTTTTTTCTATTTGGCCCAAGTCGCCGATTTAACGGCCGCGCGCGCAATTTAACGATTCGATCATTATTAAATTGAGAGTATATATTTTGTTTTTTTTTTTTTAAATAACGATCGCTTTTTACGCGTATAAGTGTTTTAGAATTGCGAAAATAGATTTTGATCTTGAACGTTTTTAATTCTGGTCAACGCAAATAATGAATGAAGAGGTTGCGATTATTTATATAAAAATATACGTTTGTAAAAATTCAAAATTAATAAAAATGTTTAGATGATATGTCTTTCCCGATCTTTTATATGCTGCTGAAATATGGACACTAGATCCTGAAACCAAAAAATGTCTGGAAGCGTTCGAGATGTGGTATGTGGTATCTCTTAGACCGACAAAATGGCTAATAAGAAGGTAATGAAGGAAAAAAACAGAAATACTGAAAACGATTAAATTAAGAAAAATGCAATACATCGGTCGCATCTTGAGAAATGATAAATACAGGCATCTTTAAATAGTTTGAAAAGAAAATCTCAGGGAAATAGATTAATAGGAAGACGTCAAAACTAATGGCTTAAAGATCTTCGTCGTCTGTTAAATTGTTCAATAGAACACTTTCGAAAGTTTCGTTAGTGAAGAAGAAGAAAACACCTTCCTAAAACTATTGTAAAAGACGATTAAAATATTATTTTAAAAAAACCTTTTACGAGAATAGGTATGACGGAAAAAATTTGAAAAGTTTCATACGCTGCAATACGTTTTTAAAGATCTTTAATTTCATAAATAATGTATTTTAATAACATTTTTTTCAATGTATATTAATAAAAATTATTCGATCTGAAAAATAAACACTGTTCCGGCAACATTTTCGGGTTTGTAAAAAGTAACATTGTAGGAAAAGATTTGATAGAGAATTTTATTAAAAAATCTTTTTTTTTATTTTATATATACTGATATGATATTTTTAGTTTGAAAATCATAAATTGTGTTTTTTATGAATTAAACTTGTATGAAAAACTTATCAAAATTAAATTTGAAGTGCGACATAAAGTTATATCATTGTTCTTAAAATCAACTACTAATTAATGAATTATATAATAGTTATCTGTTTTAATATATATATATATATATATATATATATATATATATATATATATATATATATGTGTGTGTGTGTGTGTGTGTGTGTGTACAGATTTTGAAGAAATCTCGCGTAAATTTTTAATTTAATTATTGCTTACGATGATAATTAGTTTCATTTCATTTTAAGAATCGTTTACGTAAAATAATTTCAATAATTCTACGTCAGTAAGTAAAGTCTCACTCGTTTGCCCAACCCGTTAATTATTCCAAATTATATCGAACCAAATATTTTAATGGTAAATCTTCAAAATGTTAATAATAGTGTCTAAATTTAAAAGAAATTTATAAAAGAATAAACCGCTGAACAAAAAAAGCAGTAAAAGAAAATAAAATAACCGTAGAATTCAATTAAAATTTTTGTAGCTCTGATAAATATTGAAGTTATTATTATTGTATTATAATTTAATTAAATATACATGTTTTGTTCATTAAAAAAATTGAACGAGACCATTTTATCTTTAAAAATAAATGAATTGTAACAAATCAGTTTAATTGTATATCGTGATAGATTTTTATCGAAACGATAATATTTATTTAGCGTTTTTTTTTCTGTTTTTCAAAAGAATATTTATTAATATGAAAGTTGGATATATAATTTAACGATTAAATGGAAGGGATCAAACATTATATAATAGAGAATATATAAGAAGTGTTAAGAAGAATACATTAAATTGTCATTAACCTTTTTTTATTTCCCTTGTTTCGAAATAAATCCGTGTTTTTAATTATTTTAAAGTGTAGCTCATTTAAACCATCAAACTATTATTGTTTTGGCGCAAATCAGGTTTTGAGTTTGACTAAATGTATGAACTAAACCTATAAAAAGAGAAATCCAATTTGCAATTTTGGTAATGGATTTTGAGCTATAAAAAGTGCGTATTATCTTTTTTTTCTTATAATCAGATATTAAACTTATATATTCGTTTAATATTTGTTATTGAGTCGATTATTATGATAATATTATTTTTGAACGCAAGAAAGGTTTGAATGATTAAAAAGACGCTTTATTACGCTTGTCAGTTTTATATAATATGTAGTCAAGATAGAATATCGTTTTTCTTTTTTATTTTTATATTTTATAATTTTAATATGTTGAAGAAAAAATCTTAGGTTTTATAGAAAAATGGACATAATCTTTTCGACAATCTTATAGCATTATAGAATAATAAACTTATAACTTTTTCATACGATTAATATAATAGAAAAGAGCAAGTAATGTATAGTATAATAATTTTTAAACACACAATATGTAAACAAAAGGAATTCCTAAATAAAATATCAAACAAGAACCTAATATTTGTGTATTTAAAAAGAATACAAATATTTTCTCGAAATAATATATGGTAATTGCAATATTATTGTTTTATTGAAATTAAATCATTGTTTCTGGAGAATTTAGTACATCGTTGTATTATTATTTCTGTATTAATTATTTCTGGAGAATTTAGTACATCGTTGCATTTCAAATTAAAATATATAAAAAAATAAATTAATAATTGTATTAAATCAATATTACTAGTATTGAGTGTGCAGATTTGAATTCGTACATTTTGTACTTTTCATTTTAGTTCAGAATAAATAAAAATTTAAGAATTAAATTGTTTTGATTTAATTTTGAGAAACAATTTAAGATTGTAATATAAAGACTTAAATTATAAATACTATTTATAATATTTCAAATTTCTTTAAATAATGTTCATTTTAAACTTCAAATTATCGTTAATATACCTCATATTTTATATGTATAAAACTAATATTTTTGTATAAAGAAATCTTTTATTCATATTTTTTAACTTAGTTTATTATTTTTTTGAAAATTTTTCAAAAAAGTTAATAAATTAAAATTGTTGTTAATTCTTATTATAAAAATTTCTTATACTGCAGTTTTTATTTATTATTATTAAAAAACCGTTTTCTATTCCTCTAGTTTATTACACATACTGATTTATTTTATTTACAAATGTAATTCTTTTTTATTGTCATAATTTACTACAATTCCAATTTTTAATTTATAAAAGTAGATTCATAAACTGAGGTTATTAAATAAAATCATAAATTTAGTTTACAAATATGATTAATGTTTTCAATAATAGTATTAAATATATCTTTTTTAATGAGTCACATAATGCTTTGATAAAGATTTTTTTCTATAAGTCGTTAACTCTTAATGTGTTAACGATTAGTCGTCGTAAAATATCATTAATCTCGTTTTTTTTTGCTTTTCCGATGTCGTATGTAGAAAGTTAAAATAATAATTTTTTGGACTAAATTAGTCCACTGAATGGAAAATCTATTCAGCAATTTTTCTATACAATAAAGTCCATAATGTTTTAAAATTTACAATGGAATGGTAAGGGCAGACGTTTAATAATTAGTTTTGTTAATAAAGATCGGGGGTAGCCAACAAGTCGATTCCGAGGCCAATTTTGGTCTATCGTCGTAATGTCTGAGGTTGAATTTCGTGTACCATAGACATTGAAGCGATTATAAAAGACAAAACTATCTTTTCTTTTGTATTAACAGTTTTTTTTATTAATCAATATTATTTATCATTGGTGACCACGTTGAATTTCAATTTTTCTTAGTAGATAGGGCGTATATCTATATTTCAGTACGAAATGTACTCAGCGAATTATTGATAGATAGCAAAAAGTAAGTAATACTTTTCTTTCATAAAAAATTTTCGTGACTCAAAAAAAGAAAAAGAAACGCGAAAGCCATACTGTGCATTTTTATAACAACTTTTTCATGTTTACGAGCAAATAATACAACAAATTTATACTTTGTAGTAGATAGAAAAATTAAATTGTATTTTATGTTAGTAAAAATCTATCTTTAAAAAGTATTGGAAAATTGAATTTTTATATATTGCATGTACGGAACGCTGCTATTAAAAGTTGAGTCTAGAAATTTATTTTCTGTTTTTATTGAGTCCATATCTCGAAAACTTTATAAGTAATTTAAAAAACAAAAAAATGTTTTGAACATATATTTTACTTACCTACCCATATCTCACTGGAATGCGTCTTATATTAAAAAACAATGTATAAACATAGTATAGACTTTACACCTCTTCTTTCCCCCTAGACTATGCCTATGACAAGGCGGTCGCAACACTTTTAGGATAAAATACAGAAAAGTTGGCAACCCCTGATATAGACATTTTGGTGACATCACGTGTTTCAAGTAAATGGAGTTATTATAAAAGTTCAAAACAACCGACATCAACAAATATGAACATAAAACACGATCAGATTGACCAAGTAACATTCTACAAATACTTGGGGACATACATTATAGCAACCTATGATCCTAAAAAGAAGATTCGTTTTAGGATAGAACAAATCAGAATACATTTCACAGCCATAAAAAAGTTTTTAACATCGAAGAACACAAGTATGTAACTAAAATATGCTTAGATATAATATCTTTCTCGTTCTTTTATATGATGCTGAAACATGGATACTAGACCCTAGTATGACCTTCATGATTAAAAAGGTTTCTCACTCCTATCCTAAAACAATCATTTTTAAGAATTGATAAAAAAAATATTGAACATTGACCGCGCTATCAAAAATTTAAAAAATAATACGCGGAAGTTCAAAAAAAGACAATAATTATATTATCATCATGTCGATTTCATATTATAATTATCAGATGTTCCAGTTAACATGTAAATTACTTTATATAATAGGTATATAGTTTATATTATATACGCCAAAACCGAGTTACCTCGTATCTGATAGTTCGAAGGTTACAAGACATAATTAAATTTTATATTGACGTATATTAAATTAAAGGTTTATATGTTTTAAAAAAAGTAAAACATTTTGATTTTCAATAGGAATTCTTTTGAAAATGTTAAAGAATTGAAATATTACAAAAGTTTACAATAAAAAATTCAATTTCTGAAGAGTCGCTCTTTCTTGCTTTCGGTATCTAAAAATGTAAATGTAAATCGATTTACAATTTACATTAATAGGAAATAAATCGGATCTAAGTCATGCTCGAAATCCATTTTCTATGACTAACAGTTCAACTTCAGACATGCGAAAAGTCTATCTGAACGTAATTTTCGAAATGTCAGTGTTCCGTGGCAGCCATTTTTCAATCCGACTATCGTACCATTCGAATACAATAATGCTTTCTTTGCAAAAAGAAAAAAAAGGAAAAAATACCGTAATGCCATTTCGGAACATGTCAGGCCATTGTGAGAACTAGAGTGTGAAACTTTTCCATTACGCGAAATTGTATTCGTTCAAAACAATGAATGAGATCGAACACATGTCGAAGTTTCAAATGCAAAACTTTTTATTACGCTTTAGTATTTTAAACTACATTTGAATTTCATAATATTAGCATCGATCGTTAAGCAATATGTAAATATATAAATAATAAATAATCGGTGCGATTGTCCTGTTGAGGTTAAAAACTGATCGGTATCGAGTCGATTGAGTAAATAAGACATTACTGATTAAATCTGAAAGGTAATAATAATGTGATAATACTATAAATCTTTCAGAAAGAAAAAAAAGTGTGTTTGAAAGTTGAACATAGAGCTGTTAAATGAATATAATTACGGTGTAATAATTTTAAATTAATTTACAGAATCAAATTATCAATTATTTCCTCAATAAATAATAAAGTCAATTATCACTGAATACTTCAATATGATACCATTTTAAATTATTAAATCAATAATCAAACAAAAAATATATTAAAAATTATTCGGAGCATAATTTAATTGATCAACGATTATTCGTAGATTAAACTTATAACCGTTGATCGCATTTACTGGCTTTAAAATTATACATACTTAATAGTATTTTAATTACATTTCAGTATAAATTTTTCAAAAAAAATATTTATTCTTATCATAAAATAAATATTGCAACATTTTTTTTTAATATATAGTATGTCTTATCTTTTGATACAATGATTATATCGACATAATATTATTTCGCAAATATTTAGTTGTTATCATATCCAACAGCATTTTCCCCGTTCGATCGAGTTTAAATAAAATAAGATTTGGTTTCAAACAAAGAATACAGAATAAACGCATTTTATATTAATTATTGTATATTTATTTATACATACGAGTACAGAAAATTGATTTTGTGGAAGATATTACATTAACAATTTTTTGTATTCTTTTAAAAAAGTGTTTGTATAATTTAATCTAGAATTTTTGACTCTAAATTAACTATCGATTCCAATTGTTGACTTCATCATTCAACGGTTCTCAAATTTATATCGACGTATGTATGTATATATAATAGATATATAATTATTGGCTGACTACGACATAGCTTAACATTATAATTGGATAACAAGCGTTTAATTTATACACCGATTTGATTCGAAAATATTTATCATGTATATAAATATACAATGATAATTTTACTGTTAAACAAAATATTTTAATTCAATTTCGATGTGTATTTTTTCAATTACAATCGGTATATTTAACGAATATAATTGATCTCATCTTTATTTTGAATCTAAAAATATAGAATTTTTAATCAAGTTTTAGAGTTACAGAGTCATAATCAAGTTGCAGACATATAAATATAAGTTTTTCACACGATTCACTTAGTGAAAATGCGCTGCAATAAATCAATTAACGCCCGCATGCAGTTTTTTTTTCATTTTTATCTTTTTAATTATAATTTTATATTGTAAAATTTTAATGTTAAAATATATATTTTTAAAAAAAAATTGTTAATTATCTTTACTAAAAAAAGAAGTATTAAATTTTATATATAATTATTTTTTTTTAATAAAATTTGAAAACATTTCAGATCGAATTTGTAAAAAAAAATTCGATTGTTTATTTTAACGATGTTTAAATAAGTATCTCATACGGTAAATAAATTACGGAAACGAGTATACATTATTATAATGTACGATGTATCAAATTCGCAATGCGTAAATGTCATCGATATTATAATAATTATCTCATAAATATATTAAAAAAAAAAATGGCCACTTGTAAAGAGGAACGTTGTCCGATGACGTAACGCGTACGCAACGCACACACGTACGCGCACGCATTGCGCTAAATCCATTACATTTCAAAATTGGCAATGAATGTGTGTAGTAAGTAAACTTTCACTCGTGCACCCTCTCACCCCCACCCTTGTCTCGCGAATACACACCGGCGTAGACAACATTCCGCCCCCCACCCCCAACGAAAGAGGTCACGGCGGCGGGGAGGGGGAGAGGGAGGGGGGAAGGGAGGGAGACGAGGAACGGGATGAGCGGGTCGAGCGGGGAATACGGTTAGAGAGCACGTAGTCGAGCCGGATCGCGTCGTTTCAAATTCGAACCAAATGCGACGTTGCCGCGTCGCAATACACGCGAACGTAATGTCACGCACACACACATTCATGAAACGTGCGCATTCATACATATATATATATATATATATATATACATATACAATATACACACCAATACTAGCGCGTTTCCCGCATACGCAACTGCGCGTATATATATATATATATATATATATATATATATAATAAATGTTTCGCTCACGCACACTTTTACCGAAATGAGAACGCTCGTTCTGATGTATATTTTATGAGCGCGATATCCAAATTGCTACCCTCGTTTCGTCGCCGCTACCGGAACCGAACAGCTGGAAGCCAAAGGGCTCAAGTATACTCGCATGACTAATGATGAAAATTTTTAAATAAATCATAACACGTTAACTGATACCAATTACGAGATAGCTCGTAGTCTGCGCTCTTTTCCAAGACGTCAACTACGAGTTGTCTCGTATTGTGTTTGCTTGTCATTTTTGTGATGCTACAATTAAACTCGGAATATATCAGTACTAAAATCGACCTGAGAAAATAATAAGAAATCAGTGCTGATTTGCATGAATAGAAAATTTATTAAAAAATGAATAAAAAATATAATTATGAAGCCAACTACAAGATAATTCATTTTTTATGCTTTCCGTTGATTACTATGCACTAGAAATAGAGTTTTTAATAATATAATGTTATTGTCGTGACAGTGAACGTGTTAAATAACTCATTTACGATTATTTATATAAATATTTAAAAAAATGATTAAATATATAAAAATTATACAATCGTCGAATATGACTTTTGTACCCCCTTCGGCTTTTGTGCGTAAAATATCTTGAAGAGGGTTGCGTCGTTTTTTTCTTCTTTTTGTTATTGTTGGACGTGTTAAATTGCCGCCGCCGTAAAAACGTAACGACCTCGCTTTACGTTTAGTGCGAACGAAACGACGGCTACAATGCAAGGTCTCGGGTTCGATTCCGGATCGATATAAATAAAATTGTCGCCTCACCGATCGTGCCGTATGACCGAGCATGCGCGGAATAATTTACGGTAATGATACGCGCGCTTTTTGCACACACTTTCAATACTTATTTTATTATGATAATTTACAAATCAATCATTTACAATACCCACATTCTAATTAAAAGTTGAAACCCTAAAAAAAGAGAATAAAAGTTGCGCGTACAATTTAATACATATATTTATTGTTAATCTAAAATATAGTAAGCGCAATATATGAATTGATTTTTAGTTTTCCGCAACAACACTTCGTAAAAATTGTAAAATTTTAATAATTTCAATCAAATCTAGACGTGTTATTTTTTTTGTACTAATTGTAATTTCTAATACAGATATAAATATAGCTAAAGTTAATAAAATATAAAAATATATTCATCTGATATATTGAAAAATGGACATGGTTTTTATCACAATTACTCTTGAAGCGTTTAAAAAATGATGTTAAACATAAATAACGTACATTATGACCATGATCAGTTCTGGAATAATTTGAACTAATATCAGTTCAAATATATTACAACTAGATTAATTATTAATTTTGAACCTTTTAAGTACACTTTTGTAATACATAACTATTAAATTTTTATTTGAATATAGGAGAAATTAAGCTTCAAAGTAACCATCTACCAAAACCAATATTATGGCTTTCAGATTGGAATAAAAAATACCTATGAGCCAGTATTATAAAAAAAGTTCAAGAAATGGAACTATAACAATATTTTTAATACAAATTTTGATCTCAATTTATAAAACTACAATCATAGCCTTCTATATATAAAGAAATTGATGCGATTTCAATCTTTCGACACCAAACTTAAAATATGAAAAAACACTTTCATACAATTTTGATTAAAAACTTTTCTGAAAGTTCAAATAAAATTTACTGCTTGAGTTTCGGCAATAAATTTGTAACCAACTTTTTATATTTTAATATTCATTTGCCTATTGAGATACCGTATGAAATCCATTAAACTTTCTAATTAAATAAGTTCGATATCTATTTGTGATATAAAATAAATGTTTAGATGATTTTTATACAAAACTATGATATAAATTCTTACAAAAAATGCAAAATATTATACCGATTGATATACCTGATAAAATTTATATCTATAAACTATATACAAATAAATTTTGACTATCATATCTTTGTATTCCAATACTATTCTATGCTATAAAATAATATATTGAAAAGTACCTAAAATTAAAATGATATATATTATTAAACTTGCGAGTATTCTATATTAATAGTATAGTAGTTTTGAAATATTTTGCATAAAGTTAAACTGTGTAAGTTCTCTTATATATATATATATCCGATATTAAATAATTTAAAGTAGATACAACATTAAAATGAATTTAATATTTTAAAAATTGATTTATTTAAAATTTGTATAAGTTTTAATATTATAATATCGTATACTTAATTTTTAACTAAACAATATGTACCATATATAACGTGTAATTATTCGCGGGGTTAAAACGAATACGGAATCTATTTATTTTCTTATATTTTTTTAAATAATATTTATTATATATTGACTATTTTTTTTAATTATCCTTGCGATTGTCATTTTACCTTGATATTGTTATGCGATTTCATTTATCTAAAATACAATTTGTGAAGTATTTTTACTTTGAGCGTTAGTAGTGCAGGGCCAAGAGAAAGGCTGGGTTAATTCGTACGGCTTGCGCTTACCTACGGTTTCATATTTGAATCCAACTACTGTGAGTTGTTCGAAACATTTTATATATATAAATATATACGTATATCCGACGTAATTTTAGATATGGTTAAAATGATCGATCATGATTTATTGCTCGTGTCATAATACATATATTTTTATAGTCGGAATTTGTATTTCGTATTTCACCCGTTTGATAGGCTTCTCGTCGATGTCGGTTTTAATATTAGACGTTCGTTTTGTTGACAAGTTTTGTTCTATTGTCGATTTGTATATTTGTTAGTTTTTTTTATTTTTATTTGCGTGATGTTTGTTGTCTCCTTGGCCCGGTTCAACGTTGGTTTCTTAAACGTCCACGAACGATTTTTAACGCTAATTGGTAGCGTTTAACTCGAACTTGCAAACTAGTCGTATTTTGCGAGTTAACTATCATCTGTTACTAGTTTTATAAATAGCCGTCTTATTAGAGATGTAAAAAAAGTTATTATATTTTTTAACTATCGCAAAATTTCTGCTGCAGTAACGTTTGTTTGTATATTGAAGTAGGTATAAATATTTTTTCCCATAGAATCGTTAAGTATTTCATGGAAGTTGTAAAAATTATTTATATAAATGATAAATATTTTTTTATGATATATATTTTTTTAAATTAATCCGAATTTAATTAAACTTTGTTTTTTTTTATGTAAGTAGACACATATAATGTAGTTTAAAACTCTATTAGAAAATCAGATTTTCCAACAAATCACTTATGAACCGTAATCATTTTGGTGTTCTTTATAAATATTACTTTCCAATTTAGGGTATTTTATTCTCACTCAGAATTATAATTTATTGTTTTATCATGATATGCAGCTATTCATCAAATATTTTTAATTATTTGAGCAATGTTTTTTCATAAAAAAGGCGTTAAAATATTGAAATATAATTTTCATAAAAGAATTGATGACAAGTATATTTTATTTTAACCTAACCCTTACGCCTATTTTATTTTGTTATTCATTTTATAGTTTCATTATATATATATATATATATATATATATATATATATATATATACATATATACGTGTGTGTGTGTGTGTGTGTGTGTTCGCAAGCGCGCGCTATAATATATCACAGTTAACACACACACACATATATAAATCTATTACTGATAACCATTATGTCACAATTATTTTGGGTTTTTACTAGAAAAATTCCCTTGTGCATTTATCAAAAAATAATTGTTATTCAAAATAAATATAAATATATAATCTATCATCTCTATATAACTAATTGCTCTAAGATAAACGAAAATTATAAGCAAAATTTTTGTATGAGATACCGAGCTTTACAACAATGCCGAAATACTCGGGTGTGTACATAAAGATTAGGTATCTCTCCAAAAATTATTCTTATTACATACATTCACACTTCAGAAATAGCAAAAATTCTCTGGTGTAAACCGTCAAATTGTTTTATATATTTCACTGTTTTTCAGATTGTTGTGATAATATGCTCATATTGTTATAAAAAATTTATATATATATATATATATATATATATATATATATATATATATATATATTGTCTATATCTGTCTATAGTTGATTTTATAAACGATGTAAAATGGAAACAAAAGAAGAAAAAATGATGTGTACAGGTCATTCGTTTCTAAGAAATACGCGATAAAGCTTGTTGTTTATTGGATGAAAATACCGCGAACATGGCAACAACTACATTTTTTGTCACCATTTTGTGTCAGTATATGTAAACATAAAGAAAATTATATATATATATATATATATATATATATATATATATATATATATAAATATATATATGTGTGTGTGTGTGTGTGTGTGTGTTTGTATATACTTTGCTCATTTATTTACATTGTAGCGCGATACGGTAAGCGCATCATACAATGTGTTCACAATGAAAATATTCAGAATCTGTTGACCATATGTGGTTTTGAAGCAACATATATCTTTATGATAACGTTTGTATGATTCTATCGATGGTGATTTTATATTGAATTAATTATTTTTTTTTAGGTGGAATCGTAAGATTTAGAATATTTGTTATTAATTATATAATGGGATAAAATTTGTGCTTAGAAAAATTGTAATATTTGGAATGACTTTTTCTTAAGTTTAAATTTAGTAGTGATTGAGTTATGAATTTAGACGAAATTTACAACCGTTTGCTGCTAACTCAAGAAAAATATTGCCTTAGTTTTAAATTTCAATTTAGAATTTTATCAGACTACTCTTACTACAAGATTAAGAATATTTTTGAATTATAGTGAATGATATTCAAAAGAATATATCTATTAGTTTAAGCAACCGTGTTTCCGAGATATTAACAAAAACAGGTTTAGTGAGGCATTAACAGTATATTATGTACTATATCGATTCTATCCAGAAATTATGCTCTTCAGTGTACCAAAAAATATACCTCTGCCGAATATTCTAAAAAATAACTATAAATAATGAATAATTTTTATTAAAACATTTCGTACACATTTTCAATATTTAATGCCGCTTGATATCCTTGACAAATTAAAACATTTCATATAGAATTCGTAAAAAAAATGTAAAATATTAAATATAAAACCGTTTTTTATTACAATGTCTAAAACGTTATTTAGATAATTCAATATAAATAAGATAAAATTGATTTTTATAAAAAAAAAATGTTTTATTTTATATTAAAATATATTGAGATCAATTTATAATCAGAGATATATGAAGATAAAGAATCTAAGTGAAATTCAACGAGTTTGAATTCTATGTTAACGGCGATCCGATCAACGCAAGGTGTTTATTAGGCGTGCACGTTAATGTGTGTTAATGCGCGTTATCGTCGCTTTGTGATTTATAGTGTTGTGGGTTTATTGTGCCCGGGTTTATATAGTATAGGCGTGTGTAGTGTTTTGTGCCCAATCGTGTACGGCGAGGGCCGGCCTGTGGGGTGGGGCAGGCCCAGTGCCTTGGCAGCCTGTTCGACTGGTCCACTCTTGCACTGGTCAACTTTCAACTTGGGACTCATCATCATCGTCGTCGTCGTCGTCGTCATCATCAACTTACCTTCATGCCACGTGCCATGATTATTAAACGAAAACGATTGTCACACGTCAAAGTCTCAGTGGCTACCGTAGTGACTTCGGAATTTCAGAATCGCATTCTTCTCTTTTTTTTTATCATCATTTATATATACGATGACCATTATTTTTGTATAAAAAAACGGGACAAGAAGCAAAAAATAAACCTATAAAAATATTAATACGTTTATTAACACGAGATCGGTTATTATTAAACAGCGTTTCTTAAACTTTTTGATAGGCGGAACCCTTTTTAGTGGTCACTTTTATTGTGGAACCCCTGTGGAGTACGTTGTACGTTGTAAATATAAAATATATAATAACGGTAACTGTTATTTTGGTGTCAAAAATCAGGATAAGGAGCAAAACAAATCGAGAACCGACGAATGCGATCATTTCTCTTTTTTTTTGCTTCTTATCCTGATTTTTGATACCACAATAACATCCTGTTAAAAATTTGGCGGCCTACTTTTGCTTCTAATCCAACATTTTTTTTATTTTACGGACTATGATTAGCACTCGGGACACGATGCTCCCCCCCCCTTGCCCCCCCTCGCTTCGCCACTATTCGCGGAACCCCAGGGTTCCGCAGAATACAGTATGAGAAACACTATTATAAAACAATGGCCATATAATAAGGCCCATATTCAGCCGAAACTAAGTGACTGATTGAACTATACACTTATTAATTAGTAACAAAATGTAAATAGTAACAATTGTAAATATAAAAATATTGAGTCTTTTAAAATTATAACAATTTAAATTTGAATATAATTTAAATTTTATTGACAAACAGTACAAATAAATAAAAAAACAAGAAATAAATAGTAGCAGTCCTGCCAAAAACAGTACGAATGGTCACCGTGTTTATATAGTAAAAAGTACGTCTGTATTTTACGTTCAACAAACGTATCTATGATATTTGTTATATTTTATTTTATGTAAATACTATATATACATATCATAATAATATATTTGAACGTTTTTTGTTATGTATTGAAAATTGTTATATTAAAATATTTAAAAATTATCAAATTATGAAAGAAAGACGTCTGAAGTCCCATTCCTCTAATTAATTCAAATTGTATCGAACTACTCCAATTATTACAAAAACCAATAAAAAAAAAAGTTCATCAGCTTTGAGCATAAGACAAAATCAAAACCAAAACCGATGGAAAAACCTAAAACAAAATAAGTTAGTGAAAAATCCACTTCCGCAGTAAAACAAAATATCAGACATTCTTCTTTATTATATTGATATTTATTTTTAAGACAATAATATAATTACTAAATCTAAATCTATATTTTTAAAATTAATCTTTTCTATATTTCAAAAGTTTCATTAGTCGTGTGACGGCTTGAAGAAGAAAAATAAGATATTTCAAAATCGGTTTTAAAAAATCCTTTTATGAATTTCTATCATTCGTTAATTTTATATAAAAATATATTTAAAATTATTGCGTTTGAAGAAAATTAAAAAAAAGTGAAATACTTGTATATCTTTAGCAAAATTTTAATTAAAAATCATTGAATTATATTAAATTTGACTTCTAACCACTGTAATTAATATTTAGACAAATTTTCCACATTAAGCATAACGTAATTTGGTATAATATTACCGTATTGATTAGACAAATAATTTGAACGATGTTCGTTTTATGACGCAATCGTTTTAAGTCATTAGTATGCGACGAGCGCATAACACCTTCGACTTCGTAACGTCAACACGACGACGACGGCGACGACGATGATGATGGTTACGTCGACGATGATGACGATGTTAATGATAATGGCTTTTTTTTCCATTTTCGTGTCTGTCGTTAGGCTATCGACTATTACAACGCAGTTTATATAGTACGCACAAATATTCATATGAACTGTAAAACTATAATATGTTTATTCTGATTTAAATATGGCGCGTTTCACTTTTTTTTTTGTACAAAACGATTATCCATTATAAATATTTGTGTTTGCGATGTCATCTACTTTCGTACTTTCACCATTTTGTCATCAAATTCTATTCGAAATGTGTTTTTACAACATAACATGCTTTTCAATTTGATGTAAAAAATATTAAAATTTGAGAAATCGTCGGTTATTAAAATATATAAATGGATAAATTTCTAGATTAAATAAAAGAAATCATTTAAGTATCTAATTTGAAATTTAGTACATTTTTAATAGAATTTTGAGAAAATAGTAACATTGTAGTATTTATGGTATTTATATTACGTAGCGTTTTCAAAGAACTTAATTTGAAAGTAAAATAAGAAATTTTGATTAATACTTTTGGAGTTATTAACTCAAATTTTTGAAAATTTCATTAACAAACATTTAAGGTATTCGAATAAAATTTTAATAGTTTTTTTTGACTAAAATTTTGAGTAAGGAATTTAAATAAGGAACATAAATACTTAGAAACTATTTTACTAGAATATTTATATTTTTTTCTTGCATATTATATTTATTAGAATTAATCCGTTTTTTCAAAGAATTCTTTAAATATTAAATTATACAATGATGTATTAGTCAATTATTTAATCTTGGGAATACAGTTATATATTTTTAATAATATTGTTATTAGATTGGTAAATAGAATTGCTGACATTATTGATGAACAATTTTGCATTTCACAATAGTTTTGCTGTTTCATTGTTTTAATTCTGTCGAATAGATTTAATTTTTTGTTGTTTTTTGGCGTTCTAAAGATTGTCTCAAGGATAGAATGATTGTTTTCAGGAAAATCATACTTTTTGCAATATCAGATTAATTAAAAATTATTTAAAAATTGTCATGCAAAGTATTACTTCTATTATGGATAAAATTTCTACTCTATTTTCTATTTTTTTTTCAATTATATATACTGTGATTACTATTTATATTATTGTTTTAGGTGATTTGTTATACTCGATAATTTCTATTGTAAAATTGTTTCTGTAATATATATATATATATATATATATATATATATATATATATATATATATATATATATATATATATATATATATATATATATATATATATATATATATATATATATATATATATATATATATATATATAATCTATTGTTAGTTGATCACTGATTGTACTCGAATTGACCTTCGATTTCTAGGTATAAATAAAGAAAAAAAATGAAATCGTTTTCTTGTCTAACTTATTTGTAAAACTCATTTATTAAATTCGCAACATGTGACGAAAAAGAAGAAGAAAAACATTGATTCAATATATTATCAACTGGAATATTAATATTGTTCGACGATTAATGATGTAATAGAGAAATTTTAGAGACTCAATAGGTGAATGGTTAAGTTTGCTCGCCGACATCGAATTAATTAAGTTCGAGTCATGACCGCTTATTATTTGACTCATTTGGATATTATAACATTAATTTAATATTAAATTTAATATTATAACATTAATTTAAAATTAATTAAAAATTCGATAATATTCTAAGTCCATTAGAAAGAAGCAATATTTGATTATTTAATATAGAGATGGCGATTTGAATCTCTTGTAAAAAAAAAGATGTACCAGTTTAATTCAACTAATGTCCCGGTAATTAATAGTAATAGTCAAAACTTATAAATTATTAAAAATCAATCTTATCGTTTCTTAGGAATAATATTTAGATTTTAACATGTAGTGGATCCTAAGTTTGAATTTTATGATGTCAAAAAAAAAGCATTTTTGCATCTTCATCTTTTATGAAAAGCAGACTTAATACTTAATTAAAATACAAAATTATATTTTATTTACTAATTTCAATGATTTTGTTTAAATCTTTAGCTTGTTTTCTAAAACCTTTTTACTTTAAATATTATTATAATGTTTATGTATCATAAAAACTGATCTTTTTTTTCAAAACATTCTAGATTGAAATTACAGCAATGACTGAACGTTCTTCCTCATAGCAAATTATAATAATAAAAAATTTCATGAGTCATAAACTATAATATATAAATCCGAACATTTTTATTTTATTCATCGTTAATTATAAATAGTTTTATGAACCATTCTTTTTTTGCTTTTATTTTTCTAGAAAATTTGTTCTTCCGAATGATTCTACACTGTCTTTTTCAGAAATATGGTATTGAATTATCTTACTGTTTTATCAATATTAGATTTGAAAAAGAAATTTAACAATAGTACTTAGTTTTCCGACTTAAACATTAAAGATTTTGGTCCAATCCGACATTTCTTGGCATCAGTGTTACTTTTAAAAAAATAGTGAATATTACCAACACCTTTATGATACATTTACCATTTTTTTAAGAATTTCGTTTGTTGATAATCAACAATTTAATTTACTTTTATTTATTTTTTATTAAGAAAGATTATCAGTACTCTAATTATCCTTTAAGCGATCTGTTTCAACTATCATTTCTCATTTAATTTATAAAATTTTACTCCATATATAAATTTTGCAGCATATCTATTATTTATCAATGGATAAATTTATTGAAATTAAATTTTAAGTTATTATAATATTATAAAATAAAAACTCAAACTGAACATATTTCATTTTATATTTTCAACAGAAAAATGTTGGAATATAAGATTTTTATAATTTTAATAAAATGAGCATATCAAAATTCCATCATAGTAATTCGCATTTGATAGAAAAATAATACGTTAAAAAAATCGAGAAATAAATATAGTATTTTAATAATATTATCAAGTGCAAATTTGAATATGAATTCAAAATTGCACTCAGAATATCGGAAAAAATTTCGTAGATTGTTCGTTTTGTGCGCGTCTTGTACAAAACGTATAGGAGAATCGGTTCGCGTGCCAACGGTTGAGAACGACTGCGAGCGAACCCGACCGAAGGTCGTTCACTGGTTTTTATGTGACGGCAACTACTGGTGCTTCTTGTATTACTACAGCACGATCGCCGACATTATATTACCAACAGACTAAAACCGACTTGCGAAACATATTTATTGCTTTTTACTCAATATATATTTTCACTTCAGATTCATCGATTATTATTATTATTCGTATTATTACTCTTGTTACGATACGCGATCAGAATTCAATCGATACAAGTGCCTAATATATCGATACATTATGACCGTATCCGATTGCCATATGATTAACATATTATTATTTTTTTAATTAAAACGATTTTATAAAAATATAACAATATTTTTGATTCGTTAAATAAATTTTAAGAATCAAAAAAATAAATAAATAAGATATATAGTAGTACTCCGACTTAGGAATTTTTCTGCAATTTATATTGATTTTCGAATATTTAATTAAGAACGCGATTATAATTTAGCAATGAGATTTTTTTTAATACTTTTTTTAAAAATTTTTACATTACATGATAGTGTATTGAAAAGAAGGTTCATTGAAATATCGTAATTTTAGTATAATGTTTTAAGATTTGATTTTTGTATTTGTTCATAATTCAAAGTAACGTTGTATAAGAAAAAATATTTTTACATATTAAATCAAAGATTCTCAATAAATTTTCCGGAAAAATATCAATGTTCTGTAAATATATAAAAAATAAGAAGTAAAGATAATTTATTGTCAAAAATTTTTATTTAATTATTGTTTATAATGAAAAAAAATATTAATAAATATATGTATAAATTCAAAAAATATATAATAATAGAAATGTATATAAAATATTTAAATCAAATTAGAAATATGTGAACTGTAATGTTATATGTATAGGTAATTAAAAATAATCTCCAAATTATATATAAAATAATATTAGCGAATGAATGACTTGTCATATCAAATGATATCAGTACTTTAGAAAATGTTTATTATAGTAACAACAATTATAACAAATTTTCTGTTAAAAAAGTAATTTAGATTTTCTGACATTAAGCCTTCAACTTATATATATTTCAATAATTTAGGAAATTGCTAGATATTCAGTACCATTTTTATCAAAAATTAAAAAAAAATATTTATAGCAAAACGTTTACATGATATATATTCTAAATTTGCAATATTTATAAATATAAAGTAAGATTATAATGAATGCATTCAATCATTATGATACCGGTTTTGAGTTTGATTTCTATCTAAATTATACTAGTAAATTAATTTCCACATTATAAATGTCAAATAAGCATTCAAAACAAATTTTGATATATATATGTATATATCATAATTTGTCACTACGTTGCTGAAGAATTTTGAATCATGTTACAGTATGAATCATTTTTAAGTAAAAATGAGTTGCATTGGATGAATCAACATTTACGCACTTTATTTATTAAATGACGTCAAAAACTTCTGAATAAATATTTATTCGATCAATAATAACTTTTAATTTAAAAGCGGTTTTATATTTTAAATGCGAGAATAAATTTCTTTTAGGTCGGCCTGTATTTTAATTGAAATGTTTGTTTGATTCGACGAGTGTTATATATATATATATATATATATATATATATATATATATATATATATATATATATATATATATATATATATAAAGAACGCCGTGTTCAATTAAAATGTTAAGTTCAAGTCAATCAATCATAATCGAAGATGTATCTTTAAATTAATATTTTTTGGGTGCACTTTGCTATATTCGCTCGAGTACTTTCAAAATTTTCTCATTTTTTTTCATTTAACGTTCGCTATGATTCATTTAAAAACACGTTAGTTTTTGTCATAGAAGATTTCGAGTTTAATTTTTTTGTAATTATACTTAATTTTTTATTTTTATTTTATTTAATGACTCTTGAATTAATAATTTATTCTGATGAAAAATAGTTATGTTGCTTGAAATTGAGATCAATTTAATTTTATTTTTTATCTTGTGTTAAATAAAAAATATGTATTTCAATTTTTATTTTCTTTATTGAAAAATTTCGCATCGAATTTACATATTTCTAAAATACAGTTAGTTAGATAATTAAAAATTTGACTATGATCAGATACTAGTAAAATTTCCCAAGTGGATGAAAAAAAAAATATGTATATAATATAATATATATGGTAGTACAGTAAAGGTTACGAATGGAAGGCCTAAAATTTAATATGAAAGTTAGAAAATCCCTCTCCGACGCTAAGGGATCGAGGGAGTTCCCCAAACCCGCCGTGTCTAGGGGGGTCGCAGCCCTAATGGAGAACTCCAGACGTTTCACCGGTCGATCGGCTCCCCTTTTTCAGGCAACTGTAAGGGAGATTTATCCCCCAAAACGAGGAGCCCACTCTCATCCTATGGACCTCTCCCCATTTTTTTTCCTCTAGGACCGGAACACCCTCGCAGTCCCAACTTTCGTACATTCGATATTAGATTCGTTACGGAAACGAAAAAATCTCGTGAAAGAGCCCTCGACATTTACGAAATAAGAGAGGGTAATCGTATGAATAATATACATACAATGTATAACAGATATTTTTTACTCATTTTATACGTATATTATATTAAAAATGCAAGTGAAATAAAAATACATTAAGTATGTGTTCAATATTCAAGGTGGAATTTGTAATATAATTTTTATAAACGAAATTATTGAAGTTAATAAACAAGGCCACCATTTGATGGATCAGCGATGGCAAACACAACGTATACGTGCTAGAAATGATACGTATAACAATTTTGCTGAAATGTGTGTAATTTACACGAGAACAAAAAGATATCCAGTTTTGCAAATTCGCTATTTTAGACAGTTGTGTATTTAAAAACATTTGACACACGCGTATTAAAAGATTTGCTACTTTTTTTTGTAGAAATTTAAACTAATACAAAATTAAATAATATGTCCTTTATAAAAATATTTATTAAATAAAATTATTAAAATATTTATAGTTTTAGTGTTTTTTTTATAAATAAATTTTGTCTTAAAAGTTTTATTTTTTTTAGGTTCCAAAAATTTTCAAAGATTCTTATGAACATTTATATTCGTTACAATGTGATCAAAAGTAAGTTGAAATTGTCTTTTAAAACTCCCGGCCATTAAGGAAGCCAGGTGAATTGTAATTTTTTTTCCTAGATTGGTAGGACTGTCTATAACATTTTCCATGCGCCTGTTTGTCAAAAGGTTTAATTATCTTCTAATTACACGTGTTTTTACAACTCTCGGTTCCTTCATCACGATAATGAACCATGTCATACTGGATTAGTTCTTCGCGACTTTTTTGACAAAAACTCGACTCATATTGTTTCGCAATCACCGTATTCGTCTGATTTGGCTCCATGCGACTTCTGGCTATTCAGAAAACTATTCAGTGACCAATGTGGGGACGCCATTTTGACACGATTGAGGATATAAAAACCGATTTTGAAAGTCTTGAAGGTTATACTAGAAAAAGACTCTTCCGATTATTTCGAGGACTAAAAAAAGTGTTAGCAAAAGTGCGTTTTATCGGACAAGGATTAAATTGATTTGGAGGAATAACTAAAGAATTTACATTTAATAAACAAATTCACCTTACTTTATGATCACAGTAGTACATTTATTTTGTTTCAAGATTTTAATATATTTTTGTGCGTCAAAATCCGTTTTGGCAGACATGTTCTCGTGATTAGCATACTTTTTTTTTGAATAGCACTCAAATCCTTTGTCTTCGACCGCTTTAATAGCGAAGTATGTAACGTATGTGTGTTTATGTTTTGAATAGTTTTGTCCCTACGCGGAATCCAAACGATGCGGTTCGAAGCCCACGCATTTCGTGCTTCTTTCTGTTTTGACGTTCGACCGTTGCAGACCAGAAATTTAGTTCTTTATAGTATTTTTAGATCCTGGACAGAAGCCAACCAAGCAAAATATGCGCTCTATATTTGTACAGGCAAATCAGTACTGATCATCAAAGAGGTCGCAATGTCGGCTTTTCACACCTATGTTATTTACGATACAAAATGGCGGACAAATTTTATGACAAAATATACATGTATATATATATAATTTTGTCTTGGGATCTTAAAATTCTCGATCATAAAATATCCTTTGTGATTATTATTTATACCAATTTCATCGTCGGTGAACGTAATTATCATTTAAGTGATGAATTAAATACAAATTATTATCGCTGATTCATGCGGTCAATACTATGAATATATTTTCGTTTAGGGTGAATATTAAAAACAACAAATTCAATTTTTGATAATTATTTAATACTATTTTCAATATAATGATTTATATTATCAAATTTTTCAACAAAATATAAATATGAAATTTTCACTTCGCATTTGACGCGCATAAACTATTATCATTTTATCTATAGATAATAATATTTTTTTTCAAAGACGAAATTGTATAAATTTCATTAAATAAACAAATAAATACTTTTTATATATTTGTAATCAAATTTAATTCCAAAATTTTTATTTAATTTTCTTATCAAAAATTCATTTCTAATATACACATAAAGAAAAAATATCATTTAAATTGTATATAATGGTGTCGAATGGTGACATTTTTTAAAAAATAAACTAATTATTATTTTTTATATAATAAAAGTGTCAAATGAAGAAATATAATGTAAGAATATATTTAAAATAAATATTTATAACAGACAAACCGCTGAGAATTGATATCTATGAATGTCACACCACTGGTGGATTTACTGATAATACAATTATATAAATCATTTTAATAATAGCACCAAATCCATTCATTTTATCAGACTTAAATTAGTAAACGAAATAAAAATAATCTCCGATTTCTAGTGTTCAAAAGTTACAAACACAATTTATTAAAATCGTGGTTCAATATAAACAATATAATTTTCAAAAAATATAAAATATGACGATTTTTTTAATGTCAACAAATATATTGAAATTTTGTTTTCGTCGTTATCATTAAAAATATTACATAAATATTTTTAAGATTATTTTTCGAGTGAAATTTAAAATTTTTGTTTCCAAGTGTATTAATCCCACCTTATCAAAAAAAAAACGACTTGTCATGTTGCTACGTTGATAACAATTTTAATAAATTCAAATGATGACATTTTAGCGCCATTTTGAAAAAATTCAACGCCGATGTGAAAATATATATTTAAATAAAATAAACACTTTTAAAGAATATGTTAATTCGATATTATTATACATAACATAAATATTAAAATTATCTTCAAATATATTTTTAATAAAATTACATAATGGGGTCACTTGCTATATTTTAACACATTAAAAATAATCTTTATCGTGTATAACCGAAATTTTCAATAATAATAATAAAAACACTGAATTCTAAATCGGAAAAGTAGTAGTAGTGTAATATACAATATTTATCTATTTCGTTCAAATATTTTTATAAATACCGATATTCTTATCACTATGTAAATATAAATTATATTTATTATTATATACTGTGATTCATTCTCAATAATTGTTATATATGATAATCGAAAATTTTATTATCTAAAATAGAATACATAAAACCTAATAATAGTACTCTTATCATAAAACTGTTTCTTTAAAGTTTCATTTTTCTAGAAAACTGCATTTTATAATAATATTATTTTTTAATTTCAGTATAATATTTTGTGATATTAAAATTTATTATTATTAATAAAAATCTTTGTTATGATTTTCCACTTAAAATAATTTAAAAAAATATATAAATTGGATTATTTTAGTTTAGAAGAAGTAAAAATCGCATATTTTTTAAACATCTGCATCGATGAGCAATCGATATTTACATAAAAACAAGATAAATGTAGTATATTTTTAACGACAAAGTAATTAAAATTTTAACAAACAGTGTAAAGAATGCAGACGTTTAGTCAACAAATTAAAGAAATGAGTTTAGACAAAATGTATTTTCGAATTGAAATTTTTAAAATTATTGTTTTTATTTCAATTCACTACTCAAAATGTTGATATTTATATAAAATATGGAATGTAACAGCATTTTTTTTATGTAAGTTATTCTAGTAATTTTTGCTTTTAAATTTTATATACACAAAAGTATTAAAATTAGTATAAACATTGTCATAGTTGTTATTGTATAAAAATTATTTCTAAAATTACAATATTTTTGAAACATAGATTCTCTATTTAATTTTCCATACAAATATTATAGAATACTTTATTTGAACCGATCGTGAGTTATTTTTTTTTAAAAGGAGCAATAGTATGACGGTCAAAGACAAAATATATATGTATATATATGTAATATAAAGGGGATCCATTGTTGATGTAGCTGGAAAACAATGCTCATTCAAATGCGAAGAAACTAGCCAACAACTGCATCGAAACAATGCGTCATTCTTGACAACGGTGCGACACTCGGCGCCTATTATTTTTACAAAAGACTGGCTTTTACTGGCCTCTTTGTTATTATTTATATTTTCTTATATGTGGCCTGGCCGTACTTAAGCCTCCGAATCTTCTCCACTGGAACTCTATTGTATTGCGATCCCAAAATTGGACCTCGTCGATTGAGACCGTTTCTAAAAAGAAACAACAAAAAAAAATACAACCTACGAAAAAAGTTGTACCACGACAAATCGCATGATTATGACGTTTCTCGACTCTCATTCATATTTTATTCGAATCGCTGATTCTCAAATATTATAAATATATAGGTATTTTGAAGTGAAATACGTTTAAAAAATTGATAATCACTGATTCTCAATTTTATTGTATATTATATATTAGTTTAATTTTAAAATTGAAACAGTCCTGAAAGTATTTTTTTTTGATATATTATAAATTTGATATTTATATTTTTTATTTCTATCGTGTAATTTTATTTTAATGTTAAATTAACTGCTCTACACTGGCACTCCTGTTACGAAGTATGTAGTTAACATGTCACTATATGTAAATGGCTGTCAATGTAATAATTTTCCGTGATAGACATATTAATTAACCCTCAACCGCCGACGTGTATTTTAATCGAGACATTTAATTGCCGCAGGCGCTTTTGCGGACCCCACAATTGTTGACCCTTATTATATGAAACAACCAATAGCTTTCGAACACATCGCTGTAAAAATGATTGACGATGATTTCTATGGTTATTATTATACGTTACAGAGAGAGAAATAATTTTAATTTTAATATATATTTTTAATATCTGCAATTACCACTGCACATTTTGATTATAAGTAAAAACGAAAAATATTTTAATGAAAATATTTTTATATTTATTATAAAACTAAAAGAAATAGAATAAAAAGCATTATTTTGTCGGTCAATCATATTTATAATACAAAATATCAATTATTTATAATGAGAAGCACTTAAGACAATTTATTTGTAATTGATAACTTCAGATAAAAAATAAAGATGTTGAAAAGGTTTTTAATGTTTTTGTTTTTTTTTTGTGTATTTTTATATGTAAGTATGTGAAATTCGATACTTATCATATTTTTGAGCAATTTTTCATACTTCACTAACGTTCGATCGTATTTTTAAGGATTAGCATCGGACGTATAAAAGAATATTTTTTTATTTCTTCACAATGTCGGATAATACCGGTTCGTCGACCCGATTATGCCAATATATATATATATATATATATATATATATATATATATATATATATATATATATATATATATATATATATATATATATATATATATATATATATATATATATATATATATATATATATATATATATATATATATATATATATATATATATATATATATATATATATATATATATATATATATATATATATATAATCTAGGAAAAAGAGTTTTATTTATTCATAGCGCGTATTCATTTATTATTTTTGATTTTTTCAAACATTCATTTGAAACATGCCGATCAAAATGACAGGTCTAATATGTTAATATTTTATCATAATATCAACTAAAATTTTCCTTATTTTTTTATTATAAAAATGAATTTTAATAATAATAATAATAATAATCATTAACTAAATTAAAAATGTTCTGTGCATATTTCAAAAGTTAATAGATTTCTAAATTCGATTTAGAATGAGAATAAATGATTATTAAAAGAAAATCGTAAAGAATAAAAAATATAGTATAAAAGAAAATCGTTATAATTCAATAATTTTCTTTAGCATATTTGTTTGATAAAAAATTTGATTTATTCTAATATTTTGTCATTTGATGAACACACCTGTTGCTTAAAATGTTCGAAAATTCCGTGGTTTTTATTCACTAATATTTATGAAAAAAAGGTAACAAAAAAATTTCTGTGTGTAAAAAATATTTATAATATAAAGAACATTTAAATGAGTAAGTATATAAATTATTAATAATTAACTTGTTTAAAGTGAATACTATAAATATTCGATAACATTTGCATCGAAAAATAATTAGATAATATATAAAAATCAGATAAAAGATTAAACTATTTTTTCTTAATAGTTTTCTAACAATTTAAATACCTAAAAAAACATTTGGCACATATTATTGTATCCATTAAATATATTGTATTCATTGATTATATTTTACATATTTTGCATTCAAATTCGCCATTCATACTTTATGCATTTTTTTACGGCAGTTTTTGCGATTTGTCGCTTCGGTTCATATTTCAAGATTTAAAAATTTTACACTCGCGTCTTATTTTAGTTTTGTTTTATTTTTATGACTTTTTTTATTTTGGTGAATGAATGGCCATCAATTTTACTTAATTTTTGAATACTAATACCTACATACATTTTACGAATATCTTATATTATATATAAGTTTATATATTTTATATAAAAATTTGACTTCAAATATTTATTTGCTGTGACTTGAAATAGCCGTTAAATTTAGTCTTATGATTAAAAAAAATATCGGCGTTTATAGTTGCGGTATTCTATTAATTATCAAAACTATCCCTGAAATAGAGTTAGAATATATTTTTTATACCATTTATATCAATTTGTGCTGATTTAGTAGTATATTTATTGACAAAATTAAATAAGAGTTTAATTATTCAATTATATAATATTATGTGCAAAAAATTTGAAGTAGAAAACTTCAAAAATTCCAACCATTATTATCAATCCATATAAAAATTTATAAACTTGTAGTAAATTGTCATGTTTTTTTTCATATGTTAAAATATATAAAAATATACCCAGAGCTATAAAATTAAGATGATAATATTTACGATTATTTCACTCGTTTTATCAGTATATATATATATATATATATATTCGTATTTTATTAGTATGTATCGATATGTTTTATTTCGTGAATATTTCTAGTTCTAATAGTAGAATTTAAATTTCATAATATTTAAAGAGTGTAAGCTTATTTACTAACCGGTCATATAATAGTAAATCTCATAGTGAGATAAGTTTTCTCAACACAATATGGAGATCGTTTACATTTGCTCGAACAAATCAACATTACCATAACTCGTTTTTGTTGAATTATGCATTTTGCGTTTCTTGTACTAATCGGAAATCAACCACAAAACATTTTGTACGATACGTATATACAATACGTTACGAATTATTTTAAATCACTATATTTTTTTCAACTATTTCTCTATTTCTATCGATATTAAATTATTAAAAAAAATCATATCTTCTCTTATTAGGATTTTTGTATATAAATGGCATATTTTTAATGTAATTAAATATTACTTTATAGTATTTATTACAATTTTAAAAACACAAAAATAATTCAATAGGTATTTTTGTTATTGAAAATTAAATATGACGATGATCACTGTAGATTACAATTTTAATAATTTCATGAAAAATTTCTTGTAAATGTATCCTTTGTGCACGGCGATAAAGTGTCATACGTATTATTATATACTATATGTGAATAGTGAGCGTAAAAGCGCAGTTTCGAAACATCAGAAATAGCCGACTTTCTAAGAGTTGTGGCATTTATTTCGTTCTAGTTCGACCAACTTCGATACGTTTCAGTTTTAGCTGACGGGTTTCCTTATTTCACATACTTTCAGTGATTCGTCATCGTCGGTTTGCGATCCGATACAAGATTAAAATTATTATACAAAATCTACTATACACTACAGCAATTATATATTGAAAACGAAATAATTAAATTAACGATCTTAAATTTTTGTAAATATAACATAGTATATAATTGTCATGGTACTTCGTTATTTATATATATATATTCTAAGGAATAAAATGAATTTGACTATGTATTTTTTTAAAATATGATTAACAAAGATTTTAGTTTAAATGTAAATATATGGAAATTTAATTTATTTAAAATAAATAAATTATTTTATTAGATTAAATAATGTATTAGTTAAACAAATCTAAGAATTGAAATAACTATATATAAATAAACGAATTTTCTTACATCGGATGAAGAATTTTAATGTAAAATGGAGATAGCGCGAAACGTATTTAATAAATTTGGGATCTTTTTTTATATACTATAATGAAAATTAAGATATAGAATGATAAAGTTTAATAACTTAATGCTTTAAGACGACCGCAGCTCCCGTGCGCCACTCGTGCTCGATTGCATTAATCCGAGCCCTGCTCGCAGGTTTCAGCTTGTTTGTAGTTAGCAATGATACATGAACGATCTACACTCGTTGAACTCTGCATATTATCTTTTATTTTTATATAAAATGTACATTTGAAATATAAAATAAAGAACCTAATGTTTATAGTCATTTTTTTGTGAAAAACATCCGAGCATTAAGTGGTTAATATTTTTCTAAAATTAATGTGATAAAAAATATAATAAAACTGTGATTGTATAGAAGAATACTTCAAATGTTATGGATAAAAGAAAAAAAATAAATTATTAGAGATTTAAATGTTATTAAAAAAATTGTTTTACATATAACAGTTTTTCATCTCTGTGTGATGATTTAGAGAAAGAAATAATTGAAATAAAAAAATAATAATTGAATGGTTGACGATCGCTTTTAGAGTTAGAAGGGTGCGGCCGGGTTTCGTTTTCGTCGGCAACTTTAGGGCTCATCAATAGAGCCGCACGCCTCAGTGGCGACGCCTGCGGCGAATGCAACAAAACTAATAACGGCGTTCCAATATATTCGATGAATATTCACCCTTATGCGCGATATTAATAAGGGCGGTATTGGTGCGCATATTAAGTTCGAAGATTCTCTTGAATGGCCCAAGCTCTAATAAAAACAAGGCGCATCGAAAGTCGCGCCGGTGCAATTCATTCCATTCAAGAAATCAGATGTCAAAACAAAACAAAAAAAAAAAAACGACCAAGACTCATATGTAAATGCACACAAATATATTGTGCGATATAAACGTTCTAGGTTCATTTAATACAAATATTGTCTAACATAGAACATTTAAATTTATGTTAAGTTTATACTATATTTCGGTTTTGTAAGAAATAAATTTATATTTTGTATCTATGATAAGTGTTCATGACGTTTAATTTTTCGTTAAAGAACTTGACTTGCAAACGCGTTTATTTTATGAGAGGAAAACGTATAATATAATGTGAAGCAAATGTCTGCAGTTTTATTCTGGGATTCGAACTCGAGGCTCGAAATAAAATAATGCTCTGTGCTGACTACTAAATTATCACACTTTTGAATATATAATTTTGCCAATGTTGTTAGTATTAATAATTAAAAGTTTTACGTAATTTTGAAATATTCAATCATTAAAACTTTCAAACCCCTAATTAGTTATTTTAGATATTTTAATCATATTTTGTGTTATCGATACTAAATATGCGTATTAATTTATCATCTTTGTCGTTATTCAGATTGAATCTTTATGTTACCGAAATTAAATTGAGACATCGATCATTTTCTATCAATGAAAATACGGGTTTTGAGATCAGAGCGATTTATAAAAAAAAAACATATATAAAAGGAATTATTTTTTTGGGCAACTCTTTCAGAACGCGTTATCTAAATAAATTAAAAAAAATATATAAACTTATTTAAAATTCGGTTAGACTTATCTTGGTATATTTCCATTCGGCTTAAAGATCCATCAAATTTTCGATTGTGCTATTTGTGAAAATTAAAATAAATTTTTAGATTTATGTTTTATTTAAAATACTCGTTAAATTGGAAATCGTTATTTTGACAATCTGCGAAAGATTAAAATTTCGAATTATTTATTCTTCATATTTTATAAATTATTTTTTATAGAAAAAAATGAAAAACATAATTTTTAACATTCATTCTGTATATAGGAATATTTTTAAAATATTTTTAAACATATATTGACGTGACGTGTGACAAAATAATTACATATTGCGATGTATGAGCGAGTACAGTAAATGTGATGCAATTTACGCGATGAACAAGTTATCTCATCACGTGCACGCAAAGTAAAATTATACAAGAATTCGATCAATTTTTAATAAAGACCGATTAAATTTTCTGATAATTTAAATCAATATATAAGAAATAGACAGATAAAGTAAAATTTAACCGGGAGAACTATAAAATAAAAAGTAAATTCTGTACTGTTACATCTAGAAAAAAAAATTACACTCTTCCATATTCTCTAATTATAATATAATAGAAAAGTATTTTTAAAGATTTTAAACAAAAACAATTTACTTTTAAAAATATGATATAATATATAACAAGTTATTTCAATATATATTACAAAATATGAGAAGGTAAATATTATATTTTTTATAATTACTTACATTATATGTAACAGTGAAATCGTAAACCATAAAGCGTAATGAATTGAATTTTTACTGCTTTTCTAGATATTGTTGTTCAAAAATTGCACGTCGCATTTACGACACGAGCGTGTGTAAATATTTAATATATTTTTTTAAAATACAAATAAAACTTTTATGACCCGTTTCACGGCCAACCGCAAGTGTGTATATGATCGTTTAAATTTCGTTTTAATATAACATTATTTTTTCATAATAAAAATATAACGAATCTTAGTAATGTATAAAAAATAATTCAGGAATTTATTTATTGAAGAATAAAAATAATTCATTTGAATTAAACGTCTAATTTAAAGAAGTCTTAAAAACAGTCACTAATTACATCATCGGTCTTCATTGTGTTTGTGATGTATTAATATTTTTAATTTTCAGTCACGAATAATTAAAACAAATCTACATTTAAGTTAAAGAATGTTATATATTTTTCCTTGAATCATATCTAGTTAAATATATTATAATACATAAAACAATATCGAAAAAATATGTTTTTCTTATCATTAATCGCCTTTTAAAATTTCTTCAATTATAATTTACATATTGTAACTGTAATTTGTACTCGAAAAAATTAGAAAAGATTAGATATTTTATTTCATCGAATATTTTTATTTTACTAAAATGATATTATTTCTTTCACATAGAAAGTCTAGCATTAAAAAAGTCCCTCACCATTCAACAGTATTTTTTTAAAGAACGTTGTGTTTTTAATTTATTTTTGATGGAACCATTACAGATAACGCTAATAAATTATTCAACACTTTTGAAAGCGTTTAAGATTATTGTATGAAAATTCTTGGATAAGCTATATTTCGAATTATTTTCCGCATTTTTTTTATAGACGATAGTTTTATGCACATAGATACTTTGTGCTTTAACTGCCTCATAAAACACACACACGATATATATATATATATATATATATATATATATATATATATATATATATATATATGTAGTGAGCACGATTTGCGATTGTTATCTTATAAAATCCGTCGACAAGTGATTGATGACCACGTATGGTCATTGTTTGTGGTCATTCGCGAATATCATGCGAGGTTCACATAAAATCTTTCGGTTTGCGATTTCATTTTGGTTATTTTATTTTATTATATTTTTTTTTTACTTCAATTTTTTTTTCATCACTCGACATTTTTGACACGCTTGCGTAGCGCGTTGGCTCTTTTTTATTGCGTGGTCATTCGAAGATATTATCTTAAAATTACGACATATGTCCAGGAATTTCCAATACTGACATACGATAGTAATATCTAAACGGCTTCCGTTATCGTGTAATATATTTATTTATAATTATAAATGTATTATTTTCGCGTGTATAATTATTTAAAAACAATTTATCAATTTTTAGGATATATGTTTCGATATAATATTAAGTATTGCATAATTTATTAAATCAGTAAAAAATATTTATCGTATATTATAAAACGGTAATAATTTATAAAATTTATATTTTTTTAAATAAGCGATTAGATCTAAGGAAGTCTTAGCCATTGACACGTACGCAAATGAATGCATATTCTTAAATGTTTAATTTGACGTACAAACAACAGGGAAGGCACGCTCGTAAAATTAACATAATTATTATTTAACGCTTCTATTTCGTGTATATTTTTTGGTGCGTTTTTAGAATTAATTTGTACTTTTTAATTGCTTCTAATTACATTACCAAGCAAATGCTAAAATGAATTTTTTTATTGTTATTTTTGTAATATAATAAATACATATATTTTGTGAAGAAAAATTAATATACAAAAATTATTTCGCCAACAATGAAAAATAAATATTAAAAATTGTTTCGTATAAACTTTACTTATTTATTAATCCGTTTTTTTATAATAAAAAAAAAGTAGGAATTGCATAATGTAGAAGTAGAAAATATATTTGCGAGGGTACTAAAATTCATTAAAAATTTAACGTCGATCGTTGATCTCATAGCAAACAGTTTTTTTAATATTGTGAATCTCTTTATGAACAAATGTTTTTTTCTCCCGTATGAATCGTTCACATATTTGTAAATATTATAGTAGTGTACCTAGGTTCACTACCTCTGACATATCATTTTATGCTTGTTTGAATTGATTATTGATAAGCAAACACATTTTCATATATATAAATGTTTTTATTAAATATGAATACACATATATTCGTAAATAAATTTATAACATTTTGTTCAACATGGTAATATTTCTGGTAGAAATCAATAAAATGTCACAGTAATGTGAATAAAAATATATCTAAAAATGTTTTATATACTATTATGCGTTATGATTACGATTTGTTTTTGTTATATAAACTATATCAAATTATTAAGTATCTGTTTAAAATCCGATGAAATATAAAAAATAATATTTTACTTGAGGAATTTTATTGCTTTAAAAATAATTGTGAACATTTTTAGATCATTTTTTTTGCGATTCCTATTTATATTTAAATTTGATAATAGTGAGTTATATTATATCACATATATATTTTTTATATTTTATTCGTCTTATGTATGAACTGCATTTATTTCTCGTGTTATAATAATAGCCATTGTTGTATATCGGACTGATGCAATTCGGATTGCTCATGTTACACAATAGTTTTATTATGACATTACGCAAAATAAAGAGAGAATGTGAAAACGTTAAAAGGCCGGGTAGGTGTTAAAAGATTTATCGCGATTAGACACGAAAGATTCAGTCATTAAATTTGCATTAATCATTGCCTAGACAACAAACATCCGACTAGTATGAACAATCGTAGTCGTTGTTACTAGAAACGATGTCATGTATTCCTTTTGTTGATTATAACATCATATGAATAAAGCTTTTATAGTATTTTGTTTTATTTACAACAAACGTAAATGATATCCGTAAAAATAAATTGTACTACATTTTTTATAAAATTCTGGGATACTATTATGAATAAAATTTATAATTTGTATTCGACTTTTATATAATAAGTAAAACCGCATCCTGGTATTTAAACGATAAGACAATATAACACACATAATATATTATTTTCTAAATATCCTCCTAATTCTATGATGTCACGTATTCAAAAAAATCAAGACATTCGATATAACGAAATGTGAAATAGATGTAAAATTATAACGATAAAGTATGATATTAAAAATACTATTTTCGACCGCTTAATCCAGGTGTGTCAAACTCACAGCAAATCGCGGGCCGCAAGTTTCAACTCAAAACGCTACAATTTTTAAAATCAAAATATAACTTTGCACACTACAACTTTATTAAACGGAACTATATACAAAAAACAGTGCATCTCGGAGGGCCACAATTTTCGTATTGGCGTGCCACATGTTTGCCTAAACCAATGATACTCAATCTTTTATACATTTTTGATCAAATATATTTTTTTCCTATCGATGTCTCAACATATTTTACATTGTTAATAATTTAGAAGCAAAAAAATGGAAAAAATACATTTGATTTTATTATATAAAAGAAGAAAGATTTGCATTTTTTTGGTATTTATTTCGAAAAAAATGGTCTTTGTTTTCTTTTAATTTAAATTTTTATATATTGTATTGATTCATTTACATTACAAATTATTAAAAAAAATATTGTAAAATGAAATAATAACTTTATATTTTTTATATTAAGTAATATGAAACTGCTACCGTCTGTATAATTATCTTGGAAACGATATCAGAACGATTTTGAGTCGCCATACCTGACATTAATTGATACGTATCTTGAAAAGTATGCTTCAAAACGATTTTATATTATTAGTTGTCGATGGTCGTGCCGTTGTTGTGTTGTGGACGTGTTTTTCGGGTTTCGTTCCCGGTGAGAGATAAAGGCGGGTCATTATTTATTCAGAGGACGTTCGTTGGCGTGTGGTCCTCTCACGGACCTAAGGGACTCTTTAGGGTCAACTCGGGAAAAACGCGTTCCTCGTAAATCGACTACGTGTGCGGCACTTCTAACATACTAATATACAACTTTTAAACGTCCTTCAAACTTTTAATTCCTATATAATACGGTAGGCATATATCGATTTTGCAAATTTAATATACATACTTCACATTCAAAATATTATACATAAATTATATCTAGTGATCAAAAAGTAAGGTGAAATCGTCATTTAAAACTCGATTATTGGGAACGAGTATTGGGAAGGCAGGTAAATAGTATTTTTTCCTAAGTTGGTAGGACTGTCTATAATATTTGCTAATCCTCTGTTTTTCAAAAGGTTTAATTATCTCCGAGTTTTTACATCTCTTGGTTCCTTCATCACGATAATGCACCAAGTAATACTGTATTGGTTCTTCGCGACTTTTTTGCGAAAAACTCCACTCGTGTCATTCCGTAACCAACGTATTCGCCCGATTTGGCTCCGTACGACTTCTGGTGATTCAGTAAACTCAAAAGGCCAATGTGGGGACACCGTTTTGACACGATTGAGGAGATAAAAACCGAATCAATGAAGGACTTAAAGGCTATATCGGAAAAAAAACTATTACGACTGTATCGAGGACTGGGAAAAGCGTTGGCAAAATTGCTTTGAGGGGGATGAAATTGATTTGGAAGAATAAATAAAGAATTTATATTTGATGAAAAAATTCACCTTACTTTTTGATCACAGTGTTATATAATGTATATAAGTATCAATATAAAATTCAGAATGAAATTATTTGATATAAATAAATATACACAAAATAAATTATATTAATAGTAAAAAAGTGTTAGTAATACTATAAACAATATATTTAATCGATAAATTTTGATAAATGTATTTTATGCACGCCATTAATATTGAGTAATAAACTGGTCAAAAAAAAACAACGTTTGCATAAAACGTTAATATTATATATAAAGAACGAAACAGGAAAATGGATAAATTTATCAATATCTAATCAACGTATTATATATACGTGTAAAATCTAGCGGGCTTTTATCTCAAAATCTAGTAATTTTATCGTGAAAACGTACATTATTATATTAAACATAAATACTGAGATTTGCGCGATAGCAAAATATAATATTGTACTGTAAAATAACGTTAAAAACGTCAAACATTCCAATAACCAACCGTTCACATTTTTATCGGTGGTATAAAATAAAAATTTTAACGTTTCTGAATACGAGATAAAGGGAAAAAATGTAATGGTTCCCAAATGTGCGCTCGTAAAACAGCCTAGTAAAACACACGTGACACGATTATTGATTAGTCTCGCATACTTGCACACACACATACACAAATACATTTCCACGTGTTTAATATAATTGATTAACTCGTAAATTAGCCACTATTTTGGTTATGTATGTGTTAAAAAGAAAATACTATCGTAATATTTATTACTTAATAAATGTTATCTTTTTGCGACGTATAAATATTTATTTTAAAAAAATCGATTATATTTCATTTAGAAAATAACTAAAAAAAGAATTAATTAGATTAATTAAAAAAATCTATTAATAGTTTTAAATTAATTTAAAGAGACCAATTGTATATAATTTATTTAGTAATGTTATAAAATTACTGTTGTAAAATTCTATTTTCATTTTTTTCTTAAATTTTTGATATTTTTATTATAAAAAAAATGTATAAAAAACTTAACAATTTAATTAATTAGATATTTCTGAAATTTTCTATTTCTATAGTAAAATATTTCGGAATAATTATATTATCTTTTAACACATTTAGTATTTTTATCGTTCAAAAATATGAAACGCTTTTGTGTTGGCAATTATTTTTATATCAATATCTTATAAATATATATTTTAAATTTATTATATATATATATATATATATATATATATATATATATATATATATATATATATATATATATATATATATATATATATATATATATTGAAATTTGAAAGAAACGACGGTCGATTTTCGCTAAGATCATAAATTAACACGTTAAGAACAATACGTGCATCGTTTTCGGTGACAAGAACGTTTACAGTTCAAGAGTTTTGAAAGCGGAGTGTGACCAATAAATTTCGCGTTTCACGACCGCATGCATTGTCGTGCGGTTTCTTGGCATATTTTGAATGTCGAGTTTCACAATTGCGAAGGGATAAATCGCACGTTTGACACAAAAATCTACATCGCATCAAATCGCCTCCGTACGAAACTTATTTAAATTTTAGAAATAGTTCAAAAAAAAGTACATACTTCGTTTGGCTATAATCAAAATCGTAAGTCGTCCAAGATATCTATAATACATAGTGTTTTATGAGGATTGTTTTTATGCGAAAAAAAATATAGTTGGACCCTGTGTGTTTTTTCGAGTTTGATCGAGACGCTGTCGTTTGTTTTGCGCGTGCAACAATAAACATGTACGCGACGGAGCACAAACTAAAAAAACCGGTTATTCGCGCAAATCCGCGTTACGAACGACGCACACACACACACACACATAAAAATGTAGTATGTAGTAATATAATAAGGAACACACTTTACTACCACTGCATTTTCTACTACTTTTATTATTATATGTTGTATTATTAGTGCTGTCGGTGTTGTCGATGTTTCTTGTCTAGTCGACATGTCGCCATAATTCTTCCATCATAATGAAGTTTATTTAGGCCATTAATGGTTGTTGCCGTTTTAAAATTCAAGACGCATTCTCGCATTCACGCATACGCAGCTATTTATTTATTACCGGTACATGCCGCAAACAGGATTTTTTTCGATAATTACATAAATAACCAGGACTTGACAACGGCTTCCAAAGCGTAAAGGATAAATCGTGCCTCGACATGAACAGTGTAGCAACTCATGAAACGATTACGTTCGAATTATATTCCTTGTAGTTTGTAAATATAATACATTTCGATTAAAATTAAAATTCGATGAAATCGATTTCGGAAATAAGAAACTAAGTAATGTTAGGTAAGATGTCATTTGTGATAGAGTACATTAAGTTATAGATGAATTCTCTAAGAAGTATAATAATGATAGTGAATTACAATGTGAATAAGAGTTAACATTTAATTTCTTAGAGTTAATGCTAAGTTCTAAATTTTATATTGAAAATTAACCGAAATTAGAAAAATAATTCCGAGAAAAAATTTAGACGTAGAAGAAACTAACACTTTTTAAAAATCGATTTAAAAAAAATCTAGATATTTCTAATGATTAAAATGAATATTTGTTTTAATATTTTGTGAATAATTTTGTTAATAGACTTTAGGTATGGTTTTAAAAATTAGAAAACCATTAAAATATTTTTTATTCCAATATCATTAAAGATCTGGGTACTTTTGAATTGACTCAATAAATACTGTCCAACTTTTGGCTTCTATTTTTCAATTATTAGTTATTTCATTGTCATGTTGTCATTTAAAATCATTATTTATTCAAATGGGTAAAATTTTCTCATTCTAATCCTTTATAAGAGTTAAAAGACTAAGAATATGTCCTTTCAGATATTAAAAAAATCGTGATTGTCTTAAGACAACACAATCAAAAATTGATTTTATATTTAATATTGAAACATATTTAACAGATCATGAGTAAGAATTAAATCTTTCCGATGAAATAGTTCATTATTATAGATGAAATACAAAAATTCTTATATTAAAATTTAACGATTTGAATAACGAATGAAAATAATATTTTGTTTAACATAAGTTAAAGATATAATGTATTAAAAAATTATACAATATTAAAGGACTTTCCAGTAATAAGAATTTAGCAGATATAATAATAGTATTTCAGAACTCTCACGTTTAATATTTTGTTATTTTCTGTATAAAACATTATAAAATGTGATATTTCTACTTTATATTATATATTTTAGTATTTGGGTAACGCCCAAAATCTAAATTACAAATACCTATGTAAAAATACTATAATTTGATTATACATTAATGTAACTAAGTTAAAAATTTATATTACGATTGTATAAATATTATTAATTTTACAATAACAAATAAAGAATAGATATATCAATTAGATCGGTAGAATGTTACTTTATTTTTATTGCAAATTTAAATATGATATATTATATGACACTGTGATCAAAAAGTTAGGTGAATTTGTTTATAAAATGTAAATTCTTTATTTATTCTTCCAAATCAATTTTATTCCCTTCAAAGTAGTCCCCGTTGGATAAAATGCACTTTTGCCAAAGCTTTTTCTAGTCCTCGAAACAGTCGGAATAGTCTTTTTCTGGTATAGCCTTCAAGATCTTCTTCGATTCGGTTTAATCTCCCTCCAATCGTGTCAAAACGGCGTCCTTACATTGGCCTTTTGAGTTTTCTGAATAGTCAGAAGTCACGCGGAGCCAAATCAGGCGAATATGGTGGTTGCGAAACGATAAGAGTCGAGTTTTTGGCAAAAAAGTCACAAAGAACCAATGCAGATAGACGTGGTGCATTATCGTGATGAAGGAACCAAGAATTTTAAAAGCACGTGTAACTCGGAGATAATTAAACCTTTTGACAAATAGACGCTTGACAAATGTTATATACAGTTCTACCAACCTAGAAAAAAAACTTAAAATTTACCTGCCTTCCTAATGACCGCGAGTTTTAAATAACAATTTCACCTTACTTCTTTATCATAGTAGTATGTGTACGTGAATTTTTTTTCTACATAAATAATTATATGTATATTTACATATATATGGTAGTTATTTACTTATATGAATATGTTTTAAATTTTAATAAATTATTTTTCTCATTCTCTTTATTGTCTTTTTCATTAGGTCCTGAAATATTTTTTTTAGTGAATAGTACATTACATACGTGAGTAGATTGACCAAAGACCATTCAACACGTAAAAATATAATTCTGAGAAATATTCCCCAAGAATTATATTTAGCATGATTGTCATTGGTTAGTCATTGACCACGATAAACAGCTAAATCAAATTTAATATAAATACGACGGTTATTGAAAAAAATATACACGTATCAAACGCATTGTACGATTAAATTATCGATTATAATCGAAAATTATAATTGATAATTTTCGAAAAAAATATTTAGGTTTACATTTTTTAACACTTACGATTAATATATTATAGTATTTTTTTTATATACAGTTATTAAATTTTTATGATATTAAAATGTGTCGAACGCGCGTATAAAAATTAGGCCTAAATTAATCAGAAATTAGTAATAATTCATATTATTTTTTTAATCGTTTCTCTTAACGTTCGCAGTATTTTAAAAAAAATGTTTTAAATATTTTCAATGTCATAAAGAAAATAAAACGTGAATCAGTCATTATTCATGAGCAGAACGAATCCAGGATCCGATTCGTTCACGGACTATATATTGTTTGATTTTAAAAATTACATCCCGTGATTCATTTAAAACATAAATAAATAATGCCATGTTAAGCCGCAACTTTTAAATTATTTTTTTTTTTGTAATTTATATAATTTAAGATTTTGTAATATTTTTCTGAAAATATTTTTATTTATACTCATACGATTTTAAGACCGCATGCAACATAAAAAAATTAGATAAGAAAACGACTATCTATCTATGTGATATCTTATAAATAAATTTTATTTCCATTTTTTTTTTAATTTTTATTTTATTCTAACATTAGGAAAGTTTACTATTTAAATTTTTAAATATAATTAAGTGAATTATTCAAAAAAATAGTTTATCATCTTCTTTTAATTTCAATAATATTAATGTTGTTTCATAGTCTTATTTAATAGACAACAGTGACAATAATAAATAAGAAGCATTTTTTTTTTACTAAATATAAAGGTTGTGCAGTTGAATAAATGTTAATTTTCGGATATTTAGTCATCGTCACAATCATAACATAAACTAAATACACCAAAACTTAATTTAAAAATTAATTTTCAACATTTCAGAGTTGCGTCGTTACAATTTCGATTTGTGTTGCTAAATTCTATTAAATTTTTCAATATTTAAATTCTAATTTAATGTGTAAATGAATGGTATCGATTCGTATTTGCAATAGTGACTCTTGTGATATCAGAGCTGATATTGTAATATTGTGATATTGCGTCGTTTTCTTTCGGTCTCAATTAACGACGCAAATCGAGGTTTTGGTGTGTAGTATAATTTTTGATATAAATACAAAGTTTATATTCGAATTTTAAATAATATATGTAATATTAAATCTTGTATATGAATGATATTTTAAGATTAGTCGTAGAATTTTATACTAAAGACTACTCTTATAGATTCGTTGTCATTTTTTTTATTAATTAAAAATAGTATTTTTATATACGTAATGATATTTTAGATTTTTTATTAATAAAAAAAATATGTAGAAATACGTTTGAATATTGTTTTTGATATATTTTTTTTCATTATTACTCGTATTAAGTATCGCGTGCGATATTAGGCCTAACGAGTGAGCGCATGTGAATTTAGACGAGTTTTAGCTAGCGAAAAATCGTTACGCAAGTGTATATATAAAAATTGGAGCTCATGTATGACTCGCTTTATTCAAATACTTGTATATATTTGTGTGTATGTATAAATATATACGTGTATTTATGTATATATTTAATGTTTTTTTTTTGGTGTGCGATGTGTTGTGTCGGCGAGTCGCGCTTATCGCCACGCTAAATATAGAGAGTCAAACAGGCGAGAATACGAGAAGCGAACTACGCTGTTGACCTCGACGGTTTGAGAAACGACTATCTGTGGCACTCAAACTGTTTTTTTTTAATATTATTATCGGCAACTGCCTTGTTTCTAAACTGTGCGCATTTTTTTTTTGTAATTATATATTTTATATAATTTTTAATCGATTTCTCAATATTTTAAATTATTTATATTTGTTTTAAAATAGTACCTGTACACGATAATATTTCAAAAATAAAGAATTATGTGTGATGATTAAAAGTAATTGTGATTTTAAGTCGGGCTCTTCAAACTAATATCATATTGCGGGCTGCTCGAGTTTTGTTTACATACATACCTCGCTTTACGGTTTAGATACTTGGCCGCAAAGCGAAAAACCGTATAAGGAATCAATTATTCCAATGCAAATTCTATGGAATCGGTTTCAAATTCGTTATATATGTAACACGGTTTATAAAAATGCATACATAACAAGTACATACATTTGTACATAAAATAATAACAGACTCAAAAAACCAACAATAATCTATAAACAAAAATGAAATAATTTCATGTTACATAAAATATGAATATGTATATATACATATTTTTTAAATGGTTTTAATCTAAAGACAATGAAGAAATGAAACGATATCGTCATCATTTTTCGCTTGTAAGGATGGGCTTGACTTAAAAAAATTGTCCAACGTATGTTTGTCTTGCCTTTTTGTCTATTTCGTTCTTCAGTGATTTATAACAGCTAATGGCGGAGTTAATTCCTCGAGAAACTTTAGCGCTACGTTCGACGTCACGATCGTTTTCAAGAAGGATGCTTATTTCTTTTTCGAAATAAGAAAAAACTTTCGACAGGGTTTGCCTTTTTTAGCCGTAAATCGAAACGTGCCTTATTGAAGAGGGCCGTAAAAAAGCGGCCGTATAGCGAGGTATGGGTGTATTAAGTCGAGGACCGCAGTTTTCAACTAAAAACGTTACAAACTTGACAGTCAAAATATCATTTTTAATTTAATTAAACTGCATACTACATCTTTATTAAACGGAACTATATATAAATACGATTAAAATTACGATTTAATAATAATAAAAAAAAATTCACTCTTATAGATTCTTTATTATTTGTATTTTTTATTTTAAAAACCATAGCACAATGCTTCAAATTATCTTCTAAGTGTATTGTGAAAAAGTTTAAAAAATGATATACAATTAATAAGGTATAAAATTCAAATAAGAGTCCAATCTCGTTTAAATTTACTAGTATGATATTACTAAAATTTTATAATTTTTAAATTTTATACATAATATTAAGGTGTTATCATTTATATATAGAAAATATTTAAAACCATATTTTTATATATTTTCATACTATAAAATTAATTAGTAAAATATATAAAAAACCTTATCATCAAAAGTAGATACAAAAAAAAATAGTTCTTAATATATGATTACATTTTATTTAGGATAAAAGGACTAAATTGGCACCAAGAACTTTTAATAAAAAAAATTGACAGAATATTTCTTTCAGGATTTTCTAGATTTCTAACTTTTTAAAGCGTATATTATATAAGTATTATAAAAATATTTAGAATTCTATTTGTATCAAATATTTTATTCCATTTATTTTATATAATTCTTACATCATTTTCATATAATAAGTTTCTTGTTGTAATTTAATACGCGTCTTGTGGTGAAAATATAAGATTACCGGTATTATAATTCTAAATTTAAATTCTAGAATAACAAGTGCGAGTGTTGTCATTGCACAGTAAATAAATATTTGATATATGTACTGCAATTCATATCGTTAAAATTATAATATAATATATTTGCATTGATAATTCAATCATAAAAGAATTTTCGAAAAAAATATGCATGTTATATATAAAATTTAATTTTAATAATAAAATCATATTAGCGAACGGATATTTTTCCCAACCTCTATTAGTATCTAAATACTGTTTCAATCAATTTTTCGTAATAATTTTAAAAATATTAATTACAGATAAATATAGATATGAATTTATTTATATAAGTTGCAGTTGCACCTATGAGAAATTTTTCATTTTTTAATTTGATTTTTAATATGATTATTATTTTTTTTCTCCTACTTGTCAAATATACATATACACACACACACACACACACACACATACACACACACACATATATATATATATATACCATATATATTGAAATTACGAAAATCTTTAATCTATATAATAAATTTATCCATTTTTTGTAATGTATTATGGAATAATTGAAACATTTTCTCTCTCTCTCTCTCTCTCTCACACACACACACACACACACACACATATATATATATATATATATATATATATATATATATATGTATATATATATATTTGAAAAAAAACGACATATTTGATTTTATTTTTTAAAAATACCATTAAAAATAAAAGAAAAGTAAAGTAAAAGGATATGAAAAGTTAAGTGAAGTAATTTATAGATCTATAAATTACTCATTAAATATGTTAAAACTGAAATTCGATCGTGTTTGATATTTTGAGATTATTGGAAGTTTTTAAAATTATACAAACTATTTTTTGTGCAATCCCACAAATTTTTCAAGTAACTCTCAATTCAGATTTTCAGATCTAAGTAATCGAAATCAGTTTTGGAATAGTTTAATGGTGATTTTACATAATTTACTGATTATGACTGTAATTAGTAAAAATGACAGAGAGGTTGAAATTTTGCGTTTAATTTTTATGAAAATTTTCATTAAAAAATCGCTTTAAAATTGATTTTATTACTTTTAAAACAATTCATGTAAAAAGTAATAATATTGTAAAAAACAGTGTATTGGCTAAACATTTCATAAAATTAAAAAAAAACTTTTATAAAGAATTACACTATTTCATACTAGTGAATTATTTTTAAAATTCTTTATATTATTGTTTATTGTTCACATATAGAATAGATGGTATACATAAACAATACACTATTTATACTTCCTAAATTAAGTAAAACTTTATTCGATTGACTGTTTTGAGATAAATTAAAATTGTACGTAAAATTTTTGAATTCAGTATCTGGTTCTGGATGTACAATAACTTTAATAAGGATTAAATTTCTCTTAGAAAAATAGTAGCATTTTGAATTTGTTTTAATTCAGCACTCACATTCTATCAACGTTTTTAGTGAACACATTTATTGCTGAGAATGCGTTAGGCACGTATTAAAAAAATGTAAATTAAAAAAACAGTTCAGTATTTTAACATTTCCTCGCAATATTTGTAAAAGATTATTAAATATGACAATTCTTATCAGTTTTATTCTATAATATATTTTTAAATAAGTCATAGATTTTAGGTTATCACTAGATTACTTAAAAAATATGTGGATTATTCCTACTATTGTTATTATTATAAATAACAAGGATCGCTTTTGATTATATAGGTGCGTTGTGTAAAAAATGTGCATTTGATCGTTACGTGAATTACACATTTAAAAGGTTTTTATTAAACATATCACAAAAAAAAATATTTAAAATTAGAAAAATTTACTGTACAGATGTGCTTGAAAAAAAATCGGACTATTGATATACTTAATTTATATTGTTTTGATATATTTTTGAGCCAGTGTCATTTCAATTTTGAACAAGAAGCGGTGAGTGACGAGATTTTTTTGTGTTTTTTTTTACTAAAATTTCCTCAAAAACAATAACCGATTATTATATTGTGTTTTTAAAATTATAAAATATATATCAACAATGTGCATATGGGTTCATTTATTATATTCAATTTATTTTCGAAAAGAATCAAAGATAATACAATTATCGACCTTTCATCGAAATATCATTATATATCCTAAAGTATTTTTGCTATCGATTTTATATATATATCAAAGTATAGCTATGGATACGAAGATTTCAAATGTGTATTTCATATATATGTATTTTTTACAAATTATTGGTGAAAAAATGAATTAAGAAAAAAGAATCGGCATTCTGTTAGTTGGCGTACAGCTAGTAGGCGGCGCTCAACCAACCCGCGCAGCCGCCAACGCTCATTGGTCCGTGAGTACTAACCCCGCCGTACAATATAACCCCGCCGTTTAAGCGCACGTTGAATACAACCGTCGACCAACGAATGCATGTACACACACATATACACACATACGCGCGCGCGCGCACACACACTTTTGCATACCAACCCCTATAATAAAGCCGCCCTTTGTTCAATATCCAATTTCGTCCGAGTTTAGTTTGCGTTCAGAGAGGGTTTCGTTTTGCTACTATTCGTTTGCGCTTATTCAATATACTACTGAATACACTAGTTTTGAAATATTATAATTGGATGGGTATATGTATTTTTTTTTAAATTGAATTAAAATATTAACGAAAATAATATAATTAAAAAGTATTCGTCATTTTTTTGATATTATAAAAATAAGGAAAATAAAAATTTTATATAGTACCTAACAATATAATAAATAAATAAATAAATAAATAAATATATATATATATATATATATATATATATATATATATATATATATATATATATACTCTTAAAAATTCAAAGGTTGTTGTTTTTTATTACTGAAATTTCCATGGGTATTTTTATGGATGATTCTGTATTAGAAAAATGAGCTCAATGTTCATTGGAACTATGATTGTTGAATGTATTTTAGATAACATTTATATTAAATATTAAAAGGTACACCGATGAGAAGTAAAATTTCTAGACCTTTGTTAATTGTTAAAATATTGAGCGAATTTTAAACAGAGAAATAGATTTAGATGAATTTTTTTAGAAAATGATTGAATTAGAATGATTGAATTTTTTTACAAAAAATTGGAAAGAATACGAATAAATATTGACAAAAAAACTTTTTTTTTATATAATAATATTATAGAGATATACCTTGTTATTGCTTAAAAAATGCTATAAGTGTCATTCACACCGATGACTATTAGTTTTTTTTGTCCAAAACGTTTTTTCCATCAGCGCTGTCCAAACAAGCGTTCATTTTTGGCCCGGTTGGGGCTGGCATATTTATTTTAACGCGGCATATTTGTCTTGTAATTTCTTAAGGAGCGCGTTCGGATTTCTTTATTTGAATAATAAATTTAATCATTCTAGGAAACCAGAAACATAAATGAAAACTAATGCCGACCGACGGTCGTGCTCACACATCAAAATTATTCATTTCTATCATCCATACTTCGGAGAAAATCAAAATATTGTTTTAAATGTCGTTTCATATAATGGTTTTTATAAACAATGCGTGATTACAAAAATTGTAATAAAATTACGGATCGGTAAATTTGTTTTTTTTTCTCTCTTATATATTTGTCTATGGTCTGAATAATTTTAACATTTTACATCATTAATAGGTATATAAATTTACCTACTTAAATGAGTCAAGTTAATTGATATTCTTCAATTGGATTATTAATTTACATATTAATATTTACTTAATACTAAACGTCAGTTTTTATTTACATCATTTTCCAATTATTTATATATAGGAAGCAGTAATACGTTAAAAAATATGCACTTAACGGAAATAGTTGAGAGCTCAAATGGACAGAGTCCAAAGTATTCATTCACAAATCTATCATAAAAGAATATTCATCGTAGATACATAATTTTGAAACGAGTTTTCGATTTCTTTGAAATAAATATCGATGCAAGACCGCTAATGTCAACCTGTCCTACAACGGTTTCGATTAAGACTTAATCGCTAAAATGAATTCCAGGAAATGCATTCTTTATCGATTCCGCGTTAATTTATTTACATATATCATATATATTTTTTGTTTTATTTCTTTCTGTATTTTTTTTTCAACATTCATATGGCGTACAATAATGAAACCGGTTTTATTTTTTGAATCTCGTTCACACGAGGCGTTTAAATTTTAATTGGATCACTGAACTGTCCGTGGTTTATCCTTCTGCTTGGTCTTTTTTTTACGCGTTATAAGATCTAATCAGCGTTTTTATCTACGTTATTTTTTTTACGCGTGAGCTCTGTGAAAGCAATTAAACGGCGTACATATTATAATACGTGAAATAGTCAAGTAGCGCCGTTGATGTTTCATAATTAAAACACTAAATTAAATTCCGAGCGGCATCAATTCGCTTTTTATTATATATATATATATATATATATATATATATATATATATATATATATATATATATATATACGACGTGTTTTATTTAGGAGATCAATTTGAATTTCGTAATTTATTTGATTTAATAAAAAGTTTTTTTTAAGCGGCAAACGATTTTTAAAATAAAAAACCGGTGATTTTTTTTATATACGTCTTTTTTTGTTTTAATTTAAATGAAATAAGTACTATATGTGTTTAACAGTTCGTATTAAATGTTCCTTTATTTATGATCCATACTTATATTTACCATTGGTGTACGCTATTTTTAATAGTATAATATTATATTTTTTTAATATATATATATACTTATTTGTTCTTTTAATTATTTTTTTTTATTTATCATCAATAGTTAAACCTTTCTTATTCTTTATAATATATCGTTTTCATTACTCAGATCTAAGTTATAGATTGTTGTTTTTTTTTGACTCCAATTGTTAAATAACGAATTTTATTTAAATAAATACACAAAATAACTATACGGTAAAGGAAATTCAAAATTTTCAAATATTTTCACGGGAAAAATGTTTATAAAATTCAGTTAAATTTTTTATATAGATGGATTGAAATTATTGTTTTTTTAGATAAATTATTAAATGTTTCAGTAGAAATAAATAGGCATATTATAACAAATTGTCGAAGCTATCTTACTTTCACAGTGTATTACTTTATTCTATAAGAATTTTATTTATTCGTTTAGATCGAAGTTATTTCCTTCAAAATCATCCCCATTAGATATTATTACACATATGATAGTTCTTCATTCAATTTTCAAGACAATTCTGGAATTTTACTTTTATTTTTATTTTATGCTTTATCTATGCTACGATGTACTTTTATTTTTATCTATGCTTGCAAAACGATGACTCTTCAAGGTTCTCTTTATTTTTGAAAACAGAAAAAAATCATACGGACTAGAATATCATTACGTTGTTTTGTTTTTTTTTTACCAAAAAATCTCGAACAAGTGATATGTGAATGTGCATTATTGTAATGCAAAAAACGTTAAATGTTTTGCCATAAATCTGAGTGTTTTCTTTGAACTGCTTTGTACAAACGACATTGACCTTGCAAGTAATATTCAGTAACTTTTTAATTGTGATTCGGCAATCATTGATATACATTTCTTTTACTTTTTTCACGTTTTCATATACTTTTTATATACCATTTTGTTGATATACTAAGACGAACCGTACGCTCGTCATCTTCAACGTCTTTACAACCATTTTGAAAACGCTTATATTTTTCACAAACCCTTATTCTATTTATCAAAGTAATCTTCAATATTCAAGTAAGAAAAGTAATATAAAAAGACATGTTAATCGGCGCAACAAAGACAAAATTGTACCAATCATACCAATATAAATCTAGAAATTTCAAAATATATTGAATATATCTCATATGGACTTTCATTATAAAAATGTATTAGGTTTAAAATATTATATTATAATTCAATTACAAATATATATATACATATAATTCATTTAATTATTTTTAATAAATTTATATTCTTTATATACGATTAATAATTAATTTAATTGTAATAATTTTAAAATTTGGATTTTTTTTATAACATTAACAAATTTGAACTAACTTTATAGGCTTTCTGAGGAATGGGAAAATAAGCCGGCGTTTTCTTCAAGAATGCTGCAAGAATAATGACATAGGTCATTGATTGCATACTCCATTCTCAGGCATGATGTTAAGGACTAGGACCAGTTTTTTGTACATATTACCATTTTTGAAGAGTACAGATCGTTCTTTTAATGCAACCATGTACGTTTATACTCATACGCGCGCACGCACACACACACACACACATATATAAATGTGAACGATGTTGGGAAAAAGCGGTTTTTTTTTCGTGATATTAATAGTGATTAAAAAATAATTATAGCTTATATATATATATATATATATATATATATATATATATATATATGTATGTATATATAATACATATATTTTTTCGTGTAGGGATTTTTTTATGTAGCAATAATAGAGCGCACGCATATACCGAGTGAAACGACACGTACACGAATGCGTAGTCAAAATAGAACGGCGGGCAGACGGCGTATCGACCGGCGACTTTCGGACAGCGGCGCGCCGAAAACGGTGACCGGCGGCACGTTGTCGTTCGCCTCGGAAACGCTCCGGCACTTTCGGTGCGGGCGCGCGCCGAAACTGGCTGATCGGTTCCGCGCACCGACAACCGGGCGAATCGATCACCGATTTCGAATCTGATTTATTGGTTAATGAAAGAATGAACCGAGTCGATTGTGGAATACGTGAAATTTTTCATGAACGAATTCTACAAGTATGAGAAGCGCCGATTCATATTTTACATCAATTTGTGAATGTTTTTATTTTATCGGGCGAATCGTTTATGTATATTATTTTTGTGTTTTTTTTTTTCAGCATACATTGTCTATCGTATCTCTCCATACAGCAGCGGCGTATCGGAGGAGAAAGTTTAATTAAAATTAAAAATTAAATCGTTTTTATTCGGGACAGTCTCTTATCAGTGAAATAAAGCGATGATTTATTTTTTTATATAGTTGAGTCGTCAGCTCTATGCTCACATTTTTTTCATATGGATTCCTTTTTGAGAATTTGATATATCGTTGTTCTTCTGTTGTATTTATCTAATTGATATTATAAATGAGAAAAAAAATATAATACATTATGTGGCGATGATAATATTAGTAAATTTGTACATTATGAACAACTATTCTAAATGTTTGATATACAAATTTAAAAATTTAATAATCAAAACTTCACATGTTTTAGAAATTATAAAAATTTTCACAGAAATTTCAAAATTTTTGTGCAAAATTATATTAAATATTGCCTAAAATGGATCTCTCATTTTTTTATTCTTTGTTTAGTGTATTCTCTAATAATTGTTTTTTAAAATCGTAAATATTATTCAATATCATAGGTATTTCTTTTATTTTTTTATACATAGGTAATTTATAAATCTGCAGTAGTGCTGTAGCTATTTCACTATCAAGTGTAGGTTAAATTGAAAACGTTCAATATTGGAGATCAAGAGGTCTGATGATATTCAAGAAAAAATCTAATACTGTGATATGGAAAATAATAAAATATATTTTGCCCACTTAAATAATTACGTTTAATATATTAAATAATTACGTTTAATATTAACACGAAGAATAAGAATTCATAGCTCCACGTGGCTATAAAGAATCCACCTATCATAAGATTTAAGTCCAGAAAGACTTCCTGAGAGTCGGAAAGCTAGGAATTGATTGACTTTCATTGGAGGAAAAATGGTTGAGAGAATGAAGTTAGACTCATTTTAGAAAAAAATATGTGAAGCTCATAGATTTTGACCTTAAATATAAAGAATGGTTGTTGCACTTATTAGAGTTGATTGTAGTAAAAGTGCGACCATGAGTGTAGTTTCGAAAATTAAATGCTGGAGCACATTATTATAAATTGCCTTATATCCAAGTTCGCTTAGAGCACAGAGGAACTAAACCTTTTTGATGATTAGAGCTAGGGAACGGCTGAGAAATCTATCTATATATTTGTTGTTGTGAGCGCCTACCAATTAATACACACACAGCATTAACTTCTTGTTCTTCTTGTTGGAGATCCACACAGCTAAAGAAACTTTCGACACAGTCATTCGATAGAGTTCTATTGACGAACAGTTGAACCAACGACGAAGATCTTTAAGCCATCTAGTTAATAAGCATTAACTAGAAGAATATAAAAATTAACATTACAAACATACCATACGATCAATGACGAATAAAATTTTTGAATCAGTAATTTTTTCTCTTGAATTGATATAACTTATTTGACATTCGAGTGAAGTGTAAGCGAGATATGTCAATTAATATATGATCAGTACCTATTTATTTTTGACGCGATAAGCTTATCTGGCGATTTTGTGTCTCAAATAGAATTACGGCAACAGTATCATTTAAAATGTTGCGGAAGTATTTTGGTGAGTTCACTCAAAACCAAAATCACTTTAAAATCGGTAGAAAAAAAATCAAGATGATGCTTACCGTTTTCTTCGATTATTGTGGCATTGTTCACTATAAAATTATTTCAGAGAGTCAAACGGTTAATAAGGAATACTATTCGGTTGATTTGAGGTATCTACTTGAAATAATTCGTCGTAAACGATCGGATTTATAGCTAGATAGATAATTCATGAATTTTTTTTATCATGATAATGCGTTGTCGCAATTCAGTCTGATTGTAACAGAATTTTTGGTCACCTTATTTACTGGATTTGGTTCCTTGTAACATTTTTATGTTTTCAAAATTTAAATATCTATTCTAGGGAAAGCGCTTTGCATCGATTATTTTTATATCTAAGGATTAATTATTAGACAACCTTTTGCGACGTAAAAAAATAGTTGTTTAACACACACTAATTGACATATCTCGCTTAAAATTCACATAAATGTTAAAGAAGGTTGTGCCATTCTAGAAAACGAAATACAGTTTCAAAAATTTTCTCAGTTTAAATTTAGAGTTCAGATCAAATTTGTTGAGATTATGTAAATTTTGATTTAATGTTTGATTTAGGCTTAATTTTTTATGAGAACACTTTAGTAGTATTAGATATTCTTTCATATTAAATTGATAACAAATGTTTTCAACGAATAAAGTATTACATTATTTGGATTCATTATCTTTTTCGAATTTGAATTCTAAAGTCTAATTTCTTATTTACTATAAATTTTTTGGCACAATTTTCAAATATTTTTTTGTAAGTCTTAATTTATTTTATCTTTATTTTAATACGAAGAAAATAGCGTGTATAAAGTAAAATAAATTTACGTTTTTTATGTTGACTGTTAAAAATTGTTTTTAAAATTAATGAGCATCAATTTGGCGATGATGATTTTTGCACCGGAAAACGTTAGTTATTTCTTTGGATGAATATATAAATCGTGGTTTTTCGCTTTGATTATTTGTTTGAAATAATAAATGGCTTCAAGCTGTTTGTGTGTGTGTGTTCTCATAAATTTACATTTAGTATTTATATATTCAAATTATTTATCGATATTTGTCGCATATGTTGTTCGAATAATTTATTTTTGTAATTTTTAATATTATATAAGTTTAGAAAAGATGTATAATTTGATTTTTTTCCAGTTTCAGAAAATGCAAGATTGTCTTGTTAGTGTAAAAGAAGATATTTACTTAGATGTCGTCCGAAGTATAATGAGATTATATTTATAAATAAGTGGTTTATTATATGATAAGTGATTTATAAAGTTTCTTGAAAATAGGAAAAATCTTAATTATGTGCTATTTTCTAAATGATCGGATGCGTGAAAATATTGAATTCATAGGTAAGCAATCATCAAGAAACAACTTGAAGATTAAATAAATTCTTTAAATCAACCATGGTTAATTTAGATTCATAGTAATAAAAGGAAAAATATTGCGAGTTATTATTTAAAATTAGATTATGAATTTTGACGAATACAATAATTAGTTAATGGAAAAAATATTTTATTATGAAAATGAGAAATCATACCTATTGCAAAATTATTGTTTTGATATTAAGATATTGAAACAACTTAGGTAAATAAAATTTTACTAATCTAAGAAGTTATTTTTTAATATGTCACTATTATAAATCAAACGATTATATATTACTTAGGCCAGGGGTTGGAAACCTGTAGCTCGCGAGCCACATGCGGCTCTTTTGTTCCTTCCATATGCAAATTTTGAATTTATTAGCATAAACGTATGTTATTGTTTTTTTTCTTTTAAGTACAAGTTGCATTGTCCAATAAAGTTTAAATTTTCTACTTGAATAACTATGCAAGGCCATCGTTCCCGTTGAATTTGTTTGTTCAATTGTTTGTTATTGAAGTACAAGTTAGTATTGTATATAAAAATTGTTTTATTTTTTTATTTAAATAATAAGTAATTACTAATAATACCATATATATATATATAATCTAATTTGTTGTGAAAAAACACTACTTGTATATGAATAAATAGATTAGTTTTTTTTAAAAAGCTTTATTTATGCAAGTATTATTTATTGTTGAGAAGAAAATTTTTGGTGGTTTTTAAAAACTTTGAAATTTTTGACTCTTCCGATTCATAAGGTTGCCGACTACTAGCTCAGGCTATAAGTTTTTTTAATGTTTACTATTATATGTATGTGCAAAAATTATTGCTAATATTTAAATATATTTTTTTTGTTTTCGCATAAATTCACTATTACGTTTATATAACTAGAGACACACAACAGTTTTACTACGTTTCATCGCTCGATTTATAGCATTTGCGAGTTAACATTTCAATGGTAAGAGAGACTTAGACAGAGTCGGTGTGTATCATGCCGTACGTTCATCGACACCGCGCCGGAACAGTTACTCGACAGAGAGAGAGAGAGAGAAAGAAAGAGAGAAAAGTGGATGAAAAGTGACGAAAGATCGATCCACGATACGATGTGAAAGAGACGAAAGAAAGAACATTCGGTGAGAACCGCGGTTCTTTGCCGCATTCGAATTAACCCCGCAAAAAACGCACGGTAACGGTCGTGTGAACTCGCATCAACGCTTAATAGCCCGAAGTTCACTTCAAATATGGTCTGACTTTGCTACGGACAACGGTTTTTTTTTCTTTTGCCGTTTCCTCTCTCTCTCTCTCTCTCTCTCTCTCTCTCTTTCTCTCCAAAGCGAGCGATTTATAATAACTTTGTCTAATATAATAATTATATTTATATCATAATAGCTACTGGTCGGTATATAAAGATACAAAAGAGGTATTATGTATATTTAAAATTTAATCATATGTAAACTGATAAATCAAATAGCAGTGATTCAAAAATATATTGTGTAATATATATAGTATATAATAAAAATAGCACTGTGGCGTATATAAGAATATATGTTTGTAATTTGTAAAAAAAAATCATGTTTCATGTTTTCGAGAAGTAGGAGATTTATCGTAATTCTTCTCTTCTACACGGCGTTTCTTCAAGAAGGTTGGCGATCCACACGGCTAATGAAACTTTTGACACGGCCAGTTTATTGACGAATATATTTAAATAATGAGTTTTGACGTCTTTCTATTGATCTTTTCCTTCTAAAATTATCTGAAGAAGTCTATATTTATTATTTCTCAAGATGTGTCCGAGGTATTGCGTTTTACTTAATTTAACTGTCTTTAGTATTTCTAGAGTTTTATTAATTTTCTCAAAAACCATCTTATTTGCTACTTTGTCGGACCAAGATATACTTAACATTCTATAGTAGTTCCACATATCGAAGACTTCCAGACGTTTTTCGGTTCCAGGGTCTGATTCAGCATGGATACTTGATTCATCTTATTTCAGATTTATCTTACTAACCGTACATTACTGTGCACAACCGTGGATAATAATAGTAATAAGAAAAAGACACAACGATTAGATTTAATTTTAAGTGTAAAAAAGTCTTTCATGAAAATGAAGATAAAGGCATGGGGGGGTTAGGAGACCTACAAGAAAATTTCCGGACTAATGTTTGGATTATCGGGTTTTATAAAGGGAATGAAGACACCTTGATGTACATATGCGTGACGTATGGACAGGCAGATATTTAAGCTTGCGAAAGGCTGAAAAATACGCCTAGATCATACCGCCCTAGACCAAATCCTGTCAGTGGTTCTGGATAGGATGGGGAAGAAAGGAGGTTTTAGTTGGTCCTACACTATTAGTGTTTGTCTGCTCAGACGAAAAAAAATGAAATGTTAATTTTGTGCATTCTTTGTTTATAATGTTTTATAGTATTATGAGCGAATTCGTCAAACATTTGTTAGCCTTTTACGCTATCAACATCTACATTGTAATTAATATTTTTTTTTATCATAACAAAATATATTATCATTTACATTTGTAAATTTTGAACGAATATCGTACTGGAAAAGATGTTATATATTGAGATGGCTTATAATTTGAACAATATTATTCTAAAAACATAAATATTTTCCTATTCTTTCATTACATTTTATTAAAAATATTTAATCACAATCGGTCGATATAATATTCTTTTAAGTAATTTGTTGAAAATCGCCCCAGAACGAGAGGCGATTTAACTTGTTATCGACAACTGGTCTGATAATTGCCCATTTATTGATAATTAGCCGAATAACATTCTTTGGCCTTGTCGTTAACGACTTATCGCGTGTTATTAACTTGCTTCAACACCGGATTTTATTATTTTTTTATTTCACATTTTTTTTAGATAGAGTAAAGAGCGTTTCGATGGGTATAACTAAAAAAAAAAATATTTCGGTGAAATTGCTCAGAAATACACAAATTTAAAAGTACTTTACTGGGATTATTTATGTACTATTTTTATTTTTCAGTTTTAAAATTATATGTAAAAATATATTTATGAACAGATTCTGAAAAAATATTTAATACAATTTATACACAAATATTTTTATCAGAATTCTGAATTCTAAATAAATAAAAGAGCTACTGTATAATTGGTTGATATAATTATGATCTGAATATTTCTGTGCTGAATCCTATTATAAGTGAATGCAGCAAGGATCAAGTTTTGCCGTCAAAGGACCACTAAAACATGTATACGACGATTCCCGATTGGGTTTCGACTTCAGTCTATTAAGATCGGCTAGAAAATATAAATATTATATCTCCAAAAGAAGTTTTATTTGTTGATATATTTGAAGAGCGGTAGTTAATTTTTTTTAAATGACTGTTTTCTATGATTATTTAAATAACATCTTTTTTTAATTTTTGACTTTTCTAATATATTATATATACAAAAATAATAACAACAAAACGCTGATTTGATAACCAAACGCTAATATTTGCTTTAATTTCTTAATCATAACCTACTATTAAATTCCGAATAATTAACTATTTATATGGACATATATAACAATTTTAACAATAAGTTTGCATGATAAAGTTAACGAACTAAATTTCTAATATGGGTAATCACATTTTGTCTAATCAATGTTATTCCATTCAAAATGGTCCTCATATATATTATTATACTTATGTCAGTGTTTCTTTTAATCGTCAAAACACTTAAAATTCGATCTTTAGAATAGTTTAGACTTTCTTTTATCTCTATTACACGTATGGAGTCATGTCTGACGAATACGAAAGTGAAGATTTCGTTACAGTGTTTAAAAATACGAATTCTGTTATATTTTAAAACACACCTCAGTATATTTAAAAGTGATGGGAATTTTGAAATTTTGCGGGTTATCCAAATGGTACGATTTTTTGTTGTTATGTTAAATTCTAGTCGTGATATATAATAATACTTGTAAACCCCTGATATAGATGATGACATCGTAAAAACTGCGGTTTCAAATAAAAACGAGGGTTTTGTCAATATAGATTGCTGTTGGTTAATATGCATTCAATGAATGTTGATAGGGGTTGATGAGGGTTATTTGTACTGAACTAAATAAAAGAAATGTTATTTTTGAATCGACAAATATATCATTATATATAAAATTTATTTATATATTCAGAAATAAAAATAAATTTTATTCTATCATTTTATATTAACCGCAAAATGTTAACAAGTGTTAATTTTTATCATTTTATTTGTAAATATAGATAAAAAATACTATTTTAAATTTAGATATGTTTGTATGATATGTCAACGAACAATGTGCCCATTTTTTTATACAGTTATCCCTTAAAATACCGATAAAAAATGTCATTAAAGAGAGAGAGAGTTATATTAAATTTTATTTATAATATGAGAATTATTATATAGCGAATTATTATAGAATATTGGATATAGCGCAGTTTTGATTAGTGAAAAAAAATACTAGAACAGTCGGTTAACAAATTTTCTTTCTTCAACATCGAAAATTAAATTATTAACATAGAATAAATATTGTTGTAAAGTATAATAAAAATGTATAAATATTTGTATAATTACTATTTAATTAGGCAAACGGTATGAAATATTATTTATACATTTGTCACGATGGATATACATATGTGAAAATGACTATGAAGTTTAGAAGCACTGTACTATATGAACGTTTCGGTAGCTGCCGTCGACCGGGCGTCTTTTTCCAGTTTAACCCCGCACTGTGGTCGATATAGAAGCGGAAGGTGAGAGGGGGAAGCGGAGGGATGCGGGGAGTTTCCTCGTCGGCGGGGTATTGATCCGCGGACACAGAACAGGGGTTACAAAACAACACCGGGGGGCACTTTCCACATTGAGGCTTATCCGTGAGCTCCCTCCTTATCTTTCTTTTCAACCTTCTTCCTTTCTGGCTTTCATACATATTATATAAAATAGTATATATATATATAGCATATAAAAAGAACTCGACACAAAGGGCATAAATGTGCGACACTTGCTTTCGTAAAATGGATTACAACTAGCACGAAAATTAATTACTGTATGAACTATTTATATATATTACAATATATATTACACATTGTAATATATATAATATATTATAAAAAATAAATCAGTAGTTCAAAAGATTTATAAAGGTCAAAACTTTTCGTTCAAGTTTCAACGATAGTTTTGATTTATTTTTATCTAGTTCAGATACGATTTTCTTCTTAAAGATTTTGATCGTTTTACATGTTTTTTCCACCAAATTAATGGTCACTATTACAATTATATAATTGTGTCTTAAACATTTAAATGTATTTTAATAGACAACAATTTTTTCTTATTATAGTGGTTAATTTAACAAATTAAAAAAAAACAATAAATATGAAAGGCTTGAAATTTTTACATTTAATATGCTATAAATTAGAAAATTTTAATATAAACTATATACTCCAACTTTCAAGGGTTTATGCTTCTCTCTCTCTCTCTCTCTCTCTATATATATATATATATATATATATATATATATATATATATATATATATATAACAAAAAATACCCGTGAGTGGTTTACGAATTTGACTAAAAATCTTTATTAATATCTGGTACGAATTTTTTGTGTATTATTTTTTACGATATTTTATGTATTGGTATTATTTTTGAAAATCATTTGAGCATATATTTATTTATTTTCTATTCGAATAAAACATGTTTATATATATATATATATATATATATATATATATATATATATATATATATATATATATATATATATATATATTAAAATTATTTCACAAACAAAGAGAGAGGCGAACACGCATCAATTTCACTCTTGACTTTCTTTATCACGAAACGTCGGAGATCCACTAGAAAAAAATCTTATGTAAATATTAATATTTTACATTAGTGATTTGTATAATTAAAAAATGAATTCATAATATACGTATATAAATTGTATTATTTTTATCAGTTGTGGTTCCCTTTAACATATTAAATGTATTTATATCATTGTGACTATTCATAGTTATCGGTTAAAAATTAAAATGTTTTTTTTTATTTTAATAAAAATATTTGTAATTTTAGAAAGACAGTAGTCGTTTTAAGATGCTCACGATCTTAAGTCACGAAAACATCTAGACCAACTTATAGATTGATTTTTTTTTCTATTTTACTTGTAATTGAGACACTATGAATATAATAACAGTTATGCAGAGAAAATATATAGCTATATAAAAGATGTTATTTTATTAGATGCAAATCTATTAACGACAGATATATTAATAAAATCTAGATCTACATATAATTTATTTATATGATGATGAAAATTAGAATGATTTTTTATTATAAAAAATATGAAGTAATTAATTTGAATCATTATAAATCAAAAACAATTTTAATGCGTGCGCATTTTATGTTTTTTTTTAAATATATAAAAATATTTATAATATTTTTTTATGATTATCGGTTAAAAAATGAAAAAAAGAAACTTTCGCTTATATAGAGATAAAAAAGTAACGGGGAAAGCACGTTTGTGTATTATTACTATTGTGCACGTCAAGTCATTAGCAAATAACTGGGTCAAATTTATTTAACGTTCATTGTATATTGCGCTTTGAGCTATGTAGCGCTATTCACGACAAATGCAATGTGTATATATATATATATATATATATATATATATATATATATATATATATATATATATATATATATATATATATATATATATATATATATATATATATATATATATATATATATATTTGTGTACATCTATATTAGGTATAATCTATCAAATCGTTCTAAATTTTTATATGCATTGTATTAACAATGTAACATTTCAGTCACGTTTACCTAATTATATTTTTAGATATAAAGAAAGCATAATATTTTATTATATACGTCGATACTATAAATAAGATGTAAAAATTATAATAGTATTAATTAATAGTGAATATTTTTCACATTGCATTTAAAGATTGATGAGAATTACTTCTATTTTGAATTTTTATACTGTGATTCCAAAGAAAAATTTTGTATTCCTTCCGAACCACTCGTACAGATTGCGGGATTAAGAAACTATTTAAGTAACAAGTGACGTCAATTTAGTATCACTAATTGCAGGAGTCTGTACTTTTTAAAGTACTTTTAAAGTGAACGACGTATATAATTTTTTTTTTATTTGAATTAATAAAGAATTTTCATTTTAAATTTCACAAACTTACGGATTTTTTGGGGATCAGTTGCGGTTTGATTTTTTTTTGACGTTACATTGTTTTGTGATTATATATTAAAGTTAAATTCATCAAAAATGGGTGATATATAGGAATTTTCTATAATGATGTAATACAAATTATGAACGTAAACAAAATATATAAAAAATTGTATGAATTTTATAGAGAAATAATGTAGAAATTGAGAAAATCTTCTAAAGATATGATAGATTGGATATGATTTTATAATAAATAGAGAACACGTTCATCGGTGATTTTGAAAAGATGGAGAAGATCGGTTAGTGTGTTATTGTCAAATTTGAAAGTAATTTGTTTATTGTTGGATGCCAATGAGCGATGACGAACCTCTGGTCCCTGTTACGATTGGTCGTTGTCGCGTGGGCGAGGCGCCTCTCGTCCTAAAGGTTGACAACCTTTGGACTTTGGATCGTGTTTTTATTATTATTATTTTATAATACTTTTGAACCAAGTAATTGCGCGCGCACGTCCGCCAAAGTGAATTATGAAGTGCGCGCGCACCTTTCTCCTATTTTTATTCTTCTATTATTATTATTTTTTATTATTATTATATATTGAAATATGCTCTCGTAATGGAGTCGGCACGCAAGTCACGCCAGACACAAATCTGGCAGTGTGACCTTTTTCTTTTCATCTTGTTTTCTTTTTTTTTATTATTTTATTTTACCACGACGTATACATTTCATATACTGAGAAACGTGCGGTAAGAATATTTTTATGCATAATGTACAATAATTTTTGATTATATACTATAAGTTATCCTTTTGAAACTGGATTTTTTTTATGAGATTCGATATCTATCGATTTTTATGCAAATTAAGAGTACACCTATCCCTAGTTTTATACTGAAAACAGGCTCACGACAAAACCGTGTAAAATGAAATCTCAGATTTTGCTATATAAAACCGTGTGAAACGAAATAAACTCTCAACATGCGCTCTATTTATTCACCTATTTAGATAAAACATTTAAAAAAACCTACCTATTAAATTAGTTACAGATTAAGAACAAAAATAAGACAAAGAAATTATGAAGAAATTTTTCATAAGTTTATTTGCTGTCATCACTTACAAGAATTATCAATCTTTTTTTCCTAAGTTATTGCCATCAGTGTTATCAAATAAATGAGATCCAAAAATTTTTTTACGATACGTACATGCGAAATATACAATAAAATCGTATATACGTTTCTACAAGTTTTTTCAAAATTCAATATTTTATAAGCTGTGTAAAAGCGAAATCGTGTAAAGCGGGTACCTGTTAAATTAATGTGATGAAATCGGAAGAGTGGAAAAATGTTCAAGGTGATTCACAGGTTGGTCACCACTGATGTATGACTATCTAAAAAAAATTCGCGAATTACCTAGATAAAGTAAAACCCGAATACGGCTTACTTCTAAACAATTTCAACCTATTAAATCTTAAATTGATTAGGATAGTCAAAGAATTTTCTTTTCACAATTATTATTTCATTCACAATGAATTTATATATTACTAAATATACGTTCTTTCTCGTCTAGTTCTTTGTTAATCAATTTTCAATTTTTTTACTTTTAATCGGGTTTCATATATTTTAGATTCTTTTAACGATTATAACTTTGCTAAAAAAATAATTTTGACTTCATTTCAACAATTGAATAAATAATGTGTTTTTAATATATCGGTTTTTTTCTACTACTGCAAACACTTTCTAGGCGGAAAATTGAGAAAATTTGAACAGTAATAGAATTGTAAAGAGGAAATGATGTCAGTGCTTATACACTGACAAGGTGATGTGATTCAATCAAATCTGCTACGGGAATTGAATCGGATATTTTATTTTCTACCTAGAAGAAGAGTCGATTATATGACGATTATTAAATAAGACTCAGTCTTAAATGAAAAATAAAAATAAATAATGTTATTCATGAACTAAAATCTTTACCTTCAAAATATAAGATTAAAAATAATAGAGTTTTTTAAAACAATGGTTTTTGTTTATCAATATATAATATATTATTATCAGCTTAACACATATCTTTATATATGTTTCATTGTTGACAATTTGACACATTGTTGTAGTTGAAATATAAAATATTTTTTGTGAAAATTAATAATGTATATAAAATATCAGTTAAATAAAATAGAGTTCAAAAACTTGTATCCTTTTACCTTAATATTATAGGATTAGTAAACACAGGTGTTAGTATTTTATGGGATAATTTAATCTCTTTGAATTCAATACAATGTTTATTATATCATTAGTACGAAAAATATTAATGAAAAAAAAATTAGAAACATTCAAAAAACGATATAATCAAAAAATATATTGGTTATAATAGTAATTTAAATATATATATATATATTGGGTACTATAAAAACAAGATCATTTTTAGGTATGATTCTATTATATGAATATTATGTTTTTTAAATGTATTTTTAACGTTTTAAACTGATAGATAAATTTTCAAAAACTAAATATTATTTGATCCGAATGAATTTAGTTTAACATTTCGTCGTTTAATTTCAAAGCGATTACTGTAATAAATAGTATTGTTGGAATTAAGTAAAACATTTCACTGAATAAATACACTTAGAGTATGAATTGCTTCAGTTATCGTCGATAATTGGCTCACAGTGCAAACGATTAGATAGCCGAGTCGGTTCTCCGTTAACCGGCAAACGGTTGCCAATTAACCGTTAACAATGATACTATTTTCTCTATTTATATCTATATTATATATATATATATATATATATATATATATATATATATATATATATATATATATATTATATTTCAATGAGTAATTTACAATACAATTCATTTGTAATTTTATAAAATACAACTGTATGTACTCATGATTTATATAATTGTGAAATTAGTGGAATCGAAATACGTTGAATATATAATATATACTACTGTGATCAAAAAATAAGGTTAAATTATCATTTAAAACTCCCGGGCATTAGGAAGGCAGGTAAATTGTATTTTTTTCCTAGGTTGATAGGACTGTCTATAACATTTGCCAAGCGTTTGTTTATCAAAAGGTTTAATTATCTCTGATTTACACGCGCTTTTTACAATTCTTGGTTCCTTTATCACGATAGTGCATCATATCCGCAACCACCGTATTCGCCTGATTTGGCTCCGTGCGATTTCTAGCTATTCAGCAAACTCAAAAGACCAATGCGGGGATTCTGTTTTGATGCGATTGAGAAGATAAAAACTGAATCCAAGAAGATCTTGAAGACTATACCGGAAAAAGACTTCCGACTGTTTCAAGGACTGGAAAAAGCGTTGGCAAAATTGTGTTTTATCCGACGGGGATTACTTTGGAAGAGAATAAATAAAGAATTTACATTTTATAAACAAATTTTAAACACTTTACTTCTTGACCACAGTGTTATATTTAAATAAAGATATAATGTAATACAAATATCAATAGTGTCGATAATGTGGTATGTCGCATTACACAAGAACCAGTGCCTGGCATCCGGTGTGGTTATACATAGCTGGCTGCTTTCTAGTCGTCTTCATAATGATCGACTTCCTACTGTAAACGGCATTCGAAATAAATTCTGTTTGAGACTTGTTCCAATTACCTTAAATCGTGTCGTCTGTTTGTCTATCCTTTATTTTGTTTTCAATTATACGGAAGCCGTATCACGATTATTTCTTATAATTACAGTGCATGGTAAAATATTTTCATGAGCATTTTTTCTAAATTCCTAATTTTTATGAAAATTTATATTTTATATATTTAATGTAATTGTTTATTAAAATAAATGTCGAAAAAAAATCCTTCGAGCCGGATTTGAACCAGCGACCTATGGATAACAGTCACAGAATTTCGTCTACAGTCCACCGCTCTACCAACTGAGCTATCGAAGGTGATCATGATCGATACTAAATTTTAAAAAATCATTTATAAAAAAAATATGACTATAATTTAAAATCATTTATTATTTTTTTAATTATAAATTAAATATCTATTATAAAACAAAAGTTCTAAAATTTACATTTTATATATTGAATAATTAACTAAATATACAATTTTCTATTTCTCTTTAAAAAAAATAAATTTAAATAAGTGATATAATTTCAGTTATAAACAATATTATCAAAAAGCTATAATATTCTAGCATATGTATATTTGCTAGAAGTTAAGTACTTGACGTTTTATGCGATTGTTTATGGGATAATTCAACTGTCAACTATAAAATTCTATGGAGGTAGGGTTAAATTGATGTACATTTGTCACACATGAATGTTGTTATATCATATATTACAACATGAATTTTCAGAAAATTTGCAATTGTAACGGAAAAATTGAGAATTTAATGTATGACATATTTCATTTTAATAATAAAAATATATTGTAGATGAATTGCAGCTATGTTTTGATTTTTTTTTGAATAATTTGTTTTAAAAATATTTTATTAATATGGGAAAAAAATTGTAAAGGTATTTTTATTTTTAGAAGCGATTAGTTTCATAAAATATTGTCTCTTTTTATACATTCTATATAAAATATTAAAAAAAAAGTATAATCTTATTCACATAAATAATTTGAAAATCGTTTAATATTCAATTTATTTACTGAAAAAAAAAATAATACAAATTGATGTAAAGATAAAAAGAAATAAAAGAGGCATTGACTGAGGAATCGTTGTGTCCAAACCGGCATGAATTGAACATTTCTCGGTGGAAAATGCGAAGGTACCGCGAAGGTTGTGTAGATATTATCGGTGGAAGAGCAAAGGACCCAGAGGGATCACATATATATATATATATATATATATATATATATATATATATATATATATATATATATATATATATATATATATATATAATATGCACATACATTGGTATTATTCTCGGAACCAGTGGACAAAACTGGTTCTGGAACGAATATCAGCGTCGATCTTTCTCTCTTTTGGATCGGCGACATGAAAATAACTTCGCCATTAAAAAAGGTGGGTGGTTAAAGTGCGAAACTCTTCAGTCATTGATTGATTGGATGTGGTGAATATGGAATTAAAGTGTGTGTGTGTGGGAGGCAGAGGTTGGACTTTATAAATGTGTTGAAACATTTTATGAGATAAAATTTTATCATATTATCTAAACGGGTTAGGTTTTGTATTATATATTAATTACTTACTTTGTTTTAATATTGATAATTGTTAAAGTATTACATAACAATAAAGTATTACATATCAATTTTTAATAAGATGAAAGAGTTCAAAAATGATTTGGTTAACTATTCAATAATAAGGAAGGATTCGTAAATAATTCAGATTGCAGAAGATATTTTTATATTTAACATACGAGTGGATTTGTTGGGAATCGATACGGTTTTTGTATACTTGCCTACGTATTGGATTGTAGAAAATTGTGAATGGGCAACGTGGCATGACAAGGTGGAGTGCTCAACCGGTAGCAAAACGGGGGAGGTTGGTTCGTGAGAGGGATGTTTTGGGGTTTTTGGGATGAGCAGCTATGGGGATGTGTCGATCGAAACTAGGGCGAGTACGAGAGGGAGGGAAATTATCTCTTTGTCCTTTTGAAGCCTGCGATACCCTCGTCCTTCCCGGGGACGAATACAATTGTAGGCATTTGCTAATTGACCGCGGTGATAGAAAATCGGGCTCATATTTTTCTACCCCCTGATTTTCACGCAGACGAACAAATCGATGCCATTATTTCATTATTGGGGTGGTGGATTATAGTTTTATCGTTTGATATCAATATGGTATCAATTTCACCAAAATGTCATATTAGCGTTGTGATATGCAAAAATTTCTTTTTTTAAATATTGAATTTATTTTTTTCATTCGGCTATAATAATAAACGGTGGTGTATAAATATTAATAGAAAAAATATCATTATAATACAGTAGATTTATTTCAGTTCGAAAATTATTCCTAGTGATGACCCAAAACTATATAATCAAAATTTATTATCAGATCTAAAATGAAAAAAAATCGTCACAACTTTGAATATAATAATTTGAATAATAAAAAATCATTCGTTGATAGAAAAAAATTATTAGTGAAATCGAAACAAATTGCAATCACCCCGCCCATAAAACGACCGCCCACACGGGCATAATTAATCAATTGACACACGACAAAGGGCCAGCAAGGGGTTAATTGGAGTGAGAAAGGCCCTTGACACGCAATTTTAACGGCCGCATTACCGTTCGTTGGTCGAAACCGAAATTTAAACGTCACGCTCATTGCACATATACAATGTCAGAAGTGCTAAATTACTATCTAAAATTCATAAAAGATCTAAAGATTAATTAATCAGATTTCGGTTGATGAATATATATTTATTCGGATATTAAAATATCAAATTGAAATACAAAAGAAAAAAATATTTTATGGTAAGTCGAATAAAAAAAAATAATTTCGCATATTTAATAAGCGTGTTTGTATTACATATATTTTGTTATAAATTAGCAAATTCAATAAATAACGTGTCGGCAAAAACAAGTGCGCGATGTAACAAGCCGATAATATTGACACCGGATACATTATGATTATGTTGCGTTATCAGCAATAATAGTAAAAAACATATGCAAAAATGAATGGTAGATAAGTTGGAGAACCGCTCGTTGTGACCTTCGATAGCTCAGTTGGTAGAGCGGTGGACTGTAGACGAAATTTTATGACTGTTATCCATAGGTCGCTGGTTCAAATCCGGCTCGAAGGATTTCTATTTTTTTATATTATCTTATTATATGTGTTAATTTTTAATTTGTCATTGATTTATTTACATTTTTCTATTTTTTTTTTATAAAAAATGTATAGATTGGGCATTTCCAAATAGATTTTTGATAACTTTTAACATATAAAATAATTATGAACGGTTGATATTTTAATTCGTCTTTCATTAATATTGAATTTGAAGAATCATAGTTAAATAAACAATTTAATTTATCGAATTGTATAAATTTTTTAAGTATTAACTAAATTCATCGTCAAATAATCAAAAATTAAAAATATAATTCAGGATTACAAAAATATAAAAAAAAATAATATAAATTAAGCATATACTTTAATAATTTATATAGATATTTTAAATTTATAAATGAGCGATGCATATTTTATTTATCAAGATTATTTAAAAAACATATATAAAAAATAGATTCTTGATCAAAATAAAATACAGATCTCATGATTGACATTTGAGATTTAAAATTAAATTTAAATAGTAAAAAATCTATACTATTCGCAGTTTTAAATTTGTTCTAGATATATTTGTTAATAAATGTAGTGCATATGTGGGCGTACAGCGTATATATGGCACGTATAAAATGAAATGTAATATCTCATGTTGTTATCGTGAGTGCGCACTTGTACCTAATAAGTTCCAACAAACACACCTGTTATTTTCGCGCTGTGCACATATTTATTTTTGCATGCCATTTTTATTTTCACGCCACAAAAACAACACATGTTTGCCTTCCATTTTACACACATTCTAATAATTGTATTGCGCCATATTTATTATACAAAAATGACATTATTAGAAAAAAAAAGTTAATTGTATATTTAGACTGATTAATAATTTATTTTATATATAAACAATTAATCGTTGAAATTGTTTTATAAACCCTTATATAATACTGTGATCAAAAAGTAAGGTGAATTTGTTTATAAAATGTAAATTCTTTATTTATTCCCTTCAAAGTAGTCCCCGTTGGATAAAATGCACTTTTGCCAACGCTATTTCCAGTCCTCGAAACAGTCGGAATAGTCTTTTTCCGGTATAGCCTTCAAAACCTCCTTCGATTTGGTTTTTATCTCCTTAATCGTGTCAAAACGGCGTCCCCGCATTGGCCTTTTGAGTTTGTCGAATAGCCCAAAATCGCACGGAGTCAAATCAGGCAAATACGGTGGTTGCGGAAAGACATGAAATAAGTTTTTACAAAAGTCGTGAAGAATCAATGCAGTATAACATGGTGCATTATCGTGATGAAGGAAGCAATAGTTGTAAAAAACACGTGTAACTTGGAGATAATTAAACCTTTTGATAAACAGACTCTTGGTGAATGTTATAGACAGTCCTACTAAACTAGGAAAAAATACAATTTACCTGCCTTCCTAATGTCCGGGAGATTTAAATAATGATTTTTCCTTACTTTTTGATCACAATAGTATATAATATTTATTATTTATCTAATTGAAAATTATTCGTGAAATAAATTTCTTTGATTTTTTATACACTTTCTCTTTCTATCTCTATTGTTTTTTATATTCAAAACGGATACCAGAGACAGGAAGTGCACTCGACAATTTTAACGGAAACAATTACAAAATGGCGCATTTTTTTCAAACAATATAGAAGAGATAGTTCCTTTCTTTTTTACTGTCGATTGTTTGTTTAGTGAAATTCATTGTGCCACACATAAATACATATATATATATATATATATATATATATATATATATATATATCGATTAAAAAAATATCTATTTTTCAAAGTAGTATATTAAAAACAGTAAATATAATTATATTTATAATATTCGACCGTGGTAACCATGAAGTTAGATTAATGGTTATCATTCGACGAATTCAGGGTCGAATTATATGATAGCATGTTTAAAAAAAACATTTTTATGTGAATTCACATTCTTTTTTCATCAAAAAATATTTTATTCTAGAATTTACAGAATTTAATATATGATAGTTGGATATTTTCTTATTTACATTAAAAAATATTGAAATGATACAAACAATATTATATTTCTGAAATAGTCGACTATAATTTACATGGTTTATTTTTACATTTTCATTTTTTATAATTGCAATTATTGCATTATTCATTAATTATCGAGATCTTAAAATGTAACGCAATAATTGTGACGCAAGAAATTTTCTATATTAAATTCAGAATTTATTTTTGTTATATAAATATGATTTGAATACAAATGTTACAAACGCATTATATTACATAAAAAAGAAACAAATTCGCAAAATCATCGATAATTAAATAGAAATATCATTTCAAAATATACTACATATTTTATAATAACTAATTTTTCAACCATCATAACTAATTTTTCAATGTTATTTATATTTTTTCGAACTATATAATTATAGAACAATATTTTTTTTAATATTAAACTGTTGATAATGTTATATATGTATAACTAATCGATATTGCACGGATTAATTTGATTTCATATACGTACAAAAAAATTTAAAGCAAAATAATTTCATATTCATATGTGCAAAAATGTAATGTAAACAATGAAGCATATAATAATTTAAAAATATTTTTAAGATAAATGGTGAATATAATCTATTCAAAATTATTAGAAATATCCATTTATAAACAATTTGTTATGGAAGATATTTTATTTGAAAGTTGTAACTTTCGGATACTATAATAAATATTATTTGATAATTTATTACGTTTGTATTCTATATTTATATTTACTATACTTAATGTATTAAGAAAAAACTAAGTATATCAAATTAAATATCAGGAATTATTTTAATTCTGTTTGTTTATATATTTGTTATTTATGGTATAATTTTATAATATCATAAAATATCAAAATGTTTTTTTTTTGTTATTTTATAAATAAACTTCACTTCAGAACTTCTCAATACCAAATATTATATTGGACTTAATATTTTATATGCGGTATTTTTTTTTATTAATTTATATAGTATGTCCAGAATGCGTTATATGTTAATAATAATAATAATTATTATTATATTATATATATGAAAATAAATGATATTTGTAATTCGAAATAAATTTTTATATATTTTTAGCGTATTTTCTCGTGGAAATATTTAGGACAGAAAAAGAAGAGAAAAAAAACCCAACCGAGAAAATGAATCACTGTCGCCGTTGCTGGAAACACTTTTTCCACCCTTCTTCAGACTCCCTCTAAAAGCTTGTTTAATATTGCGACCACCCTTAGCAACCCTCCTGATATATACATATACTTTTATATAGATGCAGACGGAAAGGAGGTAAAGGTTTTAATTTAAAGGGAAAAAATTCTTTGACGATGCCGTCGTAATAAAAAAAATACTTTTTTTTGTTCGATGACCATAAGAGGTCAATGTAAATACAGTAAATATGTAAACTTGATTTCTGATTAATCATATAAAACAATTATTTTTGTGAGAAAAAAATATTTATCAATTATTATTTCAATAAAAATCGTACAATTACTTAAAATTATCACTAGTTTAAAACTAAAAAGTTTAAATACCTTTGATATAATGCATTAAAATAAGATTTACGTGCTCAATAAAAAAGTATATAATTTGTCATAAACGATTGTATAACAGTGAAAAAAAATCATTGATGTCAGTGCAATAAATTTTTACGATCGCCTACAGCAATTTCACTAATTGATGTAATTGTATTTAAATATATACTTAATTTTACGACTGGATGTTAATCGATTACATCTATATTTTTATTTTGATTACGTTTTATTTACCTTCGGATACGTGTTTATTATACAATATGCAATTACTACCGAATAAAATTATTGTGTTTGATAATTTGAAATTAATTTTCATATTTAAAAACTTCTGTAAGTCGTTCTAAATTGATGTTGTAACATAAATATCAAATGTTTAAATGCTTAAGATAATTTCTTATTACTAAGTTAAAGAATCAATGAATTAATAGTGTATGAAAAATATGAATTGTATATTATATTTATGAAATTCTCATTGTAATTTTAATCTTCGTACTTTTTCAGTTAAATTTTAAATGTGAATATAATTTAAAATAGACTATTGGCAAATTTTGATATCCGTTACTAAATTAAAACCAATCTCCTGCGGATATTAAGCGACATCCGTATTACGAAAAAAATCAATACTCTCATAGTCTGATCAATTAAAAATTCATAGTTAAAATTGATATTAAACATTTAAAAAAATCATTAGTAATGTTAGTATTATAGTTCGAGATACTTTCGATATCATGCCGTACATACTAAAATATCAATTTCCATGTACTAGACGATAGAGAATAATAATGAATAATACATTTCGTCGACCCACATATGATTATAAAATATATAGTAAAACACGCCACCACTTAGCAACTGTAACTACTATTTATCGTATATATTATGCACAAAGAAATCGTATGGTATCGATTGCTCGGTCACATTTGCCACTTGCATGTCACGCACAGACCTAAATTATTATTTTATATTATATAATAATAATAATTATATAATTGTGAGTGTAATTGCGAGTCGTAGACACGTCATTAACAAACGGCGACATTAAGGGTTGATGCGAAAGAATGAGAAAGATGTACGGGATTCAGTACACCATCGAAAGAGATAGATAGACTCTTTGTGCACCACTTTTGAACTAAATCGGTAATAGAAATATGGGGAAAATCTTGCTGATAATATTAAAAAAAAAGGAAGAGAATATTTGAGCAATTATATGACAGCTCTATATGTTATATTAAAGGCAAAGATATCTCTTTTAAGTCATGCAATGAGTCATCAGTTATATGTATACCTTATCGAAAAATTTGTGACATTATGACCCGTTATGACTTAACACCTTCTTTGAATGAACATGCGTGTACATTGAACAGATCACGCACTTCATATTTGCTTATAAACGAACGAGTCCCATCTTGAATTTTAAACACGTATTTTTGCATACTGCCATGCTAAATTAAACACTTTTGAATATATCAATATATTTACAGATAAATTACATTTTTATTCATTTTATCATAAACAGTTATGTCCGGTTTTAACTCACAAATAATAATTATTTTAACTTTGCCTCATTATGACAAGCAGAATAGTAATTTTCTAAATTATCCATTTAGACTGAACAACTGTTAATATAGAACATTTTTTCCGGAAAATATAGTGCGTTCAATCTGACATGTTTCACTGTAATTATATTTAATTATTATTATAATAACAACATAAATTGAATAATATATATATATATATATATATATATATATATATATATATATATATATATATATATATATATATATATATAACGTTCGATATAGTTAAACGAATTTAAATATTCAACAATTAATATGTATTAATTTATAATTATATATAATAGTAATTATAAATCTTATAATTTAAAAACAGCATAACAGTAATTTTATAATTTTAGAATATTTTAAGTCAGTTGCATATTGTCGTGTTGATAAATTAAACGGAGAATTTCAAACAAAACAAGAACAGAAACAAGAGAATGGAACATAATGCGTATGTTGCGTTTACACTGTTTTTAAGTGGTAACAATAGAAAAAAAAGGTTGATAACATCTGCTACGTTAGTAAGTTACGGTTCACGGTTGAATTCGTCAGCGTGGCGTCCTTCACGCCTGATAACCCATGCCACTGTTTTTATTCTATATATATATATATATATATATATATATATATATATATATATATATATATATATATATATATATATATATATATATATATATATATATATATATATATATATATATATATATGTATGTATGTATATATATATTTACTTCATATTAATTTTATTCCCACACATTTCAAAAAAAATCAACATTTTCACGAGGTAATGATGATTTGAAATAATTTCATAATTTCGTTTTGAGTGCACAAATAATATGTTTACTTAATAGTCATTGGAATTTTTGTGAGGTAATTATTTTTTAAGTAATTTCATTCTATATTATATTTTCCGATGTGTATAATAGTATAATACTAATTGATTCATTTTGTATGAAATAATAAGGTAGCATGTAAATATTATAATAATTACAAACGTATTATATTTGGAATAATGAATTCGTATTTTTTGTTTACCTTTTCTACTGCAAGTTTTCAATAGATTGAAAACATAAAATGCTTACGCTTATATAGAATCGATTTTTGAACATAGAATAAAAGAAAACTATGAATAAAACATAAGTATTTCATTATGGCAATCATATAATTGAAAATAAAAGAAATTTTTAAAATATTTTTTGTGAAAATATTAATACCATTAGTTGAGAAAATTCTTGATTCAAATATGTTATAGAATAAAATTTTAAAATATAGAAAAACTTTGCAAAATTTTTGGCGTTCATTTTCAAAAAAAACTTTTTTTAGACTTAAAAATTATAATTCCAAGGATTGAAAAAAAACCAATAGAAGAAAGAAAGAAGATATACAAAATATATATATATATATATATATATATATATATATATATATATATATTATTTTTTAAAATCGATGCGATACATATATTTTAAAGTTATCACTATTAGGGGATTTTTATCAAATTTTGTTATATAAAATTTTGAATTAAAAAATATTCCTTTTTACACCCCATTTTGGATATTTCCACATCATTAAGCCGAGAACACGATAATACATCACATATGTAATCGAAAGGAAAATGTTGAAACGCTTTGGTTATCCTCCAATAAACCACCCTTTTGTTAGAAATCACTTTTTTTTTTAATATCTATTTTTCGTAAAATATTATTATATATAAAATTCATTTTAATTTGTTAAAATTTGTTATCATTAGATGCGTTTATATTGATAAATAAATAACACGTAAAATGATAAAAATAATCATGTAAAACAATAGGTTAAAATTGTGACGAATTTTAACAATGAAATCGATTGACTTTGAAGATAAATTTCAATATGATATTTCATTTATTATCATATATAGTATCATTATTATGATAATACGCTTTATTTTTATGATTTCAATACTAAAACATTATAAATTTATATAAAAAACTGACAACATTAATTCTTCAATTTTGTTTAATATGTAAATATTAATAATTATTTCTACTAAATATATACATTATATATAAATATCATACATACAGATTGTTGGATTTTCTATCTAGAGTTAATCTCAATTAAAATTTAGCATTAAAATTAAATCTATATCTATATAAATATATATGTTACTTCTTAATGAATAAATATTGCGAATAGATTGGTTGCGCGATAAAAAATAATCTCCTATCAGAAAGAGTATTCAATAATAAAATGAGTGCACTAATCGTTAGGCAATTCTTTCAATCTTTTTTCTTCGTTTATCCTCTATCTTGTTTGGTTCATTGAATAAATCCCACGGGTCCATCCTATAATCGCCTTTATTCCCTATCCACGTATAGCCATTTTTTTATCTCTTATTTTATTTTATAATTTTTACCTTATAAACTATATTTTAATTTAATTATTATTTTGTTCAAAATAACAAAATAGATGACTAGTGTTGAGAGAAAAAAAACACATATTCTCCAAAAAATGTAAAACCGGGAGAGAATTTGTTGTCAATAAAGCGAGGTCGTAACGCTTGCGCTCGATATGCCACATATAGACATGCGACTCGGTATCAAAACGACGTCTGTTCCGCTTGATCATATATATATATAATGACGTTTTTCAACTGAGACGAAACGTTTCGTAAAACCGGTAAAGACGCCGTCGACGATAAAAGATCACAAACGACCAATGCGAACATAGCACTTATACACACGATGAATAATGTCTAAAATCGTATAACACATTTGTTAATTGATAAATGTATCGCGGTCGTAATAATTCGAAATCGGTAAACGACTTATGAGCGCCGTTTGACCGCAAGCAATTAACGAATGTTTACGGTATGCGAGTCTGTGATTCGTTAAGGTCAATTTTGCATAATTCGAGGTTGAATTATTAATTCATTCAGCGTTACGGGCTCCGTTCTGCGGATTGAATCGCTTTTAAGAAGTATTTCAATTAATTAGTTCTTTCGGTTCCGCTTTCGATGCTAAACAAAAAGGGTTTCGAAACGATGTCGTCGATTATCCAGAGATCGTCAAACTTTATTTTCAATTTTAATTGATTTATTAAAATATACAAAAGGTCTATCTTGATTTTATTAATATCGATTTATATTTAAATTAATAAATATAATAAATACAATTATGATAATTAAAAACATTTTTTTTATTTTCAAAATTTTAACTAAATGAATAAAACATGTCACTATTTTTATCATTCTATTAGATTTTCGACACATTAATGCATATTCTTTATTTGTTAATTCTAAATAAATTAATTTTTTTCATTTAAATGATAATTAGAACCGTTATAAATTATAGTTAAATCAAAGACACGATAGATCTATACGAATTAAAATATTTCTTTCATTTCGAAACTAATTTATAATAATTTGTATGGAGTTCAGCTCATCATTTAACTTTCAGATACTCGTATTCTTAATTCCGTTTCGAATAATTTATAACTATATTATAATTATAATTATACTATTTAATAAAATAATATACAAAATGGAAACTCACTCGTTCTAAACAATTCAATGCATATATAAATGATTATCAGTCACTCAACTCAAAAAAAAAATAAAAAAAAAATATATATATATATATATATATATATATATATATTAAATATATAATCGATTATCATTTTCTATTTAGATAAATGATGGATTACAGATAGTTTAAATTTCTATAGATATATCGAAAATTTATCGACAGACATATACACGATATGGCGCATATAAATCATTATTAACGATTTCATAAAAGGACAAAGAAATAATTAACAAACAAACAAAATGATAATAATAAACGCGTTCCGAATGAATAGATGAACAGGCCATAATTAAATTAACCGCCAATTAAACGTAATAGATTGCCGGTGTTCTTGCATTGGCCCATTGTGGAAGTGCGAAAGGGACAAAAGGGTCCGCATAAAGGTACGAGAGCGAGCGAGACGAAACGATGGCCCTTAGCGTGGGGGCGAGTCCGTATATTCAAGGGAATTCCTAGGCGAGGGGAAGGGGCGCTGAACTTGTGAGAGAATACTCTCAGACACGACACAACAACACGCTGATTATAAAATACTTGCCCTGACGAACGTTATTATATATATATATATATATATATATATATATATATATATATATATATATATATATAATAAAAAATAATAAATCAATTTTTAATTATAATTAAATAAAATAAACACGACAAACCTTTATATTGAATTATTTTTTATGAGGTCGAGTCGATAGCTCTACGCTCAACCTTTAATTGTAATACAGTCAAATCCCCTATAGCGCTTTCGCTTTATTGCTGGTTTTTAAAAAGATATTAATAAAAAAATACTTTGCGAATTGGCGGGAAATATATATATATATATATATATATATATATATATATATATATATATATACAATGAATTTTTACATGAAAAATGTGGGGAATGAGAGATGTTTATGTAGTATGAAAGTGTTGGAGAGGATTTATAAAGTCTTAAAATTGAGTATTAATACTTAAATAATTATGACAACTCTACTATGCGGATTTTCACCTATCGCATAGGAGGGGAGGGGGTCTTGGAATTTAATACCCGCGATAATCGAGAAATTACTATATTTCTTCTTAAAAATGAACATGAACAATTAATTGCGTTCTGAACTCGATATAAGTAAATAAATTTAATCACTCTATCATTCAGTTGATTAAATATAATATTTTATTACGATATTTCATAGTATATCTATTTATATAGTTTAAAAACTTTGCAAAATAAATATGACCTTAAATAACAAGGTGTAAGCGTATAATTTATTTGTCCCCGACGTAATCGTGCCAATGGTATTATTTTTAAAAACAAACATAAAAAATAATAATATAACTAACAATGGATCAATAATGTACGTGAGTATGCGTATATTTAATTTTATATAAAATTTATAAGAAAAAAAAACGAATAATAAATATTTTCATCGACTGTGATAAACGGGATGTGTATATATATGTGAAAATTATATAATATATTTTTATTATAATATAAAAAATAAGCTCGTTTGCAACGTATATGGTACGATATTTATGTTGTATTAATTAACTTCATGGTCACCCTGTGACATCACCGGCTCACCTCGCTCTCACAGCGGGCAACACTTCTATACGCCTTGCTTTATCTGTCTGCTTTTAAAATTTGGAGAAGTCGTCAACATTTTTTTAATTATTTTTATCAATGTATAATTTATTAATCGACATTATGTTATTTAATATCTTTTATCCAGGACCGTTGAAAAAAATTATAACTCAATATAAGTATTTCTTTTTACGATGAAATATATGAACAATACATTTATTAATGATATAGTTCAAATTAATTTAATAATTGTATGTGTTTTTATAGTTATTTTAAAAAATAGGGTCAAAAAAATTAAGAATAAATACTAAATATATGTCGAAAGCGTTAAAATCATTGTCATGTTTCTACATATTATTAATCTTTAAAAAATATAACAAAAAAATATATATTAAATAGGTATATCAAAGTAAAAAAATCTAATTTACCTGTAATAATTAAAAATTTGAGATATTTTTTAATATTTAAACTTACTATTTTAATTTTTTGTTTGAAGAAATCAAAAATGGTTTTTATGTAAATTATGTTTAATTATGTCCAATTTTTAAATATATTTGAATATAGTTACTATTTAATAACGTTTTCAATGGTAAATAATAAAACATGGCACATAATTCTGATTTTTTTTATTTTGTAATTAAAATAATGTCAAATTTTTAACTTATACCTTGAGCAATGTTATTGTAATTATCTTTCTATTCTATTTATCAAAAACTATTGATGTTTATTTTTTTAATTATAATATAAAAAACGACACTATTTGAAGAATATTTTATATATTTTAATTGATGATAAAATATCTAATATAACAGCATAAAATTATTTCTGCGTCTTGTTTTATCACAATAGATTTCGATTGAAAATTAAAAATTTCATTTCGTTGATTAAATACACTTGTATTCGTCGCGTTTTTGACACTTCTTACACATCGTAAAAATGACAACGGACACAAAATAATAAATGTTAAAAACGTTCTCGACCTCAAGAGCCAGTATGCAACCAGGTTGAAATTTACATACATATCGCCTTTTTGTCACTCGCGCGCGCGCGTATTAATAATATATGTTAAAGATGTCGGCTTCTTTTTAAAGAAAAAAAAATCAATTTTTCCACATACACATGTTTGTGTGTTCGTTTTATTTTGTTTATTTCTTTCTTTTTTTGTATTTTGTATTTAAGCATAAAGCATCGAGTGCGAGTCTTGTCTGAATAGTACGTGAACCAGTGGTATTTGTCGACCGAGTGAAAGGCCAAAAGTTGTTCACAATGAGGTGTGCCGCTCGTGAAACTCAGATTTGTTTTTGCAATATCAAAAAAACATACACATACATACATGTGTGTGTGCACATGATGTCAAATTGACGAAAGTATAATTTTTTGAAAATCGTTCAGATTGACATTTGAAAAAAAACTACAGTAGTATCTAGGTTTACTAATATATATATATATATATATATATATATATAACTTTTCATATTGTATTTTGGTCCTTGTGCGATATTTTCAACTATCTATTTGAATACATGTTTATATTTTGTTAATATTACTTTTGTTATAAATTTTATATTCCTGATATTATAGAACACAGTATTGCAAATGAAATTTATTGAAATTCTGTAATAATTTTTATAAAACTAAAATTCGAAAAATATACATTGGAAATTAAGAAATTACTGAAAAAATGTAAATAAAGTATTTCGTATTATAGGATTCGTAAGTCGAATTTAACAATTTAGCAGTTTGTAAATAAAATTAGAATTTGGAAAAATATACTAGATAAATTTATTGTTATATGTTATGAAAAAAATTCAATATTGTATTAATTTTTTAAAAAATTTCCACTTATTTTATAATGAAAAAAATATTTTTTTGAATTTTAAACAAAAGTTAATATATAAAAAATAAATTTAACTCGTAAAAAGTGTTTCTAGTTTTATAAAAGAAATCTTCAATTAATTGATACACATAAAACTGACTTGATTTTGCTTTCAATTTCATTTTTTGACATATTTATTATTTCTCTAATATTTTAATTGATATAATTTATATAATATTTCAAGAGTTTAAATATACTGACAACCAATTTTATTCTATTTATGATGTAAACTTATTTTTTATGGAGTGAAGTTTATTATTTTAATACGCAACTTTCGGATTTAATTTTTATAAAATATTTATCCTGAATATTAACGAAAATGTTATCTTTAAAGGTTGTAAATAGAACCGACGACTTGATCTTGTAAACAATAAATGAAAATCTTGATCCTTATAGTACTTTATATTTCTTTGTTTTAAATTAAGTAATATATATATATATATATATATATATATATATATATATATATATATATCATATAATTTAAAGTTAAAAAATATTTATAATACTAACTTTTAACATATATTCTCTATATACTTACTCTAATATATTTTTAGGTATATAAAATTATTTTTACACATTGTAAAATACATGATAAATTTGAGATAATCAAATAATCATAGATCCAGTACAAATATTTTAAAATTTTAAATTCTTAAAAAAAAACACAAAATTAATCGCAATATAAAGTTCGTTCACTAATACCTACTTCAGAATTACAATAGTATAACGTATTTAAACAGTCGATTTATAATGTATTCATAGTATTATATTGACATATGGTTCGAGTGTATTTTTTTAACTGATTTATGCTCCTTAATTGGAATTGGTATTTGCTTATTTAGTCGGTTTGAGGGTCGTCGCCATTTTCGGAAGGCCTTGTTGCACTTTCAGGAGTTTTGCGTTGGCGTTTTCACAGTGACCACCTCATATGGATTCACGCACTATTGTCATGTTAAAATTTTATACTATTTTAAAAACAGCACATTTCCAATTCAAATTTGTTAAGACCATGAATGCTTTTCTCTCTACATAAAGGTAAATATGATATTTTTAGTTCGATACTATATGGTGATTGATAGATTAAAACGGTAAAATTGTTGTAAATATCGATAAAAAAAACGTTTTTAAAAAAAGCAGTATGAAATATAATAAGTCTTCAGAGATTATTACAAAAAAAAATTGAGGATTAAATCATATACCAAAAATTGTAACATTTTATGACAGAAATAATGTGTCGGATAAAAATATATCAAAATCCTTCGATACTAGAAGTTGTATTACTATGATAAATTATTGGAAAAAAAATATATATATATATATATTAAAATTAGGATTATTGAATAGCATATGAAATGCTAATATAAAATTATATTTTAATATTACGTTTTAATTTTTATAAATCATCGGTTTATATATTTTTATTCAATGTTAATCATCATTTGACACATTTTTTTATTAAATAATTATTTTGATCTATAATCTTTTCGTAATAGAAAAGAAAATTATTGTATTAAATCACGCTAAATAGACATTAAAAATAGATTTTATAAAGGAAGTTAGATTTGTCAAACATTTGCGTGTTTTCTTTCTTATTTGTCTTATAGTAGTATTAAAATTATATAAAATTAATTTGTTATTATGTATAAATATTCAAAAAATATATTTTATAAAGTCAACTAACTAAATATCATTATATTACAACCCTGCATTTTTAATAAATTTTTGGATATTCAAAAAATACTTTCCTAGCAAAGGTAATTCAATTTATTAAAAAAATAATATGATTTTCATATACATTCATATTCAACTTCGACTTACCTTTTGAAAAATTTCATCTCTTATCATTCACTAGTTTGAAAATATTCAATATAAAAAAATCCTTTTTCTTTAGAATGATCAATTTTAATAGAAAACTATTTGTTGTTTTTAAAAGTTTATGTGCACTTTTTAAGATATTTATATAAGACACGCTTTTTTGTTCTAATATTAACAATATCGATACAGCAATAATATTTTATCACAGAAATTTTATCATCATCACTATTTACAAAATCACATGAAAAATTATATTTCGAATAAACATGGTATTCTAAAAAAATAAGAAAATTAAAAAAGTGTTTCTAACTAAACGTTCGAATGGAAACAAATAATTTGTTTGATAATGATACCATTTTTATATTGTTTTTCTCTATTTTCTGTTTCGTATGAATGTTTGTTTTTATTTTAATAAAATATTAAATGTTCAGTTTAGTGTTATCAAATGTTTAAAATGTTATTGCTAAAATATTTTTTTTTTCCTTCAAAACGAATATCAACATTATTTTATACAAAATAATAAAAGCGTGGTTTATTTTAGTACTATAATTTGAGATCAATTTTCAAAAACCTCCATTTTCTTTTCGAATGCATTACAACAGATTTTAAAGTATAAAACTCTGAAACATGTTATTTACAGTAATATTATTAGTATATCTTTGTCTGAATTTTGTGAAAATTTATATTTTAGTTTTATTACTGAATATTCAGCTTTATTTCCTAATAGCTTTCTGAAGTAAGTATATTTTCAATTTTCAAGTAATAAATTTTGATTAATATAAAAAAATCATTTATATGTTCTAATTCAACATTGTCTATATATATATATATATATATATATATATATATATATATATATATATATATATATCGAATTATATTTATTTGAAAAAAAAACAAATATATATTGACGTAAAAGACATGAATATTATATAAACAGTGAAAAAAAGTGATCCGATGATAAACTTACTACATATGCTTGTGTTATCAACGAAGAAAACATTAAAATTCTATGTTATCGTATTTTTATTTGGTTTGTTGTATTGCGATTTTGACCCGTCTACGTGACCTCAATATGTTTCTAAATTTATACAATAATGTAATCATAAATAGGAAAAATGATAAATTCTTATGATTATTTTGACAACTGCCGTTTTATAATATCATAACCCTTAACAAATGTTTTTGTTTTACTTAAATATGAATCAATAATAAAAAAAAATTTTTTTTCTAATATTTTTCCTACAGAATAATTTACAAAATCATGAGGCAAAAATTAAAAGGAAATATTACAAAAAATATAGGTTGTATAAATTTATAATATTTTTTCCTCATTTAAATTTAAACATTGCATCATCGATTAGGTTTCTAATGAAATTTCTAGAAAATTGACAGCGCGGAAATATTTACGCATTTCAAATGATCCCTCAAAATTAGATATGGGACGGCACAAGTACCTGAAGGGACATCATCCCTTGCGTCCTAAACAGCTGCTACACACTCCCTTGAAATCGCAAATACTACTATTACATCCACAAATTGTTATTATATATGTATATATACGCGAAAAATTCGGATAGGGAACAAGAAGCGTTATGAATTATGCGGTTCTCAAATACCTTCTAACTGGGATCGTTTTTCCACTTTAGGCAGAATCCTGAAAATACACGGGGGAATTTAATAAAATTCAACACCTTATCATTGGATTACCTTTGCTTTACGTGGATGGAAACAGTAAAGATACTTGGAATCGGTCGTTGTTGAAATATTATTATTTAGTTTTTTTATTATGAGATATAATACCGTGATCAAAAAGTAAAGTGAATTTGTTTATAAAATGTAAATTCTTTATTCTTCCAAATCAATTACATTCCCTTCAAAGTAATTTCCGTCCGATAAAATGCACTTTTGTCAACACTTTTTCCAGTCCTCGAAATAGTCGGAATAGTCTTTTTTCCGGTATAGCCTTCAAAAGCTTCTTCGATTCGGTTTTTATCTCCTTAATCGTGTCAAAACGATGTCCCCGCATTGACTTTTTAAGTTTGCCGAATAGCCAAAAGTCGCACGGAGCCAAATCAGGCGAATACGGTGGTTGCGGAACGATATGAATCGAGTTTTTGCAAAAAGTCGCGAAGAATCAATGCAGTATGACATGGTACATTGTCGTGATGAAGGAAATAAGAGTTGTAAAAACTTGCGTAACTCGGAGATAATTAAACCTTTCAACAAACAAAACGTTTGACAAATATTATAGACAGTCCTACCAACATAGGAAAAAAATATAATAACTATTATATATATATATATATATATATATATATATATATATATATATATATATATATATATATATAATAAAAGTAAAAAATAAATAATTTTAATATTGCATAGTTAATCAATAATATGTACAAAAATGTAATAAGAATATAAAGTGTGCGTAAAAAAGTTTTTTTTGGGGGGTAAAAATGCGTATATACTATAAAATAAATTATATATACGGGTTTATAGTGAATGTGTCGCATGTGACTTGCATTCGTATGCGTTTTGTTTTCCTTGGAGGTTTGCCTTGGCGTGCCGAGCATAAAAGGGCTAAAACGTGTTTCAATGCGCCGGCGTTTGTGTGTGTTCGTGTGTGTGTGTGTGTGCGTGTGTGTGTATGTGTGGGCGCAAATGGTCTTTTATGCATACGCACACGTTTACATTCATACATGTGTATCATTCGTAGGTATGTGTACGCCTATCTCGGTTGCAGACACTCGAGCCCTGTTGGGACAAAGCGGATATGGCTCATGGTCACGTTTCGTTTTTTTTTTAATTTATTTTTTTTTTATAATTATTTTAAACAATGAATTTTTTAACATGCATAGATGATATATTTAAAATTTATTTTAAACTAAATATATATTAGTTAATTCATTAAGATGAAATTAGAATTATAATATTTGCTCTCATTTGAAATAAATGTAATTTTCATCTTTTTATAATTTATATATCAATTTTGTGAATTAATTATCGATTATAAGTATATACATTTCAAATACATTAAACATTTTAATTTGTAAATTATTTAAAATATACTATTATTTTTTAAATAAAAAACATTACATTAAGTAAATAATGTTTCTGATAACGTATCAATATATCGTATTTAAACTGAAATATGAAATCGATTCTTACTCTATATGTTAATCGACGTATAAGTTTACATTTACACACTACTAAAACGATAATTAATTATGAAATTTGAATATCCAGTGAACGATACTGCGAGCCGGTAAGCGCCATCTGCCCCAGGGAAGTGTTCCGAGGGTTATTAGACGGACATACCTCTCTCATTGGATTATACATCACAAACACACACACACACACACATACACACATACGCGTGTGAGTGTGTGTGTGTGTGCATACAAAACACCCACACATTTATACATTCGTGTTATACCAAATAGACTAACACATTCTTGATGTTTTCCTTTAAAAATTTCATTCCACCAGTAAATATAAACGTATAGAAAAAATAACGTACTTTTTTTTCTAAATATCTAATATTAACAAAGAATATACGGCGATAAAAACGATCATTTAAAACAATATAATATTATAGTTACATATATAAAACGCACGTTTTGATCAAATTATATTAAATAGATTTCAGAAAATATTTTAAAGATGACTGAGTGCATTTGATGTCATCATTTCATAGACCGTGATTATAGTATTCCGCTTACGGCGAACGGTGCGCGCAAGACTGTAATCACGGTATCCCGCAAAAGATGTGTTAAGATAGCTTCTAGTCTATCTTTAATAATGCTATGATATAAAATACTTATACGATATATATTTTTATCAAGCAGCGATTTATTTATTATTTTTTTCTTATATCATTCAAAGCGTTATACAAAAATAAACATACACATTGACGATTGAATTTCCGTTCGATATGTAAATAAAATATATTTTACGTAATCGTGAAAGATAATAAATCTTTAAAATATAATAAGTGACTTTAATTAGAAGGGTCGCTCAAGTACAGGTGTCTAAATTGAGGCGCGCGCTTCATTTCATTTCTAGCATTAAAATTACGACCGAACGTTAATGCGGTATAATAACTATAATTTGAAAGTTCTTTATGACGATCATCATAACTTATTTTTCTTATATTTATTTGGAAATTTAGATAATACAAATCCAAATACAATGTTTTATAAACAAATTATATAATGAATATTCACCCTTATATATATATATATATATATATATATATATATATATATATATATATTCATCCAGATAAAAGTACATACACGACAAGGACACAATCGATATACGTCGGTATATTGTATAGTGATGTTATGACGAGGGGGTGTACATTGACAATCACCAGACACCCTTCGTATCAAATGCAAAAGCGGTGAAATGCATTTAGGTATCAATTAAGACCGTATGATTGCATTAAGTGCATGAAATTTACGAACCAGATCCGCTTGCACTCGGCGCAAACATATTTCTTTCATTTATTTCTTTTGTGCGGTGAATCAGATTATAGTCGCGAATGATCACGATTTTATTTTTTTATGTTTCGAATATTCTTAATTTGATGTACATTTTGTATTTGTATTTTGTTTCATAACCATCGGTCTTTTCGTCAAAAAGATATCAAGTGTTTTTCTTTATAAGTATATAAAACTTTATATTAAAGTAAAATATATATACCATAAATGGTGTTAAATTGATAATTCTGTGCCAATTTTATTTCAATATAATTTACGACATGTGACTATCTCGGTTTGTTTGGTGGAAGTCTAAACGTAAAGTTCAATTTTTGATCAATTTTTGCAGCAATTTGGGTCGTATGTCAAAGATAACTTGATAAACGACTTATCGGCGTAACCCAGAGACTTTACATAATCCAAAAATAAAATAGTTCAGCGGAGTCAAATCGCATGAATTTGAAGACCAAATCATAGTTCCATTTTCACCAGAAACTTTGTTTTTAACCTATTCACCAAATCTGGTGGTTGTGTGGCTTCAATTTTTGCACTAATTAAATTTTCTAAGACCGCAAACAAAAATCTTCCATAAACATGATGGACACAGCTCTAATTGTCAAGAACCATACCGAATGGAATCACTTGGGTCTTCCTCAACAGCAATAGCTTCTTCAGTTCGCACTGTATGACGTCTCTGTTAATTTGTAAAGTAAAATTAGTGCACAATTGATCCAAGATTATTTAAATTAATTATTACCGATGGACTATTATGTTGACAATAAAATGTAATAAATTTTGTTAAAAAATTTCCGTATTTTTGGCGTTATTCTGATTTTAGTCAATATATATTATTATATTGTTACGTCCCCGGGGGTGGGGGTTTCTAGAATAGAAAATGATACGCTCCTAATCGTGTATATAGGTCTTACCAATGGAGGTTTATTACTGTCAGGTTTACAATAATCGGCAACAAAGTACAAGAACAAAACAAGAATTACAAACAATAGAGACAATAGAATACATACATCAATTAATAAGAATAATCAAAGATACAAACATAAATCATTAAATGACAATTACCTACAGTAATTATATTTAAATTCTTACATTAAACCCCCCAAGGTCGTAACAATATAATGGCATATTAAACTAAATACAAAACAAGTAATGGCTGCCAAAATAGTTGATAATGTTGTCAACATAAAGTTTTATACCTTTATAAAAAAAAATCGCCCTACATATCTTATTCAACTTCTTTTACAAGTTATTTAGAAAATTAAAAAAAAAACCAACGTGTTAGCCGTATAATTTATGAACTAATTTGTTGATAGCTAGAATTATTGAAAAATTGTGTATTACATATAATTTTTAATCAATTTGCTTTATTATATTTAAATAATTCAAACGATTTCTAACTGTGATATTGATTCTTAATATTATTTAATAGACGGTGACATAATTTATATATATATATATATATATATATATATATATATATATATATATATATATATATAAATTGTCATAAAGCTCATTAAAATAAGAAATCAAACATTACATGTTGAGCATTGCTGATTAACATTATATTAAGTAAAAAAAATGGCTTATTGTTGCAATTTATGATTATAGATATTTTTAGAATTAATTACAACGTCAAAACAAGATATTACAATATTAACAAGCTTCCAAATCGGAATAGGCGTGTTTTTGAAATATTTACGACTGCTCTCCATGGGCGTTTATTATATATTATATGTATAAAAAATAATAAAACAAAATTAATAGTATATCGATAATAAATTACAATTATTACATACGTACAATTACATAACATCCCACGCGTTCGTAAAATACTTATATTATTTGTTCGGTTAGGATTACAAAAAAAAATGTAATAAAATTGAGATGTGACAGGACGCCACTGGTGAGTGGCACACTGTAGGTCTCATATATAAAACACTCATAAAATCCGCTATCGGATAAAAAGAGAACAGGAAAAAGGGCTTCGTTTTTTTTCTCTCATTTTATATTAGATCCGTTCTCATTGTACCTTGGTGGCATGTGAGGGTATGCCGAGCCACACGATGGTTCAAAAATCTTTTTTTTTTAATGTTAAAATATAAATGATTTTAACATATCAATTCACGTCTTGATCAATTTGTTATATATGAATTGAAATAATTATTTCCATTTAAATTTAATATAAAAATATAATTTTGTTTAAATAATGTGACATATCTAATCGATTGTGTGCCATTTGATTAATAAAGGATCTAAGATAGATTTAAATGTAATATAGAAAACTGTAAGTTGTAGAAATTTTTATCTATTTTTTATGGAAAAAAAGAGTGAATTAATTTGTTTGTGAACAGAGTGTACCGTGGGACAATGGGACAACAACGTTAGGTCACACAGGGAATGTGTGGCCATGTCGAGAATAACTTCATATGTTCCATCCACCGTTTTGTATATTTACATTTATTTATAACTGAATTATTCCGTATATGTCAATAACGGTTTTGAAGGTCAATAGAAACAAGTACTATTTCATTACCGTTTCATATTTTTTTCCAATAGAATACGATGAAATTGGAAAAACGATGCAGAAATCACAATGAAAAAAGTAAAACATTATTATTATTATGATTGCCAATACAATACAAATATTATATCGAGTCAACAATTTCAATAAGTATTATAATTAATCATGAGTTATAATTGAATATATACAATATTTATAATGTCTCATACATTGTTTGATTATATATAATATGTTATATATATAGTTATTGTCGTATACAGAGGGTTAATCTTCTTTCACGAAACGTTAACTGTGACACTATATTTTTTTTAGACAATAAAAAGAACTGTAGCGGTTAAAAGCGAGCGAAGCGAAAAACGCTTCAAAAACTCTGATATTGAATTACGTATTTGAAAAACTTTATGATTTTTGGACATTGACTCGAGTCGACTAGTCTAGCGAACGATCGTTTCCTTTTTATTTTTTTTATATTTCGCTCAAAAAAAAATTTTTTTTTCTCGTTTCCCGTCATCGTCCCGTTTAGAATTTTTTTTTAGTTATATAGGTATGTTTTCGAACGATTTTTCTCATCGTGGAATCATAAAATGGAACCGCAAATCCGAGAATAACTGTAATGCTCCGGGTCAACGGAACCGCGGGTCATTTTAGCAACGGGCAAATTGCTTTTTTACCGTACATTCATGAAAATTTCTATCTATTTTGTTATAAAGAATTTATATATAAATATATATTTATTTATTTACAAAGTCATCTGTTAGAATATTATATTAAATTTTCATTTAAATTTTTGATTAGCATTAACTACATCTTGAATGAAAATCTTAATTACATTATTATGAAAAAAATAATTAAAAATTTTCAACATTACTTATGTTTATTGAAGTTATATAGATTCTTGAAAACGATGAATAATTCAATAAGAATCTAGCAATTTAATAATCGTGAAGACTTGGCTTACAATGTATGCAAAGTCTTTCAACAATAATGTGACTCTTAAAGACTCTAAATCGAGAACCATTTTTTTTAGTTATATGAAAATACAATTAAAATATTGATAATATATACAAGTTTGAAATTTAAAATTATGTATAGTTTTTTCTTAAATTTTTGTTATATTTACGTATTCTCTTATATGAAACGAATTGATGAAAATTATAACAATTCCATTTTTTCATATAAATAGGAAAAGTTAAGAACTCTGTAATGAAAATGTATGCCGTCGGAAATTAAAATAAAATTAAGACAGATGTAATTAAATATTTATTCTAATTTATTTACATGAATTTTGCATAGCATATTTGTGATGTAATATATTTATTACATATTCCAAATGTGTTCTCAATATAAAATAATATAAAGAAAACATTTTTGTTATAAAAAATAATATTAAAATTATTTATAAAGATCGTGCGATATTTTGAATTTATTATTTTCTTTGTACATACAACAAAAAATATTTTTAAAACCTGATAGAAATGAAAAGAAGTATCAAAGTTAAAGGGGAAGAAAAAACGAATCGAATACCGGCTTAAATGTAAAATCCCCAACCGGGAGATAAATTCGGTCCATTTTAATGTTACTTATTGTGAACGAGATTTCAGAACATACCATTTTTTATAGGTATAAATATAATATAGATTAGCGGGATTATATAGTAAATTTTTTATCGTTCAATCTCGATAATGCGTTCTTTGCCCCGTAATTACTGATGTTGATATAAATAAATTCTATAGATAATTAAAAAAATCTGTACTATTCATTAGAAGTCAATTGTATTAAAAAAAAACAAATATTGTACAAGTTGAAATGTTTTACGTCATAATAACAATGGATATGATAAATAAAACGATTTGAACAATTGACGTACGCCACTTGTTGATTCGATTCGACCCTTTCCGGTACACAGTGTGCAATAACTATAGAGATAGTACGGTAATACAGTGGCGTAGAGGTTGTCGGTATTGGAGCAATTAGTAAACGTTGTAAAGCTCACCCCAAACGATGTGGGGTTACCTTTGTATTCGTGTTTGTACTACAAGAATGGACAGCAAATTCGAAAATTTACACTGCACGAATGCCGAACCAATATGTACTATACGTTGTATATTTTGTAGCTGATTCAATTTTATTTTAAATTAAAAATGTTGTATTTTTTTATTTAAATGCAATATTTTTAGTTAAAATTTGGTCATTTTGAAATGCCATTAGTTATTGATTTGTTATTATTGTTGGTGTTTTCAAAAAAAAAAAATCAACATCAACTAATATATGAAATATATAAAAGACAATCGGATTGAACAAGTAACGTTTTATAAATATTTGGAGACGTATATTACAGCAATCTATGACCCCAAAGAAGGAGATCCATTTTAGAATAAAACAAGCTAAAACGCAATTTATAGCCATGAAAAAGTTTTTAACGTCCAGGAGCACAAGCATGAAATTAAAAATACGTATGCTTAGATTTTACGTTTTTACTGTTCTTCTATATGGTGCTGAATTATGGATACTAGACCCTGGAACCGAAAAACGTCTGGAAGCCTTCGAGATATGGTGTTTACAGGAGAATTTTAAGTATATCTTGGACCGACGAAGTAGCCAATAAGGAGGTTTTGGAGAAAATTAATAAAACTCTGGAAATATAAAAACAATTAAATTGAGAAAAATACAATACTTCGGCCACATTTTGGGTTAATTATAAATACAGGTTTCTTCTATTATTTTCCAAGGAAAAATTCAGGGGAAAAGATCAATAGGAAGACTTAAAAGTAAAGTTTTTAAAGTTTTAGCAGTAACAAATCCTCGCCATTTAATTTAGAATTTTATATTTCTGAAAATGTCAATTAGTAATTACGATGGATAAAGGATCTATCTATTAGATGATCATTTTACATTTAATCATCTCTGAATTATAAATTATTTCATATTGTCAATGTGCTTTGAAACAAGTCTGAAATATTTTATATGTGCATGCCAAAACTTCCTAAATAAATATTATTTATTGAATATTTGAAATATGAGACAATTTTTTCATGTTGTTCATTTATTGTTATGGGTAGAAAGATGTTTAAATTAAATTACAAATCTGTTTATGAAAATTTCGAGTTAATTTTTTTAAATCGTTTTAATGCGTCAGCTAAATTTTTTTATGTGCAATTTTTGACAATCGCGCCTTGAGTTTGCCATTACTGCTTTAAAATAATTAAACACGGTTTTATATTTAATTCTTCATATATATAAAAAAAAAGAAATTATCTATTAAATCTTGTAGAAAGACCCATGTCTTAAGGATGAAAATAAAGACGGTAACTGTACATCGTAAATAATAAATTAGTAATACAAACATCTAAAGAATGATTACATTTTATTTATATATAAATATATCTCAAGTAAACAAGCCATTTGACGACCTTCATAAACTCGTTCTAATTAATATTTGTTCTTTCAGGGGAGCGTTCGAAGTGGATTTTGAATTGAAAGCAGTAACCGACATTAGGGATAGGGACACTGGTATGAGGACTTTAAAATATGTTGTTTGAGCTGGAACCGGGTAAAATCTGTCGGTGTCAGGGTTCGCACCCTCCTCGCACTTTACAAACGACCACCCTCGAAACGACCTTCTCCACCCCCGCCCCTCTTTCTGTCTCCTGCCTCCTTCGCTCTCCCGAAAAGTCCTCGTGTTCGTATTTGGGCTTTGCGTCGGAGACTTTATGGTGAACCTTCGTCTGGTTTACGGTCGAGCCTTTATCCGTTTTTCTCCCCCAAGCAACCTTCCGTATAAAACCTCGACCTTCCGCAAACTGCTCGAATTATTCTGAATATTTAATATCGAAGAGATTTTCCTGTTTTTCTTTTATGTGGGATTATTTTTTTTTTGTTCAAAATAAACTTTGATTCTTGTGCTTGTAAAAATATACATTGAAAAAAAAATAGGATTCAGTACAATTTTTATAATTTTATCTTTTTATATATTATATTAAGTCTACATCTTTGATTTCTCTGCGATTTGTTATTTTCTACTTTGCAATGAATAAATAAAAAAATATAAAGAATAGGCATTAATTCACGATTAATACGGCAATTAAGCGCAGTGTAAAGGGGTGTGTATTTTTCACTGGTTGAGGTGCAAAAAAGTCAGCAAATTATAATACATGCACGTCAAAGGGGAGAGTTTATTTTCCTCAACGTTCGCATGCATATGTGCCAGTCGTGTTTCCTTTTTCTTCTTTTTCGCATATATTTTTTTGCATTTGTTTCCTTTTCGCGCCGTCGTATTTTAATTTTCGATCGTCCAATGAGGTAACAATGGACCGCAGGGGGGGGGCGCTGCAAATTAAAAATCCTAACGGGGAGGGTCACAATACACGTGTATACATTCAATTGGGTGAAATAATTGCAAGGGTACAATTTTCACGCTAAATTTATATTTACTTATTCGATGCTAATTTGAACAACATGCTTAAAAATTATTGAAATTGAATTTTGAAAAATTTTATGAACAAAGAATTAAAGATTGATAATGTTGTATGCGTATAAAAAATACACAGTAAAATTTATTTTTATAATAATTTTATGGTTTAATATATAGTAAGTGAAAAATTAAATACAAAAAACAACAGTAAAAATTTTAACTCGTTGCCCCAATTTTATGATCATTATGACAGTCCCAAATTTTAAAAAATCATTACCAAATTTGAATATTATTTGCGAGAATTCAAAAACGATTGTCCAAATTACGTTTGTACATTTTATGTACAATTCTAGAAAGAATTGTACATTAAAAGAAAGAAAGTTATAGTTATTTTTTTTGAAATTAATATTTTCAGTGAATTAAGCAAAATATCTAAAAGAAATATTTTGGGTGGTTTTCTTTAAGAAATAGGTTCACTAAAGTTAAAAGAATTTTTAAGGGTTTACAATAGTACTACATAATTAACTTAAAAGAAATTTCGTTTCATAAATTATTTTTTAATTACTATCGTCAGTAGATTGATTTTTTTATATTATATAAAGTAACAAAAATATTCGATTGCATGGTTTAAATTTATAAGACTTTATAAAAGTTGTTTTATCCATCGATATTTTTGTTGTTCATTTTTATATAATATGTGACTATTTAAAAAAATTTAAGTGCTCTATCAAATTTTATTATTTTTTTTATATAAAACAAATTATATTTATCTCTCATTCTATCTTATTTGATAAAATTATTATGACATTATATCATTATTTGAAAATGGTCATAATTTCATTTACACTTATCCCTCGATTTACACTGAAGATAGGTTCACGACAAAACCGTGTAAAATGAAATCTCCAATTTTGCTATGCCAAACCGTGTGAAACGAAATAAACAAACAACGTGTCCTCTATTTATTTTCTTATTTAGGTAAAAACATCTTTAAAAAACCTACCTATTGGATTAATTATAGATTACGAACAAAAATAAAACAAAAAAAAATATTTAATAAGTTTATTCGCAGTCATCGCTTTCAAGAACTATCATTTCTTTTTTAAGTTATTGCCATCAGTGTTGCCAAAAAAATAAAATCCGTGCAACTTCTGGCTATTTAACAAACTCAAAAGACCAACGCGGGAACTTCGTTTTGGCACGATTGAGAAGATAAAAACGTAATAGAAGAAGGTTTTGAAAGATATACCGGAAAAAGACTATTCCGACTGTTTTGAAGACTGGAAAAAACGTTGGCAAAGGTGCGTTTTATCGGACGGAGATTACTTTAAAGGGGATGAAATTGATTTGGAAGAATAAATAAAGAATTTACATTTTATAAACAAATTCACTTTACTTTTTGATCACAGTGTTATATATATATATATATATATATATATATATATATATATATATATATATAATTTGTTTAGATCGTGTTGGCTTGTAGTGTAGTGGTTAAAGTGTGCGCGTTCACCGTTCTACACAATCGGTACAACTCTATTATAATGCTTGTATTTATACATATATATATATATATATATATATATATATATATATATATATATATGTATAATAAATACTATACAATAAAAAGGTATTGTATAGAACGGCATACGTATAGAGTGTGGACGTCAAATCGTTTCTTTCACTAAAATATATGCCAATATAATGCATCTCGTTCCGCGGCTCGTTTTCTTCCATTCACATTATGCGCGTACCGAATAAAAACACCGCGAGTTTCTCTTTCCCATTCTCCGAGTCGTTATGCAGTCACGTGAATTGAGTGAAACAGGGCTGTCACACGGCGCATTCTTCAAATTATTATTCATTATAAAATTTAAATATCACCCCAATTATTATTATATTTTTTATATATAGAATTAAAAATATAATCATTACATTTAAATATTTAAATTTTATAAATATAATATTATTATCATCTTATGTCGATATTACGTATAATTTATTCTATTCATTTTTTTTTTAATTTTAATTAATTTACGATGTTAAATAAATATTTTATTTTTTCCTAATATAATATAGACGATGCGATGACCCTGTTGAACAATCTATCCATCTCAAACTTTTTTTGTATTTATTTGAATATCTCAATGTTTTACAGGTATATTATGAACACACTAATGGATGTATGCATTTATATATGTATTATATAATAACACGGCTATGTAGAATAAAATTATATATGATTTATTCAAATTTTTTAATAAAGTTCGTAATTTTTATTAATATTGATGTGACCATATCAAAAAAAAAAGATAAAATATTTAATCGAATATGTATTATTAAATTCGCATTAGTATCAGACGTTTTTCAATGTAAAATATTTATTTTTAACAATTCTCGAATATTAACAGTTTTAAAAGGTGTTTGTTTAAAAATATATTGGTAAGATTTGAAAATATGACTGAATATATTGGTAAATTATCATAAAATATGTTCGATAAGAAACTTTGTTTTTTAAGATTTTTTTGATTAGAAAAAATAATATGAAAAAAAGACTCACGTTCTTTTTATTCTTCACGCCGTCTTCTCAAGAAGGTTGGCAATCCACACAGCTAATGAAACTTTCGACACAACCATTCTGTTGACGAACACTTGAACCAACGACGAAGATCTTTAAACCATCAGTTTTGACGTCTTCCCATTGATCTTTCTCCTGAATTTTTCCTTCCAAAGTTATATGGAGAAGCCTATATTTATAATTTCTCAAGATGTGGCCGAAATATTGCATTTTCCTCAATTTAATTGTTTTTAGTATTTCCGGAGTTTTATTAATTTTCTCAAAAATCTCCAAGATATACTTAACATTCTTCGAGGCTTCCAGACGTTTTTTGATTCCAGGGTCTAGTATCAATGATTCAGCACTATATAGAAGAACAAGAAAAAACATCAAATAATTAAATAATTAACGAATTACTCAAAACAGTTTCAATATAAAAATAGTGAAGATATAGTATATTATAGTATAATACAACAATATGACATATTTGTATGTATATTCAAACATTTCTAATTCGTAATTTTGTACATTAATATTGCAATAATAAAATATCACATTGAAATATAATTATCCAATGTAATTCCGTTATACATATATATTATAAATTAAAAAAAAAACGAAAAATAGATTGAGAGGCGCTGATTTATATTATGAGAGAGCCAAGAGAAAAAAAGCAAGTTGAATGCCTCGTATGAAGCCCATCAAGTGCGGTATTAGAGTGGAAGCGCAGACGCGTAACATAATTCAATACTTGATGCGGCGTCGGCAAAACTTTTCTGTCGCGCGAGAAAGAGACGAACGCATACCGGCGAAAGAGACGACCGAGCGATAATTGACGGGCGTCCAATAAATAATATTCAAGTTTGTTCCTTTTCTTTTCATGCATTTTCGCGACTCTATATGTACTTCTACTCATTTCTCATTTTTTTTTCTTAACTTTCAGAGTTACGAATCTGGACGAATTTTTTTTCTTTCATTCTCTCTTGTAATTTCACCAACCGGACAGCTGTAAACAATGAATGAAACGCAATAATAATAAAATATATATATAACGTTTGAAACACCTGCTTTTTCTACAAATGCTTCATTTGTTAAGTGTGATCACTTGTTGCCGTTATTGCTTTTTAAATATGGTTCGCCATAGTAATTAGGGTCATTTGCATCATAATAAAAGCGCTTTTGATATTATCGAATTACACACACACACACACACACACACACACACACACACACACATAAATATACACTCATGCTATTACGCGATTCATTTTTAAAACATATTGCGGACTTTTAATGAGTACTCCTATTAAAATGTTAAAATTAAATTGAAAAATTTCAAACACTTTTAGAAACAAGTACAAAAATAAATGTGGCATTTTCACTTTGCGGCTTTTCACTTATCGCGGATGATCCTGAAAATGTGATATTACTGTACACACACATCAAACACACACGTGTGTGTGTGTGTGTGTGTGTGTGTATGTGTATATTACACATTAATGCTTTTCATTTTATTTTCAGATATATTTTTTAAAAAACTTTGATATGACTATCGTATATATATATATATATATATATATATATATATATATATATATATATATTTCAAATAATGCTCTATTTTCTATAAAAGACCAGATACAGTATTCGTCTTATCTATTGCATTTAAACTTTTCAAGATTGAAGAATTCAATAGTTTTTCAAAAAAAAAAAAATTTATTTTTAGATAATCATATAATGTTTTTAAAAAGGATGATAATTTCAGGAATATATTGGATATAGAATATTTTAATGCTTTTTCAGGAGAATTAATACATTGAGTAATATTTTAATATTATACATTGAAAATAATACTATAATACGTTGTTGGGAAAAGCTTTTTTTTTAAATTGGTATAAATATTTTTTTTTGTTAAATTAATATTTTACTTGATAAAACTTGACACTTATTATTTTTATGGTAAAAACTAGTTTAATATTATATTTAATAATTAGCTTTAATATTGTATTTATTAATATACAATTCTGATTACACTATACATGAAAAGATATCTATAATATTTTCCAAATATCGTTGAAATATAATAAAATTAAAAAAAGTATAGTTTAAAAAAATATTTAAAATATTTTACATATCCAGAGTTTATTAATAAATTTAAAAATACATACACATATCCCTTGCTTACTATGAAAGATTACAAAACTATCTAGTTAAGTAAAATCTATAAATATATATCAAAAAGGGGAATAGATTCTTTTTAAAAAAAGAATACAATCTGTTTAAATATATTGTACAAAAATTCGCTTTTCAAATTTTTTAATTTATCTCTTATTCGATAATAATCTCCTGCGTGAGATTATTGTTTAAAATTCCATTAACAAAAAAATAAGCCTTTAATTTGTTACTTTATTTAAAATCATTAGTAGTCTAGATAGTGTGTGCAATTTTTATTTTTGCACTTAAAACAAATCTTATTTTTCACTGGTTAATTTTAAAAAGTAATTCTCGAAGACCAGATTTGTATTATATTTAATATATTAAATAAAATGTAAAATGTTTTTCTTTATTTATTATATTTTTATAATCAAAAAGGACGACAAGAATAGACGTTAATATAATTGTAATTTTCAGAAATTCACATAATAAATTAAAAATCATATTAAATGAGAAACGAGTATACTATATGATATTAAAAATGTCTAAAATTCAAATACGATTTTAGATTTTGATATATTTGTTTTTGTATAATAAATATAATCAACACAGGACGCCATTTTATTTAGTACTCAAAGTCTCTCACTTTATTTTGGATCCATTTTTATGACTATACATATATTACAAATGCCGTGATTTTATATTAAAATTTATGTTTGAATCAGATTCATATCGTTTGACAGATTGGGTACCGCAGATTTATCATTTTTTCCAAATAAGGTTTTATATTAGCGAACGAGTCGCTCAATATAGGGCCATGTCCACATCTGAAACAGCCTTTTGCACACATCACACTTTCGTCTCCTTAAATGGACATATCTCCCGATAGGCATTTAATCAACATTGACTTATTTCCTTGATTTAATTTATCGAACGTGAAACGGAATTATAATATAACGACCGCGACCACTTTTTAACGCGAAATTCAACTCGAAATTCGTATCATAAAAACTTGTCAAGAATAAATTATAAATATTTCATCAATATTTTTTTTTCAGATTATTGAAAAATTTATATACTATATACCCAATTGATTGAATTAATATATATTTTTGAAGGTTGATAAAAAAGGTATAATATTTTTGAAGGTTGAGTGTAGAGTTGGCGACTCGACCTCGAAAACAAAAATCAACATTTTACATATCGAAAGAGTGACATTGCACTGAAAAGATTGTCATATTAATAGTATAATGAAATTTATTATATATTACAGTTTTTAGGTACATTTAATGTCAAGCATTGAAAAAGATTGATTATCACTATGATTCATAAGTAATTAATTATTTAAATGCTTATCAAAATATATATAAGATAATTTATATATTTAATCATTAAAATATATATAAGATAATTTGAAAAATACGTACATAAATTTAACTTTTTTTCAATACTTTTAGATAGTTATAGAACCGAATTATAAACATTATCTTATCTGATTTTTTTTATATATGTTTTATCTATTTTGTATTATGACAAAATATTATATTAAAAAATATATGATTTTGCATGCCTATTCTTATTGGGATTATAATTATATTTGAGCAGAAAAATATGGTAGTACTGTATTCATATATATTGTTTATCAATTTAGATGTTAACTGCTTCATTTTTAAAAAAGATATAGGACACATACTACATTCGGAAACATAATCAAAAATCTGTTGAAGAACTTTCAGTGAGGAAATTTCTTAGACCACCCTTTTTAGTATTAATAATTGAAGAAAATCTTTATTTTATATGTAGTCAGATAACTTTATCCATTATAAAGTATCAACATTTTTTTTGTTCATTTACACCGAATCTCTGGAAAATTTTCTCATTGCTTAGTGTTATATTTTTATTTTATTACATCATGAATATGGTGAGTAAGCTGTTAAAGTTTTATGTTCGTTTTTATGACAGCAGTATAATATTTTGTAACGCTGTCATCTAAAAAAAATCAATCAGTATTCTAAAAATAATTATGTATGTATGATATATTTGTATTTGAAATATTTTTCCTGAGACTAGAGACTTTTCTGCATTTATAAATATAGTTATATAATTTTTGAAAAAAATACATTTGGTTCTCCGACAAAAAAAATCGTTCTGATATATATATATATATATATATATATATATATATATATATATATATATATATATATATATATATATATATATATATATATATATATATATGATAATTGATGTCATATCTCGCTTAACATTTAAGCAAATGTCAGAATAATTTGTATTATAAAGTCAACTTTATAATTAATACTTTTCTTAATAAAAAAAATCTCACAAAAAAAACATTATATTTATGGTAAATCTTTATAAAGCGGTCGTTTTATTTTTGTCTTGATTTCAAATAAATCGTTTTTCTATAATTATAAAAATTTAAATCAATGTGTGATATACTTATTATATATTTTAACATTTTAAAACTAAAAAAACACGATTCAGATATATAAATAATGAACTGTCAAAATGACGATCAAAAAACGAATACCATTAAAAACGCAATTGCACGATTCCAAGAGAGAGATGAAAAAATGAGAGTTCTTTTAGGATCAATCAATACATACTTCTCTTTCGAATTTACTATTGAAAATCTTTTGAATTTACTGAATTACAAAAATAAATCTATAGAGCAATAAGCGTTTATTTTTAAAATATCGAGTCGCTAGTTGTATATAATAATACAATCGATGAATTTGTTTCAAAACAGTTTTCCCTTATGGAACAACGCGAAACGGTATAATTTTTGAAAGACTTTGAAGAGGCGTTAGTAATGTTTTTTAAACGTGTATCGAAGAGAGAAAAAAAGGAACGGTGACCGCATGCGAATGTGTTGCTAAAAATTTAGCACATATTTGCATTTCGTTTAAATATTTATGGCGATCGAGTCGGTTGGTTGGCGAGTGCAGCGACCTGCGTTGCCACTTTCCCCGTTACTATAATATAATATAATACTACTTACTTACTATATTCATACTGCAACGTCATCTTTGCTAAATTTCTTTTTACAACTAAAATTAATAAAATAATATAATCGATAACGCGCCAGCCTTAATTATATTCAAACATCGACAGCATTCAATTCGATCTGAAATCGTTGTATCAACCATATTCAACCTTTCTTCGACATTATATATATTGTAATAATATTGTTAAAATATTGTAAATAGCTTATGGATAAATCAATAGTTTTTCAATATCACTAAGGATTTTTCAATAACGTATACATTTTGATTTTATATTTTTTTGTCATTCAGAATCTAACATGTCAAAAAATCGTTCTCAATTTTGACAACTATGAACCATGATGATCTCTTATGTGTAAATTTATCTATGTCAATTTCATATTGACTAGTAAAAATTGGCAACCATTCTACTACTGATTTTATTTTTGAATAATCGAAGAAATGCAAATGATCTAATATTTAAAATCTATTTTATTTTTTTTATTCTCATTTACTTAAAAATAAGTACGATATTTCACTGAGCCGATTCAAACTGATTCATATAAAGAAACCTTTCAAAATCGCTAATGCTATAAAACGGACTTTTGTACATTCGACACAATAAAATATACACGTCATTAATAACTATCGGCTATAAATGCGCTTAAAGAAACATTTAATATTACTTTATAAAAAAATACATATTAAATAGTTTCGATGGGTTCTTTGCTTGACAAATTAATTCATTTTGTAGAAAGAATCTCCAATTTTGAACAATCGTTTAAATAAAATCATGTATTTGTGATAAGACGTTGAAATGATCAAAAATATATTATAAAAATAAATACGATAAAAATTGTAAATATACAATTACATTCAAATTACAATATTAGTTTAAATACGGCAGATTCATCCAACCTATAAGATCACAAGTTGTACGCGGTCTATTATATTTAAAATAAAACTCAAAATAGTAATTGAAGTTCAATGGAAATTTACAAATATTTTTTTAATATTATAGATTAAAGCTAATGTTTATATTATTTACATTTGACGGGTATAAAGTCATTTACGTTGACGCGTCAAACAGAATTAATGAAACGTTGACAATATTTTAGGAAAAAATATATGTGCTTATCTATAATACTTTTTCCTCTTTATAAAATTATTTTAAAAACTATCTTTATATACGCACCGTTATTAAAAAGTATTAAGTTAATTAACTCCGATTATATTACGTTAAACAATTAATTAACAGTGTTTAAAATATTTGTATTTTTTATTCATTATCGCACGTTTACAAAAGTCGGATTAAAAATTAATTTGATGTATTCTCAAAAAGCTTGAGAATCACAGTCATAATTAACACATTTGTTTAGAGTTAATATTTCCTCTGTGCGAATGTGAATTATTATACTCAACGTTTTTTTTTAATTACCGAAATATATTCGTATTTTCGATTTGTAAATTTAATTTACATACATTCGTATTGTGTATTTAAAAATATTATATATATTTTTATATGTTTGATGATTTCAAACGTAGAACTGACGACTCGATTATTCGATATTGAAAATTTCGATTAACGAAAGTGAACACTTTAATTTTTATATATATATTAAAATAATCGATAGTTTGATATTCGATAATTGTTCGAGACCGAATTCGTCGAGTCATAAAAAAAGGCGAAAGAGATTGAGAAAGAGTGAGAGAAAGAGAGAGAGAGAGAGAGAGAGAGAGAGAGAGAGAGAAAGAAAGAGGGAGAAGAAAAGTGCACGCGTGCGAATGTGATGTTATCGCGAGCATTCCGTGAATATGGAGAGAGCGAGAGTAAAAGAATTTGATAGCGCGATGATTCGTTTCTCGATATTGGTGAACATCGGTGAGCGCGCGCGCGCGCGTGTGTGTGTGTGCGTGTCGGTTCGATAAAATCGCGTTTGCGCCGTGTTTCGCGGCGAACGTGGCGCCATCTGTTGCGTAGAAGAGCAAACGAGGGCCACGTGCCGGTCATGTGACCACGTGTTTTCGTTTCCCGCAAAAATAAAAGTCGCATCGCACACTCGCGGGCTTCCGTGACGCGCATCGACGCTCAACATGTGGGACGCGTTAACGTCGCCGTAATGCGCAATTATTGCTCTTTTTTTCTATTTTTTTTCGATCTGCGAAAACCGCGTTCGTTATCGATCGCCTCTCTTTACGCACTTTTTTTGTTTTGTTTCGTTAAAAAGGCGGTGATTTTCAACATTTTGTCGAAAGGGTTAAAATATTTTATGACCGCAATCTAAGATTTATTTATAAATCTTAGATTGTGAATTGATGTGTTTTTGACTACTGTTTTTATTATTTGATTTCGAAAGAACTCTAGTTATTACCTATTTTTTTGCCTTTTTATGTTATTAAAAATTTGAACATTATCGAAATAAAATAAGATATTTGTCTCTGTATTTATTAATTTCCAATAATAATTATTAATTTGTCGTTTTTTATTTATTTTGAGAGCCAGATATATGATTATTATTTACAAATGAGAAAAAATATTAGTCATTGGTTTTTAGACATGAGAATTGTATTTACAGCATATCTCAATTTAAACTCAGTCATTCTAATTTTCAAATATAATTTTAACGATAACTGAGTTTATATATATATATATATATATATATATATATATATATATATATATATATATATATATATATATATATATATATATATATATAATTGAATTTAATATATAACTGATATAATAATTTGTGCCTAATTTAATAAATTGAATCGCGATATATCAATATAAGATATTCAACGAGTATTATAAAGACCAATGAATTTTTGTAGAATCCATAATTTAAATAATCGTTGATGGTCGACATTTGATTCATTATCCCGCCAACAGTTGATTTTCTATAGTTTCATATAATATCCATTTTTATCAATATTTATATGAGGTTGTTCTTAAGAAATCAATAATTATGTTGTTTTTTTTATTTTTAGAAAATAACCGACCACTGTGAACGTTAATTTACTAAATCGTAAAAACAGCATAGTGTGACGAATATATTTTTAATGAAATAACAAAAATTAATTTGGAAAAAATGTTGAATATAACTTATTGAAGCACGCATGCCCGTGGAAAATTGATCGAACAAGATATGAAACATAAAAAGGGTAATTTAATTTTTGTACTCTTTCGTCCTTTTCACGCAAACGCTCAGATGCGATAAGTAAAAATGGGATAACGATATGATAGTCGATTACATCGCAATTATGCACAACAACATCATGTAATTGTGAATACAATGACAAATATGACCTTTATGTATTCTGATTACGGACTACAATAGCTTGACCGAATAATGAATTATCCGCGAATAGTTTTGCTGCACTATTGATAAATATTGTAACCGCCATGTTATAATTGCTGACAATTGCAATTTAAGGTTTACTATTGCATAAATTACTATTTTTAATTATAATACATATTGTTTTTAGATAAACGGTCTACTCGGGTTTAATTCATATCACGATGATTCAGTAAAATCCAGAAATTGAGAGCCTTTTTGCTCACAAAGGTCATTTTTAGCAATGGTCTCCAATGGAGGCCGTATTAAACAAAAAATTGTGAAATTAGGTAAATGAAAAGTCGGAAACATATAGACATTTAGACTTAGGTAATTTAAGTTGATCGTGAAAATATTGACTCCAAAAAAAGATTTTTTGCAAAGTCCAAAAATTTGTGACAAAATGTATGTGTTTTCAAAAAAAAAAAAAACACTACATAGGAATATAAAAGGTCACAATTGTTAGCTCAAAAGGCCTCATGCGGTCTTAAGGTCACAGGTTCCTCATCCCTGGTCTGTATAATGGTTTAGGATTTGTAGATTATTGTATTTATTGATGGAATAAGTGAATTGATATTGAACTATATCCCTATTTGATAATACAAAATAGCCCAATAGTAATTAATTTGTGATCTTATAAAAAATGTTAATGATTTTTATTTTATTCATTTTTATCGATAACGGATTAAACTGTTATAATTTACAGTTATTGAAGAAGATTTAATAAAAAAATACAAGTAAATTCTATAGGTTCTTTAGTTTTACGCCATTTTGTAGCATTATTGATAGATCGAAAGTGCTTTATTTAATAGTTAAATAAAAAAAAAACTATATACAATGTAACATTATTAAATTGGACTTTAGATTTAATTGCAAAGGATTACGCACATTGAGTTGTTTTCAAAAGAATCATATAAAAAACAAGATTCTTTTCGCTGACACATCAATGTAATGACAAAACTAAAATGCGGAAATACTATAAATAAATGATAAATATAAATTTATCATTTTGCATTGTTAGATCAATATTGTATTTATACTTCAATAGTTATTTTTTATGTAGATAGTAAAGTTGTTATTTTGAATGTTTAGAAAAATCAAAATTCAACTCTCAATCTGACAAATTCACGATTAAATTCGGAAAAGTTTAATCGTGGTAAAATATTGAAATATTTATTTATATTATGATTTAAATATACATAATTCAACAACACTTGAATGATTTTTTTTAATCATTTGAAATTAATTATAAATTAACTATTCAAACTGTTTACATTGATAGCTATTGGTAAAAACATGATATACACCATTGATTTTCAAGGCTAAAACTAGAAAGAAATCAATCCGGTTAATGCATTTTCTACAGAAAAGATAAATTCGTATTAATATAAACAATATTTTTCTCTTTTGTTGTGATATTAATATTAATATTTATTTGTTTATTAAATTGTGTTTGTGGCCGTTAAAATAATGACAGAAATTATCACAAAACAAGTTCAAAAGTACATCGGGTGATTTTATTGCTGAAATTTATATAAATACGATTGGATTTTGTAAGATTTTTAATCTGACTATTTGACGATTTATTTTTTAATACATAATTTAAAAGATTAATGAATTCATAACTAATGAATGAAAGTCTAAATATCAAAAATCCCATTTTGTCGGTTCATCGTCAAAGTTGAGCAATTTTAATTTACCTTTTTTTTCTCGTAAAAATGCATTTTATTATTTATAACTATTAAGAAATTCTGCGTCTAGAAAGAAATAATAAATAAGATTACAAAAAAGTTAACATGTAACCGTTAAAGTGCAAAAGTTAAAGTGAAAAATAAGGACAATAATAATTGATTTTTAATAAATAGAATTGACGTTTCAAATACTTGTATTAAATATATTAGGAGTTTTCGATATAAATATTTTGATATTGTACATATTTATAAATCGTTCGTAAACACATTTCTTTAAACCTATTTCTCCATAGATTTTTATTCTATTAATTTATTATTTTAGAAAATAATGTAATGTTATAAATCTCCACAAATTACTTAGATTATCTTATATAAAATATTGTTTCAAACTTGATATAATGTTAATATAGTGCAATTTTGATAAATATGTTTATTTTTTCAATAATTTTAGAGTAAATTCACATGGAAAATGTTTAGAATTGATTAATATAAGTATTTAAACGTTTTTTTTTATTCTTGCAAATCAATTACATCCCCTTAAAAGTAATCTCCGTCCGATAAAACGCTTTTTCCAGTTCTCGAAACAGTCGGAATAGTCTTTTTCCGGTATAGCCTTCAAGACCTTCTTCGATTCAGTTTTTATCTCCTCAGAATAGCCAGAAGTCGTACGGATCCAAATCAGGCGAATACGATGGTTGCGGAACGACATGAATCAAGTTTTTGTAAAAGTCGTGAAGAACCAATGCATTATCGTGATGAAGGAACCAAAAGTTGTAAAAACACGTATAACTCGGAGATAATTAAATCTTTTGACAAACAGACGTTGGCAAATGTTATAGACAGTTCTACCAACCTAATTTTGCCTTCCTAATGCCCGGGAGTTTTAAATGACAATTTTACCTCACTTTTTGATCACAGTAGTATAATGGCGATTTACACGATTCGTTATAAAAGAAATACTCGGATTAGTATTTTTTTTTTTTTTTTTGATTTCTACACGATTTCCACATAATGGAGTTAAACGACGATTTGTCGACGCCGCTAGTCCATTCACCCTGACTTCAATTTGGAAACGGTTTTAGTTTTTAACAATGGCGTTTCTAAAAGAAAATTTGACAACGAACACTCTTCGCTGTAAACGGCGCGTTCAAATCGTACGCGCGGTTGTTTTTAACAATGAGTTACACTTGTTTTTTTCCAATAAAACTGTTTAAATATCAGTATCGAATTAAAATTAGGTGTAATTAGAAAATAAAATTAATAAATAATATTTACGTAAAGTTGATAGAAATTCATAACAGTATCACAATATTTTCATATGTAATCTGTATGAATATTTTGTTACACTTTCATTGTAATGAATTGTAGTTAAAATTGAGATGTATGTAAAAGAATAATTATTTTTATTAAATATTTGCGTGATTGTTGTGTGCATTGAAGTGAAACTATTTTGTATAAGTTGTATATTGTTTATTGTTTTATATATATATATATATATATATATATATATATATATATATATATATATATATATATATATATATATATATATATATATATATATATATATATATATATATATATATATATATATATATATATATATATATATATATATATATATATATTTTGAATTGAATGCAGTTAAGTGCATTCCGTCACAAGCGAAGATCGCTTAAACTTTGGTCTCACATTGGAGATTAAGTGGGAAAATCGAGAGGATTTAACAGTTTGCGCCTCGACGAGCAACAGGGGTGATAGAGAGAGAAACACGTATCGCGACAAGCGGTTAGACAGAGCAAGCACTATCTCTGTCTGCTGCTTATTATTAACACACTGGTTTATATAGTGTTCGTATCTAGTACAGTCAGACACTGTGTAAAAAAAATGTTTTACATTTTCAAATATTATTTGTCGATAGAATATTTTTTTTATATTAAATAATATACGATAAAATTGAAAATTTAGTGAATATGTAATTTAGAATGTTTAATATTTATTTAAAGTATATTTTTAGTAGTCGCGTTTATTTTAAGATTTTTGATAAAAAAAAATGTAAGAAGGCAGACAGATTTTTTTAAGTCATAATTTATTAATAACAAATTATTTAGTATATTTAAAAAAAATATCAACAAATTTAACATAAAAAAAAAACATTGGAATCTATATTATTTATAGATTCAAATTTCAGCTAAAACAAACACCGGGAAGTGCTCAAAAACTCGATTATAATATTCCACCCAGCCAGACAAAGTGAATCTTATATAAAAGTGTGTATTTTTTAACATAGTGGCAATATATATATATATATATATATATATATATATATATATATATATATATATATATATTTTTTTTTTTTTTAAATAAAAATAAATAAATTTGATGTGACTGTACCAATCACGAAGCGCTCATTTGAAAGACAGTCAGATACACACATACACACACACACGTATAGAATAAGATAAGTCGAACGCGGTATGAGTACGCATAATCGCATCAGCCGTCTCTCTCTGACGCGACGCGTTTGTATAGCGGCGTCTCTTTTCGGTTTCGGGCGTCGCGTGACCTTCGGTGTCGCATTCCCTTTTCAATGAATTTATTCCCTGTTTATCGCAACGCGAAACGACTCGTTAACTCGATTCCGTGGACATTTCTTTCAATTATCACCATTAAATTTATATATATATATATATATATATATATATATATATATATATATATATATATATATATATATATATGTATGTATATATATATTTATACAAATAACCGCTGTTAAAAATAATATTTCAATAAATACAATAAATAGTTAGAGGAATTTTAATGAATAAATAATAATAAAATTATTATACGCAACAACGGTGGCATTTTTGTTACAGCTTTGACTATCTCACGATGTGATAACGCTATAAATTTATCTTATAAGATAATATCAAATAACACCAAGTAAAGCAATTTTTCAATCGTAGTTTTTAAATTTGAAAATATTTAATTTTTATATCAATTAAAAAATATTTTCATTTTTATATATTGTCATACGTCGATTTTTTTTTCATTCATTTTAAATTTTTACATATAACGTATGCAAATCTCGTATGTATATTTATAAAAAAAATAAAAACTTCTATAGCGTTTCGATTTTGTTACATCAATGAATTATTTTTACAATTATATATATATATATATATATATATATATATATATATATATATATATATATGTATATATATAAGGTAAAACAGTAACTTTTTTTGTTTATATTGAGTATATGCTCATCGAATATCTTTACATGTCCATTATATAAAAAATTAGAAGTATAATTTTACAACTATTAAAATTATTTAATGAATAATATTTTTTTCAAAAAAAAAAAAAAATGTGGGTACACGTAAATTTGTCGCATGTTTTAGGGCGAATATAAAAGTTATATAAAATTAAAAACTGTTAAAGTCAATGAAACAACAAGATTAATAAAGTTACAATGGTTAAAATATAGTTTTTATTTATATTTTGAAAATTTTTGTTGCTTTTAAAAGTACGCGATCACTATAGTTAAATTTGTTGTTGTTTTTTTTAATGATATTAATTTAATTTTATGATTAAATTTTAGATTTAACTAATAATACATACTCTGATATTTCATAATGTTCGATGTAAAAATGCATGTTAGAAATAGAATCCATGAGTAATTTCTTTATTTTAAAATAGCGAGTGCAGGGAATCAGCATTCAAGACTTTTTTTATTAGGTATATCGATTTGTTTTCGTTATTTTAATTTAAATTTGATTTTTGTTGCTTGCCCATTGTAATGGTGTATGATATGAAAATTAAATTAATAATGAGAATATATTCTTTTTATTTATATGTATTTCAATTGATCCTCAACATACTTTACAATTGAGAATTTAATAAGTATACAAATATTAAAAAAAATATATAATATTAATGTAAGAAATTTTTGCAGAAAAAAAAATAGATGAAAACATTTTTTTATATATATATATGTATAAAGAGGAATAATGATACCTAAATAAAAAAAATGCTTTGGGAATTTATTACGTTGTGGCAACATTTGGCATACAAATTGTAAATAACGAAAGGCAAAAAGCCGGTGAATCTTCCGTCTCTCTCACTTCCGTTTCTTTGAACCGTGATGGAAAGAGACGGCAACAACTCAAAGGCACCGATAACAAATGATCTAATTGGCCTATTTTTATCCCCACTCACGTAGCAACTGGCCTCAGATACTTGCGTTTACTTGTAATTTATGTATAATTAGCATCATCTAATTATATCACGCGACTGCGTAAATATTAAAAAATATAATTTCGCTATTTGAATTTATTACATATATTTTTTTTGAATTTTGAAAATACATTTATTTTTAGATCGTTATCGGAATTTAACGTTAAAAATATTTTTTTTATACATCAATAATATTTTATATGAAATTTCGTATAGAGCTTATCCTGACATCTATTAATCAAAAATAAAACTATTTGTTATAATAATTTAAAAATATAAGTAAAATATTTTATATTTTTAATTGTTTATATAAAACGAACGTTATTATTTAGAAAATTTATTATAAATCATTAATGATATAATTATATTGATTAATACACAAATTACAATTTTGATTGAGATTTTTTTTTATATTATATTGATAAATTATTATTTTATATAATTAAATTGAATTATCCTTTATAATTTATTAAAATATATTATAGTGTTTAATTCAGTCATAATCAATTATATATATATATATATACTGTAAAGATACATACTAAGGAGACAATCAGGTAAAGGGGTACACTAATGAAAAAAAATTGGAAACCTCCTATTTAGAAAATTTATATTATTTATTTTTAAATATATTATTTAGGAAATGAGAATAAACTAGCGGGAGCAAGAAAAATCTTTCTCCGTTGTGTGATTAGAAAATATAATAAATGAACATTCTTTTTTTTTCTATTATTATATTATAAATGCCTTAGTGTAAGTTCGTATATATTTAAATTTGACATAAATTTATATTTTTGTTACAAAAAAAAATATATATATAAGAATTTATAATGTGTATACATATGCAAACTGGTACATATTTTATGGGGGATGAAACGGGATTATTGCCTAACTAAATAAAGGTAAGGGCGAATCACCCTTGGGCATTTTAATATTGGCTATTGAGATATGATCGGTATCACGATGTTGTGATTATATTTAGTATTATTTTTTTTAATAAATGATTTCATTCAGAATATATAGTTTATTATTATAAATAAAAATTTAAAATTTGATATATAATAAAAAGGTATAGTTACAGGTTGCGTTCATCTGTCTTTTTATTGGTATTCGGAGGTTGGACGTCTGCAAAACAGGGGCTATAAATCAGTAACCGTGTCCCATTTGGTGAATTGCAACCAACGCCGCCCACTGCTGTTCAAACTTTGGCGAACCTTTGTCACGATATTTGGGGAATAAGGGGACATGTCGTTTTTCAACTCTACTTTGGACGCGTTGAAAACGTTTTCTATTATCAGTGACGTTTCAAAAGTTTATAAAAATTGTCGACGAGATGTTACCGATCAAAAACTAGATTCAGTTCTAATTCTGTGATGGTTGATTTATAAAATAGGTATTTACCGCTTGTTATATAAGGATTATTCAAATCGGATATAATTAAAAATACCCTATATATAATATCGAATTTAAAGAATATTGATCAATGTAAAAAATATATTTATATATATATATGTACATGATGTATGTGATATTTTGAAAATCATATCGATGATCAAAATCGATTTGTTACGCCACTGGATTAATATAACATTACCGTCACAAATGGTTACTGTACCTTTGGGGCATTTCTTTTTTTTGCGAGACATAATTTAGACGTCATTAGGATGAAGAGGGATGCTCGAAGAGTGGATGATATGATGATATCGAAGGGGAACAACCCTATCTTAAATCAAACTTTCGTCGCAAATAGTAATTTAAATTGCGAAATTTTGTTATGGATAATTTTCACGCGTTTATAAGCCAAGCATTTTGATTTTTTTTAAATATGCAAAATAGTATATAAAAAATAACATATTTATTATTTCTTGAATATTGATAAATTATTATAATTGGAAAGAATTGATGAATAAGTATAATGAGCTATAGTATTAATCGATAAAAATGAATAAAAAGGATTTAGTTTTAGCATATATTTATGTTTACAATAATATTTAAAAAAATCAAAAATTATTCACGTTTTATATCCGGAGGAAAATTTTTCACATTCATGTTATAAAATAAAATTTTGATGACAAAAAAGGCTGAAAAATAAATAAAATCAAATATAATTATATATATATATATATATATATATATATATATATATATATATATATATAATTATATGTGTGTGTGTGTGTGTGTGTATATTATGTGCGCAAAAACTTGAACATTCATATAAAAATTATAACAAAAATACTTACTTGCTGTGAATAGGAATATTATTATAAAAATTTTATAATATTCTTCATTCAATATTGCATTTGTTAAAAAATATGCTAATAAAGCAAATGAGATTGTTACCCAAAATAGACAATTTATTAATGTGCGTTTGCTGCGTTTAATTTTTATTGGTTTTTTATTATTTTCGATAGGAAAACTTCCGGTTGTATAAAGCGTATCCAATAGTTTATCCTAGTGAATAAAATTAAAAAAATAAGTTGTGTATATATATATTTTGTATAAATGAATAAGATTAATATTTCAATATAAATGACGACTAAATCTGTTTAAATACATGTAAATAATGTTTAAACTAGTGATTAATACAAAACAAATTGTTCAAAGATCGCACGAATAATCGTCAAAAAAGTGACAATAGACTACAATTATTCGAATGGCTTTTGAAAATAATTATTTATTATTTAGCGTTTTAAAGAATAATAATAAAATTCATATTGAATATAAAATTTAGAACCCAACTTATTTTTGATTAAAATTACTTATGCAAATTTGATGTAAACATATTTGAAATCTGAACGGTTCACGTATATATATATATATATACAGTAGAATTATGTAATTTCGTAATTATTATCATTAGATAAATGGATTTCAAAATACATACTTTTATTTGAAAGCGTTCATACAACCATTTAATAGCGTTTTCATCATCAATTGGAATGTTTTCCATTGGTATTCTCGAAATATGACAATGAAGACGAAATTTTTTGCCTTTCGCAAAGTTTAGTGGTGTCGGAAGTACCTTTGAAATTAAAATATTGCTATGATTATCGATATATATTTAAGTAATTATGAATATGTTACATAAATGTTGAAAATGAGTTTTGATTTTTAATTATATACATTTATTTTCAAAACTAACGTTATCAGTTCTTTCATATCCCATTGTTATATCATAAACTACATTTATTTTCCCATGAAGTCCTTGTAAATACGTTAAAAAGCCCTTTGTTCTTGGTGTGAGAAGATGTTTGAATAGTGGCAAATTCCTTTTTTTGGCGAATTCCAAAGATAAATTATACTTTTCTTCAGTGAACCTTGTTCCTTCGGGATAGAGAACAAACTAAAAACATCTTCTTGCTAATTTAATGAATTACTATCTAGTTTGGTGTAATTTCGTTATAATTTACCATTGTATAATTTGGGAGATCTGAAACGTCATTGAGGTGTTTCAAAATTTTAGTTTTATCCTTTTCGAAAGATCTAGTTAAAAATAAGTGTTCATTGAAATAAGCAATCCAACCAAATACTGGTACAAAATTAAGTGATTTTTTCATGGCAATTTTAAAACTCTGAAATGAAATTTTAATTTAATAAATACGATGTAATTGCTATATATAATAAATGAAAATATTATAAATATTCATTAATAATTTCTATGTTCATATTGTACTCACGTAAGAAATATATGGTATTCAGTATAATATATTATATACTGGTTTTAATAAATCAACAATTAATAATTTGAAACAGTATACACAAAAATTGAAAAGTTTTTAAATATTAAAAAATTAAAAACGTTAATATATTAATATTTATAATAAATAATATTTAATATTTACCCCAAGCATGTGAAAAACGTTCATTAATTGCGATATTACAAAGTGATCAACTTCATGTGAATGATTGCAAATACCAAAACAGTGTTCTTTTCCAAAACATTTCTCAAAATCTTCTTTTTCTGAATACAAAATTAAATCAGACATGCTCCACCATTCCGAAAAAAATACTAAAACTAATTATCAAAATGTTTTAAAAAAATTAAATTGAATAGGAATAATTATTGAACGTGAAATTACGCTGATTAAGAGTGTATGCGTAATGATAATTTGTAGAATTTCAAGAATGTCTTTCGGTACTTACAACAATTGGTTGTAAAATAAATGTAATTGTTGATTAATCTGCAGAGACGTTTTGAAAAGTGCCTCAATGTAAAATATAAAAATAACTGTACAAGAGCTAACATGGTGCCGGAGAATACATATGAAGTTAAAAATACGAATATAATAATATTTTCATTGATCTTCTCTATTAAGTTTGACATTCTGATGAAAATCTGTAACAGATATAAAAATATACATATTTATATTTACAAACTATAATTAAATATGCAAAAATGATTTCTAATTTTTTATGAAATATTTATTAAAAATCATGTTTTACAATAGATTGATGCAAAAATTTGGTACCAATTGATATTGCATTACAAAATTAAAATGAGTTTAAATATTATTTTTGGTAAATGATTAAGTTGTTTAATTATTATAAAAATCAAACAAATTTTGCATATTAACCTTTGTATTCTCAATTTATTTAATTTTATTTTAGTTAATTTCGTGTGGTTTTCATTTTTCCTATTCAAAATATTAAATTATTCTATTTAAATCTAATATTTTTTAAACAAAAAAAATATTTGTAAATAACATAATAGTTGTAAATAATACAAAAAATTTAATTTTAATTATTTTATTTTTTTTGTATACAGATTTTTATGTAAACGTTTGATTTTCGTTAATTTAACAAACTGGTTTTCTTTATAATCTGACTAATTTTATTGCTATGCATAATTTTTATAAAAAAGTGTTTTGTGATAATGACGATCACGAGCTGTCGACTCGGTTGAAGAAAGTATCAATTTACAGGTAGATAAGGGTTAAAAGAGGGTTAGTATATTAAAATTACGTTATAAATATAATTTTTTTTTTATTGATGATGTTCTTTCATACCTTGATTTGTAATCGATTCTATTTCAAAATGTCCAGTTAATAAGAACGGCAATTAGTTAAATTTTTACAAAATATTAGTAAAATATACGTATTTTGTTGTTGATTTGATGATTGTAAATGTTTATAGTACATGTTTACACATAAATTTACATTTATAAAGATTTTGCATATTTAATCAAAATTAATCGCATTAAAATATCGAAAAATTGTATTTACTTTTAATGTAAAGAAGATTATCATATTTAATATCGATTATTTCAGCATTGTCTGAAAACATGATTTTAATTGTATGTGAATATTTCTATATTTTTTATATTATTTGCAAGTATATTTTTAAGTACATGTAAATAATAACAAAGTTCAACTAATGATTAACAAATGATTCGTTCAAAGGCCATATGAATTATTAACTCTTCATAAAAATTTCTCAAACGTTTATCTTATTTCATAATTATTAAATTAAGTAAAATATCTGTTTCACTTAATATAGAACAAAATTTTGGTAAAAAAATATTTCAGATTTATTTTTTCAAAATTAAAAAAAAAAATAAAAAAAAATCTTTTGGTTTTAATTGTAATATCGGATAATTTTTTTCAATGATGAAAAAATTATAATATTTTTTTAATATTAATAATCTTTTTATAGCAGCAAATTTATTTATTTTATTCAGAAAAATTGAATAAAATAAATAAATACATATACATAAAAATCTTCAACATAAAATTTTTATTTTATTAAAAAAAACAAAAATAAATTTCTATTATATATTAGGGAAAATTTTATTAAATTAAAAAAAAATATTCTCAGCCTTATCAGTCTTGATAATCATATTAAAAATAGACATTCAATATTGCATAATAACGAACTTCGTTATATTGTTTGGATATTAATAATGTTTACAAAAAATTTATAACATTTTTAGATTACGCTATTTTTTCTAAGTATCCTAAAAAATTTTAAAATTTACAAAGTTCAGACTAATCTTAAAGGATTTATATTTTTAAAAATTTTGTTTGATATGTGTATAGTTAAAAACTTTTCGCATGAATTTATAAACGCTGCGTGAAAAACCGACGATTTACACCATCTTCATGAAATGTTTATCGTGCCTCGGAGGGTAGTTTTTGAAAGTAGTAAAGGGTTTATTCGTATTTATATATTTGCGAGTGTGTGTGGGTGTCTATTTTTATAGATATGAGATAAAAATAAATCCCTACATATTGAGTATCAACGTCTATCGTTTGGTTTATTAACGACATTTGGGAGTATCATTTTTATTAATATATAGAGTGATTTATTTTTATGCTTATTTTTGTGTACGTGAATAATATATTTAATTTTAACGATGTTTTTTTTAATGATTCGACTGTCGTTATGTTTATTTTTAAAGACGTCTTGTATAAAAGTATATACTTTGAAAATGAAATAAAAATTAACGGTTTATTGATTGATTGTATACTTTTTTTTAAGAAAAAAAATTTGGTTAAAATTTTAAGATGTTTTCATTTGAAAAAAATAAGATTTATAAAAGGTTTTATATTTCGCTTATTCAAGGTCTTATAGTTTTGTGTTTTGTCTTTAGATTTTTGAAAATTGATTTTAATTTATATATAGATTAACTAATATACAAATCTTTATATTTGACATGAAAATAATTTATATAATTTTGATACATACATATATAAGATAATATGATTGTCAATAAGTTATTTTTTTAATTAAAAAATTAATCTAAGATTTGTAACTTTTATCACTTATTTTTTTGTAAGTCAATTTTATCGTTTACTTTTCTACAAATAAATTTCACGACATGCGATTCCAGATAAAATAAATTTCCGATAAGGTGTTTTTTTTCGATTTTCGAAATTCGTGCGAATAAATTGAAAATGGCGCGCAGTCGAGTGCGAACGCGTCACCTTATCAGCGTGACGTCACGGCCGATCGATAGATGGAAGGGGTACGAGGGTGAGTCGTAGCGGGGGATGGAGAGAGAGAGAGAAAGAAAGAGAGAGAGAGGGAGAAGGTGAGAGGCGGGGGTATGTTGCGCACGCATCCCCTCCGTGTCTGTATAGATAGACTAGGTGCACCCGTCACAACAACGCACATATCGCCCATAGTCGCTCGCGAGTCGCGGACGTTGACGGTGGCGCCATTCGTAAACAGTGCGCGTGTGACGGTTGCGGTCGTCGCACGCGGCGCCAGCGTTCGTTTCCGTTTCCGGCGATGCGCGAACGCGATTCGCTTCACCGGTAGCTCGACTCTTGCGATTATTCGAACGTAAAGTATGTCATTTAACGCATTCGATACGGCGATCCGGTGCTCGAAGGGCACAAACGATCAAAACGCGTTCGTCACTTTTTCAAATATTTTTTTGACATGTTTACAATCTGACACTTGTATATATATACTATAATAAAATAATATATATACTATAATAAAAAATTGCACGATTTGATTTTATTACATATATTACATTAAACATAACAATACATTAAAATATTGAATAATTATTATTAATTTATAAATATTATTTTATATGACAATTTAAGATGATTATTAAATGATGATCAAAATATACAATAAAAATTCTTAAAATAAAAACATTTTCAGTAAAAAGTTAAATAAAATAGAAAACATGTATTAAAATAGTACGTAAAAATATTAATACGAATATGTAATATGTAATATTCAAATATACATGTTTTGTTTTTTTTCTTTTCTTTGATCGAAAGAAACATATGTTTAATATAAAACGATACATTAAAAATATTGATATTACGCTGAATAAAATCATTATATTTTTAATAATTAACAATGATTAAAGTATGTCGTCGAACATATGTTTTAGTAAGTCGATTAAAAAAATATCGCACGTGATTTATATCACACTGTTGCACATTTATAGCGTGACGTTTGCGCAATGACAAAATTAATTAACCGACCCCCCCTCAACCTCTCCCCTCATATCGTCTACTTTTTTATTTAATTAAAAAAAAAACATTACGCCACTATCAATCTATTTCATTCATTTATTTTTCTTTTTGACATTCCATTTTCCGATCCGGTAGACGTTTATTCGCCGGTAATGTAGGTTATAAAAGGATCGATAATACAATATAGGCATGTTCTATTATATATAATACTATATAGTATTTTTTTTTTTTTGAAAATGCACGCCTATTCGACAGATATAAATATTACGATTTTTTTCATCTATTATATATTTTATTCTTTGTATTAATAAAATATTGTATGTGGTAATAAATTTACATAAATTTCGTTTGGAATTAAAGAGCGAGGCGGGTATTAATGCTTTCATTAATAATTCATTAGCTTATTATTCATTTTGAATCGGCGCTCGTTTTCATTCATCTCACTGAAAACGCCTAGTGAAATTGAGATTCTATAATATTTTCATCATAATTCCGCTTAATTATATTTTGTTATCATTATAGTTAATACAATATTATAACACTGTGATCAAAAAGTAAGATGAATTTGTTCATAAAAATGTATTTTCTTTATTAATTTTTCCAAATCAATTTCATCCCCTTAAAAGTGATTGTCGTTCTATAAAACGCACTTTTGCCAACGTTTTTTCCAATATTCGAAACAGTCGGAATAGTCTTTTTGCGGTATAGCCTTCAAGAACTTCTTCGATTCGGTTTTTATCTCTTAAATCGTGTCAAAACGATGTCCTCGCATTGGTCTTTTGCGTTTGCTGAATAGCCAGAAGTTGCACGGAGCCAAATCAGACGAATACGAGTTAAGTATTTGTCAAAAAAGTCGCGAATAACCAATGCAATATGTCATGGTGCATTATCGTGATGAAGGAACCAAGAGTTGTAAAAACACATGTAACTCGGAGATAATTAAATCTTTTGACAAACAGGCGCTTGGTAAATGTTATAGATAGTCCTACCAACTTAAAAAAATACAATTTACCTGCCTTCCTAATGTCCGGGAGTTTTAAATGACAATTTCACCTTACTTTTTGATCACAGTAGTATATATTTTCATGATATATCGTTTTTTTTTAACTTTTCGTTTATTTTATCTAGGATGGCGATATATTAATAAAAGTTAACAAAATAACAAATAAAATTTTCATACAAAAATACGATGTAATATAATATTATATATTTTACGATTGGTTGTTTAAGTTTCTTAAATAGATTTATTAATAAAATATTAAATTTTATCTAGTCTCTAATTATAATCTGAATATTACATTACATTTAAAGATCAATGGATTTTAATATTTATAAAAAAATATATTACGTAGACTGAAATAATGAATGTTGGGTATTTTCAATTTTTATATCGATATATAATATAAATTTATACTTACATTTGCTTTTAATTAACAATGTATTTCTATTTCTAAAAATACACTTATTAATTATTTTTGCTCATTTTTTTATTCTTCAGGATAATCTATGGATTTTTCTGACTTTTTACGTGTAACATCTACTTTTATAGCCGGGATAAATTTTTCTCCCAGTAATTTTAATTTATTTTGTTCATTTTAATAATACTCGGTATTGTTGGGATTTTATCAAGGATTTTATGTGTGATATATAATATATTTATTTTTATTTCCCTATTTTATTTATTTAGTTATATTATATTATTTTTTTATTTTTAAATGCTTTGAATATTGTCTTTATTTTAAATCATTAACCCTTAGTTTATCGATTATGAGACAATTCGGTTACAAAATCTGCGCGTTAACAGTTTAAAGATTAAGTATAAATTTGTGTAATTTTTATTTTAATAATGCATAAATAGGTTAATTTAAAATCTATTTTACTTGTTTTACGCGATACTGCATATTAATGATAATCAAGGATGTTACTGTATGTATTTATATTGGTCGAGTTTTATAATTTTGCCAATTATAATATATTTATAATATATTTATTATATAATTATAATATATTTATTTTACAAATAAATATATTAAAAGATACATAATTTATGTTACATGTTTATCGTTATAACCGCAAAAGAAAACCTTTGGATATTTTACTTTTGACCTTTTTTACGCTTCGCGCAAATATTGTACAAGTTTTACATACAGAAATGACTATTTTTTTCATCTCGAGAGGATCTGGATATTTTTTTCAATTCCCTTGGGTGAATGAAAGTATATGTAAATAAGTAGGAAGTTTACACCCATCACCCCTCCGACATTGTTGACGTCAGTCATAAATTAGGTGTTGTTTTTAAATGGGAAGCAACTTTAGGGGATGTTACAGACCGCAAACAAAAACCGACTATATTTACAGTCTGTCTCAGTGTTCTTTAACCTTTTTTTACAATATAATTTCTGTATATTTATTTATCCTTTAGTATTATAATCGTTCATTTTTATTTTAGGTAGAATTTTGTTAATTTTATACTTTCAAATAAAATTTTTCAATCCGTATAAATTCGGGAAATTGGCTAGTAATAATTCTAAGATATCTAAAGAGTGCTGAATATTTTCAATTCTAACATTTTAGTACTATATTTATAATTTAACACTGATCAAAAATAAGGTGAATTTGTTTATAAAATGTAAATCCTTTGTTTATTCTTCCAAATCAATTACATCCCCTTAAAAATAATCTCCGTCCGATAAAACGCTTTTTCCAGTTTTCGAAACAGTCGGAATAGTCTTTTTCCAGTATAGCCTTCAAGACCTTCGATTCGGTTTTTATCTTCTCAATCGTGTCAAATCAGGCGAATACGGTGGTTGCGGAACGTTATGAGTCGAGTTTTTGGCAAAAAAGTCGCGAAGAATCAATGCAGTATGACATGGTGCGTTTTAAATGACAATTTCACCTTACTTTTTGATCACAGTAGTACGTCGAGTAATGGTTGTATTTTTAGTATTTATATGGTTATATTGTAAAATTGATTTTCTGACTCAAAGAAGTTGATAATTAAAATATACGTTATTAATTACGAAACACGAGTATCCGCATCCAATTATTCGAGTCATATATGAAAAATTAATATTACTAAGTGCGAACGACTCCCCCGAAAATTAACGACAATCCACCGTTCTAATAATGTCACAACAGAAACTAATGAAACCATTAACCGAGAATTGCGTAATTTTATGTAATTCAACAAGGGGTGCTTTTTGATACGCCGAAGGTTTTTACGTCTTTGCATCTTAAATCTCAAACGAAAATGTCATAGGTCAAACTGAGTAACGTTAATTCTATAAAATTAACACTGTCATTTGTAATCGTTACTTCGTACATGTATAACATGAAATCAATAAGCCTATAAAAGATCTCTGATCTACAAAATGTCATTATATTGTATGATTGATCATAAAAATAACGGAATTATATACAGATAAGTATTTATGGTATATATGAATATTATTTCAAATTAAATTATATTACTGTTTAATATAATTGAGCAAGAAAGTAACATTGGCAATGGTTCAATCGTGATATTGAAATAGGTCATTGATTTAATGTTTTTCCGCTTAACAATTTCATAGACTATTTTAAAGGATTATATATATATATATATATATATATATATATATATATATATATATATATATATATATATATATATATGATTAACTCGAGAAAATTCTTTTTGTAACTTATAAAAAAACAAAGGTCAGAGGAAACAATATTATCTAAATTTTTCATATGCGTACAAAATCACGTATAAATCTGGGAAATTAAATAACATTTCAACGAAACGTGACATAGTTTTTTTATGTGATATTATTATTATATTTTATATTTGCGTCACATATTGTATATCGACACGTGAAGTATATTTTCAAAATAAAGAAATAAAAAATAAAAATAATCTCAAAATCGCGTGACGTGTCAAATTTTTGCCCTATTAGTAAATATTTCATAAAATCGGTCGTCCAAAATACAATTCATATATTAAAATATCCATTAAAATAATGCTAGCGAATATTTATGAATGCCTACCATATATATTATATTATATTTTATTTTGACTGAATATTTTTTTATTTAAAATAATATTAAAAATAAATATGACGAAAATATACTTTATAATTTACGTAAATAAATAGACATTTTATCTATCACATATAATATTAATTCTTAATTGTGTTGTAAAATTCAAATTTATTAAATTGGTTACTATGATTTTATTTCAATAAATTTGATTAGTTGTAATCGTAGAAAAATATTTTATTTAGAACCTATTGATTTTATGTTAATTTTTTTTCGTAGTTTAGAATTAATATTATTTTTTAGGACATCTTATGAAACATTTTTTAGGTGATAAATATTAAATCATCGAAAAAATGTTTATATATTTTATTATAAAAAAAAATATACATAAATATATTAGAAATTTAAGTAAACGGTTGAAAAGTCTTTTGCAATAAAATGAGAATTTATTTCGATAATCAAGATTTAAAATGACGGATTAGTTGTCGGAGGGTAGTTAACTTAACTCGACTGAGTTGTTTAATTTTTAACGCCGTCCCAATTAATACAAGTTATTGCATTAATTGGAATTAATTTGTTGACGATAACACGCTGAGAAGCCTGCGGCGATAGACATTGCTTAATTTCAAATTCGGCTAATCTATTTAAGGGATGTACCCTTCTCATCTAAATCGATTTTATTCGATGAAATCTACTAAAATATATGTATTAATTATTTATATATCATTTTTCAAATAATGATTTATGGCGGACGAATCTCTTGTAATATAAATTTATCGATATTTTAAGTAATTTAAAATGTATTTTTTCCTTTTAAATTATAGCTCAAAAAAAAGCTTTTAAATCGATTAAAATAATTCTTTATAAAATTGTGTTACCATAGTTTGAAATTCTAGAAACTAATTGATTATTATTAGAATCGAGTTAAACTCACGTAATTTAACTTTTCTAACGATGTTCTTCAAGTCCATCTTAAATAAAAAGTACTTGAAAAACTTTCGAAGGAAATATAATATAAAATGTAGGAAGACTATAATTAATAGTATTATATTATTAGAAAATTATGAGAACAGTGAATTTAAATTTTTAACACTTTTAATATTTATATATATTAGATAATATATTTTGTATCGCTGAAAAGCAGTATTTAAGAATTAATATTATTTATTTTTAGTAAGTAAGATAATATTTATTAAATGTATATATATAATATGGTAGGTATATAAAATGTCGTATTCAATTATTTGCATAGAATTTTTGTATCAATTGCGAATCTGAGATTTGAATTTATTTTATATATATCATTCGAGTAGTAGATCGGGTTTTCAATTTTACCCTATGCTTTCAGATTTATTTTTTATTGGATATATAAGAATAATTTATATATTATTTAGAAGATTTATTAATTATTAAAAAAAGTCGTAATAGATTTTTTTTAATATTTAATAAAAATGACAATTTATGTGATATTATTTGTTTATATCGAATTTTGTGAAAGGCTTTCTCGGAAAATGACACAGCATCTATCGACGAAATTCAACATATTGCGCCGTCAAAGCTTTAAATTTTCATCTCAGATGTCTCTAATAGCGAGAAATTTCTCTCATTTTACAATTTTCACATTGTGATTTATTACGTGTAGATAGATTCGTAATTTTAGTACTGAAAAGCGCTCTGAGATGGAGTAAAAGGGAATATTATCGTTTGAAAATAAAAGCGGCGACTTCGTTTTGAAAGGATTTTCATGATAGCAAAAGAAAACTTGTTCGCACGAATATAAACGGTAAAATGAAATATAATATAATAATACAATTTTATGTTCAAAAGTTTTTTACGTCGCACTTCTTTTCAAAACGTTCAAATTCAATTTGCGAAGTTTTCTTCTTGGAATTTTCTCTAGAGATGTTTTCTGTAATATTTATTCATAGCAACGATAAAAATGTTTATTTAATAAAATAAGCATTTTTAACATCATATTATAGTATCATATTTGTTTTCATGATGATTCTTCAGAATAAAATATAAAAGTTATGATACATAAAAAACGCTTACTTGAAAAAAAATAAACGTTGGCGAAGAGAACAAGATTACACTTACATTTACGCTTTGATTTCATGTTGATCATTTTTTTTTCTTCCCTTTGAGCGAAAAAATCAATTTTCATTTAAATACCGATTTCGATATATTTTTGTGATGTTTTGAAAATTGCATTTTCGTTATATCGATATATTTTTATGTGTTTTATTATATATACATATATCTGACTTATTTGAACGTGTGCGTGTGTTTTAGACGGATATCGAAAGCGCTTTGGCGGAAAATTCGTGGAAAATTGATTCGACCTTTTGACACATGTCGGTTAAATATTGTATCACGTTGTTTGCGAACGACTTATAAATGTACTATATTGTATAATAGTATGTCGCAGAGATTTTTTAATATATTATTTATTTTTTTACCGTCCATCAGCATCAAATTCTTATGATATATAATTTTTAGTCAATTTTTACTCATAATTATCAAGAAAATCATATTAGTGATATTTGACATATTATTTAAAAACAGAATTTCAATTTTTTGAAGTATATATATTAATTAGATATTGTATTTATTATGTAATCTTACATTGATCTGTAGGTATATACATCAATTGTTGGATTAAGCTGACAGAATGAAACGATCATTTTTTAAAAAAAGCAAATTTCATGAAAAATAAAAAGGAAGATAAAACACATTTTTTTTATAACATGAAACGATGATAAAAATCGGCACACAATGAAAAGCAATTTTCGCATCTCTGAAATTTTCAATAGAGACGTGAATTTTTCACAATGGAACCACACGTGCCTTTTTTTAACATATGTTTATTTCACATGCGCATTTTCACGCAGGATGACTGATGATAGTATGAGCGATGACGTTTTCGAAGACGAGGTAAAACCAGCACCCCAGCCATCTCCATCGACCGGTTATCGTGATTATGAACCACCGCCGGATTTGCTGAATCATTATTCAACCAAGAAAATTGAAGAAGATCTTCCAATACACAAGGTAATTGAAAATGTATCAGAAAACTAATATTGTCTCCTTTTATTATATATTAGTCTAATAAAAATAGACGTTTTTATATCGTGAATTTTTTTTGGAAATATATTCTGCATAACGAGGTGAAAGATGATTCGAAAAGTTCCTACTTCCAAAAAGGGAGCTTTCCTCCAAAAATCACAAAAAAACCTCTAAAAATTCGACTGTTTTTGAGTTTTACGGATTTATCTCAAAAATGTTCTGTTCATAATTTGCGTAATTGTTGCTGTTGTGCTCAAAAATAGGCCAAAAAAGGACCTCTCGGCTAAATGTAGAATTTTATGAGTAATATTTTATTCATTGACACTTTTTCAATGCGAATTTATAGTTTTTGATATAAATTCAGAAAACTCAAAATCGTCGAATTTTTTGAGGTTTTTCGTGATTTTCGGAGCAAAGTTCTCTCTTTGGAGGTGGAAACTTTTCGGATCCTCGTTCACCTCGTTATACAGAATATATTTCCAAAAAGAAATTTCACGATATAAAAAAATCACCAAAAACGTCTATTTTGATCGGAGTATTATGTATGTTGTGCTTTTAATCTAAATTTAGAAACGTTAATTAATTAAGATGTAGATAGTCTATTATCTTGTAATTGTGTAACTCGTTAAATTTTCGCGAATAGACAGATAGACATATTGGAAATTAATTCGATTTAATGTGTGTCTTTTCTATTTTCAGACAATCTTATTAGGAGATAGCGGCGTCGGAAAAACATCCTTATTAGTGCAGTTCGAAACGGGAAAATTTCAATCCGGTAACTTTTCTGCCACAGTCGGCATTGGTTTTACTGTGAGTGTTCAAATGTTACTTTATATTATTTTATTTTCATTCTTTTATTATTTTTGTGTCTTACGTTTATTTGTAGATGTGTGATAGCTTTTTTATAAAAAAAAATGTGCATGTTTATTGTTTTAAAAGTATGATAGTTCATAGATTCAAAATTGTATTTCATTAGATAAATCACAATATATATATATATATATATATATATATATATATATATATATATATATATATATATGTATTGTGGTCGGTTTTAAATAATTTATTAAATATTGATTTAATTTTAGTTTTTTTTAAATATGAGAAATTATGCTGTGGAAGTAATTTCAGAAATATTTTAAGTTGAAAATGATTTTTTTGAATTTTTGGTCTAATGTAATACAATTAAAATTTGATTTTTAATTACATTTATTTGAAATAGTTAAAACGATAAATGTCGTCCGTAGCGCTTTTTTATGATTTAGTTATAAATATATATTTTTCTATTCACTGTTAAATAATGGTATAATAAATAACAACAATTGGATACATTCAATTTTCTATACATTTACATATTGAATATTTAGTATTTTCATTTAAAATCGTAAAGGTAATGAAATAAATGAAACAATTTATTATCTGCAAGGCGAATTCGTCGAATTAGAAGATGACAAGCTTATGCGAATTACCTTTCAAATAGGACTGTTAAGGCTTAAATGGTATTATTAGCTTTACAACTTTAGTCTTAACGTGCATGCAGTATTATGACAAAAATTTTACTAGTATTTAACGATACGAATTCATTATTGTATAAAGTTTAATGATTACATAGACTATGTTAATATTTACAATTAATATAATACCATTTTAATTTAGCTTTGATGGTATGTGAATATTTATCTGCTTGATGTGCATATTTTGAATTTCATATATTTTCAATCGTATATATTAGTTTTAATAAAAAATAGAAATATATATATATGTATGTTGATATAGAAGTTTGGAAATCAGTATTTTGTATAATAATCGAATAGTGTTTCTTTTCTCTTCTATACAAACAATAAGAACTAGTTATTTTGAAGGTTAACAATGTATTATAGACACTAGATATTCATATTAATAAAAATATTGAGAATCTTTTATCTGCACAATTGTTGAACATTTCTATTAGTATACTTATTTATAAATTGTTTGAAATTGATTAATTTTACATACATTTTTTCTATCGATTTGTATCTATTTATTTCTTTTCCTATTCAATAACTGGTCTTTGAAGGTTGATATAATATTTGTACATCACTTGGGTTATCTGTCATAAAACAGACTTGTGAACTTCAACGGTTATATATATATATGTTTTAGGATTTTATAAAATACAAGAATCACGAATAACATTTACTTATTTTGTTTGCGCACATTCGTATTTAAATGTATATTTATTCACGTTCATTAATTACATTATATAATACAAACGGATTCGTGCGAGAATTTATACACAGATCCACTTCCGTTTGAAATTGAATCTTATTTTATAAATAAAAAAGACGTTACAAAATAAGTTAATAATGATGAACCGTCAAACCGAAGAAAATTATTTTGTGAATTCATCGTAAAAAACATTTTGAAATATACAAATTAAACGAATATTTTAAGTGTTTAAGTTTTAGTTTATATATATGTAAGGACTTAGAAATATAAATTATATACCAATTTTTAACGAAGTGAAAATATTACATTTTTTATATATAATGTGTAATTGTTATTGATTTTTTTGTAGATATTTTTGTAAATATATATAATTAGGCATATATATTTAATATACAATATTCAAGAGCTTTGATATATTAAAATGAAATATTAAATATTTTCCCTCTCAATTACTGGTGTATTTGTATGGTTTGTATGTTTTTAAATAAAAATTGTTTATAAAATATAATTTTATACGGTAAATTCTCAGAAAATTTGTCAAATTAACCAACGTTATCAAATGTCTTTCGGAATTCGTTTTGTTGAATGATTGAATGCGTTATTTAGAGCTTCATAAATACAATATCGATTTTTGGATATGTTACAAAATATTCCCTTTGTTATTGCAGTTAATTATTTATTATATATTTTTTTTAAATTTTGATATCGTATAACACACACACACACACACACACACACACACACATATATATATATATATATATAATTATTACAGAACTTCATACAATTTTAATAATATATACAGTTTTAAAATTAAAATATATTATAATAAAATGTTGATGTTGAAGTATTTTCTTAAAGTGTATAATAAAAACGAAAGTGATTTACACGATAAAATGAACTTTTTTTTTAATATTAAAACCTCCATTTTGTTTACATATAAAAGACGATTGTTGAAATTACAAAGAGATTTAAGAGGCAAAAATAAAAAAAAATGCTTTAAAATGAATTTTCTACAACATATTTTTTTCTATAGCAATTTTAATTTATGGAACGTTCTTTTGATTACGCTTACACACACACACACACACACACACACACACACACACACACACATATATATATATATATATATATATATATATATATATTTCGAAAAATATGAAAATCATTATTACGTTGTAAGAGCCTTAGTATATGGATTTAGTAGGAAAGAGGGATTTGGAGAAAATTATTCATTTTAAAAGATTTTTTCATATATATTATTAACATAGAACAGATGGGTTGATTAAAATAATAATAATTTGTCAATTATAGCGTATCATATATATATGATATTTATATATTTTTTTAATTAAAATATCAGAATATATTTGATAAAAAAATCGATAATATCCATGATTTTGATTAAGGTAGATATTGTGTATTCAACTTTTTTAATAATTTTTCCATTGGAAATTGTCTATTATTGCCATATTTTATAGCACAATTAAAATTTGTGCACATTTTGAATTTATCAAACTATAATTATTTTTACTATATTTAATGCTTCAACGACATAATTAAAATGTTTTGAGGACTCGAACCGTTATATTTTATTGAATTAAAAGATGATAATAATAAATATAAATGTTCGGTGAAAAATTTATTATTGTATCATTGGTAAAAATATTTGCGACGAATATTAAAAATTCCCGGTATTACTATTGTGATCTACCTTGTCGTTATTTTGCGGTTAATGTGATTGAAATAGGCTTTCGATAACGTCGATAGACGTCAACAAGTCAAACAAAAATTTAATATCCGGCATTATAAACCCTTTAAATTATATTGACCGAGTTCATTCGTTACGCTGTATGTACGTACAGATCGTTCGAGGATCAATTGAATTTTTAATTGAATATCGTCTTTATTTAGTCCTTGCCGAACACAATCGATCGATTCTTAAAACATATTTATTTATTATTTTTCATATTTGTACATATTTGAAACACTTCCCCTGAATTTTGGGACATTTTTTTATAACAACATATCATTTCAATGTTTAATAATTATATTTTTCATAGTGGAAAGAAAAATTATATAATGAAATATCGAACTTAAGAGAAGTAAACACTTTATAATATAGAATATATAAAAACTGTCTCATATTATTGAAATAATATTTTACCATTAATATTTAATATTATATGTGATATAATATGCTCATGATAATAAGAAAAATAAGCGATATGTACAATATGAATCTAAGCTTTTCAAACTTTTTAATTATAATTTAATATGTATTTTTTATTAGGAAAAAATATTAATTGCAATTCTAGCAAATCTTTTTTCGCGATTTGATAAAAAGTTACCAGTCTTGTAATTTAAAACAAATGTGATATATTTTTTTAAAGAAAAAAACGTTTTATCGGTTTTCAATGTATTTATTATACGTTTGATTATGACACACAAGTACATAATAATGTTTTTTAATCAAAACCGCGATAAGTAAAGTAATATTGCTTAATGGTTTTATGTGTTATATTTGCGATTAATATTTACTACATATGAATATTATAAGTTACAGTAAAATAATATTATACCAGTTAAAATATAATCGTTCAATTACTATTTCGACGTTTCGTTTTTGATGTGAAATTTTGCTAAAGTGATCTGAAAATTGTAATTAAATTTTCATTTATTGTTTTTTATATAATACTATATGTCTAAACAAATTATTAAAATTTTATTTGTCAAATATTTTAATATTACTGATATTTAATCTTCTTGAAACAGTTTTAAATAACACATTAATTCAAAAGAAAATTCATTTGAGTTATATATTTTTGCAGAAATATGGTAAACCGTTATTTTAAACAGAGTCAAGAATTTTTTTATACGATTATTTTTAAGATATAATTATGTTTTACAAAAGACTCAATAGATATTGGATCAAATAACGGCGTTGTCTTTTTATATTATTTGTAATGAAAATATTGAATTCCGTTTGAACCCTGTAAATCGAATTTAAACTGTTTCAATTTTTTTTCAAGATTTGCATTTATTAAAAATATAGAATGACATAGATAAATAAATAAACACAATTTTTATAAAATTGTTTATGAAAAAATGAAATTATTTTTTTATGATAGTTATATTTATTATGAAAAAATTTCAAATATTTATACTACAGTTGTATATATATATATATATATAAATATATATATATATATATATATAATTTATTCATTCTATATTGGTATGAATTTTGTAAATAGCAAAGTTGTAGAAAACTTTTAAACGGAATAGAGGGAGAGTGAAGTAGATAGATTAGAGCAAGAAAATGAAAAACCTCCCGTTTGACGCGTACAAAATCGAGTTAATAATTTATGAAAATGAGGGGTCGCGACCCACAGTCTGAGAAGGGCGCCGTTTAGGGAACGAGCGAAATGCCTGGATCGGCGCCGGGACGCCAGTTCTACACCATCCCTTCGGGAGTATGGACGCGTAATTTGTAATTTAACTTTGCATACTCCGCACACGTCTCTAATAAACTTTTTCCATTTTATTCTTTATTTAAAATATTTTTATGAAGTGCACTTAATTATTGCTAATTGTTTATAATAAATATTATTTTTTTGTTTATCAATTGTCATATTTTATATTTATGAAGTGAAAATATTCATTGAATCGAGTAATGTGCTAATATAAATTTTATTAAATTGTGTATAAATATTTTTATTTATACAATATGAAGTGTGCATATGGTGATGTCAATATAATATTTCTTGATGAATTTCATTATCGATATTTACTTATAGACAATGTATATGATAACATAGTTATAGCGTCGGCGATATAATTAATTTTGCATGTGCATCCGAATGCTCGTGTCTCGAATATTCCACGTGTTTCAAATTTACAATATTTAATATTCAATACTGTGAAGTTTGCCATGTTTCGTTGGATATTGAACGATTTTTTTCATTGCCTTCACATATTAAAAAAAGATATAAATATTATTTTTTTCTTATATTAATTCAATAGATTTAAATTTGATATCGTTCTAAAACTAAATTAACACGAAAATAATAGTGACTTGTGATTTGGAAAAAAGATGTTAAATATATATTTTTTACTATACTATATATGATGATATATTTTGAGATAGCTATTCATGTATTAAATAATATCTAGATTATTACAGATATTTATGTAAGTTAAAATTTTAAGTGCATAGATGTAAATACAGTTGAATTTGATACAATGTGATGAATAGTAAAAGTTTTTTCATCATCGCGCATATTTGATTTTGTCAGATTCATATATCATATTATTTAAGTCTTGTGAATAACTGAAGCATTAATTACATATACCATATATAATATTAATACAAATTTCTCAATATTTAGATAAACATTGTAATGATGACACTTATAATACCTTTACGGTTAAGTTTGCTTATATAGAATAAACAAAAAATATTTAATTAATAATATTGTTGATTTTAAAAATGTATATTATATAGTTTATGAAAATTGGTGATTCCGTTTTGTAAAAAAATCAAAATATTACATTTTATAAACGAGAGATTTGTAAAAAAAATCACAATGTTGATTAATTTTGATATGATAAATTTAACATTTAATTTGCCGGAAATTTTTATATTTTGGGGTATTTCATATATTATATTTTTTGTAGTCTAAATATATATATATTGTGCACATGAACGCGTCAAAATCGGAAAAAAGTTTTTCTTTTCACATGCGAGAAAATCCAGACGTGAAAAGATTCGTGCGACTTTAACGACGTTCATTTTCTTTCATATTCGTATTTTTTAACAAAGCACCGTCCAATTTGAATAGCACATATCTCGAATTATGTATATATATATATATATATATATATATATATATATATATATATATATATATATATATATATATATATACATTTGGAAAATTTCTCGTTCAATAATATATTATAATTCGACGGGAATCTAGAATTATATCATTAGTATAAGCAATATTAGTTATTATCGAGCGTAGTTCGCGACGAGTGTTTTATATTGTATTCGAAAACGTTAATAAAATGAGTCATTATTATATATTATATTATTATATATTATATTAAATTATTGTTATCGTATATATAAATGACTTTTTCGACTATTTAGTGGCATATGGTTTGATTATAATCTGTCACATATATAAAAAACCGCATATATATGTGCGCGCGCACACACACACACACACACACACACACACACACACACATATATATATATATATATATATATATAATTGGTATATATAATATATCACACAGAATGAAATTTATAATTACATAGTAGTTAGTTTTATGGGGGGCAATTTTGCAACGTAATATTTTAATTGGTAGTTTGTACAAGTACTTTAAATTGATATGTATCATATATGTATTAAGTTCTTCAATAAAAGTGATCAAATTACGTGATTTACAATAGATACAAATAATCTAATATTTATATTTAATTCGTTAAATCAATTCTATTGTAATTCGATTAATGTTAGTTTTTATTTATTGATATGATATAAAATTTATTTATAGTATTATTCAATAATTTATCATTCACATATGTTATTAAATTAATGAACATGTAATTGTTAAGATTATTTTGAAAAAATAATTAAATTCTCCTTTAATTATTAAAATTTGTCCTGTATTTAAATATGTATACGTATGTATTTTCGTTATATTTTTTTTATTTCATTTTAAATATGGAAAAAGTAAAGAAATTTCACTATGCGTTCAAGTATTATATTTTACTTAATCATAATTGGTCCATTTTGAAGCCAAAGTATTGGATTAACTCTATTTTTTTATTATTATTTAGAAACATTTTTGCAACCCTTTTTGTATAAAATGGGATTTAACGGTCTTTTCGTTCTACTTATCATCATTTATTCTCAACGGATATCAAAATTCTGGTACGGATCCTGCGGTTTTGTTTTATTTTATTTATTTTTTGTGAAGCGAAGACACGATGGAATTTTTCACCCAATTAGCTTGCGCCATATTAGGGAGGGGCCGCGTGTAAAAAAAGCCCTTTGTGCTCGTTGTAGGGGATTATCTTCATCGTGTGCCGCAATTTTTTAATACCCGACTGCACGTGTAAAAGTGTCCCCCGTTTTTATGTGTTTTCAATTTAGATTAATTTAAAAAAAATAGATATGATCGTATGTAATACATATTATTATTATTTTGATAATATCGAATGTATATATATATATATATATATATATATATATATATATATATATATATATATATATATATATATATATATATATATATATATATATATATATATATATATATATATATATATATATATATATATGTATTACTTTTTTGCAATTTTGATTGATTTTTTGATAGATATTTGAAACTGTAAACGAACAAATATAGGTCAATTTTTATTTATTTGTGTCTAAGCAATGTTTGATTCAATCGAATACGAATTAATTTAGGATTTATATAAGGCAAATATAAATAAGCGTTATCGAAATTTACGCAATTTATGTGAATATCTTATTTTTTGAGTTCTTTTTTGAAAGTTGTCCTTATAAAAAGTTAGTGACTTATTTGTATGTTTATATAAGAGCACGTGAGTTAAAACGCACGTTATATGATGGGAAATGTGAAAAGTTGAAAAAAGTTTTTCGTGTGAAGTGGAAAACTTTATTGCCATGTGAAATAAATGAAATTTTCCAAGACGTTTTCTATAATTTTAATATATCTCGATTTGATTTATTATTAAAATATATACAGAGTGGCAAAAATAAATGATTATAATTATATTTACACTATCAAGATATCATAGGCTACTAGATAAAATATTCTTTATAATAACAGATATAATATATATATATATTAATTTGAAAATACATAGGAGATTAAAAAATTTATTACATTACTTTTTTACTATAAAAGTTAAACAGTTTGAAAAAATTTACATTAGATTATTAATTTCTTGTCACGGTATTCATTATATCACAAAAATATTAATTTAGGTAATAATATTTTTAATGAGTACATAATTCAAGAAGGTTATTTATTGTTTAAATACTATTATATATTCGTTTTCGATATTTATATTTTTATTTCTTCGTTTTTCAGATAATTTATACAATTTTCAAAGGGAATTTTATGCTGCGTAAACATTGCATTCAATTTAATGGTTTCTTTATATATATATATATATATATATATATATATATATATATATATATATATATATATATATATATATATTTATAATGAAATGAAACGGATGTAAGGGAGATTGCTTGATGAATATTGGAGAACTTCTTCAAATACTATGCTGTAAAAAAATAAAAAATTTCCTTTATCAAAGTGAAGAAAAAAAAGTAAAGTGAATCTTTTTCCTTTTTTCGAGTGCCGGCTTTATTTGTCTATATTGCAAAATTTTCTTATGCGTCGAAACGGAAAAAGTCTTTATTATTTTTTTCATTTCGATTTGACTTCAAATACGTAATGAGAACTGAATTTTAACGTTTGCTATATTCGAAGCTTATTCGCATTTTTATTCATTTCTAAAAAAGCAATCGTTGTAAAATGAATAAAATAAAGTCAAGTCGATTTTTTTTACGAGTCGTATTTATAATTGAAATAATTCATCGTCGTTTTGTTTCACAGTTTGGTAAATAGCAATTAATTTTTACGAAATGGAGATTTTTAATTAAACTAATCTCTGGATTTAAAAGATGCGACGTAATCTCGAAAGCTTTGGATTTTCACAATGAGATTTAAATTTTATGTTTGCGGATAAAAGGAACGAAAAACTTTCATGTCTTATTGTTGTTATGACAATTAAATTCTTCGTGTAAAATTCAATTTTATTTTTGAATTTATAATTTCACTCTTTACGGCGAGCGAACATATTTTGGTAGAAACCGAGCACAAATAGGATTAAGATTTTTATCTTTCATCTGTGCTTCAATGCAAAAGTATTGTTTTTTTAATCATAAATGTAATAAAATTAAATAATGTCAATGATCATATAATATTTTTTCATTTTTAATTGTTTTTATGATGAACTGAATGAGAACAGTCATTTAAAATACTTGTAACAAGCTATTCATAGATAATTTTAGTGACAAATTATCGAATTCATATATGCTATTTTTGTTCAAAAATGTTCTAAAATAGTCGAATAGCACGTTTGTCAATAAAATTTCGAGTTATAAATAAAACATCGTAGTATTCGTTAACGTTGTTTGTTCTTCGAATTAAACGAACGGCGGCAATCGAGTGTGAATGAATTATTAACAACAGTGCGGTTGAATCGAAACGGTGAAATTGAAAACAAAAAAAAAAGTACGCGATGGGAAGAAAGGCATCGATCCTTAAATAACTTTTACGATGAGACAACGATGCAAAAATACGAGATTTTATTAGGTTGACGCTCAAGGGCGATAAGATATATAAATAAGCTTCAGGGGTCGGTTTGTAAAAGGGCGCACGAAGGTGAAACGTGGTTCCCGTTATACGTACGGACTAAGGAAAGAAGGTTACCATGACAGTGTGAATTACTCACTGTTCAGTGGCCACAATCGTCTGTCTGATGCTGATGGAGAATGAAAGGGAAAGACAACGGGAGACGGACGAGGAACGTGGATGAAAAGTTGACATCATCCCTTCTGTTGGTAAATTTGAATATTTATGTTTGATTTTACAAAACATAAGCATGTAAAGACGATATTGCTTTTATGACTGTCTTTCCTATAAAGACAATGATGCCATTTTTTGACTTGAACTATTGATTAGTATGCAATTTCAAAAAGTAATAAAGATGAAGTAGTTAAAAATAATTTTGAGCTTTACATTGAAAATCTTCTTTAAAATATGAATAAATTTAGATTTAATTTCGTTTGAAAGAAAATCAATATTTTATAACTATCGTTCAAAATCGATGCGACAATTTAATTTATAAAATAATATTACTGGATGCAAGTGAAGAATACTGTTCTATTTTAAGTTAAACTACGCGTACCTATTTTATTAAAATTTTCTAATCAAATTTATGATTCGACATTTATTAAATTTACTTTTTGAAAATATTAATTACTATTTTACATTTTGTAGTCAATATATTTCTATTTTTATGTCTAGATTTTTTTTTGAAAGCATACTTAAATGTCGAACGAATTTTG